>CM035130.1:112611347-113268847 GCA_020205605.1 Panax ginseng | reverse complement strand
GGGAGGGGATACATTACGTATGATGAAGGTAATGTGTTATTATATATATATATATAAGTTTGTTTATATATATATTAGTATTATATATATTATATAGGCATGTGATGAATTAGAAATTGGGGAGGGGTGTAGTAACGTAGGAATAAGGGAGTTTATTTGTTATTATTATTATTAATAATATACGTTTTGTTTTATATGTATATATATAAGTATTATATATTTATATATATATATATGTTGATGATGTTGATGGGAGGAATTTATATATATATATATATATATATATATATATATATATATATATATATATGATGTGTGTATATATATAATGTGTGTGAGTGAAAATGGTGGAAAAGTGATAGTGTGAAAGTGATGTGTGGGTGGAAAAGTGAAAATTGTGTGTGAATATATATATATATATATATATATATATGATGTGTATATATATAATGTGTGTGAGTGAAAAATATATATATATATATATATATATATATATATATATATATATATATATATATATATATATATATATAATTGGTGTAAGTGTGGTGGTGGGAAGAAAAAAAAAGGGTGATAGTAATGTGTGTGTGTGTGTGTGTATGATGAAAATGGAATTGGGGTGGGGGGATGATGCCTTGTGTGGAAGGGAATTGATATATATATGATGAAAGTGAATTTGGTGGATGAATATAAATTATGTGTGGGGGAGGGGGAGAATGACATTGTCGGGAAGGAGTTAATATGAGAATAAATTGGTGTGGGTGAGTGATTGTGATATATATAACATGTGATTAGTTATATATATTTATATATATATATATATATATATATATATATAACTTACGTATAGGTAAGGGAAGTAGAGGTCTGCACATTCAATTAATTCATCCGTGACCTTCCAGTTGGTTCGTCCGTGAAGAAAAAAAATAAAAGAAAGTACTATTCACCAGTGATTTTATTCAAATAGTATCATTTCCATTCTTCGATAAATAGGATGCTTAGTTAGAATTGAAATCACACCAGAAATTCAGAGAATTCTCTTCTATAAACTTGAGCGTATTTCTTTAGAGTTTTAAGAAGTTTTGAGCGTAGTGCAAGTTTTCTTCAAGAATATCCTCGCCCTACCAATCGGAATACCCTTCTTTTATGGTAAGGGATATTATTTATTGTACTTGTAAGGGGTATTATTTCTTTCGTATTCAAGAAGAGAACTTTTGTTATTCCATTCTTTATTATTCTATTGGAATAACCTGCATACGCGAACTTCCCTATACATGGTGAAATTCTTCTATTATTCCATTCTTTATTATTTTGTTGGAACATCCTGTAGGTGCGAATTTTGCCTGACCTGGTTCTGTTATTTATTATTCTGTTGGAACATCTTGTCGGTGCAAATTTTGCCTGACCTGGTTCCATTATTTATTATTCTGTTGGAATATCCTGTTTGTGTGTTTACGCATGACTGATTACATTATTTATTATTCTCATTGGAATAACACGTCATATGCGCTATCTATCGCATGCACGGTGATTTCTTTTTGTTATTCCATTCTTTATTATACTCAGTTGGTTAAAGTTTTGACTTCTATACTCCATGAAATTAGTGGAATATCTTTGATATTTGCGCTTCATCCAAAGATCTTTTCATGGAAATATTCTTCCGAGCATTCTTGAATTTTACTCCTGGCGGTATCATGTTGACAATTTGGACGTTATTGGTTCTGGATAAATTAATTCTTGAACTTGTTTTATTGAATTCTTATATCATTGTCATCATTCTCATGTTTATATTATGTTGAAAGTCATCTCATGGCTGTAAGTGCATAGATGGACTTGGTATGATTATGACCGAGGATTCTTGGTATAATCATGGACCGTAATGTTACAAATGATGTGGTAAAAGTCCTCATTGGCCCGTAGTGCATTGATGGACAGTTGTTGGCATGATCATGACCATTGATGAATACACGAATATCCTTGGCCCGTAGTGCATGGATAATTTGTGGTTGTGATACTAATGAATATCATTGGCCGTAGTGCAGGGATGATGCAAATTATTTATTAAGCTGAGTCTCAACGATAAAAGTGATGAAAAACCTTTTAAATCATAAAAGATAGTAGATTTTATTCTCTACTTGACTCTTTAAATGGATTGCTTGTTCCGCTGCAGTTAAACTTGATGTTTGTTATATTGTATCAGTTTAACACTGTTGAAGGCTAACGATAATTTATTATGTATTATCTTACTCATAATATTTTTTACTGGGCTAGTTGAGCTCACCTTTTTACTTTCATTGTTCTCTTCAGGAAATGAGAACGTAGCAAGGACTAGTCGGAGAACAGAGTGACGGTCTAGATAATAGCATTAGTAGTCCTCACAATTCTGTTAAATAGTGTGATGATAAATGTAATGAGGACTCAATTGAGTGTGGATATTGTCTAGATGACAATATTTGTATTAAAACTCACAACATATGTTTTGTCGTATTTTACACTACTGTTGTATAATTAAGTTGTATTTGAATTTTGTGCCATGTATTTGGCGACTCAAGATAGGTGATGTATACCTATTTTGGGGGCGTCACACATTAATTTTAAATCAAATTTCAAAAATTACCATTTTACCCCCGAGTTCAAAAATCTATAAATAGGAGGCTTTTTCTTCATTTTTAATTTGCCAATTTACTTTCAAGAAAAACTTATTTCTCTTCTACATACTCTCTCTCTAAAGCTTTCTCTTTCTCTTCTTATCAAAGTTCTAATCATTTGAGAAGAGAAAATTTAGTTTAAGCAAATTGAGATAAGTTGTTTGATTTATTTTATTAAATTATCTCTTACTTATTTATATTTATAGATATACGAATATAAATTGTTATACACAATTCTATATATTTATATTTCATCTATTTATCAAATAAAAGAATACATGGGCGCCGCAAAGGCTACGGAGATACACCTCTACGGAGTGGAATTCGAACCGTACGATTTCTTATAGTCTTCAGTAACCTTTTATTGATATTATTTATATAAATATCGTAAAATAGATACGACACTTGATAGCTCAAAACAACACTGAGATATTCCTCCAAAAAGGGGAATCATCCGAACCGGATTTGAGAATCGTAGTGATCTATTAAAAATATTTATATAAATATCAATTGTGAAATTATAAATTTTGTCGTACTTAGACGCCGCAAGGCTACGGAGATACACCTCTACAAAGAGGAATTCGAACCGTACAATTCCTTATAGTACTAAGTGACATTATTTATAAAAGTTCACATAGTAGATAGAATATTCTTATATATTATCTGAGTTAAACAAATATATTTGTTATATCAACTATTGATTAACTGATTTATTTATTATTCTTCATATCTGCCATCACAAGTATTTGATCATAAATTTATTTATTCATAAAATACTTGTTGCAAAATATAAAGTTATTTAAACTTTTATTTCACAAACATAAGTGAATATATTTGCTTAAATAGAAGCATATTTGATTCAAAACTTAAAATAACTTATTTGCTTACTCAGAAGTATTTTCATTCTAAAAGTTATTTTAAACTTAAAGTGATTTTTCTTTACTCCATAAAGAATAAATAGTTCTTTATAAATTTACATTAAATTATATATCTGCTTAAACAGAAGCATTTTTGAGCATAAGCTGAAATTTATTTATTTGCTTATTCAAGAAGTACTTTTTCACTCAAAATATAAAAGTTATTTAAACTTTTATAACAAAGCATAATTTTCATATTTGCTTAATCAAAAACATTATTTGATCAAAACATAAATTATATCTGCTTATTTAAGAAGTATATTGTTGTAAAATCATTTGTAAAAAGAGAAAAGGTCAAAGTTAGTTTATTTTATGTACCTGTGAGAAAGACGAGTAATTCTTCAACCAAGACCAGAGTCTTAGAGAGGTCAGCAGGAGGTTGGGTCTCTAGTGTACTTGTGAAGTGAGGAAGATGCTGTTGTTTCAAGACCAGATCATAGAATAGAACTAAACTCAAAAGAAGTACAACTAAGCTTAAGGAGGGAGCGGGGAGCTTGCTGTCCAAGATAGATTAGTTGGGAATAGTTAGAAGTTTGTCTATAAAACTTTGTAAAGGCTTCTCCACCTATTGAAGGAGTATTTATTACTGATAGTAATAGGATCTCAAGTCCTGCAGAGGAGCTTGAGACTGGATGTAGCAGCATACCCGGGATGTATGTTGTGAACTAGACAAATCTATGTGCATCGTGTGATTGAATTTTTATTGTCTTGCATATTAATTTCTAATACTGTAAATTAATTATCCAAAAATTCAAAAAGGCCTAAGATAATTTTTTAATCGATAATAATCTATTCAACCCCCCTTCTAGATTATTATTGGACTTTCAAAGTAATAGTATTATCAATTTGGGATTGATTATGTGCTAGGTGAAACTAAATTTGGAGTGGAAACTAGAACTGGCAAGTAGCTAAATTAGCTTGGCAATCGTCAGAGAAGCGAGCAATCGCGCTTTTTCTGCCTAAGTATAAACCAAGCGCAAATTGAGGTAGTGGCAAGACTTGGAAAAGTTAGTTTATTACTTTGGATACAATATGGAATATTATTTTAATGTGTGACATTATTAAAATCATGTGGTAAAAGTAAATTGAATAACATGATTTACTAAGTAGCAAAATAGAATCATGCGTGTCATTCTAATACAGAAAGAGTTAATTAACTGTGCATATCAGAAATTCAGAAGAAAGTTAAATTTTAGAAAATAAATATTTAATATTGAATATCATTATAATATTGAAGTGTAAGTGTAATAATAAAATTTATGGAGAATACTGGATTAATAATACCCAACTGCATTATTTTACCTAAATTAAATATTATTTTATTTAAACCCAATGTACATGGATTATATAATATGTGTACATATATAAACCCCAACTTTTCATTATGTAGTAGCATTAACACATTAGAATTAAATTTGTGAACCAAAAGGGAACTAAACTAAGCACATTGGAACTAAATGTTGGTTTTATAAAATCTTGTCCCAAATTTAGTGGCTCAACAGTGCCTACACTTTCCTTTACGTAAACTACAAAGCTGTTAACAATGGCTAGCTAGGGGGGGTTACCATGGCTATGGAAATGGCTGAGGGAGAGTGGTTGGCCAACTCTTCCTTAACCATTGGCTTCTTCTTCTACCTCATGGATTCAAACCCTAATGTAAAACCAATAACTGGTCACTTAATCCTCTATATATAGCAGATCTCTTCTTTAATTTTCTTGTCGCTTGATTGTCTGATAAGTCCATATAAGAGTGTGAGTTGCATTGGTGTGTGAGGAGAAGTCTGAGACTACAAGGATTTTCAATTGAAGTTTTAAGAGGTAATAATCCTTGTTTTATGTTCTTAATTTCCAATTTGGTAGAATTTCTAAAATTTTCATGAAATTTCTGTGAATTTAGTTGTGGATTGATATCAATATGTTTATGAAGTTTATATGCATGTATAGAACCTTTAAGAAGTAATTTAAGCATGTTTAGTTAAGAGAAATTTGGATTTGGGTTTGAAAGTCTGCAGAAACATAGCCTTTCCTGGTTCTCTCTATGAAGGGCGCAACTGCGCTTAGTTTGTACTGGGAGGCGCTTATGTGATACTTCCAACATGTTATATAGACTTAGTTATGCATGAAAACAAATATTACATGTAGTATAAAACTTCCTTATGTGATATGAGTTGTCTAAACATGATTTAATAGGAGATTTATCAAGAAAACTATAAGTTTCAAAAATGACCTTTGATGAAACTTTTATTTTGCAAATTCTGAGTATGATAGCATACATATATGACTTAGTTGTGGACATTAATGAGCATGAGTTGTTATTTAAGGTTCATTTTTTTATGTCTAACTTGTTTTGGCTTTGAGTTAAAAGACTTTTTAAAGGAAAATTTGACATACTTGAGACTAATATCCATGAATACCATGTGGAGTATGTTCTGACTTTGTGAACTTGTAGACATGACCTAAGAACATATAAAATGTGATTCTAAGATGTTTGGTATACACTAGAATGCATGGTTTAAGTTAAAATGATTTCAAAAGCAAACTTGGACATTTTTCAAACTAAGTTGCATAAGTATGGTGTAGTTATATTCTGGACATCTAAGATGGCATGTTTATGTTCTTTTGTCTCTAAACATGATTCATATGTATAATCACCTTGTTAGACACAATGTAAGTTAATCAAGCATGAGCTTAGGCATGTTTTAAGGTGATAAACGATGCTAACTATGCGTAAATGGTGTGAACACTTGCAAGCATGCATATTACAGAATATATAGCCTCCTCATATGGATACATGGTTAACATAGTAGGCCTTGTGACTTCATGATGACCTTATTTGGCATTAATTCATTAGAAATTTTAAACTAAGACCTTAATGTGTAAAGTTGAACTTGGAATGGGCGTACAAGTATGCGAAACCCTTTAACATGTATGCATGCTATTTGCTTATGTCTTTGTATGCTAAATAGTGGACTAAAACCAGGAGAATACAAGCTCAACTCTAGTCTCGGACGGGGGACGGTAGAAATTGGCTACGTTCCCTAAGCTCAACCTGAGAGCACAGTTGTGCCTCTCTGCGATTTAGTTTGACTTGTTTTGTTTGTATTTTGATCTTAGTGGCTTGTTTATATTATTATTCTAAGCTAGTAATTAGAGAATTACAGATATATTATGTATGGTGATAAGATAACATGAAGATGTTAAACTCGTAAAAGATTTCTAAATGTGATAAAGATGATATTGATTAAGAAATTCATGATTTGATATACATATTATGAATGTGCATGAGATAAATTATGTTTCGAGCTTGCGTATCTAAGGAATATGTATAACTATATACGTTAATAGGGTAACTTAATTCGTTGAAGAGATTATAAGCTTTAGATTGGTAAACTACACTTCAGGCAAGTTCCCTAACTTTATTTTAATATTGAATGCAAGTATCTAAACCTTATCTCATATTGTGCAAACTTTGAATCATTGTTATACCAACTATATCCATATTGAGCAATTTCTATATTCGTATGAATCGTTATTTATATTCAAAAGTTTATTATATATCTTGATTCATGTTGCATTGAACTTATTGTTCCAAAATGTATTATAAAAGTTGTTTAAGCCATTTGACTCGGCTAGACTAATATCATGTGTTAGAAAACGCTCCAAACCAATTATCTTAGTGTGGAAATCTTATAAATCTACTAAGATGAACAACCCTCATTGAAGGAGAAAATTTTATATTATCGGGGAACCGATGTGTGCACAAATAACATGTTTAAATGTTATGCATAACTTAGGATACATTAGGCTAATCACCTATTGTACTTGTTTATATTGGATTATCGGCTAAGTATTGTTAATTCTAGTAGAAGTTCTTGGTCCATAGCGACTACTCAGTGTTGAAACCTTTGAATTCTTTTTAAAAAATTCGGTCTATAATGACTCATCATTTAGTATTCAAAGGACCGTTTTAAAGCTATTGACATTTCCTTATTACAACATTATTCCTTAACTCTTGAGTTATCCTTGATTAATATACTTCTAAACTTACTAACTTTATATTATGCCTGTTCATCTTATTGTTATATACTTGATGGGTAAACTTGTTTCTCATTCTTGCTTTCTTTAAACCTTTCAATTAAGGAAGAACGTGGTGAAACCTCAGGCAAAGATAAGGGAAATGGCAAAGCTACGGGTTAGCTTTAGCTCTTTGTGCTAGAAGTTTCTGATTAAGATGTAATAAAACTTGTTTAATATTATGTATTAAGTATGTTTTAAGTTATGATGTATTAGTAACGGTTACGAGACTTTGGGACAAGAATAATTATAATAAAATTAATGTAAATTATTCTATTATTCTGCTATATGAGTTATTAGTGTATCATTAGAATGAGATCGTGAGGCACCGAATTTGAGAGATTAGTGTCTGAACTTGGGGCATCACAATTCCTAGGGTTGATGAGTTTGATCATGAACCACCTGAACAAGAAGATAAAGGGTATCCAGAATATAGGGAAGGTGACATAGAGGATCTTGAGTTTGAGTTGGGAATGACATTTACCAATGTCACTGAAGTGAGGGTAACAATCACAAATCATGGCATCAAACAAGGAAGGACGGTGTATTTAAAGAAGAACTTAATAAGATCTAAAAAAGGTGTGTAGAGCCATGTACATGGTACTATGCTACAAAGGTGCAAAGAGAGCTCACATTTAAAATCACTAGGTTACAAAAAGTGCATACTTGTTGCAGAGAGTGGGATAATTATTATATAAATGCAGCATGGATTGCCAAAAAATATGAAGATGATCTTTAGATGAATCCAACATGGGGATTAGATAAGTTTCATACTAAAGTAGTTAAAGATTTGGATATTGGGGTATTAAGGAGCCTAGCATAAAGAGCTAAGAAAAGAGTCATGAAAAACATTGAAGGGAGTGCTGAGGAGGAGTATGGAATTGTTTTGGACTATGCTGCAAAGCTTAGAAGAGTCATGCCTGGGAGTACTTGTGTCTTGAAGAGAGCAGAACCAAAGTAGGGACAAGACTTAGGCAGATTTTTAAGATATTATGTCTGTCTGTAGCCACTAAAAGAAGGATTTAAATTAAGATGTAGACCACTAATGGGGCTTGATGGCTGTTTTCTCAAAGGACCATATGGGGGTCAGTTATTAACTACAGTTGGTGTTGACCCTAATAATAGGATGTGGCCAGTTGCTTTTCCCATCGTTGAATCTGAGAGCACTCAGTCTTGGGTGTGGTTTATGAACTTGCTTGTGGAAGATCTTGGGATTACAAATGATGGAGGCTAGACATTCATTTCAGATAAGCAAAAGGTATAAACATATCTCCATTTATATATATATATATTATTCAATCAATTATTACATTTATTACATCTTTCAACTAAATTACCTTTTTTGTCCATAAGTTTTGATTAATGCTTTAGAAGCTGTGGTCCCAGGTGCTGAACACAGACATTGTGTCATGCATTTATATAAGAACTTTTGGCAAAAATATAAAGGCTTTGGTTTAAGAAAATTATTTTAGAATGTTGCCAAAGCTACAAACCCTTATGTCTTTTAAAAGGCAATGGAGGTGTTAAAAAAGGAAGATAAGAGTGCATATGAATGGTTAGCTCCTAAGCCACCTACTCAGTGGAGTAGGTCTCATTTTCAGACCATATGCAAAAGTGACATGTATGTCAATAACCATTGTGAGGTATTTAATAGCAAAATTCTTAAGGCTAGAATGAAACTAGTAATAGGGTGTCTAGAAGCACTTAGATTATATTGCATGAATATGATTGTTAAAACGAAGGAAATGATGTTGAAACATAATGGTGTATTGTGCCCTAGAATAGCCAAAAAAAGTAGAAAAATGGAAAGGACAGTGTGGGGTGGATTGTCATTATGGTCAGGTGGTGGTGGAAGCTTTATAGTGAATATGACTTCTGGGGGTCATTCATTTATGGTGAATTTAGGGAAAAAACATGTACTTGTAGGAGGTGGTACTTGTATGGAATACCTTTTGCTCATGCTGTGTCATGCATTAACAAAATAAGACATGATCTACATATGTACATGAGTGTTTAACCATATCTAAAGGTTTACAATCACAACATTGAGCCTATAAGGCACGGATCTGAGTGGGATCCTATTGAGATTGAGCCACCTTTGCCACCAGTTAAACATACCTTTGTAGGCAGGCCTAAAGTTATTAGGAGGAAAAGTAATGATATTCCAGATTCAAATTCAGAAGGTACAAGTTTGAAGAGGAAAGGAACATCATTGAAATGTGGATTTTGCAAGGAATGGGGTCACAATTCAAGAAGATATCCTTAAGTAAGTTAAGTGTGTGTTTCTATTTATGTATTTTTTCAAGATCCTATATTGGGTTTAATACATTTTTGTTTGTCTGTTTTTAGAAATTGAATAAGCAGCCAAATGTGATTTCACAATCTTCACATGCTCCACACAGTCAATCCTCTTAACCTCCTCCAAAGGCTTAAAGGGCTAAGAAGGTTCAACAGACTTCTTATGCTCATACTTAAGCTTCTCAACCTCCACCAATGACAGCAACACATGAGTCTACAATGCAGTCAAGTGGAATGAATGTTGATCAAGAATAAGTAGGAGGTTCTACAAAGTGGCAAGGTGGAATTCATTATGAGGGTAACCAAAGAAATGACTTAGATGATATATTATAACCCAAAGACTACACATGGAAGGGAAAATAATGTATAACACTAAGAGACCTAGAAGCTGCAGCAAGATCCAAAAGAGAGAAGATCTAGTTTAGGAAACCAACTAGAAAAGGCCTACTGCAGATAAATAGTGTTGGGATGGGATTTTTTGAATCTTTTTATTCTTTTTTGGGTACATAAAATTGCTCCAAAGCTTATGAATGAATTTGATGTATGTATGTTGCCTAGGGCTAAGAAGGTGTGGCTGAGATTGTAAATTGTAGTGTATGATGCTTTTTGTTAATAGGCCTGTTAAGTCAACTGTTTTGAATTGCCTCTACTTTATGACATGTACTGGGAATTAATTACTTAATTGAATGGTAATAGCAGTTCTTAGAAGTTTATAACAGTTTGGTTTTCTATTGAATTATTTTTATTTAAAGCATTTTGATTATAACATTTTCTACCATTGCATGGTTATTATAACAGTTGGGCTTTTTGGTTATTATAACAGTATGGTTTGTGCATTAATGCAAGGCTTGCTATTATAGCAGTATGGTTGGTGCATTAATGAAGGGTGTCTATGAAATGCACCAGATATCATAAATTGCACACCAACCATTTTATAGCATATATTATAAACAAACTGTAAAATTGCACCAATTCACACATAAAATATCAATAATTCTTTGGTTTACAACATCTTCATTCAAAGAAATTGCCCAAAAATTACAACCAATAAATTTCCCACAAAAGATACCCAACAATTACATTTCATAAGTGTCCTAATTTCTACCACTATATTGCCATAAATTAGAATCCCAAAAATTACATTCTCAGTAATTGCTCACAAAAGCTGTTCTTTTTAGTCAGACTACTACCAATACATACATAGCCTAGAAATTTACTTGTGGGGAATTTCATCCTTTGTTGAGATGAACATAAAATAAAAAATCACAATCTAAGTTGCAGTCAACAAACCCTTTGCAATCCTCGCCCTAATTTTGTACTTCATTTCATCTTTCAGAGCTTTGATTTCAGCATCTAAATTATCTAATCTTCTAATTAATCCAGGTATTACTACCCTAAAATGCTCACATATTGGAGGATCAACCCAAACGAAGAAATTACAACCACCATACCCAGCTACACCCCAATCTGGACAACCAAGGAATCTTCTACCTGCATTATTTGAGTTTCTCCAAGCCGTCTTCATCACTGATTTCTTCATGCACCAACAATTTTGATCAAGGAGCCCTAATTTTCTTGATCGAATTTCCTGGATCTAAAATCTAATTGAGCTTCATGTATGCTACTGAATCAATTTGAGCTTTAGTAGCTTGTTCCAGCTCAGGAAGTAGAAGAAGATATGGAAAAGACTTAAACACCCATCCAGATCTACACATATGCCTTAGCTGGTCACTTTTGACCGGTTAACTGAAGAAAGTGTGTCTTTTGTTAAGTATAACTGAAGTTTGGGGTGCAAACGTCAACATGTGTGTAAAGTTTGGGGTGCAAAATGTCTTTTAGTCTATAATTTATAATTAAATTCAAAAGTTTACATTAAATATTTAATTATTTTTTCTCAAATACTTGATTAAAACTTTAATAATATGTTTATGGAAACTTTTATTTATAATTTATCCTCAATAAATAGATTACAATTTACATAGTTATAAAAAGTTTATATTTTATTTCATTATATTTATGAAGAGTGCGAGTTATAATGCATATATGATAATTGACAACTAGTTAATCCAACTTGATCCAAAATTTACTTTGGACTTACTTTAAATATTTGGACTTCTAATTTTTAAATAATTGGGCAAATGAAAGTGATAAATACTTTCTCCACCCGAAAATTCATAAACGTGAATTAATTATTCAACTCCCTTCGAGATTAATTCTAAATTAATTCGGACTTAACACATTTTAATAATAAAATTATATTGTTCATTGTTCTCGCCTCCCAACATTACGAGTAAGCTTTGAATGTAAAAAACTTATAACAAGCTAATAACTATTGTTTTGTTCTTCTAGTATATAATTTTCTTAGTAAATGATACATTTTAGATATTTTAACTTTATAATAGTAAAAATCTATTAACTATACTTAAATCAATTTATTTCCGTTTATTAATATTAGAATAAAGGTGTTATTTCCTACTTTTTAAAAGTGAAATGATATATTTTTAAAATAATTTTCGTATGATAGTGAAAACTAATTATTATATAAGGAATGCCACTTTAAAAAAATTATTTTGCTTATATATATATATATATATATATATATATATATATATATATATATAAGAATCCCAATATCCGCTATCTGCCAGATATATTTACGGTCGGATGTTAAATGAATACGAATACGCCTATATCCTTATTCGTATCCGTTTATTTGCGGATATTTTTAAACCGAATACAAATATATCCGTTTTGTTTCAAAAATGAATAATATTCGTTTTTTATGAATATGAATCTTGACGAATCACGAATTTTTTGATTTACCATTTACGTTCAAAGTACAGTGAAGTATGCACTCCAAAGTGTGGACTCATGGTTTGAAACTCTGAAACAACATTAACAGAATGTAGGGTCATGTTTTTGGTTAATTCAAAAAATTCAACAAACAAATTTCTTTGATTTGATAAACTATTAAAACCTTACAAAAACTAAAAATTAAATGACAATATATTTAGGAAATTGATATTTTCACAACACTTTTTGATATTTTTATACCGTCGTTATAGGATCTATATCAACGGGTTTCATATAAAAATATCATTTTCTGTTGTGAATTTATCAGTTTCTTATATTTAATCAACTTAATATAAAAATCTCACAAAATTAACAGTTACAAGAAATTAACCAAAAGTTCTCAACCAACGATATAAATGAATCCAATTATTCAGCTTTAAGTAATTTTGAATAAATAAAATAAACCTACTCAATTAACTAACTTCAATGCTCTCCCCATTTCCAAATTAGTGAGATGTATTACTTTTTTTATTTCGTTCAAATTAAAAATACATTTATATATTTTGACTATAAAATGATGTTACCTATATTTTGGGTAAATTGAATACTATCACACTATCACTACTACATCTCTAGTAAATGTTAAGAATTTATCTAAAGAAATAATTTTTTTATTATTAAAAATTGTCACTTTTAAAAATGTAGTTTAATTTTGGAACAAAAAGAATATTTGTATATAAATATCAAGCATAAAAAATATACTACCCGAAAATTAGAAAAATTTAAGGGTGGTCAACCACCCTTGCCGCTGAATGGATCTGTCACCCTTAAAATGGACAAGCACCGAAAAAATGTAATCAGATTTTTATCTCTAGAGGACTCTCAAATGCTTAAGTTTGCAAATAAAAGTGAAAAAAAAAAGATAATGATCATTGCATAGATTTAATCTTCCTTTAATGGGGTAAGATTTATTTGAAGGGGTAAAAATAATTTTAAAAAAGGAGAAAGGTGTGTGTAGGGAGGGGTGTTTGAGTTAGATGTGACAATCGTGTCTTGTGAGACGAATTTGTGTCGTGTAAAATTTTTATATGATGATTGTCTTCAAATTAATGTGTGCTGAGTTAATGCGGGTTAAATGTTTTTTTGGTCACTGTACTTCAGGTCAACTTACTAATGGATAACTGAACTATTTTTCCTTACAGTCAACTAACTGTATTCGACTTTTCTTACACAAAGTTAAAAAAACCCTCAAGTCCATTGACTTTAAACAGAAAAAGGCACCTAAGCTGCTGAGATGTTAAAAAAAATGGGTAAAATACAAATGTGACCACCGAACTTTAGGTGTTTTTGGGTATTGAGCCCTTTTTCTTTTGGTCAACGTAAATTGAGCCCCTTTCTGTTCGAAAATTTAGATATTGAGCCACAGGCGCCACATGTGCGTTGACCTGCCTACGTGGCACATGTGGTGTAAAATCCCAGATTTTACAAATAAATATTTAAATTTCTCAAAATATTTTTTTTAATATTATGGTATGGATTTAATATAATGTAGTATTTATAAATTTTGCAAAGTATGCAAGTTGTTATAAAATATTCGTTTGGTGGGAAATATTTTTTTTGTCGGGAATATCCATACGACAACACAATCATCAGTGAACCCTAACGAAAGTATTGTCGTAGTAATAAAACGATGTGATTATTTTTATGAAAATAACCATGGAAGTTTTACCGTTAAAACTGTTGAACTACTTGGTAGTAAAAAGCAAGAATGTCTGGCGTGGTTGCATAGTAGCACACGGTATTGGTTATTGATGCTTACGTGATAAGTCACTCAGTTATATTCAATTATTGCTACAATAATTGCTGCATCATATCTCTCATATTATTGATTCGATTATTGTCACAGTATCATCTGCGTTATACGATATACTATTAAATCAATAATTGAGACGACAAAGTTGTTCATATTATTAAATTGCAATATTTATAATGTCTAGAAGTTCTGTCAAGGAGAGGTTTGGTCACCTAATTGCGCGCCAATAGGGAAAAATACTTATTGGAAAGCCCCCTCTTTCCTGGGAACAACCTGGTTGTTAAATTTTGTGAGTTATAATATTGATGAATAAGCTCGTGTTAATTAAAGATGAATTTGATAGTTTCATTGTGTGGGAATTATTAGTGTTAGTAGAAATCGATATTTATTTCGATAATAATTGGTGTCTGGAGGTTATATTGTTCACTCGGATATTTGGGACACTTTTCGTGTCGGAATTACTATTCATGAGTTACTATTCACGAGTTACTATTTACGAGTTACTATTTACAAGTTACTATTCATGAGTTACTATTCACGGGATACTATTCACCCGAACAATATATTTCTTTTTGGTCCAAATTATTTTTGGGTACAATATTATTCCATGAGGAGATGTGCTAATTTTTCGGACCGTTGGTTGAAATTATATTAGTAAATCAATATGGATCGTTGGTTTAAAGTTTAATAGTGAATCAGTATGGACCGTTGGTTTAAAGTTTAATAGTAAATCAATATGGACCGTCCGTTTAAAAGTAAATCAACAGATAGTTCATGAATTAGTTACTATTCAGTCCATTCTCCTACAAATAGAAGCTCATTTCTTCATTATTTCTTACGAATTCACTGAAACTCTAGAGAGAGAAATTATAAAGAGAAAATCTATAGAGAGAAAGAAGAAGAGAAGTCTGCTACCTCACTATTCCGATTATCAGCTTTTATTCTAAGGTAAAGGGTATTATTTTTTTCATATTCATGAAGAGAACTTTTGTTATTCCATTCTTTATTATTCTGTTGGAATAACCTGTATACGTGGACTACCCTATACTTGGTAAAATTCTCCTGTTATTCCATTCTTTATTATTATGTTGGAATAACCTATCTATGCAAAGTACTGCATACATGGTGAAATTCTTCTATTATTCAATTCCTTATTAGTATGTTGGAATAACCTGTCTATGCGAAGTACTGCATACATTGTGAAATTCTTCTATTATTCCATTCCTTATTATTATGTTGGAATAACCTATCTATGCAAAGTACTGCATACATGGTGAAATTCTTCTATTATTCCATTCCTTATTATTATGTTGGAATAACTTGTCTATGCGAAGTACCGCATACATGGTGGAATTCTTCTATTATTCTGTTCATTATTATTCTTTCGGAATATCTCATCGTATGCGTTTATACTTGGGACTGGTTCCATTATTTATTATTCGCATTTATTATTACGTCGGAATATCTCCGTCATGCATTTTACGCCGGACCTAGTTCCATTATTTATTATTACGTATTTATTATTCTCGCCGAAATATCACGCTCATGCGTTTTACTGGGACCTGGTTCCATTATTTATTATTCCGCATTTATTATTCTCAGCTGGAATATCACATGCGTCTGCGTTCTGGCGGGACCGGGTTCCATTATTTATTATTCGCATTTATTATTCTCGTCGAATATCACATGCGTGCGTTCACGTGGGACTGGTTCCATTATTTATTATTACATTGGGAATAACATGTGTGACGCCCCAAAATAGGTATACAACACCCATTACGAAGTCGCCAAATACATGGTACGAAAGCAAACTACAACTTCAATAATACAATTGTCGTGCAAAATACGACAACACATCTTTGTGAGTTTAAATACAAATATTGTCTTCTAGACAATATCCACACCCAAATAAGTCCTCATTACAATTATTCATACACTATTTTACAGAAATAGTGAGGACAGCTAAAACATCTTTCTAGAACCATCACTCCATACCCCGACTCGATCCTGCTATGTGCTCACCTCCTGAGAAGAAAAATGGAACAAAAAAGAAAAGGGTGAGCTCAACTAGCCCAATAAAGAATATTATGACTAAGATAATATACAACAAATTATCATTCGTCTTCAACAGGGAAAAATCTGATAGAATATAATAGACAACAAGTTTTAGATCAACAAATACAGCGGAAACATCAATCCATTAGAAGAGTCACGTAGAGAATGAATTCTACTATCTTCTAAGATTTAAGAGTCCATCATCAATATTTTATCCCTGTAACATCAATCAATATACATCTTTTAATCAAATATTCATCTTTGCACTACAAGCCAAAGATATTCATTTATTTTACCAAATTGGTCATGTTCATCTCAAACACTGTTCATCTTTTGCACTACGGGCCAAAGATATTCATCAATTAATCATTCATTTGCACTACAAGCCAAAGATATTCAAGAATATCATCATTTAGGACCGAGGATGATGAAAAATATTTTAAAGAAAATGAATCCAGTGAGACAGAAGAACAAATATTAGGGATAAAATAATAAAGATAAAATATCATTTAAGAAGAAAATAACATCCCTTACCTCAAAATAGCAGTATTGATCTGAATATCGGATGAAAAAAGAAGGAAACTTGTACCGAACAACAACTCTCAAAGTATCAAAATACTCACAAAAATACGCTCGAGAATCTAGAGAGAAAGAAAACTTGTTTCTGGTGTGATTTTCAATTCTAACCTAAGCATCTATTTATAGAAAAATGCTAGAATGCCATAGGAGACTAAAATAATAAATTAATAATATTTCTTTTCAAACTTCCTACGCACACCTTCACCAACCAAGCCAGCCAAATCTGAAAAATATTAGCAGCCCACATGCTTGAAAAACCAAAAGTGGGTCCCACCCATAAATTTAATAAAAATTATTTTATTTTCTGAAAATTCAATTATTCATAGAAAATAGCCCGTTTATCAGAAAAATACGAATTTTATGTCCATTCTGCCTGAAATCGAATTCTCTACAACTTTGTAGCTTTGAGTTTATCCAAATTTCAAACAGAAAATATCCAAAATTCATAAACGGGTGATTTTTAATACTTCCCTTCCGACAGAATACTGATAAAACACCTCAGCATTAATTCCTTCATTTATAACCATATAAAATAAATAAATCCATCATTTATATCCACATCAAATAAATATTTCCTTATCATATAAATCAATAATTAATTATTCACAAATAATATTACGAATCACACTTATGACAACCAAAAGTAGGTTCAGAAAGAGGGGCTTTCCAATAAGGATTTTTCATCAAAAGCGCAATTAGGTAACCAAACCCCCTCGATGAACTTTTTAGACATTGCCAATAATGCTATCTAATAATATTATTCAAATAATATGAATTATTGATCCGATAAGGAAATATCAGGCTTGATGACAATTATTGAAATAACAATAATATTAAATATCAACGCAATAATTATTGAATCAATAAAATAAAATATTGAACAATAACTCATCGTAACAATTATTGAGTAAGTGCCTCTCACGCATTTAATCAATAATTCAATAATGCAATACTGTAATCACCGCTGCTTCTTTGTGCAACCACAGACATATTCACGTATTTTAACCACCGTGTATTCCAATGATTGTTAGCAGTGAATAACTACACCAAATCATTTATAAAAACTCATACTTTGTCGTTTTCTTCATCCGACATTTATTCTGTTATGAGCCCCACGAATGGCTGCGCCGTCGTAGGAATATTCCCCGACAAAAAGAATATTCCATGACCAAAAGAATATTCCCCGACAAAAATGAATATTTTATAACCATTTGCTTATTTTGTAAAATTTGCACATTTCACCCATAACTAAAGCATTATATCAAATTAACACCTTATTAATTTAGAATAATGAATAGAGGAAAAGTTTAATTTTATTTATAATAAGTTGGGGTCTTACAACCTGTCTGTGCGGTCTCTATCGCATGCATGGTGAATCCTTCTGTTATTCCATTCTTTATTATTTTGTTGGAATAACATGTCTATGTGGATTACCACATGTAAGGTGAATGATCCTTTATATTCATTCCTTATTAAATTGTGGAAATGATCTGGTTACGTTGATTATGATGAGAGTCATAATAAAAGCAATGGACTGATGAAAATCATGGGTATATGAAGTATTAGTAATTGTTATGATGAGTTATGTTGGTTACTATGTGAAAACATGAAAGTTTCTTAGAAATCACAAAGGGTTAAAAATCAGATTTTGGTGAAAATGGAACATAAAATTCAATTGACCATATCTCCTATAATATTTTGAATTTTTGAGTGTGGTCAAGTTCTAGAGTTAGATCTATGAGTTTTGTAGCATCTCCAAGTGGAATCCTTTGGAAAAGGTGTTGTAGATTTTAGGTTATTGGTGATTTTAGCAAAAGAGTCAAAAGCTGAAATTACCAAAATGCTCTCTGTCCAGATTTTTAGAAGGGCTGTTTTGGCCACTTAATTTGTGAGAAAACTTTTGGGCTTTTGGGACATGAAAGTATATTGTATAAGGTACCTCCTGTCCAAAAATGAGCTCATTCCGACTTAAAATGAGCAAGTTATGACCATTTCAATATTTAGGTTTTTTCGACAAAAAACGCTATAACCGAAGTTCTATAACTCCGATGACCATGAAATTTAAACGGGAAGATCACGTTAACATGTGTAAGATCCTGCCAAGATTTAGGAATTTTCGAAGTTAAACTTGAGGTAGCTAATTTCTTAAGGAATTAATTAGAAATTGATTTTTGAAAAATAGTAAATGAATTTTAAAAATTCCGAGAAAATTATATGTTCATTATGGGATTATATTATACTAAATCCCAGAAAAGAAATATTTTTGGGACTGATTTGGTATTTTTTATGAAAATGGTTTAGTTACGAATATATGAGTTAAATATGTTATGTGAAATAACAAAGTTGGAAAATAGGATTTGGTGGCTTGAAAATCCTATATAAGGTATATGAAGATTTTTGATAAGGGATTTGATCATTGGTGATGAAATCTTATTAGTATAGCATTTTTGAATAACTAAATGCATTATTTGGTAAAGTGTAAACAATTGAAATAAATTGTTTATAAGTTTAAGAAGTGATTAAAATATTTTTATGATATTAATAATATTAGATTATGAGTGGTTGATAATATTTGGATAAATTTAAAGTCTTTAATATTTATCCTTGTTTGCAGTTGATTAATGTTTATATCATTGTCATCATCCCCATGCTTATATGGTAATAAAAGTTATCTTGGCTTACGTGCAAAAAGATGGACCGTGGATTATTGAATTGTATATCTTTGGCTTACGTGCAAAGATGTCTTTGTTGGTTATTGGTTTTATAGTTGTATATCTTTGGCTTACGTGCGAGAGATGGACTTGGTATGATTATGACTAGGATTTTTTTCGGTATAGTTATTACCATTGATTATTTAATGAATATCATCATTGGCGTAAATACGAGGATGATTAAAAATATGGTTTATTTATTGTTTTGAGTCTCGTGATAAAAGTTGATGAAAACATTTTTTAAAATCATAGAAGATAGTAGGTTTTATTTTCTACTTGACTCTTCTAATGGATTGCTTATTCACCGCTTGATTAAACTTGATGTCTATTGTATTTTATCAGTTTAACATTGTTGAAGACTATCGATAATTTATTCTGCATTATCTTAGTCATAATATTTCTTACTGGGCTAGTTGAGATCACCCTTTCTTTCACTGTTCTCTTCAGGAAATGAGAATATAGTTGGGACGAGTCGGGAAAAGGAATGACGGACCAGATAATAGCATTAGTAGTCCTCACTATTCTGATTAAATAGTGTGACAATAAATGTAATGAGGACTCCTTTGAGTTTGTATACTGTCTAGATGACAATATACGTATTAAAACTCTTAGATTATATTTTGTCGTATTTTACACGACAGTTGTATTATTAAGTTGTATTTGAATTTTGTACCAAGTATTTGGCGACTCAAGATGGGTGATGAATACCTATTTTTTGGGGCGTCACATGTGGCACCGGTGACGTGTACATTTTTGCCACGTGGAACCGCTTACTTGTGCATTTTCCAATTAATTGTTTAAAAGCTTAGTTTTCCCAAGAATTGAACCCAAAACCTCAACTTTGAAACTTTGATCATCAAACCACCTGAGCTACATAAAACTTTCAATTATTTTAACAAAAGAATTAAAATTTATACCAAATCAATTCATTATTATTATTATTATTATTATTATTATTATTATTATTATATAATTATTATTATTATGATACGATTATTATTATTTTTATTATTATTATTAGGATTATTATTATTATTTTGAAAAACTCCCCCAAGATCTGTTAGTAATTAGTCTTTAACATATCCAAAATCCGGCCAAAAACAGAGCATCAAATCATAAATCGTCCATGATTTATGACAATAAATCCCAAATCTGAACATGTATAAAAATAAAAAATAGATACAACATGAACCCAGATCAAGACAAAACACAAATCAACGAGAGCTTGTAAATTAGTTTTAATTTCAAAACCAAAATCAGTGCCATGAGTTCTGCAGCAGGCAAAGGTATAGCCGGAAGAGACAAATCCAAAGGCACAAAGTCGGGTCTCAGATCCTCAAAAGTCGGCCTTCGCCACCTCATTCGGCCAAATTCCTCATTTCCTCAAGGTAGCCATTATGCTCGATTGTGTCAGGCCCTGGTTCTCGGTTTACCTTTTCTACCGTTCTAGAATACTTGGTCACGAGGTGCTTTAATCTCTTCTATCTCCTCATTTATGTCTCTGTTTTGATTATTTGTGGTTGATTTTGTTGAACGATGAGGAGCGATGAGGAGTTAAGCAAGTTTTGGGATCTGTGACTATTACTAATGGCGGGTTTTGCCCAACATTCATTCAACTCTCACTGCTGAAGAAAATTTGGGAAAGGGAAGGCGAAATTGGCTCTATTTCTCAAGAGTTTTAGGGGTTTCTATGGTTTTTCGCTCGTAACTTTTTGCTACGTAGTAGAAATGGGCAGTGGAGTTGGGATTTTGAATTTTGGGTTTCTCTTTGGTTGGGTAATGATGGAATAATAGATTGTTAATAGTGGTAGAGTGTGTAATGAAGTAAATTTTCCGACTTGATTTTCGAATTTTGGGTTTCTCTTTGATTTTTTGTTTTTGAACTTGTAAAATATGGGATATTTATAAGTTTTAATTTTAAGCTTATTTTTAAATATATTCTTTTTAAAATTTGTAAATTAGTTTTAATTTCAATTTTAAAATTTCAATCTATAAATTTGTTAATGTTAATTGTTTAATTATAATCGTATCATAATAATAATAATAATTATATAATAATAATAATAATAATTATAATAATAATAATAATAATAATAATAATAATAATAATAATAATAATAATAATAATAATGAATTGATTTGGTATAAATCTTAATTCTTTTGTTAAAATAATTGAAAGTTTTATGTAGCTTAAGTGGTTTGATGATCAAAGTTTCAAAGTTGAGGTTTTGGGTTTAATTCTTGGGGAAACTAAGTTTTTAAACAATTAATTGGAAAATGCACAAGTAAGCGGTTCCATGTGGCAAAAATGTACACGTCATCGGTGCCACATGTGCCACGTAGGCAGGTCAACGCACATGTGGCACTTGGGGGCTCAATATCCAAATTTTCGAACATAAAAGGGCTCAATTTGCGTTAACCAAAATAAAAGGGCTCAATACCCCAAAACACCTAAAGTTCAGTGGTCACATTTGCATTTTACCCTAAAAAAGCTGATGTGACAGGAATTATGTGACGTGGCCATGAGTATGTGGATGTGGAGGGAAATACTCCCTCCTAAACAGACCCACATGTACAAAACACATGTATTCGTTGGAACCCAAATCGTTTCATCTGATTCAATTTGTTTGTGTAAGAAAATCGAAAAAGGAGAAACCCTCACACTTGATCAAATCGATCCAATAATTGAGAGTAACGACCCTAAAGGAGTTCTGTAATACCCGAAAAAAATAATATTAATTAATAAAAAATTATTTTGTTTGAAAACATATTAATTGGACTTTGTCCATTATTTTGGGTCAAAATAGTTATTTAATTTGTGTGGACTAATAAATATTAATAAAAGATGAGTAAATTAATTTAGTACAATTTGGGCCTTAAAATTAATTGGGTTTAATTTAACTAAATGTGGGTAATAATAAATTCTATTATAATTAGGAGAAATAATAAGACAATAAATAAAACCTAACCCTCCTCATCTTATGCGTACTGGAAAAAAAGAAGAAGAAGAGAGGAACGACACTGTTTCGGAGGAGGAAAAAGGAGCATCAAGTTTGTCTTTCTTTATTTTGGTGCGTTTCTGTATATCAATAGGTTTTATGTTTCAAACTTCTTTTAGTTCCTGACTTGGAATTTGAAAGGCATATATGATATATTGGTTTGACCGGATGTATATATGTATGTGGCTATGGCAGACTATATATATATTATAATATTATAGAACCAATATAGAAGTACATGTGTGGCGGTTTTTGGAAGAAAGAGTAATGGAATTGTTATCATATTATATATATAAGTAGTGTTCATTAAATAAGCCAACTGAAATATAAACTTGTGGATTATAATAATAATTTTATACATTAATTGGAACTATATTAATATGTATATGTTGAACCTGAAAAAAAAAACATTCTGAATCATGATCTGCATGTTAACCACCACTGACTCATGATATATATACTTATATCACAGTATTACTTTATTGATTGAATAAAGTTTATTATATATATAATATCTTTAGATTATTAATTTGTTAAAGTATAATAAAAAGGGAAAAATATGATTAGAAGATAAATTATAATTTAATTAAGGTTATTTTGTAAAATTGATGTAATTGGAGAATTAATTTCATATTATATAAATTATAATTAGTAAGTAACTTATAATTGTATTATTATTACCTTTTTATTAGATCGGACGGAGGGAATTTAAAGAGTTATTTTTAGAATATAAAATTTGGAGTATTAGTAATTGATAAAAGACGATGAGTAAAGGCATATTAAATAGATTATGAATTACTTTGGAATTATTAGTTGGATTTTTTAAATTTGAGGTGAATATGTCTAGGTTGTGAATAACGTTTCGTATTTGATATCGTTGGCAATTGAGGGTAAGATTTTGTGGAGTGTGCTATAAATGGTTTGAAAGTATCAGGTACGAATTTCGTATTCTTTCAGCGATACTCTTGTTAAATTTGATTTGTTCATTTGTTTTCCTTATTTCGATTACATTATGATTTCACATAATTGTTTCTGTGAAATAAATATATTAGTTTCATTTTAGAGTTGATACATATGATTTCAGATTTGTACTCTTTGAATTAGGTTATCATGTTTAGTACTATTTATTTTGATAATTGTAGAGCGGTACATGTTGCTACCTTCTTTTTAAAACCTTGTGACTATAATTTGATTTGGTTTAATATGTACACATAGAACCCTTTTGTTGGTATTATGTTGCATGTGTTGTGACATGGTATTTTTGTTAGAATATACCGTAGGGTATACCTGAGCTATAACCACCTGTGGGGGTACCACATTCATGTCGTCTTAAGACGAGAGACATTACACTTTCCGTGGTGTGATTAGTCCACAGCGGCTCGCGTTTGGGCTCCGGGAGGAAGTGGGCCATTTGGTGTTTATTGTGGGAGGTGTATGGGTTAACCTAGTTTTTTACATTACTCATGGATTTGTGATGTTATGCCAAACACACTTATCCAATTTGCATACATTTGGATTCGCTGTCCAATGTGTGATTTGCCTATGTGGCATTATTTTGTTTGCCTGTGTGGCATTATTTTGATTTGCCTGTGTGGCATTGTTTTGATGTGCCTGTGTGGCATTATTTTGGTTGCCTATGTGGCATCATTTGACCTTCCTGTGTGGCATTTTTTGACTTGCCTGTGTTGCATTATTTTGACTTATTTGTGTGGCAAGATATATTTCTGAGCTCAATCGGTATGAAATAACCCCAACCATTTGTTTCAGCCTATTATTTCATTGTGTTAATTTTGTTCGTTTTGTTTCAGTTCGTTTCGTCTCCTTTCAATTATTTGGGTTAGTTATTTCAGTTCATTATTTTCTTTACTCTTCCGTTTGTTTCGTTAATTCTGTTAGTTCAGTTATATTCTATTGAAATATTTGGGGATTTTATTTTTTTCGTCAAAGGCAATATTTTATCTCTATTGATTTCATATTTCAATTGTATATCTTTTGTATCTTTATATCCGTACTGGGTAATTGGCTCATGCTGTGTTTTTCTTCCGACAGGTTTGCAGGGGTGATTCAGGACTAGTGTGATGAGAGAGTTGTCTTTGACCATCTAGGTTGTTTTAAATTTTAAGTTTTGGTTATTTTGACTCTATTTGGAGAATTGTTTTTAGTACGCTATTAATGGATCACCACTGTTAACATTTTAAGGTTATTAGTGCTCTGTTTTCTTATTTTGAGGTTTGTTGTTCTTTGCACGTGACCTCCCTTTCCTTTTCGGGAAGGGGGTGTTACAGAAATGGTATCAGAGCTTAGGTTCTTTCTTGTAGAAAACCTATTTAGGTTTGACCTGTGAGTTGTGGGTAAATCACTGGGTAGACGTAGGAGTTTGATTTGATTTTATTCTCTATTTGGTTGGTCTTGATTTTGACCAAGTGTTTTTAGCTCTTTAAGTTGTAGTTGATTGGAGAAAGGCGAGATAATTTATTAAGATTATTATCGTTATGCGTTGGAGCAATAATATTAATTAAGGATTGCAATTTGATCATTAAGGAGAATAATGTCATATTTTGTTCAGTTAAGAAATGATTATACGATTATGATATGAGCATTCGTATCAACGAGTTTGATATTGGATGATTATTTGTTAGAGTTATTTCAGGTAATTACAAATCATTATGATTTTGGAATTGAGGATTTTATTTGGGTTAGATTCTGATTTTTGTTAAGTTGTGAATAATTTGAGGTATGTGAATCGATGGGATAATATGATAAAGTGAAAACTATTAAGTACAGAGGATCTCTTGTAATTTTGAGTTGTTGTAAAGATTCGAGGTAATTAGATTAATCTTTTGGAGTAAATGAATTTTACGATTATTTCCTAGTAGAATATTGGAGTTATCTTATATGAAATCTTGAGTGATAGTATGAGGAGATCTTGGAATTTTTTGGGTTAAGATTTGCATTAAGAGAATGGTTGATTCATTGAATGATTAGATATACAATAAGTGATGAGTCTTTAAGAGATTTTGAAAGCTATAGTTTGCTTATTCAGATAGTAGGATATATGATTTGGAGTTCGGTATGGTGATGAAGAGATCTTTGTAGTAATATATTTTTGGTGTATTATTATTTGAGAACTAATTTGATTCTAGGTTATGATATTTTGAAACTCTTGAGGACTTAGGAAGAGTTAGTGATATAATTTAAGTTGTTTCGCTTATCTGATGCCCTTAGAGTTTTGCATGAATTTATGTAGAATTAAATAAAAATAATTTATTAAATCTTTGTCATGTGTGGAACATAAACGTTTTACGAATTAAAAATAATTTAAATATTTTGGGTATTTGAATCGTATCTAGATGAAGAATTTTTTTTTTTGTTGATTTCGAATTATGTTCCGAAGAATATGTTTACGAAGATTAAACTCAAAGATATTAGCGACAGCCGCACCAACGATGGATCATGTGATCTAATTTGATGCAACACGAACAACCTTACCAAGGCTTGACACGGCAGCTGACGAATCTTTTACAAGTGCATTGATAATTACGTGGACCGATGACTTATTCGCGTTGATCGTTACGAATGGCGACACTACGTCGTAACTAAATTTATTTATTTATTTGTAGCTTATTTGAATTCCGAGGACGAAATTATTTTTAAGGGGTGAAAGATGTAATAACCCATTTTTTTAATTAAATATTAATTAATTTTATTGTATACAATTTTATTTAAATTGAAAAAGGTAAATGATTTTGTTTTCCTCTTTTCTTCCTTGTTTTGTTTGGAAAATTATATTCTTTTAGTAGATAATTAAATAACTGATTAAATTAAAATTGAGGAAGATAATTCCTTTTGTTAAAGTCTTGTGGTAAAATCATTCAGAGCGGGAAGCTACTTGGGAAATAGAGGAGTCTATTCGAGCGGAGTATTCGTATCTTTTGATAATTTGGTGTGTTCCATTCTTTTGATTCCGGGACGGAATCTTTTTTAAGGGGTAGGTGATGTAATACCTGAAAAAAAAATTACATAATAAAAAATTATTTTATTTGAAAACATATTAATTGGACTTTGTCCATTATTTTGGATCAAAATAGTTATTTAATTTGTGTGGGCTAATAAATATTAATAAAAGATGGGTAAATTAACTCTAGTATTTTTCTGTTATGAGTTATTATTCACGGGTTACTATTCACTCTAGTATTATTCACTCAGGTATTCGGGGCACTTTTCGTGCCGGAGTACTATTCACGAGTTACTATTCATGGGTTACTATTCACCCAAATTACTATTCACCGAATATTATTCACTTTCTAGTATTTGGGGTACTTTTCATAATGAGGTACTATTCATTTAGGTACTATTCTCAAGTACTATTCATAGGTGTAAGACCCCAACTTTTATTGTAAAATGAATTTTCTATAATTATTATTTTGAATATTATGGAATGAATTTGATATAATGTTATAGTTGTGGGTAATATTTATAAATTTTGCAAAGTGCATAAGTTGTTATATAATATTCGATTGGCTGAGGGGAATATTCGTTTTAACAAAGTGAATATTAAATGCGGCCTCAGTATAATCATTAGTGGACCCCATTAACGGAATTATTGTCGGATTGAGAAAGCGACAAAAATATTTTTTATTGAAAATAACGGCGGAAGTTTTACCGTTAATCTTTGTTGAACTACCCTAAGAGTAAAAATACGAGAATATGCATGGTTGCATAGTAGCACACGGTATTGATTATTGATACTTACGTGAGAAATCATTTAGTTTTGTTCAATTATTGCTTCAGTAATTGTTGCATAGTATTTCACGTTAATTGATTCAATTATTGTCAATATTTTATTTATTATTAAATCAATAATTGAGATAACAAAGTTATTAATATTATTATTTGCAATATTAACGATGTCTAAGTTACATCGAGGAGAGGTTTGGTCACGTAATTGCATGCGCTAATAGGAGAAATCCTTATTGGAAAGCCCTCTCTTTCACGGAACGACACAGTCGATTAATATTGTGAATTGTAATAATGATGATAAATGTTGTTAAATATTTTAAGAGGATTTTTATGAAGTATTTGAAGTATTCTGTCAAGGATTTTTATGAAGTATTATTATTTTTTCATATTCATGAAGAGAACTTCTGTTATTCCATTCTTTATTATTCTGTTGGAATAACATGTATACGCGGTCTACCCTATACTTGGTGAAATTCTTCTGTTATTCCATTATTTATTATTTCTTTGGAATAACTTGGTTTATGCGCAAATACCGCATACATGGTGAAATTTCGTTGTTATTCCATTCTTTATTATTCTATTGGAATATCCTCATCATGCATGCGTTTTACGTGGGACGGGTTAAAATCTTTATTATTTTGTTGGAATATTCATGCATGCGTTTACTTGGGACTGGTTTAAATCTTTATTATTACATTGGAATATCCACATGCATGCGCTTTTGTGGGACACGATTCCATCTTTATTATTCTGTTGGAATATCCTGTTTGTGCGTTTTAAGAGTGACGGTCCAGATGATAGTATTAGTAGTCCTCACTTTTCTGTTAAATAGTGTGACAATAAATGTAATGAGGACTTATTCTGAGAGTGGATATTGTCTAGAAAATAGTATTTGTATTAAAACTCACAGCTCTCTTGTTGTATATTAAAGATATTCTGTACCATGTATTTGGCGACTCAGAATAGGTGATGTATACCTATTTTGGGGGGGCCACAACAGTATCAAAGCTTAGGGATATGATCCTGGGCCGAGATGTGAGACAAGAACTAGGAGGGAGGCGGGGAATTCCTTCGCTAGTATGACCTACCTAAGTTTATTTGGCATTTAATTGGTCGGTCGGAGTATAGGGATAATATATTGCATGTCAATTAACCTTTGTTTTGTGGCAGTATTTGAAAATGACATCCGAGAATGTTGAGATTAGCAATGGAGCACAGGAGACCGTTGAGTCTCCACAAATCAATAATTAGGATAATGTGCATCAAGAAGGTGACAATCCACAGGCAAACAGCAACACTGACTAGATGATGAACGATGGAATGTTCAGAGGCTTTATGCAATTCATGCAACATCAGGCAAGAGCGGCTCCTGTACAAAATGCTGGTGGAAACACTGGCAACTCTCGGATGGTCACTGCTAAGCAGTTCAAGGAACTGGGACCACCGGAGTTTTTTGGAGAGCCAAAACCACTTAAGGCGGAGACAAGGATAAAACAAATCTGCAAGATATTTGATGTCTTGGGATGCTCCGAGGAGCAAAAAGTTCCCTTTGCCACCTTCATGTTGCGTGCAGAGGCAGATTACTTGTGGGAATCTGTAAAATGTACTCAATCTGCCGCACTGAAGGTGACTTGGGAGAAGTTTCAAGAATTATTCAACGACAAGTACTTTCCCGAAAGTATTCGTCACATGAAAGAGGTAGAGTTCATCAAGCTGGAGCAAAACAACATGACCGTGTCGCAGTACGAAGCCAAGTTTGCCGAGTTATCCCGGTTTGCACCCCATTTGGTTGATAATGAGGAGGGAATGACGCGAATGTTTCTAAGAGGTTTGAAACCCGAGATACGTCAATATCTTATCTCTCATAAACTGTGTTTGTATTCAGATGTTGTTAATAGGGCTCAGTTATTGGAGCGCGATAATGAGTCAACCCAACCAAAAGAGAGCAGTCGACAAAATGATAATACCAGTGAGAGCAGTCATCGAAGCGGTGACAACAAGCGTCGAGGGAATCAACAGGCCAGAAATGGTAACCACTTCGGTGGTAATCAGGGCTAAAACAATAAGAATGGACATTTTAAGAAGAGGAGATTCAACAATGATGGAAAGACGTCAGCACCATCACCCGTTGTTAAGGAAGGAGAACGACCACCTATCATATGCTTCAAATGCGGAGGGGAGGGACATATCAGTCCAAACTACGCGGTGCCGTCCAAAGCATGTTATAATTGTGGAGAGGTCACCAAGCCCGATTTTGTCGTTCACCAAAGACAAGTTCAGCTAGGTTGGAGGCACCAAAACCCGTCCCAGAAAAGTCAAAGCCGGTAGTGCAAGGGAGAGCGTTTGTTATGACCTCCCAGAAAGCAAGGAACCCGAATGAGGTCATCACGGGTAAGCTTATCATAAACTCTAGAGAAGTTTATACCTTATTTGATACTGGTTCTATCCATTCTTTTATTTCTCTTACTTGCGCTCAACGTTTAAATTTGACTCCGGAGAAATTAGACTTTGACTTATCTGTTGAAACTCCGTTGGGAGAAACCATCTTACATCCACGGTTTATAAGTTTTGTTTGGTTCAAATCGGTACCCTCGTATTACCTGTCGATCTTATTTAATTGAAAATATTTGCATTTGACATAATTCTAGGGATTGATTGGTTAACCACTCATCATGTAAAAATTAATTGTTTTCGTAAGGTTGTTAGCTTTCATATTCCTAACCAACCTATTATGCAAATTCAAGCAACCAAACCATTAAAATCAATCACTGTCATCTCAAGCCATAAAGCTATTCATTTATTGAAAAATGGATGTTAAGCTTTCTTAGCTCATGTCACGGATCTAAACAAAAATACGTCAGTTTTGAATGATATTTCTATTGTTAATGAATTCCCTGACGTATTCCCTGAAGAACTTCCTGGCCTACCTCCAGAGCATTAAATTGAATTTTGTATTGACCTTAAACCCGGTACAAAACCCATTTCCAAAGCCCCATATCAAATGGCTCCTATTGAACTTCAGGAGTTAAAGACCCAACTGCAGAAATTATTAGACATTGGCTTTATTCGTCCTAGTACTTCTCCTTGGGGTGCTCCTGTTCTATTCGTGAAGAAGAAAGATGGGAGTATGCGACTTTGTATTGATTATCGGGAGTTGAATCACGTCACCATCAAAAATAGGTACCTATTGCCACGTATTGATGACCTATTTGACCAGTTGCAAGGCGCCAAATTCTTTTCAAAGATTGATCTTCGTTCTGGATATCACCAATTGAAGATTAGAACTAATGACATTCCAAAGACGGCTTTCAGAACTCGGTACCGGCATTATGAATTCCTAATCATGTCTGTTGGATTGACTAATGCTCTTACTGCCTTCATGGATATGATGAACCGAGTATTCAAGGAATATTTGGATCACTTTGTGGTAGTCTTTATTGATGACATCCTTATTTATTCCAAAAGTCGTGAAGATCATGAGAAACACTTGAGACTGATACTTCAAAAGCTTCGTGAATATAAGCTTTATGCCAAGTTGAAGAAATGCGAGTTCTGGCATGAGGAAGTAGCATTCCTTGGGCACGTGGTATCAAGTCATGGAATATCTGTTGACCCGACAAAGATTGAAGCTATTCAAAGCTGGGAACAACCTAAATCAGTGAACGAAGTATGTAGCTTTCTCGGCTTAGCTGGTTATTATCGGAGATTCGTAGAAGGGTTTTCTCGAATTGCTACTCCCTTAACTCAATGACTCGGAAGATACAAAATTGGTTGGAATGAGGAATGTGAGAAGAGTTTTCAAGAACTCAAGAGAAGACTCATTTCAAAGACTGCTCGACAATACCATCGGCTCGGGAGGATTTGTCATCTACTGATGATGCTTCAGCAAAGGGTTAGGATGTGTTCTCATGCAACATGGGAAAGTCATAGCTTTATGCCTCTCGACAACTCAAAGAATATGAGCGAGAATTATCCTACTCATGATCTAGAGTTGGCATTGTTATCTTCACACTTAAAATTTGGAGGCGATGACTTTTATGGGGAGAAAGTGGAGATCTTTACGGATCATAAAAGCCTCAAATATTTCTTCACTCAAAAGGAACTCAACATGCGGCAAAATAACGTTGGCTTGAACTGTTGAAAGATTATGATCATACCATCCAATACCATCCTAGAAAAGCAAACGTGGTAGGCGGCGCATTGAGTAGAAGATCATATGCTTGCATGAAAAGTGCGATATTGTCAACGCAAAGGCCCATTTTGTATGACTTGCAAAGGATGGAGATAGAGATAAAGACTCCAGTGACCCACGTAATGATGGCGAACATATGAGTAGAATCGAATTTAATCGATAAAGTTAAAGCTGCTCAAGTTATAGACCTGGAGCTGATGCATATGAGGAAGAAAGTACAAGAAGGTGCTATGCCGGAAGCAAGAATCGATGAAGAAGGAATACTTTGAGTCAACTCCAGACTTTGTGTTCCTAACTACCCAGATTTAAAGTATAAAATCATGATGGAGGCGCACAACACACCGTTTGTAATCCATCTTGGGAGTACCAAAATGTATCATGATCTTTGACATACATTTTGGTGGGGAAATATGAAGAAAGAGATATCGTTGTTTATCTCAAGGTGTCTAACTTGTCAATGAGTCAAGGCGGAACATCAGGTACCAAAAGGTCCATTACAACCACTTGAAATTCCAGAATGGAAGTGGGAGCACATTACCATGGATTTCGTTACTGGTATTCCCAAGGTTTCTCTAGGCATAGAAGCAATTTGGGTCATTGTTGATAGATTGACCAAGTCTGCTCATTTTTTACCTATATGAGAAACTTATACACTTAAACGTCTTGCTCGTATGTACATAAACAAGGTTGTAAGATTGCATGGTATGCCAGTATCCATAGTTTTTGATCGGGACCGAAGATTCACTTTACGATTTTGGGTTAGTTTGCAAAAAGCTATGGGCATGGATTTATGATTTAGTTCGACATATCATCCTTAGACGGACGGACAATCAGAGAGGACTATTCAAACTCTTGAAGATTTATTAAGACTCTGTGTCCTTGACTTCAAGGGAAGTTGGGACAAATTCTTACCATTGGTGGAGTTTTCCTACAACAACAGTTATCAAGCAAGTATTGGCATGGCTCCATTTGAGGCGTTGTATGGAAGAAAGTGTCGTTCTCCAATATGCTGGGATGAGGTGGGTGAAACAACGATGTTGGGACCCGAATTGGTACGTATGACTACGAAAAAGATTCAAACAGTCCGACAATGTATAAAAACCTCACAAGACCGACAAAAGAGTTATGCTGATCTTCATCGAAAGGACGTGGAATTCGATATTGGAGATCATGTGTTGTTACGTGTTGCTCCATGGAAAGGAGTTATGAGATTTGGAAAAAGAGGAAAGCTCAATCCTCGATTCATTGGCCCATTTTTAATTCTCAATCGAGTAGGGATTGTAGCCTATAGACTCGCTTTACCGTCAAATATGTCTTATGTTCATAACGTTTTTCACATATCCATGTTACGTAAATATGTGAAAGACTCGAACCACGTTATTGAGTTAGAACCGGACGAAATAGGGGAAGATTTAACGTATGAAGAGGTTCCTGTTCAAATCTTAGATAAGAAGCAACATATTCTACGCTCCAAGGTTATACCTCAAGTCAAAGTTTTATGGAGGAACCACGATGTTGAGGAAATGACCTGGGAGTTAGAATCTGAAATGAAATCAAGGTATCCTTACCTCTTCAACATACCAGGTACGTACCCTAATTTCGAGGGCGAAATTTCATAAGAAGGGGAGATTGTAAGACCCCAACTTTTATGAATAAAAATGAATTTTCTATAATTATTATTTTTGAATATTATGGAATGAATTTGATATAATGTTATAGTTGTGGGTAATATTTATAAATTTTGCAAAGTACACAAGTTGTTATACAATATTCGATTGGTCGGGGAATATTCGTTTTAACAAGTGAATATTAAATGCGACGCACATGCAATCATCAGTGGACCCCTATAACGGAATTATCATTCGGATTGAGAAAGCGACAAAAATATTTTTATTGAAAATAACTACGGAAGTTTTACCGATTAATGCGGTTGAACTACTCAGTAGTAAAAATCTGAGGAATATCGTGGTTGCACAAGACAAGTAGCACGATATTGATTATCGATACTTACGTGAGAAATCATTTAGTTTTGTTCAATTATTGCTTCAGTAATTGTTGCATAGTATTTCACGTTAATTGATTCAATTATTGTCAATATTTTATTTATTATTAAATCAATAATTGAGATAACAAAGTTATTAATATTATTATTTGCAATATTAACGATGTCTAGAAGTTCTGTCAAGGAGAGGTTTGGTCACGTAATTGCGTGCCAATAGGGAGAAATCCTTATTGGAAAGCCCCTCTTTCCTGGGAACGACCTGGTCGATTAATATTGTGAATTGTAATAATGATGATAAATGTTGTTAAATATATTAAGAGGATTTTTATGAAGTATTTGATGTTATTATATGGACCCCCCATTTACCCATTTTTCAAAATAATCGGTAGAAATTTATTCTTTATAATAAAGGTGGAGCCCACATGTGGGGGCCACGTGTGGAAGGAAGATGTCTTGGATGGAATTTGCAGCACGGGTGAGAAATGGGGGGAGTGGGAGATTACTTTTTAAAAAGGGAATTAATATTATATATATATATATATATATATGTATATAACATATGTTTATATATATATATATATATATATGTTATTTTTTTGTTTTTTTGTTGATTGAATGAAGTTGTCAAGCGTCCGTAGTAGGCAGCCTGTGAAATTTTTATGTTGCGTCCGTGATAAATTCCTAACAGTGGCCCTTCAAATCTCCTATAAATAGGATGCTTAGTTAGAATTGAAATCACACCAGAAATTCAGAGTAATTCTCTTCTATAATCTTGAGCGTATTTCTTTATAGTTTTAAGAAGCTTTGAGCGTAGTGCAAGTTTTCTTCAAGAATATCCTTGCCCTACCAGTCGGAATACTCTTCTTTTACGGTAAGGGGTATTATTATTTTTTCATATTCATGAAGAGAACTTCTGTTATTCCATTCTTTATTATTACATTGGAATAACATGTATCTGTGGCCTCACCCTATACTTGGTGAAATTCTTACATTATTCCATTATTTATTATTCTCATTGGAATAACTTGTCTATCTAAGTACCGCATACATGGTGAAATTTCATTGTTATTCCATTCTTTATTATTCTATTGGAATATCACATGCATGCGTTTTTTCTGTGGGACTGGTTCCGTCATTATTATTACATTGGAATATATACGTCTGCATGCGCTTTTACGCCGGACTGGTTCTGCATTCTTTATTATTACATTTTGAATATCACATGCCATGCGTTTTTACGCCGGACCGGTTTTGTCTTTATTATTTTGTTGGAATATCCTATCTACATGCGTTTCTGTGGGACCTTTATTCTCGCTTTTTTATTATTTCGTTGGAATATCCTCGTGCATGCGTTTTACAGGACTGGTTTCGCGTCTTTATTATTCAGCAGAACATCCCGCATCCATCTGCGAATTTACTTTGACCGTTCTCATTATTTAGTACGTTGGAATAACCTGTCTATGCAAAGTACCGCATGCACGCCGATTTCATTGTTATTCCATTCTTTATTATACTCAGTTGGTTAAAGTTTTGACTTCTATACTCCATGAAATTAATGGAATATCCTTGATATTTGCGCTTCATCCAGTATCTTTTCATGGAAATATTCTTCTGAGCATTCTTGAATTTTACTCTACAAAGAAGTATCATGTTGACAATTTGGACGTTATTAGTTCATGAATAAATTAATTCTTGAACTTTTTTTACTGAATTCTTATATCATTGTCATCATCCTCATGTTTATGTTTTTTTTAAAGTCATTTGTGGCCTGTAGTGCATATATGGACTTGGTATGATTATGACCGAGGATTATTGATTGTAATCATTAGTAGTAATGTTACAAATGATGTGGTAAAAGTCCTCTTTGGCCCGTAGTGCATTGATGGATAGTTGTTGACATGATCATGACCATTGATGAATACACGAATATCCTTGGCCCGTAGTGCATGGATAATTTGTGGTTGTGATACTAATGAATATCCTTTGTCGTAGTGCAGGGATGATGTGGATTATTTATTAAGCTGAGTCCCAACGATAAAAGTGATGAAAAAACTTTTTAAATCATAAAAGATAGTAGATTTTATTCTCTACTTCACTCTTTTAATGGATTGCATGTTCCGCTGCAGTTAAACTTGATGTCTATTGTATTTTATCAGTTTAACATTGTTGAAAACTAATGATAAATTATTCTGCATTATCTTAGTCATAATATTTCTTACTGGGCTAGTTGAGCTCACCCTTTCTTTCACTGTTCTCTTAAGGAAATGAGAACGTAGCCGGGACTAGTCGGGGAACAGAGTGACGGTCCAGATGATAGTATTAATAGTCCTCACTATTCTGTTAAATAGTGTGACAATAAATGTAATGAGGACTTATTCTGAGAGTGGATATTGTCTAGAAGACAGTATTTTTATTAAAACTTATAGCTCTCTTGTTGTATATTAAAGATTGTATTTTTATTCTGTACCATGTATTTGGCGACTCAGAATAGGTGATGTATACCTATTTTGGGGGCGTCACAATAGGGTACTATTGCGGGGTACTATTTACTCGAAAAATATATTTCTTTTCTGTCCAAATTATTTTTGGTACATGAATATTATTCTTGAATTTTACTCCACAAAGCAGTATCATGTTGACAATTTGGATATTTTTAAACTCTGGATAAATTTAAAGTCTTTAATATTTGTCTTTGATTTCGTTTGATTAATGCTTATATCATTGCCATCCTCATGCTTATATTATGATGAAAGTCATCTTTCGCTTACGTGCAAAGATGGATCGTTGATTATTGGTTTTCTGATTGTATATCTCTCGCTTACGTGCAAAGATGGATTTGTTGATTATTAGTTTTACGGTTGTATATCTCTCGCTTACGTGCAAAGATGGATCTGTTGATTATTGTTTTTTGATGCGTATATCTTTCGCTTACGTGCAAAGATGGATTATTGATTATTTGTTTTACGTATATCTTTGGCTTACGTGCAAAGATGGGTATCGATTATTGGTTTTCTGATTGTATATCTTTAGCTTACGTGCAAAGATGAACTATTGATTGATGAGTATCTTTTGGCTTATGTGCATAAATGCACCATTTATTGGTATGATTATGACTAGCGATCATTGGTGTAATCATGACTCGTAATGTTATAGATGATGTGGTAAAAGTACTCATTGGTCCGTAGTGCATTGATGGACGATTATTGGTATGATTATAACTGAGGATTATTCAAAGTATAATCATGACCATTGATGATTACATGAATATCCTTGGTCAGTAGTGCGAGGGATGATTCTTGATGTGGATTATTTATTAAGCTGAGTCTCAGCGATAAAATATTGATTATACACTTTTAATTCGTAAAAGATAGTAGATATCATGCTCTACTTGACTCTTCTAAAATACAGTTGTATGTCTTTGGCCTGTAGTGCAAAAGATGAATTGTTAATGAATATCTTTGACCGTAGTGCAAAGATGAATTTATTAGTATGATTATGAAAGCGAAATTGTGATTTGGTATAACCATGATTTTTGATGTTTGGTGAAGATAGGTGATGAAAATTATCTTCATCACCGGTGTGAAGAGGAATTTAGAATCACAATTATGATTATGAGTTATTCATATGATTGTGGGATGCGGAATTGTTGATTGATGTTGCTGAGGATAAAACATTATTGGTGGACTTTTAGCATGGAGATGATAATAGATCCGATGGTCTATTCGACTCTTCTAATGGATTGCTTCGTTCACCGCAGCACTATGGTTGAAAAGTTTTATCATCTACCATATGTTCTAAATCTTTGATTTATTACTGGATGAAGGCTATTGATGATGTAAATTATCTTTAGTCATGATATTCTTTCTTTGGGCTAGTTGTGCTCACCCTTTTTGCTTCATAATTCCTTTCGTGTAATAAGAGTGTAGCCGGGTCGAGCGGGGTAGTATGGAGAATAGAATGGTGGTCTATAGTCATTTGAGGTTCTCCTAAATAGTATGGAAATAATTTTATTGAGAACTTTAGTTAAGTGTGTCGTATTGTATACATCATTTGATATTTAATTTTGGTGAACCGAATTGGGTGAGGTGAACCCAACTTTGAAAGGGTGTTTTGCCACTATTATACAACATGTCTAATGACATACAACCTTGTGTTATCATAAGACAGGGTTGTGCACATCCACTTGCTGAGTATATCTACGAGCACTACCTATATGATCTTGGAGTTTGGTTGAAATATAATTTCAATTGCAGACACTGGAGATAGTTATATGTCAAGAGAAGACTCACCATTGGAGAGAACATGATAATAATCTTCTTGTTTTTCTTTGGGGTCAATTGGGTCAACCAAGGATAATTCTGTGGACATATGATATCTATCATAACCTAGATGCATAGCCTCCCATGTACGAAGGTTTCCTTGAGCACTTCCCAAAGATTTTAATTTCTAAAATAGTTTTTGACTGTACTTTTATGTAAAGTACCTTTGTAAGGTTGTGGTCGAGGCACCATGAGAGTTACATACATTTTTATTAAAACTCACAGTTTAACTGTGGTCGTATTCTGCACGACAGTTCAACAGTTGTATAAATGAAGTTTGTATTTGATTTTATAGTATGATATCTGGCGACTGAGAATGGGTCGTGTGGACCTATTTTGGGGGCGTCACAATATATGTATGGGTGCAATAGATGACTTAGCTATTCAACTTATTTATCATCGTAAGTCATCTGTTTACTTTAAAACTGATGGAGTAGAACTTAAAAATGGTGTTAGACTTGTTTATGATGATGCTAGTATAAGAGACATGGTTAGTGTTTTCTTGCCAATTGGTGTCATTGATCTCTATGTAGACCATGTATTACCATATAATACTGACCAAACCTCCATATTGGATGAACAAACTAGTATTAATGTGGTTGAAATTGTGGATGAAATTGATGAAACTGTGGTTGCTAATGTTATTGTTAATGTGGTTGAAAATGTGGGTGATAATGTCGTTGAAAATGTTGCTGAAAATGAAGTTGGGGAGAGTGAGGGTGAGGGTGATAATGAAGATGATAAAGAGGGAGATATCATGGGTGACAATATGGATAGTGTGGCTGGGGATAATGTGAGTGAACGAAAAAGAACTAAAAAAACAAAGAATGTAAAAAAGAGTGTTAAAAGGAAATCCAAAAGGGGAACTGTTGAGGAATGTGCTGAGATAGATGATAACTCTAATAGTGATGTTGATGCAGACTGCAGTGATAAAGAATTAGTAGAAGCTAGGAGGAGATGTAGGGAATAGAAGAGGGAAATGAAAAAGAACACAGAGTTAGAGGATGTAGGAGATAATGAGGGAGATGAGGCAGGAAATGATGGAGAGGAAGGAGAAAATCAGCAAGATGAAGGGAATGATGGAAATGAAGAGGGTGAGGATGAGCCTGTAAATGAGGAAGAAAATGTGTGAGGACATGAGCCAAAGATGAATCAAATAGAGGTAAAACATGCTAGGAAAGATGGTGAGGGCAATAAAAATTATGATGAGGACAGTGAATATGAGAATAGCGATTCAAATGATACATCATGGCAAAGTGAATATGAGAACAGTGATCATCTCAGGTCTCTTTCTGAAACTAGTGAAGAAGATGAGGATGCTTGCTATATAGAACCTCCCCCTAGTAAAGGAAAAAAAATATAGTTGAGATATACAATAGTAAGACAAAAAAGAAGTTAATAAAGTTTAAGGAGTACATGATATTTGGCAGCATAAAAGAGTTTAAAGATGCCATTAGAGATTACTCTATTGTAAATAGGAAGAAATTATGGTATTCAGTCAATAATTCCAAGAGATGCTAAATTAGGTGTGAGAAATGATGTCCATGGAGGTTATGGGCTAGTTACATACAAGAGACTGAAACATGGCAGGTGAAATCTTTCTTAGACATTCACAATTACACCGAGTCTTTAAAAATAAGTCAAGCAACGCCAAGTACTTGGCTGATTACTATGGGGATAGGATTAGGAGGAATCCTAGTTGGAAATTAAGGGAAATGCAAGAAGAGATAATGTTAAAACTGGATTTGGATGTTACAGAGGTGAAGTGCATGAGGGTTAGGCAGTTAGCATTACAGGGATTTTAGTAGGTTATAAAGGATCATTATGAAAGGGTATGAGACTTTGGGGCTAAAATAGTTAAGAGTAATAAGAATAACATAGTTGACATAAAAACAAAAAGATTGAATGTTGATGATTTGCCAAGATTTAAGAGATTTTATGTATGCTATGATTCCTTGAAAAAGGCTTGGAAAGGTGGATGTAGACCTATTATTGGCTTGGATGGCTGCTTTTTGAAAACAGTGTGTGGTGGACAACTATTATCTGCAGTGGGAAGGGGATGGAAACAATCAAATGTTTCCTATAGCTATGGGGGTGGTTGAGAGTGAGAATTATGAAAGCTGGAGTTGGTTCATAGAGTTGTTGGTGGCTGATCTTGATTTGGGAGATGGCTATGGGCTGACTCTAATATCTGACCAACAAAAGGTTAGGATCTTTGTTCATATACTAGGCTTTAATATATGAATCTAATTTTTTGTGTAGCTGTTGACATTTGTGAACTAACTTATGTGTATTGCAGGGACTGAAATGAGCTATTCAGGACCATCTTCGTCACAGTGAGCATAGAAACTGTGCAAGGCACACCTATGCAAATTGGAGAAAGAAATATCCCTCATAAACTCTAAAAGGAGCATTTTAGGAGGCATCCATTGCTACATACCCTGTAGCTTTTAAAAGGGCAATGAGGGAGGTAAATCGGTGAGAGTAGTATGAACACAAGTCAATCATGTTTGATGATAAAACATATACTTTGTAACAATCTTATTCATTTATTAATAAAAAGTATTAATTTATTAAAGGCTTTTAATTATATATCTACATGATGCTGCTTTATAATATGTGATAAACACATAGTTTTAAGCAATGCTTTTAGAATCATGATGAGATCATGCTAATGAGATCTAAATTCTTAGATAGCTTAAAAACTAAAATGTTCCCAATCGATGGATTACTAAAAAGGGGATTAGTGAATCCGAATAGATTGGTAAATACGTTACTTGCTCATTGGATGAGGATGATTGATCTCATGATCATTTGTGTGGAGACACTAAAGCAAGTATGTAGGTGCTTTTTGGAGAATAAGTTCACTGAACGTGGCTCGCTAAGAATACCTAATGGAGTTTTACTTGCTTGTCAATAGAAATTCTTGTAGTGATAGTAGTACAAGTGATCCTTGGACTTGAGATCATCATAGTATCTTGTGTATGATGATTTATACTTTGACTTATTCCTTAAGACCCTTAGGGTATATCAAAGGGTATGCTTGGGTATAATAAGTTGTACATAAAGATAATGTATAATCAATAAAGAATCTACCACTTCTAATAAAAGAAGAGAAATGTCCTATGTGATTCGATAAATGACAACCCAGTAGTCCCTGGCCAAGGTAGAATATAATTAGAAAGGAGTTTCTAATTTGTATTATTTGGAGTTGTGCATTTAAGAGTTGAAATACATATAATTAAATAAAATAAGACTTGACATTAATTCCATGCCTTATATTTAATTGGGACATTGTATGGTGGAAGGATTGAATTGTACGGTAACTATTTACTCAAAGGTTTTTTTATGATTAATGTTAAAATCTATATTATCTAGAAAGTCGTTAATCGCTAAGAAAGTTTATCCCTATTTTAGAATAAATATTAATTATATAAATAAATTAATAGTTTAATTTATTTATTTAAATAAGATTAAAATTCTTCTAATTGATTTATTCACAACCAGTTTAATATGGAGAACCTAAAGGGTCACACCATAAAAGGAAGAATAATTATTTAAGAAGTTAATGACATAATCGTAATAATAAGTTAATTATATTTAATTTACTCTATAATGATAGAATAAATTAAATAGCTTAATATTTATTATTTAATATTTTAGAAATATTAAATATAAATTAATAGGAGGAGTCTTATTATTATTACTATTATTATTATGTAATTCCTAAAGGAGTTTGAGAATTAATTAATAAAAGTACTCTCATATATTCCTAATAAGATTAGGAGATTAAAATTAATTAAAAGAGTTTAATTAATTATATTTAATAAGATTAGGAAGCTTAATTAATTAATTAAATAACAACCTATTTTCTGATTAGATTAGAAAGGTTAACTGATATCTTTATAAAAGGAGTCTTATATCCGATATCAATATACGTGATTCCAATTATTGGAGAGTACACTTTTTTTTCTATAGAGATAGAAAACTAGGGTTTAGCCAACTACTCTTCTTCTTGAATATTTCTTCTTTCTTGGTGGATCACCTCTAGAGGCTAAACATTTAGGTGGCTAACATTGATCAAAGGAAGGATCCAAACCCGGTGGATTCAAGTTGAACGCGAAAAGGATTGGAGGTGAACTTATACTTGAGGAAGCTCGAATTTTTAAGGGTATAATTCTTGTTCTTTATCTTTTCGTTTAATTAATAATTGTGCATAAAGGATGATCCAGATATATGGTTTGTAAAATTTTTAAACTCTAATTTTCCATGCTTTACGCTTATTTTGTGTAATTTGATTGCGTTCTGAATATTACAAACCTAATAAAGGGCATCAAAGCCAAACCTTTATACGAATTATTAATTGTTCAAATTCGATATGTATGTCGATATGTGTTTAGAACAATTTAATTGGGCATAATTTATTGTATAAATTATTATTTTATGAAAGAAAATAAAATTTAATTCGCAAAGCTTGTTTTAAATTTTGTGGTTCATTGATTTATATTTTTACAAAAAGCTAACAGGATTACTTCATTTAATATAATAGTATACATATACTACGATAATCTGATTATATGATTACAATAGCGCGTATTTCGGAACGGGTTATATATATATATATATATATAATATTCTTTATAATTTTATAATTAAAATAAAGAGTTTATTATAATTTTAAAATTGAATTTTATGCTAACTAATTAGAGTTAGAATTGGATTCCATGATAACTAATTAGAGTTGAAATTGGATTCCATGTTTCCTAAAATAAAGGAGTTTATTTGTGAATAGGAAAGTGAATCCATGTTTCCTTAAATAAAGGAGTTTATTTAGATATAGAATAAGATTTCACATTATTCAAAATAAATGAGTTTATTTGTGAATAGGGAAGAAAATCCGTGTTTTCTTAAATAAAAGAGTTTATTTAGATATATAATAAGATTTCATATTATCCAAAATAAAAGAGTTTATTTGACTTAGAATTGGTTTCCATAATTAATTAAAATAAATGAGTTTCTTTTGATTAAAATAAAATAGTTTATTTTATTCAAAATTGGATAAATTAAAATAAAAAGGTTTATTTTGATTTAAATTTAGATTAAAATAAAGGAGTTTATTTTGATTCAAAATTAGATTTTATGTTAACTAAATTTGCTCATTAAATCGATATCAATATATATATTGAATGTTTATTATTCGTGAGATGAATGTTATTTATTGATGCATATGATGATGTGCATGATAATAAATGAGATTGATTATGGACTATTGACCAATGTGATTAGATTTTATTTTAGTTAGATGCGTGAATGTATGAGTTTTATTAAATGGGGAATCACTGCGTTACCTCGCCTTCTCTAATTTTTTTAATGTAAATTCTATCTCCTCCTATGTACTTCCCATTGACTGTTGATCAAGGTTTCTATTTATTTTAAATAATTTTGTAATAGGAATAGTTAGAATTAATTTTGAAGAATTAGAGATTATTGCCTTCTTTTGGATTTAACAAAATGGACTCTAACTCATGCAAGTATACACAGGTCAACAAGTAGTACAGAGTAAGAAAGTATCAATCCCACGGAGAAGGGTGATAAATCTAAATTATCATGCAACAACCTAATCACTATTTCTGTATGCTCAAACTATCAATCAAATAATAAATTGATATCTAAATTAATTAAGAACATAAAAATAATAATTACTAAAAGAAGGTAATCAAATTGGGGAAATATGGGATTCTAATATCATTTAATGTTTCATCTAAAATTAAAACCTCATGTTTTGTTTAATTATTTATTATGGAAAGCTAGTCAAGAGCATAAAAGTGGAATATAACCATCTTTCAATGAACTATATCCAATTTACACAAAATCCATAATTGATAGAATTCATATAAGCATCATAATTACCAAAGTCACTATATGTCTATGTGAATTTACAGCAATAATGATTTTAAGTACAAGCTATTTAAATAACTACACATGGTGAACCGATATATGCCTATCCGGGTCATGAATCACAAAGCATAATACAAATAAGCCTTATGAACATATGTCATTATGGTCTAATCTATACTTATATTTCATTTTCCAAATCCATACAAGCAATTAGTGTGAATGGTGATCAAGCATTCAAGCGTTTAGCACAACCATAATGGACAATCCAATTCGATAAATATATAACATCACAATCGTGCATACATGTTTAGACTACACATCAAAATCCATTAGAATCCCATAATGAAATTTAGTTCATTTCTGAACCAACAACCATTATGGGATTAAAGCAAACAATTAAAATGAACAATGTAAACAAGAGATTAAAGAGAATTGAGAGATCAAATTTGTAACTCCTGCTGCAAAGTCTGTTTCCAGGCTTGTTCAAATCCATATTTGTCTCCAAAAAAATGAAAACTAATCTTATTAAGAAATCTAAATAAAGAGAGGAGCTTAAAGTAGTAATCTAAATGCTCAAAACCTCTCTAAAGTAAACTAAACCTAAGAACAATATTGAAAACTCAAAAATCACGTCTCTGGTAACCAACCATATCGTCTCAAATAACAAACACATTCAATTTTCAAATTATAAAAAGTTAGTAGTTTAAAATTTGAATATGATCGCACGACGATGCGCAAGATATAATCATGATTCTACGCGATATGTCTTTGTAGGATTTTGTGTCGAGTGGATGGCGCGGGCGCGCCATGTTCCTTTTTCTTTCGAGACACGATGGCTGCGACGCTTGATCTACCTCTCAGATTTCCTTTTGGCGCGTAGTAGCGCCATGTTTAGTTTCATTGGCGTGGCACATTCTTTGCTTCTTGTTTGCTATATTTGCTGCTACTTTCTGCTTCTTGCTTACTCTTCATTTCTTCTCTTGTTCACTTCACCATTTCATTAATCCTCTAAGTTTTCTCCTCATTTGTTGTAGTCCAGTTACTCTTCATTCTAGCTCATGTCCACCGTGCCATGTTAATGTTATCTCCATGCCATTCCATGCCATTAGTTGCTAAAGGAGTTCCAGCTATACATACTACAAAATAAACACAAAAAGCAAATAAAACATAGTAAAACTAATTAAGTTGAGCATAATTCTAGTGAGTTGATAACCAATAAGGAGGTATAAAACCTATTTATCAAATACCCTCAAACTTGAACTATTGCTTGCCCTTAAGAAATGCATACAAAAATAAAATAAACAATGCAACTACATGCTATGCAAACTACATTATGATGCAAGTGAGTCCCAAGATTTCCAGCCAAACTAGAATTCCAATCAAGTATGCCTCAGAGAATTATCCAGATTAAAGAATAAAGTATCAACCAAGCTACAGACATAACATCATACAATTAATAATCCAAACTCGCTATAAAGATGCTCTGTGTGTGTGTGTGTGATGTGTTCAATATATAAGCTTGACAGAGGCAAAGACTACATGTTATACTTCTTAAGAAAGAAAACTGAAGTCTAAATCAGGAATTATGCATATTAATGAAACAACAACTATTCCAACACATCAATACAAATTAAGGTTCAACAATGGGTTTATTTTGCTTTATTTTTACTCACGAGGGCGATTTTTGCACTTTTTCGCGGTGTTTATTTTATTTTTATTTTTTTCTTTTTCCCATGACTGTGCAATGCCTTATTCCATTAGGCTACTAAAGGTTACCCCTTTAGTGAGCTTTCAACCAACGACTCCCAAACCATAAAAGACCTTAGGGCGCTAGGTGTAAAGAAAATCTCCTCGTCGTACTTGCTCAAGTAACAAAGGCCCCGAAACAAGACTAGTCACGGTAATTTTTCATATTTTTCTCTTTTTCTTTTCTTTTCTTTTTTTTATATAGCAAGCATACCCATGTGTTCCCAAAGTTTGAATATCTGTGTTTTCATAGTCTATGTCCACTTTCTACGCAATTCTATCTTTACAAACAAAATTTTTTACTCAGCAAGCAAACAAGTTATTCTTATACCAACAAGCAGATATGAACACCTATGTGCTACCCGATAGCATCTAAATAACAAGCATGAATCAAATCATGTAAAACATTATAACTAAGCTCATGTTATCCACCAAATTCAAGAATCCATCAAATTTCAAATTCATCATTGGCTAAACTAAAATTCCACAAAACTAGATACTTGGGATATACAACTAAAAAGTAAACTAAAACAGATAATAATCACTAAAATAAAAAAAAATTCTGCATAATTAAACTAAACACATAAATATGCAAAAATTATACTACATATGCAAAAAAGATGCAAACTAACTACACGAACTACACTACACTAATAAACACCCAAAACCCCCAAACTTATAATATTCATTATCCCCAATGAATGAAGATAAAGGATTAAAGGAACTCCCCTAATTATCAGTTGTACAACCCTCCTCGGGTGGTGAATCTAGCTGTGAAAACGACATTACTGTCCCGAACTGAGGCCACTCAAGCATGGTTCCTTGCTGTGCAAAAGCCTCGACTAAGGACCTCGATAGTCCATTGGCAAATGCGGAGAAATTGTCATACATATCATCCACTTTCCTCTTTAGCCTTCTAAGATTGCAATCATCATTTTCAACAAAGGCTCAATGAAGTTCTTGCTTGATTGGTCATGCGTGGTCAGTGGAGAAGGCACCAATGATGTTTGTTGGAAGAATGAAACCCCCGCCTCGGATGTGGTGTACCTCCTGCCCAATCCTCGAACTTGGCAATTATAGCATGAGTGATATCTTGGCTTGGAAACTGCATTTGTTTATCACCCCAAGTGACCCCTACTCATACACATAAGTGAGCGACAACTGATGCATGTGGGATGCTTCCTGTGGTGCTCCCACTCATGTAGTGTAACATGTTTTGGTGTAGGAGATGGCCAACATCTATATATTTTCCTGTGATAATTCCCCACAAAATGATAGCACGTTCGACTGTGACCTCATACTGGTGTGTTAAAGGCATTATCTTTGTACAAATAAACAAATTTCGTGCTTTGACATAATCTGTTAAGGGTTGAGGCTAGAAAAGTTATAGGTCGATTTGTGCTATGCTTATAGTTCCACTTGTGTATTCCCAGATACACAAGTCGTTGATAACCCTATCTAGATCGGCCTCAAACCGTGCATCCTCAACCCAATTAAGACGTCCGGTTGGTGGGTCGTAGGTTGAATGACGCCTTATCGCTGTGGGCTTATAATCCACTTAAAAACCTCTCGACAAAAGATAAGACACTCATCGCTTTCTTGGCGTTGGCATAAAACTCACGAACAACACCCATGGGCGCACGATGGGGTAGTTACAACTCCAATCCAACATCTTTCTCTCGGGTCATATCCTTAAGTTGCCCATGTTGTGCATCAGATTGAATCCACGCCATTCACAAAGGTCTTAGCCATTATCCTATAGTATTCCATTTGAGCATCAAGACTAACGAACTTGGTGAGGTCTACTATATCCTCACTCTGACTGCTAAAAGATGATGATTCTGGAGTGCGAGAATGTGCCCTCTTAGGTTCCATGGAGGTTGCTGAAGAAAAAATTTACTGATGAAATGATTTTTATATACTCGATGAACACGCACCACCCCCAAACTCGTTGTTTTCGCCACCCTAACAAGCCCTAGTATTTCTCTGTAGTAGAATGGATAAGAAGAAGAAGAGTTTGAACGTGGGAAGGAGAATGTAATGCATAGAATTTGTAGTGGGGTGAGGAGTTAAGATTTAAAAGGGAACCATTTGGGAGATATGAAGAGATAGAGACGTCATTTTTGAAAATGAGATGGGGAGGCACACGTTGGAGAATGGTAACTGAAATAAGAATTGGAGTGGGGCACGTTTTAAGGACTTTTTTTTTCTAAAACCAGACACGGGCGCCATTGCGCCGACTTTTAAGTTGGTGATGGCGCAGCGGCTTCATACATATAGCTTGGCCATTGTTGGTAAACATGTGAAGAGCGGTATACTGTGGACCAGATCAAGAAGAAGTACTGGCAACATGCGCATATTTAAAATACCAAGCCACACGATCGCGCTACACAATACCCTGACAAGAACTGAGCTGCACATGAGTAGTTAATGACTTTCTTCACTAAACCTGAACATAAAGCATTTACATTTATAAGATATACCAATTCCTCAAATCAAAATATGTACTAAATAACATGTAAAAATGAATATATCCAAAAGAATGCTCTATATGTTACTCCTAACCAAAGTGATATGCACATTCAGCTCCAACAAAACTTATATCAAAAAATTTATGCTGTCAAGAATTAAACATGAAAATGGAGAATAAACATGATTCACAAAGAATTAAACAAGAGGAGAGAAGAGAAATAATGGGGTGCCTCCCATTGAGCGCTAATTTATAGTCATTTAGCTTAACTATCTCTATTCCGATCATGTAGAGGAAAGAATTGGGGTGACCTTCTACATGTCAACCTCACTACCATAATAGTGCTTAAGCTGCTGTCCATTGACCTTGAAAGGCTTGTCTAGGAACTTATCAAATATCTCAATCGCATCATGCAGATATACCTACTTCACAGTAAACGGCCCTGACCACCTTGACATGAGTTTTCCGGGAAAAAAAATTAAGTCTAGAATTAAACAATAATACTCTTTTCCCTGGTTCAAACTGTGAGATCCCAAATTTTATGAAATGAAAGTATTCAATTTTTCTATAATTATTATTCTATTTAGTAAATGGTTAAATTGATAATGTGATATGTGAAAAAATTTCAAAGTAAGCAAGTTGATATAAAATAATCGTTTTGTCGAGGAATATTCATACGACGACATAATCATTGGTGTAACCCACAATGGAAGTATTGTCGTAGTTAAAAAACGACAGAAATATCTTTTTATAAAAATAACGGCGAAAGTTTTACCGTTAAACTGTTGAAATACCCGGTAGTAAAAGTACGATAATACACGTGGTTGCATAGTAGCACATGGTATTAATTATTGATGCTTACGTGAGAAGTCACTCAGTTATACTCAATTATTACTACAGTAATTGCTGCATAATATCTCTCATATTATTGATTCAATTATTGTCACAGTATCATCTGCATAATATTTTATATTTTTAAATCAATAATTGAGACGACAAAGTTATTCATATTATTATTTGCATTATTGACGATGTCTAGAAAGTTTTGTCGAGGAAAGGGGTTTGATCACCTAATTACGCGCCAATAAGAAGAAATCTTTATCGGAAAGCCCCCTCTTTCCTGGGAATGATCTGGTTGTTAAATATTGTGAGTTATAATATTAATAATGAATAAGTTCGTGTTGATTAAAGATAAAATTAATATTTCCATTGTGTTGGCATTATTAATGTTAGTGGAAATCGACATCTATTCCGATAATAATTGATGTCTGGAGGTTATATTGATCAATCGGGTAATTAATCGGATAAATGAGCAATTAATTGCTATTAATTCACATGCTTATAACTATTTGTTCACATATGTGTACAATTGATTCACATGAATGTACTATTAGGGGAGGTGGTGCAAGATTGATAATACTTGCATGACTAAATTAAAAATAGAGGTATAGATAAAGGTACTATACTGTAATTATTTTTTTTCACATGTATAGAACTATTGATTCACATGATGTACTATTAGGGGAGGTGGTGCAAGTTTGATAATACTTGCAGGACTAAATTAAAAATGAAGGAAAAGATGAAGGTATTATACTGTAATATTTTGAGCCCCAAAATGTGCAATTATCGAAACTATGTTTTGCTATAAATAGAAGCTCATTCTTCTTTCATTCTCACCAATTCACTAAGACTCACAAGAGCAATTATAGAGAGAGAAGCTATAAAGAAAGAAGCTATGGAGAGAAAGAAGAAGAGAAGTCTGCTACTTCACTATTCCAGTATCTAGTCTTCTTTTGAGGTAAGGGGTTCATTGTCTTCGTTTAATATTCGTAAGGAATATTATTTTCGTTCAATATTCGTAAGGGATGTTATTTATTTCTTATTCGTAAGGGTTATTATTTCTTACTATTCACTTGGGGTATTATTCACTGCATACTATTCACTCGTGTATTATTCACTCTCGAATTATTATTTACGAGGTACTATTCACTCGGGTATTATTCACTCAGGGGTACTATTCATGAAGTACTATTTATGAAATACTATTCATGAAGCTATTCACGTGATACTATTCACGAAGTACTATTCACATGATACTATTCATGAAGTACTATTCATGGGGTACTATTCATGAAGTACTATTCACATAGTACTATTCATGAAATACTATTCACGGGGTACTATTTACGAAGAAAAATTGATTCTTTTCTGTCCAAATTAATTTTTGATACATGAATATTATTCTTGAATTTTACTCCACAATTGGTGATCTTGTTGACAATTTAGATATTCTTGAACTCTGGATAAATTAAATTATAAATATTTAATATTTATCATTTGTCTCACTTGATTGATTAATTATATCATTGTCATGATCCTCATACTTTTATTGCGTTAAAAGTCATCTTTGGCCCGTAGTGCAAAGATGGACTGTTGGTTATTGGTTTTACATTTGTATGTGTAAGACCCCAATTTTTTTTTATAAAGATAATTTTTCTATAAATATCATTTTTGAATATTATGGAACGAATTTGATATAATATTATAGTTGTGGGTATTATTTATAAATTTTGCAAAGTACGCAAGTTGTTATATAATATTCAATTGGTCGGGGAATATTCATTTTAACAGGGAATATTCGTATCGACATTTATTTAATCATTAGTGGACCCCACAACGGAATTATTGTTCGGATTGAGAAAACGATAAAAATATTTTATGAAAATAACTACTGAAAGTTTTACCATTAATCTGTTGAAACACCCGATGTTAAAAGTATATAGTAATACGCGTGATTGCATAGTAGCATACCAGATTGATTATTGATGCTTACGTGAGAAGTCACTCGATTTTGTTCAATTATTGCTACATGAATTGTTACATAGTATCTCACGTTATTTGATTCAATTATTGTCGATATTTTATATATTATTAAATCAATAATTGAGACGACAAAGTTATTAATATTATTATTTGCAATATTAATGATGTCTAGAAGTTCTGTCAAGGAGAGGTTTGGTCACCTAATTACCCGCCAATAGGGAGAAATCCTTATTGGAAAGCCCCCTCTTTCCTGAGAACGACCTAGTCGATTAATATTGAGAATTATAATAATGATGATAAATATTGTTAAAAATATTGAAGGGATTTTTAAAAAATCTTTGATGTAAATTTTGCTTATTATATGAACTCCCATTTACCTATTTTTTTAAATAATCGGTAGAAAGTTATTCAGTATATATATATATATATATATATATATATATATATATATATATATATATATAAATGTGCAGGTGTGTGTATGTGACTATGTGTTGCGTGTGTAAGGAAATGGGAGGATTGAATTAATGGTGGTGGGAGATTTTTTTATATATATATATATAACATGTGCAGATAAGGAAATGGGATAAAAAAAAGGATGGTGGTGGGTGGAGAATGATGGTATTGATATATATATATATATATATATATATATATATATATATATATGTTTTTGGTTTTGGTTTTACATGTAATTCCTTTCATCTGTGATTATTAGTAAGGCAACCCATGAAATTAGTTAATGTTGCATCCGTGATAATTCCTAACAGTGCCCCTTCCATTCTCTTATAAATAGGATGCTTAATTAGAATTGAAATCACATCAGAAATTCAGAGAATTCTCTTTTATAATCTTTAGCGTATTTCTTTAGAGTTTTAAGAAGCTTTGAGCGTAGTGCAAGTTTTCTTAAAGAATATCCTCGCCCTACCAGTCGGAATACTCTTCTTTTATGGTAAGGGATATTATTTCTTTCGTATTCATGAAGAGAACTTCTGTTATTCCATTCTTTATTATTCTGTTGGAATAACCTGTATACGCGGACTACCCTATACTTGGTGAAATTCTTCTGTTATTCCATTCTTTATTATTATGTTGGAATAACTCGCCTATGCCAAGTACCGCATACATGGTGAAATTCTCCGTTATTCCATTCTTTATTATTACGTTGGAACATCACATGCAATGCGTTTACGCATGACCGGTTCCGTTATTTATTATTCTCATTGGAACATCCCGCTTTGCAATGTAATTTTCACCGACACGGTTCCGTTATTTATTATTCATTGAAATATCCTATCACAATGCGTTTACGCGTGACCGGTTCCGTTATTTATTATTCTCATTGGAATAACTCGTCTCATGCGTAAGGCCTATCGATACCGGTGATTTCTTTTGTTATTTCATTCTTTTTATTATACTCGGTTGGTTAAATTTTGGCTTTTATACTCCATGAAATTAGTGGACTATTCTCGATATTTGCGTTTCATCCAAAGATCTTTTCATGGAAATATTCTTCTGAGCATTCTTGAGTTTTACCCCACAAAGCAGTATCATGTTGACAACTTGGACGTTATTGGTTCCTGGATAAATTAATTCTTGAACTTATTTTATTGAATTCTTATATCATTGTCATCATCCTCATGTTTATATTATGTTGAAAGTCATCTGTGGCCTATAGTGCATAGATGGACTTGGTATGATTATGACCAGGGGTTATTCAGTATAATCATGACCGTAATGTTACAAATGATGTGGTAAAAGTCCTCATTGGCCCATAGTGCATTGATGGACGATTGTTGGCATAATCATGACCATTGATGAATACACAAATATCCTTGACCGTAGTGTATGGATAATTTGTGGTTGTGATACTAATGAATATCCTGGTCGTAGTCTTGTGGATGATGTGGATTATTTATTAAATTGAGTCTCAAATGATAAAAGTGATGAAAAACCTTTTTAAATCATAAAATATAGTAGATTTTATTCTCTACTTGACACTTTTAATGGATTGCTTGTTCCGCTGCATTTAAACTTGATGTTTGTTATATTTTATCAGTTTAACACTGTTGAAGGCTAACGATAATTTATTCTATATTATCTTACAATGCCTTGAATGGAGCCATGCCAATACTTGCTTGATAACTGTTGTTATAGGAGAATTCTACTAATCGCATGAACTTGTCCCAACTTCCTTTGAAGTCAAGGACATATTGTCTTAATAGATCTTTAAGAGTTTGAATAGTCCTCTCTGACTACCCGTTCGTTTGAGGATAATACGCCGAACTAAATTGTAAATCTGTGGCCATAACTTTTTGCAGACTAACCCAAAATCGTGAAGTGAATCTTGGGTCTCGATCAGAAACTATGAATCCTGGCATGCCATGCAGTCTTACAATCTCATTTATGTAAATGCGAGTAAGACGTTCAAGTGAATAAGTTTCTCGTATAAGTAAAAAATGAGCTGACTTGGTCAATCTATTGACAATGACCCAAATCACATCTATGCCTTGAGAAATCTTGGGAAGGCTAGTAACAAAATCCATGGTAATAATTTCCCACGTCCATTCTGGAATTTCAAGTGGTTGCAGGACCTTTTGGCACTTGATGTTCCGCCTTGACTCGTTGACAAGTTAAGCACCTTGAGATAAACTCCGCGATCTCTCTTTTCATATTGCTCCACCAAAATGTATGTCGAAGATCAAGATCTATTTTGGTATCCCAAGATGGATTGCAAACGGTGTGTTGTGTTCCTCCATCATGATTTTATACTTTAAATATGGGTTGTTAGGAACAAAAAGTCTAAAGTTGACTCGAAGTATTCCTTCATCATTGATTCTTGCTTCCGGAATAACACCTTTTTGCACTTTCTTCTTCATACACATCAGCTCCAGGTCTGTAACTTGAGTAGCTTTAACTTTTATCGATTAAAGTCGGTTCTACTCGTATATTTGACATCATCACATGGGTCTATGGAGTCTTTAACTATATCTCCATCCTTTGCAAGTTATACAAAATGGGCCTTTGCGTTGACAATATCGCACTCGTACCCGCATATGATCTTCTACTCAACACGTCAGCTACCACGTTCGCTTTTCCAAGATGGTATTGAATGGTATGATCGTAATCTTTCAATAGCTCGAGCCAATGTCGTTGCTGCATATTGAGTTCCTTCTGGGTGAGGAAATATTTGAGGCTTTTTATGATCCGTATAGATCTCCACTTTCTTCCCATACAGGTAATGCCTCCAGATTTTAAGCGCGAAAATGACCGCTGCCAACTCTAGATCATGAGTAGGATAATTCCTCTCATATATTCTTTGAGTTGTCGTGAGGCATAGGCTAGACTTTCCCATTTTGCATGAGAATACATCCTAACTGTGACACCCCCAAAACAGGTATACATCACCCATCTTGAGTCGCCAAATACATGGTACAAAAATCAAATACAAACTTAATTATATAACTGTAGTGCAAAATACGACAAAACATAACTGAAAGTTTAAACAAGAATATTGCCTTCTAGACAATATCCACCCTCAAAGGAGTCCTCATTACAATTATTATCACACTATTTCATAGAATAGTGAGGATTACTAAAGCCACTTATCCTGGACCATCACTCCATTTCTCGACTCGTCCCGGCTAAATTCTCATTTCTTGAAGAGAACAATGAAAGAAAAGGGTGAGCTCAACTAGCCCAGTAAGAAATATTATGACTAAGATAATGCAGAATAAATAATCCTTAGCCTTCAACAGTATAACAACTGATAGAATATAATAGACAAAAAGTTTTAGATCAACAACTGCAGCGAAATAAGCAATCCATTAAAAGAGTCAAGTAGAGCATAATGTCTACTATCTCCTCTAGATTAAAAGTCCATCGTTAATATTTCATTCATGTAATACTCATCAATAGTTCTTTGTTATACCCAAGACAAAAAGAACTCTCATCATCTGTCTTCACCTGAACCACCAAAGATTATAGTTAAATTCACAATTCATGTTTATAACAATGTGAATCAACAGTAATTCCTTGCCACAAAGGCTTAATAGAACATTTACTCAATATCCTTACCCCAAAGGCTAAAGATATTCAAATGTAATAGCAATGATCATACCAATCAGTTGTCTACCTTTGCACTACGGGCCAAAGATATTCAACTATAAAACCAATGGTCATGATCATACCAATCAATGTTCTGTCATCAACAAGACTACGACCAAAGACATTCAATTGTTAACTAATGGTCATGATCCTGCCAATTCCCATATTGAATTTTTCATTCACTTACGGGCCAAGGATATTCGTTATTATCACCAGTGGTTATGATCATGTCATACACCTGTCCATCTTTACACGTAAGACAAAGATATACAACTATAAAACCAATAATCAACAGTCCATCTTTGCACGTAAACCAAAGATATACAACTGTAAAACCAATAATCAATAGTCCATCTATGCACGTAATCCAAAGATGACTTTCATCACAATATAAGCATGACGATGATGACAAAGATATATGCATTAATCAAACGAAATAGAGGACAAATATTAAAGACTTTAAATTTATCCAGAGTTTAAAAATATCCAAAATTGTCAACATGATACTGCTTTGTAGAGTAAAATTCAAGAATAATATTCATGTGCCAAAAATAATTTGGACAGAAAAGAAATATATTTTTCAGGTGAATAGTACCCTATGAATAGTACTTCGAGAATAGTACCTCGTGAATAGTACCCCGACATGAAAAGTCTCCTAAATACCCGAGTGAATAATACTAGAGTGAATAGTAACCCATGAATAGTAACTCGTGAATAGTACTTCAGCACGAAAAGTGCCCCGAATACCCGAGTGAATAATACTAGAGTGAATAGTAACCTCGACACAAAAAAGTAGAAATTCCACAATAAAATTCATACCAATATTCCGGCATAACGATATTGAAAGAAATAATATTCATACGAATACAAAAAATAATATCTCTTTAGAATATAAAATAAATAATACCCCTTACGAGTGTCGAATAATATTCCAATGAATATTGAACAAAGATAATATTCCTTACGAATATTGAACGAAGATAATATTAATATTCATACGAATACGAAAAATAATATCTCTTCAGAATATGAAATAAATAATACCCCTTACCTCGTAAGAATTTGGATCTTGGAGTAGTGAAGTAGCGAATCGCTTCTTCTTCTATCTCTCTATAACTTCTCTCTCTATAATTGTTCTTGTGAGACTTAGTGAATTGGTGAGAATGAAGGAAAAATGAGCTTCTATTTATAGAAAAATATAGTTTCGATAATTGCATGTTTTGGGGCTCGAAATATTATAGTATAATACCTTCATCTTTTCCTTCATTTTTAATTTAGTCCTGCAAGTATTATCAAACTTGCACCACCTCCCCTAATAGTACATCATGTGAATCAATAGTTCAATCATGTGAATCAATAGTTCTATACATGTGAAAATACGAATTACAGTATAGTACCTCCATCTATACCTACATTTTTAACTTAGTCATGCAAGTATTATCAATCTTGCACCACCTCCCCTAATAGTACATGAATGTGAATCAATAGTACACACATGTGAACAAATAGTTATAAGCATGTGAATTAATAGCAATTAATTGCTAATTTATCCGATTAATTACCCGATTGGTCAGTATAACTTCCAGACATCAATTATTATCGAAATAAATATCGATTTCCACTAACACAATGGAACTATCAATTTCATCTTTAATCAACACGAACTTATTCATCATTAATATTATAAATCACAATATTTAACAAACTGTGTTCTAGGAAAGGGGCTTTTCGATAAGGATTTCTCCTTATTGGCGCACAATTAGGTGACCAAACCTCTCCTTGACAGAACTTCTAGACATTCTTAATATTGCAAATAATAATATGGATAACTTTGTCGTCTCAATTATTGATTTAATAATATAACATATTATGCAGATGACACTGTGACAATAATTGAATCAATAATATGAGAGATATGATGCAAAATTCTTTGTAGCAATAATTGAGTATAACTGAGTGACTTCTTACGTAAGCATCAATAATCAATACCGTGTGCTACTATGCAACCATGCGTATTACTGTACTTTTACTATCGGGTAGTTCAACAGTTTGCCGGTAAAACTTCCGCCGTTATTTTTATAAAAAGATAACTCTCTCATTTTTTGACTACGACAATACTTCTGTTGTGGGGTGTGACACCCCCAAATCCAGGTACTCCATTCCCATAGGATTTGGTGCTCACTTATCAAAACTATTACATCTAACTACCCATCAATAAAGGATAAAGACATAATTTAAATAACTTAAATAATAATCTTTCCCATTAAAGGGTTACATCATCATCTAAAAATAAATCCCAGGTAATCTAACCTTAAAAATTATTACATAAGTTTGCGGAATACATCATATAGTTAAACAAGTCTTATAACATAACACATTTAAATTAACTTCATTAATTCTTCAGCTCTTAGGTATCTTGCCCTTCCCTTTGCTGGTAGATGGCTCATCGACTCTTTCAACCTTAGCTGTAGTGTTAATTGCAAGAGTGAGCAAACAATTGCTCACTGATATAGAAAGTAATAATGACAACAATATAAGAGTGAACAACGAATGCCGAACAATAATGAACTTGCTCTACGAATCTAGTGTAGATAACAAGTTCGAAATCAATGTCTGAGGGTCTTAAGACCACGAACTATGTGTATGGTATATAGGTATTATTACTTTAACCTTAACAGTCATTTAGAATGTACAAACCTTTCTTAACGTACTTAGGGGGATCAGCCCTTTGTACCATGTATTTTGCACCAACATCTAAACTTTACACGTACAAAAATCTCCTAAATTAGGGTTGTTCGTCTCAGTTTGAATTTAGAATTTTTGCACTAAAGAAAGTTTAGTTTGGAACTAGCTTATCAATGTTTCTAGAATTTTAAAACACTATTCAATTTCCATCAATAAAAGTTTAATACGAGAATGTATAACTGAAGAAGGCTATTAAAGTCAAAGATCAGATATCAACAATATATATAACTGAATAACATGATATACATGCAAAGTGCTATATTCAAAGGAGTTTAGAACAATCTTCTATAAATCAATGTATTAGAACAATATTTGCTTCAAATGATGATAAGGAAAGTAAAGCTCGCTTGATGTAACGAATTAGGTTACAAGAGCTTGCACAAACATACTCAAGATAAACTAGGCTTGTTCAACCATACAAGAATTTTAGGAACTTGTACAATAACGATTTAGGAATGGGAACATGCATTCAATATGAAAAGAATGAATTTAAAAAGCTTGCTCAATGTAAAGAGTTAAGGTTTAGGAACTTGCCTCGATTGTAAGCAATACAAACGTAAAATAATCTCCAATTACCCTACACATATCATTGAAATCGCAACAACAATTAATTATATGAATATTAGCTTTATGGGTTTAACCCATCATTTAGGTCATAACCTTAACTTAGCATCTAACCATGTTGGTTAACATACTTAACGAATCTGAAATCTCATTACGAGCCAACATAGCCTAATCGTTCATCTCTAACCTTTGAAAACATCACATTTGGTTTCATTTTATAACTTATTTAAATAATTATTTCAAATCTTTACACTTTGCATTACAACACATTACAATCTGTTATTGTAATTTACTTAATGTTTTAGTATCCTTTACATGCATGTTAAACTAACCCAAGTCCGTTGCGCATGGCCTGCAATTAGGCAGACTTCTCTATTTGTGACATGAGAATTTCTAAGCATGTGTAAGTATTACACTGGGCTATTATCGCGGCTACCATATGACGTTCGTACTGCGTAAATGCCCAAATGTCTTGGCATGCCACATGACAATCATATACTGTGCAACTAGCCCGCAAGCGATGTACCTGGACTTCGCTTTTATAGACGCGAACTAATACCCTGTTATAGGCCAAAAATCCCAATTTCACAGAAAATTTCCCAACTTTAACATCTAACACTTTGACATTCTATAGTTATACTTGCTAAACACCATTCTATATACAAAACATTACATATACACCATTTTGAGGAATCAAAACCATAGTTTTTCCAAATTTTCTTCATTTTTACACTTTTAACGAATTTGATTGCCACGAATTCGTTTCTTAATCAATTGAAATGATTTAAACTTCGTTGTTTTTGTTTCTTAACATATTATCACAATCCAACTTCAATTTGCAGATTCCAACACATATAAGGCATGAAATTTGGTACTTTCTAAGCTACTTTATATAAACATAAACATTGTGATTTCATTTTCTTCTTCAAACCCAATTTCTCATGAATTTGATAACAAATAACATGTTTACATGATAATTAACAGAGTTTTGAAATTATATATGAACATATATACATCATAATTCACGTGATTTTCAAATTGTATCAAAATATACATATACTACCAAAACTAGAAATAAAATAGGAATAGTTTATACCTTAAATTTCTTACTAGCAAGATGGTAGAATCCTTCCTCAACCCTTAACAATTCGCAGAGATCACACTCAAGCTCTCGGCAATTCTCTCCGTGTTTTTCTCTCTTCTTCCAAGCTCTCTCTCAACCCTTTACTGATAACTAGACTTAGAGAAATATAAGACGCATATGCAATATAACTGGCCTCTCCCACGTACGTTAGGTAAAAACACAAAAAGGCTCGCGTCAGTTGAATAAGCCAAAGGCCATAAGTCCTTCTTTGGCTACCAAACCACTTTATAAACTAAATTATTTTTATATTATTATATTATATAGTTTCCAATTGTCACACTTTAGGTAATTTAAATAACTTAGTTTAATTGATTTAAATAACTTATAACTGATACTTAAAATAATTTCTCTTATAGTTACCATTATAAATAATAATTAATTTTATATCTAATTTAATCAATAAACTAGACACATCACTTTATTTAATTTATTTATTTTCATTAAATTAAACAATTTATTTAGCTTAGTTATTTTCTTAAATATTAGGCAATTGATTTAATTTAATTATTTTCTTCAATTAAATCATTCGGATAAAATTATCAACACTTAATTTAATTATCAATAATCAATTTAGTTACTAAATTAATTCACCACAATTCATCAATTATTTATTTTCCTCAATAAATAAATTATTTAAAATAATTATTTAATTCCATAAATATTTAAATTAAATTACAAATTTCTCGATCGTTACATCTTTCCCTCCTTAAAAGGATTCTGTCCCCAGAATCACAACTCGAAAAAGTTATTCGTTACATTCTTCCCTCCTTAACAAGATTCTGTCCCCATAATCACTATACAAAATCAAGCAAACAACTGAGGATAATTCTTTATCATAACACTTTCAAGTTCCCACATAGCTTCTTCAGCATTGTGGTTCCTCCAGATTACCTTAACAGAAGGTATCACCTTATTCCTCAGTACTTGCACTTTTCTGTCAACAATTTGAATAAGGACTTCTTCATATGACAAATCTTTCTCAAACTATAAGGGCTCATATTCTATAACATGCTTATAATCAGGCTTATATGGCCTCAATACCGATACATGGAAAACATTATGAATATGCTCCAACTCCGGAGGTAAAGCTATCTCGTATGCCACTTCACCAACTCGGCGAAGCACTTCAAAATGTCCTATAAATCTAGGGCTCAATTTTCCCTTCTTGCCAAATCAAATTTTTCCCTTCTAGAGAGACACTTCCAGGAAAACATAACTACCGATATTAAATTCCCGATTTTGTCGATGCTGATCGGCATATTTCTTCTATCTATCTTGTGCTGCTATCAATCTAACTCTAATAACCTTGATGATCTCGGCGATCATTGTACCAATTACGGACCCAATAGTAGCGACGTTCACCTAAATCGTCCCCAAAGATAACGGAGTTCTACATTTTCACAATAAATGCGCTTAAGGCAAAGATGCCAATACTGCTCAGCGTGATAACTATTATTATAGGCAAATTCCACCAATGGCGAGATGGTCATCCCAATTTCCCTTGAAATCCATGATACATGCTCGCTGGCATATCTTCTAGTGTTTGGATGGTTCTCTCTGCATCCTGGTCCGATTACGAGGATGGTCTGTTGTGCTCATTCTCGGTGTGTTCAAACACTCTTGTAATCGTTTCCAAAATTAGATGTGAAACGTGGATCTCTCATACGATACAATAGACAACATACACCGTGTCTTGACACAATCTCTTTCACGTACAGCATTCTTAACCGATCTAGGGTAAATCGAATCTTGATTGGCAAAAACTGGGCCGACTTCGTTAGTCGATCGACAATAACCCAAATGGCATCATAACCTTGTTGGGTTGTTGGAAGACCTACCACAAAATCCATTGTGATATGCTCCCATTTCCATTCTGGTATCTCCAACGGTTGTAATAATCCGCTTGGCCTTTGATGTTCAAATTTTGACTTTTCGACACGTTAAGCATTTTGCCACACACTCACATTACATCCTCTCTTCATATTCGGCCACCAAAAATGATGTTTAAGATCTTGGTACATCTTTGTACTCCCAGGGTGAATCGAATATCTTGAATTATGAGCTTCACTTAGAATTTCCTCTTTCACTTCTAGTACTGGCGGAACCCAAATCCTCCCTTCGAATCGAAGTAACCCTTCTGAATCAATTTTGAATTTGTTTTCCTCACATTCCGATATCTTCGATTTTATCTTTTCGTAGTCTTCATTCTGAAGTTGTGCATTTCTCACCTTATCCACCATCGTTGAACTATTTCCCATCTAGAATAACTTTTCATCGGATTCTGTCGGATATTTAATTTCCAACTCCATCTTAGCCATTTCCGACACTAGTTTCTCTTAAGCGATTAACATCATTAACTTCTCCGTCCCTTCCTACTTAAGGCATCAAGCAACAACATTACGCCTTTCAAGGGATGATAAATAATCTCGCAATCATAATCTTTGATCGACCCAACCATCTTTTTTGTCGATGTTCAAATCTTTTTTACGTAAAGATATACTTGAGACTCTTATGGTGGGGTATATATCTCACACCTCTCTATAAAAGATAATGTCTCCAAATTTTCGTGGCAAACCCCTTTCTCGCGCTTAACTCTAAGTCATGAGTCGGATACCCTTTCTCGTAATCTTTCAAGCTCATCATGATCATACACAATAACTCTCTTGCTTTTTGCATAAGCATGACCCTAGTCCTTTATCTTGACGTCACTATACACCATAAAATTTCCTGTATCATCAGGCAATGACAACATAGGTGCAGAGCTCAACCTCTTCTTTAATTCCCGAAAACTTTCCTCACACTTCTCTATCCAAACAGACTTAACCGCTTTTCTAGTTAAATTCGTCAACGGAGTTGCGATTTTGGAAAAGTCTTGAATAAAACACTGTAGTAAACCGCCAATCCTAAGAAACTCTTACTTACTTAACGGTGTCTTCTACTGATCCCGATTTATTACGACTTCAACTTTTGATGGATCTACCAAAATTCGAGTCCTTATAAATAACGTGTCCGAGAAATTATACACGTTCCAACCAAAATTCACATTTTGAGAACATAGCGTACAACTTCTCTTTTCTCAATGTCTCCAACGTCAATCTCAAGTGTTCAACATGTTCCTCTTTGGTTTTGGGGTATACCAGTATATCATCAATAAACACCACCACAAACTTGTCCAAAAATGGTTTATGTGAGACCCCAAATTTTATGAATAAAGATTTAAATTTCTCAAAATATTTTTTTTTAAAATTATGGTGTGGATTTGAGATAATGTTATAGTTGTGGGTAATATTTATAGATTTTGAAAAGTAGGCAGGTTGTTGTATAATATTCTTTTTGTCAGGGAATATCCGTACAACGGCACAATCATTGGTGGACCCCACAATGGAATTATTGTCGGATTGAGAAAATGACAAAAATATTTTTATGAAAATAACGGTGGAAGTTTTACAGTTAAAACTGTTGAACTACTCTTAGTAGTAAAAATACTGATGTCTGGCGTGGTTGCATAGTAGCACATGGTATTAATTATTAGTGCTTACGTGAGAAGTCACTCAGTTTTGTTCAATTATTGCTTCAGTAATTGTTGCATAGTATCTCACGTTATTTGATTCAATTATTGTCGATATTTTATATATTATTAAATCAATAATTGAGATGACAGAGTTATTAATATTATTATTTGCAATATTAATGATGTTTAGAAGTTCTACCAAGAAGAGGTTTGGTCACCTAATTGTGCGCCAATAGGGAGAAATCCTTATTGAAAAGCTCCCTCTTTCCTAGGAACGACCTGGTTGATTAATATTGTGAATTATAATAATGATGATAAATGTTGTTAAATATATTGAGGTGTCTTTTTATGAAGTCACGGAAGTTTTATATATATATATATATATATATATTATATATATATAAATTTTGTTTTATTAGTATTATTAATGTAATAAAAAGCGGAAAAGCTTTTTATATAAAAATGTAATACTTTTATAAAGTTATTTGTTTTATTAGACAATAATTAGAATATAATATATTTTATTATGTATAGTGTTTTGCATAGTAAAATCTTTTTATATAAAAAAGTAATACTTTTATAAAGTTATTTATTTTATTAGACAATAATTAGAATATATTATATTTTATTATGCATAGTGTTTGCATAGTGCATGCATAGTATTTTGCATAGTAAAATCTTATTATATAAAACAGAATACTTTTATAAAGTTATTCGTTTTATTAGATTATAAATAGAATATATTATATTTTATTTAAAAGATTTTATTTTATTAGAATATTTTATTAAATCAATATGGACCGTCCGATTAAAAGTAAATCAAACTGGACCGTTCATAAATTAATTACTATTCAGTCCATTCTCCTATAAATAGAAGCTCATTCCTTCATAATTTCTTACGAATTCACTGAAACTCTAGAGAGAGAAACTATAGAGAAAATTCTTCTTCTATAATCTTGAGCGTATTTCTTTAGAGTTTAAGAAAGCTTTGAGCGTAGTGCAAGTTTTCTTCGAGTATATCCTCGCTTCTACCAAATGGAATACTCTTCTTTCAAAGGTAAGGGATATTATTTGTTGTACATCGTAAGGGGTATTATTCTTTTCGTATTCATGAAGAGAATTATTTTCTTTCAATACTGTAAGAGTCATTTATTCTATTCTTCATTATTATGTTAGAATAACCTATCTATCAAGTACAAAGATACATGGTGAAATTCTTACATTATTCCATTCTTTATTATTACATTTGGAATATCACAGCCGGTCGCGTGACACGCTTTGACACAGTTCCATTATATATTATTACATTGGAATAACTCGTCTGCAAGGCCTATTGCATGCCTGGTGAAGTCTTTTGTTATTCCATTCTTTATTATTCTGTTGGAACATCCTGTCAGAGCATTTACGCATGACCTGGTCCCATTAATTATTATTCTGTTGGAATATCCTGTCTGTGCGTTTACGCATGACCTGGTTCCATTCTTTATTATTCTATTGGAATAACTTGTCTGTGCGGTCTATCGCATGCATGGTGATTTCTTCTGTTATTCCATTTTTTATTAAACTTGATGTTTGTTATATTGTATCAGTTTAACACTGTTGAAGGCTAACGATAATTTATTCTACATTATCTTAGGCATAGTATTTCTTACTGGGCTAGTTGAGCTCACCCTTTTACTTTCATTGTTCTCTTTAGGAAATTAGAACGTAGCAGGGACTAGTCGGGGAACAGAGTGACAGTCCAGATGATAGCATTAGTAGTCCTCACTATTCTATGAAATAGTGTGACAATAAATGTAATGAGGACTCCTTTGAGTGTGGATATTGTCTAGATGACAATATTTTTATTAAAACTCTCAGCTATGTTTTGTCGTATTTTTACACGACGTTTGTATAATTAAGTTTGTATTTATATTTTGTACCATGTATTTGACGACTCAGAATAGGTGATGTATACCTATTTTGGGGGTGTCACAGTTGGTATCAAAGCATTGGGATATGATCCTTGGCTGAGATGTGAGACAAGAACTAGGAGGGGAGAGACGGGAATTCCTTCCCTAGTATGACCTATCTAAGTTTATTTGGTATTTAATTGGTCAGTCAGAGTATAGGGATAATATGTGATATGTTAATTAACCCTTGTTTTGTGGCAGTATTTGAAAATGACATCCGAGAATGTTGAGAATAGCAATGGAGCACAGGAGACCGTTGAGTCTCCATAGATCAATAATGAGGATAATGTGCATCAGGAAGACAATAATCCTCCTATAAACAACAAAACTGATCAAATGACGAACGACGGTACGTTTAAGAGCTTTTTAGAATTCATGCAAACGAGAGAGACTCCTATTCATAATACAGGTGGAAACAATGGCAACCCACGGTTGGTCACCGCTAAGCAGTTCAAGGAGCTAGGACCACCGGAGTTTTTGGGAAAGACAAAACCACTTAAGGCGAAGACGTGGATAAAGCAGATCACCAAGATATTTGATGTCTTGGAATGCTCAGAGGAGAAAAAGGTTCCATTCGCCACCTTTATGTTGCGTGAAGAAGCAGATTACTGGTGGGAATCTGTAAAACGTACCCAGACTGACGCACTCAAGATGTCTTGGGAGAAGTTCCAAGAGCTATTCAACAACAAGTACATTCCCAAAAGTATTCGTCACATGAAGGAGGTGGAATTCATCAAGTTAGAACAAAACAACATGACCGTGTCGCAGTACGAAGCCAAGTTTGCCGAGTTGTCCTTGTTTGCGTCCCATTTGGTTGATAATGAGGATCGAATGACGCGAATGTTTTTGTGAGGTTTGAAACCTGAAATACATCAATACCTCATTTCTCATAAACTTTGGTTATATTCAGATGTTGTGAATAGGGCTCAGTTATTGGAGCGAGATAATGAGTCAGCACAACCAAAAGGTAATGACCAGCAACACGATAATAATCGTCATGCGGTGGCAACTGACCATCTGAACAATGATAACCATCGTGGGGGAAATTATCATGCCAAGAATGGTAACCACTTCGGTGGTAATCATGGCCAAGATAGTAGAAGTGGAAAGAGAAGGTTCAATAATGATGGAAAGACAGCAGCACCAGCACCCATTTTAAAGGAAGAAGAACGACCATCGGTCGTATGTTTCAAATGCGGATAGGAGGGACACATCCGTCCAAACTGTACGCAGCAACCCAAAGCGTGTTTCAATTGCGGAAGAGAAAGTCACCTAGCTCAATTTTGTCGTGTAGTGAAGTCAAGTCCAGCTGGGGTAGTGATGCCAAAGGATGTCTCAGACAAGTCAAAGCCGGTAGTTTATGTGAGAGTGATTGTCGAGGAACTCGAACGAAGTTGTCACGGGTAAGTTAATCATAAATTCTTGCGAAGTCTATACCTTATTAGATACCGATTCTACCCATTTTTTTTATCTCTCTTGCTTGTGCTCAACATTTAAATTTGACTCCAGAGAAGTTAGACTTTGACTTATTGGTTGAAACTTCGTTAGTAGAAGCCTTCGTTACCTCCACTGTTTATAAATCTTGTTGATTTAAATCGACACTTTCACGTTACCTGTCGATCTTATCTCTTTGAAAATACTTGCCTTTGATGTGATTTTAGGAATTGATTGGTTAACTACTCATCAAGCTTTTCGTAAGGTTGTTAGCTTTCATATTCCTAACCAACTTTGTTATCTAATTCAAGCAACCAAACCACTAAAGTCAATCATTGTCATATCAAGACATAAGTAAAAGCCCCGGTCCTTTGTTGGTGACTTCCTTGTGTGGAATACCTTCGCTTGAGACTTTCAGTGGCGACGTCGTGAATGACGATGGCAAGTTGATAGGTATCAATGTGACGTACTATCCAAGTCTTGGATGGGGGTCACAGTTTTGAATGATATTTCTATCGTTAATAAATTTGTTGACGTATTCCTGAAGACTTCTTAGCCTACCCCTAGAGCGTGAAATCAAATTTTATATTGACCCCAGTACAAAACCCATTTCTTAAACCCTCAAAATATTTCTTCAACTAAAATGAATGTAACATGCGCCAAAGACGTTGACTTGAGCTGTTGAAGATTACGATCGTACCATTCAATACCATCGTAGGAAAAGCGAACATGGTAACTAACGCATTGAGTAGAAGATCGTATGCGGTTACAAGTGCGAATATATGAACCCACGTGAAGATAACGAATATACGAGTAGAATCGACTTTAATCGATAAAGTTAAAGCCGCTCAAGCTACACACCCGCAGCTGATGAATGTGAAGAATTAAGAAGGTTCAAGAGGGCCTTATTCTAGAAGCAAGAATCGACAAAGAGAGGAAATCTCAACCCTCGATTTAATTGTTCCATTTAAAATCCTCGATCGAGTAGGAACTGTGGCTTATAGACTCATTTTACCGCCAAGTATGTCACGTGTTCATAACATTTTTAACGTATCGATGTTACGTAAATATGTGGATGACCCGGACCACAATATTGAATTGGAACTAGACGAGATAGAAAAAGATTTAACGTATGAGGAGATACGTGTTAAAATCTTGGATAAGAAGGATCATATTCGACACTCAAAGGTTATACCTCAAGGGTTAGAATCTGAAATAAAGTCAAGGTATCCTCACCTCTTCGGCATACCAGGTACGTAAGTAAATTTTGAGGGTGAAATTTCATAAGGATGGGAGATTGTGAGACCCCAAATTTATGAATAAAGATTTAAATTTCTCGAATTTTTTTAAAAAAAATTATGGTGTGGATTTGAGATAATGTTATAGTTGTGGGTAATATTTATAAATTTTGAAAAATATGCAAGTTGTTGTATAATATTTTTTTTGTCGGGGAATATCCGTACGACGGCACAATCATTGGTGGACCCCACAACAGAATTATTGTTGGATTAAGAAAACGACAAAAATATTTTAATGAAAATAACGGCGGAAGTTTTACAGTTAAAAGTGTTGAACTACTCTGTAGTAAAAGTACATTAATACGCGTGGTTGCATAGTAGCACACGGTATTGATTATTAATGCTTACGTGAGAAGTCACTCAGTTTTGTTCAATTATTGCTTCAGTAATTGTTGCATAGTATCTCACGTTATTTACTTCAATTATTGTCGATATTTTATATATTATTAAATCAATAATTGAGATGACAGAGTTATTAATATTATTATTTGCAATATTAATGATGTCTAGAAGTTCTGCCGATAAGAGGTTTGGTCACCTAATTGCGCGCCAATAGAGAGAAATATTTATTGGAAAGCCCCCTCTTTCCTAGGAACGACCTGGTTGATTAATATTGTGAATTATAATAATGATGATAAATGTTGTTAAATATATTGAGGTGTCTTTTTATGAAGTCACAGAAGTTTATACATATATATTATATATATAAATTTTGTTTTATTAGTATTATTAATGTAATAAAACAGAAAATATTTTTATATGAAACATAATACTTTTATAAAGTTATTTGTTTTATTAGATAATAATTAGAATATAATATATTTTATTATGCATAGTGTTTTTTATAGTAAAATCTTTTTATATAAAAATGAATACTTTTATAAAGTTATTTGTTTTATTAGACAATAATTAGAGTATATTATATTTTATTATGCATAGTGTTTGCATAGTGCTGCGTGATAATGTTTTGCGTGATAGTAAAATCTTTTTATATAAAATGTAATACTTTTATAAAGTTATTCGTTTTATTAGATTACAAATAGAATATATTATATTTTATTTAAAAGATTTTGTTTTATTAGAATATTTTATTAAATCAATATGGACCGTCCATGAATTAGTTACTATTCAATCCATTCTCTTATAAATAGAAGCTCATTCCTTCATAATTTCTTACGAATTCACTGAAACTCTAGAGAGAAAATATAGAAAGAATTCTTCTTCTATAATCTTAAGCGTATTTCTTTAGAGTTTAAGCAAGCTTTGAGCGTAGTGCAAGTTTTCTTTGAGCGTACTTGCCTGTGTGGCATTGTTTTGATGTGCCTGTGTGGCATTATTTTGGTTGCCTATGTGGCATCATTTGACTTGCCTGTGTGACATTATTTTGACTTGTCTGTGTTGCATTATTTTGACTTATTTGTGTGGCAAGATATATTTCTGAGCTCAATCGGTATGAAATAACCCCAGCCATTTGTTTCAGCGTATTATTTCATTGTGTTAATTTTGTTCGTTTTGTTTCAGTTCGTTTCGTCTCCTTTCAATTATTTGGGTTAGTTATTTCAGTTCATTATTTTCTTTACTCTTCTGTTTGTTTCGTTAATTCTGTTAGTTCAGTTATATTCTATTTAAATATTTTGGGATTTTATTTTTTTTGTCAAAGGCAATATTTTATCTCTATTGATTTCATATTTCAATTGTATATCTTTTGTATCTTTATATCCGTCTTTGGGTAATTGGCTCTCATCTTGTTTTTCTTCCCAAGAGGTTCATAGGGGTGATTCGGGACTAGTGTGATGAGAGAGTTGTCTTTGACCATCTAGGTTGTTTGAATTTTAAGTTTTGATTATTTTGACTCTATTTGGAGAATTTTTAAAGACGTTATTAATGGATCACTTCTTGCTAATATTTTGAGGTTTTAGTGCTCTGTTTTCTTATTTTGAGGTTTGTTGTTCTTTGCACGTGACCTCCCTTTCCTTTTCGGGAAGGGGGTGTTACAGAAATGGTATCAGAGCTTAGGTTCTTTCTTGTAGAAAACCTATTTAGGTTTGACTTGTGAGTTGTGGGTAAATCACTGGGTAGACGTAGGAGTTTGATTTGATTTTATTCTCTGTTTGGTTGGTCTTGATTTTGACCAAGTGTTTTTAGCTCTTTAAGTTGTAGTTGATTGGAGAAAGGCGAGATAATTTATTAAGATTATTATCGTTATGCGTTGGAGCAATAATATTAATTAAGGATTGCAATTTGATCATTAAGGAGAATAATGTCATATTTTGTTCAGTTAAGAAATGATTATACGATTATGATATGAGCATTCGTATCAACGAGTTTGATATTGGAGAATTATTTGTTAGAGTTATTTCAGGTAATTACAAATCATTATGATTTTGGGATTGAGGATTTTATTTGGGTTAGATTCTGATTTTTGTTAAGTTGTGAATAATTTGAGGTATGTGAATCGATGGGATAATATGATAAAGTGAAAACTATTAAGTACAGAGGATCTCTTGTAATTTTGAGTTGTTGTAAAGATTCGAGGTAATTAGATTAATCTTTTGGAGTAAATGAATTTTACGATTATTTCCTAGTAGAATATTGGAGTTATCTTATATGAAATCTTGAGTAATAGTATGAGGAGATCTTGGAATTTTTTGGGTTAAGATTTGCATTAAGAGAATGGTTGATTCATTGAATGATTAGATATACAATAAGTGATGAATCTTTAAGAGATTTTGAAAGCTATAGTTTGCTTATTCAGATAGTAGGATATATCATTTGGAGTTCGGTATGGTGATGAAGAAATCTTTGTAGTAATATATTTTTGGTGTATTATTATTTGAGAACTAATTTGATTCTAGGTTATGATATTTTGAAACTCTTGAGGACTTAGGAAGAGTTGGTGATATAATTTAAGTTGTTTCGCTTATTTGATATCCTTAGAGTTTTGCATGAATTTATGTAGAATTAAATAAAAATAATTTATTAAATCTTTGTCATGTGTGGAACATAAACGTTTTACGAATTAAAAATAATTTTAAATATTTTGGGTATTTGAATCGTATCTAGATGAAGAATTTTTTTTTTGTTGATTTCGAATTATGTTCCGAAGAATACGTTTACGAAGATTAAACTCAAAGATATTAGCGACAACCGCACCAACGATGGATCATGTGATCTAATTTGATGCAACACGAACAACCTTACCAAGGCTTGACACAGCAGCTGACGAATCTTTTACAAGTGCATTGATAATTACGTGGACCGATGACTTATTCGCGTTGATCGTTACAAATGGCGACACTACGTCGTAACTAAATTTATTTATTTATTTGTAGCTTATTTAATTTGTCTTTCTTTATTTTGGTACGTTGGTATGTTTCTGTATATCAATGGGTTTTATGTTTCAAACTTCTTTTAGTTCTTGATTTGGAATTTGAAAGGCATATATGATATATTGTTTGACTAGATGTATATATGTATGTGGCTATGACAGACTATATATATAGTATAATACTATAGAACCAATATAGAAGTACATGTGTGTGGCGGTTTTTGGAAGAAAGAGTAATGGAATTGTTATCATATTATATATATAAGGAGTGTTCATTGAATAAGCCAACTGAAATGTAAACTTGTGGATTATAATAATAATTTTATACATTAATTTGAACTATATTAATATGTATATGTTGAACCTAAAAAAAAAACATTCTGAATCATGATCTGTCTGTTAACCACCACTGACTCATGATATATATACTTATATCACAGTATTACTTTATTGATTGAATAAAGTTTATTATATATAAAATATATTTAGATTATTAATTTGTTAAAGTATAATAAAAAGGAAAAAAATGATTAGAAGATAAATTATAATTTAATTAAGGTTATTTTGTAAAATTGATGTAATTGGAGAATTAATTTCATATTATATAAATTATAATTAGTAAATAACTTATAATTGTATTATTATTACCTTTTTATTAGATCGGACGGAGGGAATTTTAAGAGTTATTTTTGGAATATAAATTTTGGAGTATTAGTAATTGATAAAAGGCGATGAGTAAAGGCATATTAAATAGATTATAAATTACTTTGGAATTATTAGTTTGGATTGTTTTTAATTTGAGGTGAATATGTTTAGGTTGTGAATAACGTTTCGTATTTGATATCGTTGGCAATTGAGGGAAAGATTTTGTTGAGTGTGCTATAAATGGTTTGGAAGTATCAGGTACAGATTCCGTATTCTTTCAGCGATACTCTTGTTAAATTTGATTTGTTCGTTTGTTTTCCTTATTTCGAATTCTGTTATGATTTCACATAATTGTTTCCTGTGAAATAAATATATTAGTTTCATTTTAGAGTTGATACATATGACTCGTATTTGTACTCTTTGAATTAGGTTGTCATGTTTAGTACTATTTATTTTGATAATTGTAGAGCGGTACATGTTGTTACCTTCTTTTTGAAATCTTGTGACTATAATTTGATTTGGTTCAACATGTACACATAGAACCCTTTTGTTGGTATTATGTCTCATTTGTTATGACATGGTATTTTTGATTGAATATACCGTAGGGTATACCTGAGCTATAACCACCTGTGGGGGTACCACAGGCATGTCGTCTTGGCACGAGAGACATGACACTTTCCGTGGCGGTGTGATTAGTCCACGGCATCTCCGTTTTGGGCTCCGGAGGAAGTGGGCCATTTGGTGTTTTGTTGTGGGAGGCGTATGGGTTAACCCTAGTTTTCTGTTCTACGAATTTGTGATGTTGTGCCAAACACACTTATTCGATTTTCATACATTTAGATTCGCGGTCCAATGTGTGATTTGCCTGTGTGGCATTATTTTGGTTGCCTGTGTGGCATTATTTTGACTTGCCTGTGTGGAATTGTTTTGATGTGCCTGTGTGGCATTATTTTGGTTGCCTATGTGGCATCATTTGACTTGCCTGTGTGGCATTATTTTGACTTGCCTGTGTGGCATTATTTTGACTTGTCTGTGTGGCAAGATATATTTCTGAGCTCAATCGGTATGAAATAACCCCAACCATTTGTTTCAGCCTATTATTTCATTGTGTTAGTTTTGTTCGTTTCGTTTCAGTTCGTTTCGTCTCCTTTCAATTAATTGGGTTAGTTATTTCAGTTCATTATTTTCTTTACTCTTCTGTTTGTTTCGTTAATTCTGTTGGTTCAGTTATATTCTATTCAAATCTTTGGGGATTTTATTTTTTTCGTCAGTGGCAATATTTTATCTCTGTTGATTTCATATTTCAGTTGTATATCTTTTGTATCTTTATATCCGTACTGGGAAATTGGCTCATGTGGTGTTTTTCTTTCGGCAGGTTTGCAGGGGTGATTCAGGACTAGTGTGATGAGAGAGTTGTCTTTGACCATCTAGGTTGTTTCGAATTTTAAGTTTTGGTTATTTTGACTCTATTTGGAGAATTGTTTTTAGTACGCTATTAATGGATCACCACTGTTAACATTTTGAGGTTATTAGTGCTCTGTTTTCTTATTTTGAGGTTTGTTGTTCTTTGCACGTGACCTCCCTTTCCTTTCCGGGAAGGGGGTGTTACAAGTTCAGTCCTTATCTGAAGACGAAATCAATCCTCACTGTTGATAAATCGTGGATTATTTTTGAGTTTTGGTCGATTGAGACTAACAGTCGAAAGGTATGGCCCTTTTGTTCCCTCTTCTGGCTTTGATCAATAATTATTGTTATATTGTTGTAGTATCGTCCCTTTTTCATAAACCCTAGGTTAAAGATTCTCTTCCTTTTCAGATTTTTAAAACCCTTATTTATGATAAGCACTACTACATATATATTATACATATACACCCTATATATATATATACACACACACACACACACATACATACATACCCCCTGTATGCTATGGATGGATAAGTTGTTCTTGTTTTATTCTGTGTATGTTTTGTTTTTCATTATTTTTTATATTTGTGTACAGATGGATAATATTATGCAATTAAATGTAAACTATGGTAGGAAGTTCATCAATGTTCCTTTTTGTGACTGTGTGGGAGATAATGTTCATCACTTTCCATGCTTGGATCCTGACTATATATGTGAGATCCCAAATTTTATGAAATGAAAGTATTCAATTTTCTTATAATTATTATTTTATTTTGTAAATGGTTAAATTGATAAAAGGTAAAAGTTAAGGGTGATATTTGAATTTTTTTGCAAAGTAAGCAAGTTGTTATTCGTTGTGTCGGGGAATATTCGATTGGTCGGGGAATATTCGTTTCATTGAGGGAATATTAAATGACGACGACATAATCATTAGTGGACCCCACAACGGAGGTATTATCGTATTTAGAAAGCGACGTAATTATCTTTTATAAAAATAGCAATGAAAGTATTCTAATTAAAAGCTGTTGAACTACTCGGTAGTAAAAAGTACAAAGATGTCTGGCGTGGTTGCAGACAAGTAGCACCTGCAGTATTGATTATTGATGCTTACGTAAGAAGTCACTCGATTATACTTAATTATTACTCATGATAATTGCTTCATAATATCTCTCATATTATTGATTTAATTATTGTCATAAATATCATCTGCATTATTTATATTATTATATCAATAATTGAGGCGACAAAGTTATTCATATTATTATTTGCAATATTGACAATGTCTAGAAGTTACATCGAGGAGAGGGTTTGGTCACCTAATTGCTACCAATAAGGAGAAATCCTTATCGGAAAGCCCCTCTTTCCTGGGAACAACTTGGTTGTTAAATATTGTGAATTATAATATTAATGATGAATAAGTTCGTGTTGATTAAAGATGAAATTGATAGTTCTATTGTGTTGAAATTATTAGTGTTAGTGAAAATCGACATTTATTTCGATAATAATTGATGTCTGGAGGTTATATTGACCAATCAGGTAATTAACCGAATAAATGAGAAATTAATTGCTATTGATTCACATGATTATAACTATTTATTCACATGTGTGTACTATTGATTCACAGTCATTTACTATTAGGGGAGTTGGTGCAAGATTGATAATACTTGCATGACTAAGTTAAAAATAGAGGTATAGTTGAATGTACTATACTATAATTAATTTTTTCACATGTTTAGAACTATTGAGTCACATGATTTACTATTGATTCACACGATTTACTATTAGGGGAGGTGGTGCAAGTTTGATAATACTTGCATGACTAAATTAAAAATGATGGAAAAGATGAAGGTATTATACTGTAATATTTCGAGCCCCAAAACGTGCAATTATCGAAACTATATTTTCCTATAAATAGAAACTCATTCCTTCATTATTTTTCACCAATTCACTAAGTCTCACAAGAGCAATTATTATAGAGAAATTATAGAGAGAGAAGCTATAGAGAGAAAGAAGAAGCGAAGTCTGCTACTTCACTATTCTAGTATCCAGTCTTCTTTCGTATTCATGAAGAGAGTTATTTTCTTTCGATACTTGTAAGGGTTGTTATTCCATTCTTTATTATTATGTTGGAATAACCTGTCTATGCAAAGTACCGCATACATGGTGAAATTCTTCTGTTATTCCATTCTATATTATTCTGTTGGAATAACTTCGTCTGCATCTGATCTATCGCATGCACTGGTGAATTCTGTTGTTATTCCATTCTTTATTATTACATTGGAATATCCTATGCGTGCGGATTACACATGACTGGTTCCATTCTTTATTATTCGTTGGAATATCACCGTGCGTGTGAATTACGCATGCACCTAGTTCCATTCTTTATTATTACATTGGGAATAACTCCACCGTGATGCATGCGGTCTATCGCATGCATGGTGAATTCTTACATTATTCCATTCTTTATTATTTTGTTGGAATAACTTTGTCATGTGGATTACCGCATGCATGGTGAATGATCCTTTGTATTCATTCTTTATTAAATTATGGAAATGATCATCTCACGTGGATTACCGCATTTGTGGTGAAAATCCATTTGCGATTTTCAGTATATTCTATTATACTCATCTAAGATATCATTTCTTTTGTACTAAATCATGAAATATCGTTTTCTTTGGTATTTTTACATTATGAGTTATTATTCACGGGTTACTATTCACTCTAGTATTATTCACTCAGTATTGGGGGCACTTTTCGATGTTGGAATACTATTCACGATTCTTATTCATGGGTTACTATTCACCCAAATTACTATTCACCCGAATATTATTCACTCGGGTATTTGGGGTACTTTTCATACCGAGGTACTATTCACGAGGTACTATTCCCGAAGTACTATTCATAGGTGTAAGACCCCAACTTTTATTGTAAAAATGAATTTTCTATAATTATTATTTTTGAATATTATGGAATGAATTTGATATAATGTTATAGTTGTGGGTAATATTTATAAATTTTGCAAAGTACGCAAGTTGTTATATAATATTCGATTGCCTGGGAATATTCGGTTTTAACGATGAATATTAAATGCACGTGTATGCAATCATTAAGTGGACCCACAACGGAATTATTGTCATTGAGAAAACGACAAAAATATTTTTTATTGAAAATAACGGCGGAAGTTTTTACAATTAATCTTTGTTGAACTACTCGGTAGTAAAAAATACGAGGAATATGCATGGTTCGTAGTAGAGCACCGCAGTATTGATTATTGATACTTACGTGAGAAATCATTTAGTTTTGTTCAATTATTGCTTGATTAATTGTTGCATAGTATTTCACGTTAATTGATTCAATTATTGTCAATATTTTATTTATTATTAAATCAATAATTAAGATAACAAAGTTATTAATATTATTATTTGCAATATTAACGATGTCAGAAGTTACATCGAGGAGAGGTTTGGTCAACGTAATTGCGTGCGATATCAGGAGAAATCCTTATTGGAAAGCCCCTCTTTCCGGAAGCGACACAGTCGATTAATATTGTGAATTGTAATAATGATGATAAATGTTGTTAAATATTTTAAGAGAATTTTTATGAAGTATTTGAAGTATTCTGTCAAGGATTTTTATGAAGTATTATTATTTTTTCATATTCATGAAGAGAACTTCTGTTATTCCATTCTTTATTATTCTGTTGGAATAACATGTATCTGTGATCTACCCTATACTTGGTGAAATTCTTACATTATTCCATTATTTATTATTCTTTGGAATAACTTTATCATGGCAATCTGCATACATGGTGAAATTCTGTTGTTATTCCATTCTTTATTATTCTATTGGAATATCACATGCATGCGTTTTACAGGACTGGTTAAAAGTCTTTATTATTACATTGGAATATATCACATGCATGCGTTTCACGTGGGACTGGGATTCATCTTTATTATTTTGTTGGAATATCCACATGCATGCGTTTTCTTGGGACTCGGGTTTAAATCTTTATTATTACATTGGAATATCACATGCATGCGTTTCTTTTATGGGACACCGGGTTCCATCTTTATTATTCATTGGAATATCTTGTTTGTGCGTTTTATGTCGGACTGGTTTCGTCTTTATTATTACATTGGAACATCATGTTGGCGATTAATTTCACCGACCGTTTGATTATTTAGTATTACTGTTGGAATAACTTTGTCTATGTCGAAATCACCGAATGCATGGTGATTTACATTGTTATTTCATTCTTTATTATAATCGATTGGTTAAAGTTTTGACTTCTATACTCCATGAAATTAGTGGAATATCCTTGATATTTGCGCTTCATCCGATATCTTTTCATGGAAATATTCTTACGAACATTCTTGAATTTTACTCTACAAAGAAGTATCATGTTGACAATTTGGACGTTATTAGTTCTGAATAAATTAATTCTTGAACTTGTTTTATTGAATTCTTATATCATTGTCATCATCCTCATGTTTATATTTTTTTAAAGTCATCGCGGGTTCGTGGTGCATAGATAGACTTGGTATGATTATGATCAAGGATTATTCGGTGTAATCATGACCGTAATGTTACCAATGATGTGGTAAAAGTCCTCATTGGCCCGTAGTGCATTGATGGATAGTTGTTGGCATGATCATGACCATTGATGAATACACGAATATCCTTGGCCCGTAGTGCATGGATAATTTGTGGTTGTGATACTAATGAATATCCTTTGCCGTAGTGCAAGGGATGATGTGGATTATTTATTAAGCTGAGTCCCAGCGATAAAAGTGATGAAAAACCTTTTTAAATCATAAAAGATAGTAGATTTTATTCTCTACTTGACTCTTTTAATGGATTCTTTGTTCCACTGCAGTTAAACTTGATGTCTATTGTATTTTATCAGTTTAACATTGTTGAAGACTAATGATAATTTATTCTGCATTATCTTAGTCATAATATTTTTTACTGGGCTAGTTGAGCTCACCATTTCTTTCACTGTTCTCTTAAGGAAATGAGAATGTAGCCGGGACTAGTCGGGGAACAGAGTGACGGTCCAGATGATAGTATTAGTAGTCCTCACTTTTCTGTTAAATAGTGTGACAATAAATGTAATGAGGACTTATTCTGAGAGTGGATATTATCTAGAAAATAGTATTTGTATTAAAACTCACAGCTCTCTTGTTGTATATTAAAGATTGTATTTGTATTTTGTACCATGTATTTGGCGACTCAGAATAGGTGATGTATACCTATTTTGGGGGCGTCACAGTTGGTATCAAAGCTTAGGGATATGATCCCTGGCTGAGATGTGAGACAAGAACTAAGAGGGGAGAGATGGGGAATTCCTTCGCTAGTATGACCTACCTAAGTTTATTTGGCATTTAATTGGTCGGTCGGAGTATAGGGATAATATATTGCATGTCAATTAACCTTTGTTTTGTGGCAGTATTTGAAAATGACATCCGAGAATGTTGAGATTAGCAATGGAGCACAGGAGACTGTTGAGTCTCCATAAATCAATAATCAGGATAATGTGCATCAGGAAGGTGACAATCCAAAGGCAAACAACAACACTGACTAGATGATGAACGATGGAATGTTCAGAGGCTTTATGCAATTCATGCAACATCAGGCAAGAGCGGCTCCTGTACAAAATGCTGGTGGAAACACTGGCAACTCTCGGATGGTCACCGCTAAGCAGTTCAAGGAACTGGGACCACCAGAGTTTTTTGGAGAGCCAAAACCACTTAAGGCGGAGACAAGGATAAAGCAAATTTGCAAGATATTTGATGTCTTGGGATGCTCCGAGGAGCAAAAAGTTCCCTTTGCCACCTTCATGTTGCGTGCAGAGGCAGATTACTTGTGGGAATATGTAAAATGTACTCAACCTGCCGCACTGAAGGTGACTTGGGAGAAGTTTCAAGAATTATTCAACGACAAGTACTTTCCCGAAAGTATTCGTCACATGAAAGAGGTAGAGTTCATCAAGTGGAGCAAAACAACATGACCAGTGTCGCATCGCGGCGGCCAAGTTTCTTAGAGTTATCCGGTTTGCACCCCATTTGGTTGATAATGAGGAGGAATGACACGAATGTTTCTAAGAGGTTTGAAACCCGAGATACGTCAATATCTTATCTCTCATAAAGCGTGTTTGTATTAGAGATGTTGTTAATATGGCTCGATTATTGGAGAGCGATAATGAGTCAACCCAACCAAAAAGAAGCGATCGACAAAATGATAATACCGGTGAGAAGCGATCATCAAGCGGTGACAACAAGCGTGGAGGAATCAACGTGGCGAAATGGTAACCACTTGGTGGTAATCAAGGCTAAAACAATAAGAATGGACATTTTAAGAAGAGGAGATTCAACAATGATGGAAAGGCGTCGACACCATCACCCGTTGTTAAGGAAGGAGAACGACCACCTATCATATGCTTCAAATGCGGAGGGAGGACATATCGGTCCAAACCTGCTATGGCATGCAAATCAAAGCATGTTATAATTGTGGAAGAAAAGGTCACTAGCCCGATTTTGTCATTCATAGAAGACAAGTTCAACTAGGTTGGAGGCACCAAAACCGTCCCGAGAAAAGTCAAAGCCCAGAAGGTCTGAGGAGAGCGTTTGTTATGACCTCCCAGAAAGCAAGGAACCCGAATGAGGTCATCACGGGTAAGCTTATCATAAACTCTAGCGAATTTATACCTTATTTGATACTGGTTCTATCCATTCTTTTATTTCTCTTACTTGCGCTCAACGTTTAAATTTGACTCCGGAGAAATTAGACTTTGACTTATCTGTTGAAACTCCGTTGGGAGAAACCATCATTACATCCACGGTTTATAAGTTTTGTTTGGTTCAAATCGGTACCCTCGTATTACCTGTCGATCTTATTTCATTAAAAATACTTTCATTTGACATAATTCTAGGGATTGATTGGTTAACCACTCATCATGTAAAAATTAATTGTTTTCGTAAGGTTGTTAGCTTTCATATTCCTAACCAACCTATTATGCAAATTCAAGCAACCAAACCATTAAAATCAATCACTGTCATCTCAAGCCATAAAGCTATTCGTTTATTGAAAAATGGATGTTAAGCTTTCTTAGCTCATGTCACGGATCTAAACAAAAATACGTCAGTTTTGAATGATATTTCTATTGTTAATGAATTCCCTGACGTATTCCCTGAAGAACTTCCTGGCCTACCCCCAGAGCATGAAATTAAATTTTGTATTGACCTTAAACCCGGTACAAAACCCATTTCCAAAGCCCCATATCAAATGGCTCCTATTGAACTTCAGGAGTTAAAGACCCAACTGCAGAAATTATTAGACATTGGCTTTATTCGTCCTAGTACTTCTCCTTGGGGTGCTCCTGTTCTATTCGTGAAGAAGAAAGATGGGAGTATGCGACTTTGTATTGATTATCGGGAGTTGAATCATGTCACCATCAAAAATAGGTACCTATTGCCACGTATTGATGACCTATTTGACCAGTTGCAAGGCGCCAAATTCTTTTCAAAGATTGATCTTCATTCCGGATATCACCAATTGAAGATTAGAACTAATGACATTCCAAAGATGGCTTTCGAACTACATGCAAGGCATTATGAATTCTAGTCATATCATTGGATTGACTAATGCTCCTCTTGCCTTCATGGATATGATGAACCAAAGTATTCAAGGAATATTTGGATCACTTTGTGGTCGTCTTTATTGATGACATCCTTATTTATTCCAAAAGTCGTGAAGATCATGAAAAACACTTGAGGCTGATACTTCAAAAGCTTCGTGAATATAAGCTTTATGCCAAGTTGAAGAAATGCGAGTTCTGGCATGAGGAAGTAGCATTCCTTGGGCACGTGGTATCAAGTCATGAAATATCTGTTGACCCGACAAAGATTGAAGCTATTCAAAGCTGGGAACAACCTAAATCAGTGAACGAAGTATGTAGCTTTCTCGGCTTAGCTGGTTATTATCGGAGATTCGTAGAAGGGTTTTCTCGAATTGCTACTCCCTTAATTCAACTGACTCGGAAAGATACAAAATTCAGTTGGAACGAGGAATGTGAGAAGAGTTTTCAAGAACTCGAGAAGACTCATTTCAAAGACTGTTCGACAATACCATCGGCTCGGAGGATTTGTCATCTCTGGTGATGCTTCGTGCAAAGGGTTAGGATGTGTTCTCATGCAACATGGGAAAGTCATAGCCTATGCCTCTCGACAACTCAAAGAATATGGCGGAATTATCCTACTCATGATCTAGAGTTGGCATTTGTTATCTTCACTTAAAATTTGGAGGCATTACTTTTATGGGGAGAAAGTGGAGATCTTTACGGATCATAAAAGCCTCAAATATTTCTTCACTCAAAAGGAACTCAACATGCGATAGCGACGTTGGCTTGAGCTATTAAAAGATTATGATCATACCATCCAATACCATCACGGAAAAGCAAGCGTGGTGGTGGCGCATTGAGTAGAAGATCATATGCTTGAATGCTGAAAGTGCGATATTGTCAACGCAAAGGCCCATTTTGTATGACTTGCAAAGGATGGAGATAGAGATAAAGACTCCAGGGACCCACGTAATGATGGCGAACATATGAGTAGAACCGACTTTAATCGATAAAGTTAAAGCTGCTCAAGTTACAGACCTGGAGCTGATGCATATGAGGAAGAAAGTACAAGAAGGTGCTATGCCGGAAGCAAGAATCGATGAAGAAGGAATTCTTTGAGTCAACTCCAGACTTTGTGTTCCTAACGACCCAGATTTAAAGTATAAAATCATGATGGAGGCGCACAACACACCGTTTGTAATCCATCTTGGGAGTACCAAAATGTATCATGATCTTTGACATACATTTTGGTGGGGAAATATGAAGAGAGAGATATCGTTGTTTATCTCAAGGTGTCTAACTTGTCAACGAGTCAAGGCGGAACATCAGGTACCAAAAGGTCCATTACAACCACTTGAAATTCTAGAATGGAAGTGGGAGCACATTACCATGGATTTTGTTACTGGTATTCCTAAGGTTTCTCTAGGCATAGATGCAATTTGGGTCATTGTTGATAGATTGACCAAGTCTGCTCATTTTTTACCTATATGAGAAACTTATACACTTAAACGTCTTGCTCGTATGTACATAAACAAGGTTATAAGATTGCATGGTATGCCAGTATCCATAGTTTCTGATCGGGACCCAAGATTCACTTCACGATTTTGGGTTAGTTTGGAAAAAGCTATGGGCATGGATTTATGATTTAGTTCGGCATATCATCCTTAGACGGACGGACAATCAGAGAGGACTATTCAAACTCTTGAAGATTTATTAAAACTCTGTGTCCTTGACTTCAAGGAAGTTGGGACAAATTCTTACCATTGGTGGAGTTTTCCTACAACAACAGCTTATCAAGCAAGTATTGGCATGGCTCCATTTGAGGCGTTGTATGGAAGAAAGTGTCGTTCTCCATATATTTGGGATGAGGTGGGTGAAACAACGATGTTGGGACCCGTAATGAATACGTATGACTACGTCAAAAAAAGATTCAAACCTGTCCAAACAACGTATAAAAACCTCACAAGACCAAACAAAGAGTTATCTTTGATCTTCATCGAAAGGGCGTGGAATTCGATATTGGAGATCGTGTGTTGTTACGTGTTGCTCCATGGAAAGGAGTTACGAGATTTGGAAAAGAGAAAGCTCAATCCTCGATTCATTGGCCCATTTTAATTCTCAATCGAGTAGGGATTGTAGCCTTATGACTCGCTTTCATTGTCAAATATGTCTCGTATTCATAACGTTTTTCACATATCCATGTTACGTAAATATGTGAAAGACCCGAACCACATTATTGAGTTAGAACCGGATGAAATAGGGGAAGATTTAACGTATGAAGAGGTTCCTGTTCAAATCTTGGATAAGAAGCAACATATTCTACGCTCCAAGGTTATACCTCAAGTCAAAGTTTTATGGAGGAACCACGATGTTGAGGAAATGACCTGGGAGTTAGAATCTGAAATGAAATCAAGGTATCCTTACCTCTTCAACATACCAGGTACGTACCCTAATTTCGAGGGCGAAATTTCATAAGAAAGGGAGATTGTAAGACCCCAACTTTTATGAATAAAAATGAATTTTCTATAATTATTATTTTTGAATATTATGGAATGAATTTGATATAATGTTATAGTTGTGGGTAATATTTATAAATTTTGCAAAGTACACAAGTGTTATACAATATTCGATTGGTCGGGGAATATTCATTTTAATAAGTAAATATTAAATGACGATGGTATGATCATTGTGGACCCCTAACGGAATTATTGTCGGATTGAGAAAACGACAAAAATATTTTTTATTGAAAATAACGGCGGAAGTTTTACCGTTAATACTGTTGAACTACTCGGTAGTAAAAGTACAGGAATATGCATGGTTGCATAGTAGCACACGATATTGATTATTGATACTTACGTGAGAAATCATTTAGTTTTGTTCAATTATTGCTTCAGTAATTGTTGCATAGTATTTCACGTTAATTGATTTAATTATTGTCAATATTTTATTTATTATTAAATCAATAATTGAGATAACAAAGTTATTAATATTATTATTTGCAATATTAACGATGTCTAGAAGTTCTGTCAAGGAGAGGTTTGGTCACGTAATTGCGTGCCAATAGGGAGAAATCCTTATTGGAAAGCCCTCTCTTTCCTGGGAACGACCTGGTCGATTAATATTGTGAATTGTAATAATGATGATAAATATTGTTAAATATATTAAGAGGATTTTTATGAAGTATTTGATGTTATTATATGGACCCCCCATTTACCCATTTTTCAAAATAATCGGTAGAAATTTATTCTTTATAATAAAGGTGGAGCCCACATGTGGGGGCCACATGTGGGGGCCACGTGTGGAAGGAAGATGTCTTGGATGGAATTTGCAGCACGGGTGAGAAATGGGGGGGAGTGGGAGATTACTTTTCAAAAAGGGAATTAATATTATATATATATGTATATAACATATGTTTATATATATATATATATATATGTTATTTTTTTGTTTTTTTGTTGATTGAATGAAGTTGTCAAGCGTCCGTGCTTATTAGTAGGCAGCCTGTGAAATTTTTATGTTGCGTCCGTGATAAATTCCTAACAGTGGCCCTTCAAATCTCCTATAAATAGGATGCTTAGTTAGAATTGAAATCACACCAGAAATTCAGAGTAATTCTCTTCTATAATCTTGAGCGTATTTCTTTAGAGTTTTAAGAAGCTTTGAGCGTAGTGCAAGTTTTCTTCAAGAATATCCTCGCCCTACCAGTCGGAATACTCTTCTTTTACGGTAAGGGGTATTATTATTTTTTCATATTCATGAAGAGAACTTCTATTATTCCATTCTTTATTATTCTGTTGGAATAACATGTATACGCGGTCTACCCTATACTTGGTGAAATTCTTCTGTTATTCCATTATTTATTATTCTTTGGAATAACTTACATCGATAATGCATACATGGTGAAATTATGTTGTTATTCCATTCTTTATTATTCTATTGGAATATCACATGCATGCGTTTTCATGGGACTGGTTAAAATCATTATTATTACATTTGGAATATCTCATGCATGCGTTTTCGTCGGACTGGTTAAAATCTTTATTATTACATTTGGAATATCATATATACATGCATTTTACTTGGGACTGGTTTTCGTCTTTATTATTTTGTTGGAATATCTATATCATGCGTTTTTTGTGGGACTGAATTACATCTTTATTATTACATTAGAATATCATCTGCAATGCGTTTTAGGACACGGTTTCGTCTTTATTATACAGTAGGAACATCTGTCTCATGCAATTTCTTTGACACAGTTACGTTATTTAGTATTCATTGGAATAACTTTTCTGTCTGCAAGTACCGCATGCATCTTGATTTCATTGTTATTCCATTCTTTATTATACTCGGTTGGTTAAAGTTTTGACTTCTATACTCCATGAAATTAGTGGAATATCCTTGATATTTGCGCTTCATCCGAGATCTTTTCATGAAAATATTCTTACGAGCATTCTTGAATTTTACTCTACAAAGAAGTATTATGTTGACAATTTGGACGTTATTAGTTCATGAATAAATTAATTCTTGAACTTTTTTCTTGAATTCTTATATCATTGTCATCATCCTCATGTTTATATTTTTTTTAAAGTCATTTGTGGCACATGAGTGCATATATGGACTTGGTATGATTATGACCGAGGATTATTGATTGTAATCATGGTAGTAATGTTACAAATGATGTGGTAAAAAGTCCTCATTGGCCCGTAGTGCATTGATGGATAGTTGTTGACATGATCATGACCATTGATGAATACCACGAATATCCTTAGCCGTAGTGCATGGATAATTTGTGGTTGTGATACTAATGAATATCCTTTGTCGTAGTGCGGGGATGATGTGGATTATTTATTAAAATTTGAGTCCCAACGATAAAAGTGATGAAAAACCTTTTAAATCATAAAAGATAGTAGATTTTATTCTCTACTTCACTCTTTTAATGGATTGCATGTTCACTGCAGATTAAACTTGATGTCTATTGTATTTTATCGGTTTAACATTGTTGAAAACTAATGATAAATTATTACGCATTATCTTAGTCATAATATTTCTTCTTTGGGCTAGTTGAGCTCACCCTTTCTTTCTTTGTTCTCTTAAGGAAATGAGAAGCGTGGCGGGACTAGTCGGGAGCAGTGGCCGGTCGGATGATAGTATTAGTAGTCCTCACTATTACATTAAATAGTGTGACAATAAATGTAATGAGGACTTATTACGAGAGTGGATATTTGTCAGAAGCAGTATTTTTATTAAAACTTATAGCTCTCTTGTTGTATATTAAAGATTGTATTTTATTACATACCATGTATTTGGCGACTCGAATAGGTGATGTATACCTATTTTGGGGGCGTCACAATAGGGTACTATCATGCGGGGTACTATTTACTCGAAAAATATATTTCTTTTCTGTCCAAATTATTTTTGGTACATGAATATTATTCTTGAATTTTACTCCACAAAGCAGTATCATGTTGACAATTTGGATATTTTTAAACTCTGGATAAATTTAAAGTCTTTAATATTTGTCTTTGATTTCGTTTGATTAATGCTTATATCATTGCCATCATCCTCATGCTTATATTATGATGAAAGTCATCTTTGGCTTACGTGCAAAGATGGACTGTTGATTATTGGTTTTACAGTTGTATATCTTTGGCTTACGTGCAAAGATGGACGGTTGATTATTAGTTTTCTGATTGTATATCTACAACGCTTACGTGCAAAGATGGATTGTTGATTATTGGTTTTCTGAGTTGTATATCTTTGGCTTACGTGCAAAGATGGGTATTGATTATTTGTTTTCTGATCGTATATCTTTGGCTTACGTGCAAAGATGGACTGTCGATTATTGGTTTTACAGTTGTATATCTTTAGCTTACGTGCAAAGATGAACTATTGATTGATGAGTATCTTTGGCTTATGTGCATAAATGCACTGTTTATTGGTATGATTATGACTAGCGATCATTCGGTGTAATCATGACTCGTAATGTTATAGATGATGTGGTAAAAGTACTCATTGGCCCGTAGTGCATTGATGGACAGTTATTGGTATGATTATAACCAGGGATTATTCAGTATAATCATGACCATTGATGATTACATGAATATCCTTGGTAGTAAATGCGAGGATGATTGGTGATGTGGATTATTTATTGTTGAGTCTTAGCGATAAAATATTGATTATACACTTTTAATTCGTAAAGATAGTAGATATCATGCTCTACTTGACTCTTCTAAAATACGGTTGTATGTCTTTGGCACATAGTGCAAAGATGAATTGTTAATGAATATCTTTGGTAGTAGTGCAAAGATGAATTTATTAATATGATTATGAGCGAAATTGTGATTTGGTATAACCATGATTTTTTGATGTTTTGGTGAAGATAGGTGATGAAAATTATCTTAGATCACGGGTGTGAAGAGAATTTAGAATCACAATTATGATTATGAGTTATTCATATGATTGTGGGATGAGGAATTGTTGATTGATGTTACTGAGGATAAAACATTATTGGTGGACTTTTAGCATGGAGATGATAATAGATCGATGGTCTATTTGACTCTTCTAATGGATTGCTCGTTCACTAACTATGGTTGAAAAGTTTTATCATCTACCATATGTTCTAAATCTTTGATTTATTACCGATGAAGGCTATTGATGATGTAAATTATCTTTAGTCATGATATTCTTTACTGGGCTAGTTGTGCTCACCCTTTTTGCTTCATAATTCCTTTCAGGTAATAAGAGTGTATATTTGGGTCGAGGAGTATGAGGAGAATAGAAGCGGTGGTCTATATTTGTTGAGGTTCTCCTAAATAGTATGGAAATAATTTTATTGAGAACTTTAGTTAAGTGTGTCGTATTGTATACATCATTTGATATTTAATTTTGGTGAACCGAATTGGGTGAGGTGAACCCAACTTTGAAAGGGTGTTTTGCCACTATCATACAACATGTCTAATGACATACAACCTTGTGTTATCATAAGACAGGGTTGTGCACATCCACTTGCTGAGTATATCTACGAGCACTACCTATATGATCTTGGAGTTTGGTTGAAATATAATTTCAATTGCAGACACTGGAGATAGTTATATGTCAAGAGAAGACTCACCATTGGAGAGAACATGATAGTAATCTTCTTGTTTTTCTTTGGGGTCAATTGGGTCAACCAAGGATAATTACGTGGACATATGATATCTATCATAACCTAGATGCATAGCCTCCCATGTATATGAAAGGTTTCCTTGAGCACTTCCCAAAGATTTTAATTTCTAAAATAGTTTTGGTTGTACTTTTTATGTAAAGTACCTTTGTAAGGTTGTGGTTGAGGCACCATGAGAGTTACATACATTTTATTAAAACTCACAGGTTTAGCGTGGTCGTATTCTGTCTGACAGATTCAACGATTGTATAAATGAAGTTTGTATTTGATTTTATAGTATGATGTCTGGCTAATCGAGAATGGGTCGTGTGGACCTATTTTGGGGGCATCACAATATATGTATGGGTGCAATAGATGACTTAGCTATTCAACTTATTTATCATCGTAAGTCATCTGTTTACTTTAAAACTGATGGAGTAGAACTTAAAAATGGTGTTAGACTTGTTTATGATGATGCTAGTATAAGAGACATGGTTAGTGTTTGCTTGCCATTTGGTGTCATTGATCTCTATGTAGACCATGTATTACCATATAATACTGACCAAACCTCCATATTGGATGAACAAACTAGTATTAATGTGGTTGAAATTGTGGATGAAATTGATGAAACGGTGGTTGCTAATGTTATTGCTAATGTGGTTGAAAATGTGGGTGATAATGTCGTTGAAAATGTTGCTGAAAATGAAGTTGGGGAGAGTGAGGGTGAGGGTGATAATGAAGATGATAAAGAGGGAGATATCATGGGTGACAATATGGATAGTGTGGCTGGGGATAATGTGAGTGAACGAAAAAGGACTAAAAAAACAAAGAATGTAAAAAAGAGTGTTAAAAGGAAATCCAAAAGGGGTACTGTTGAGGAATGTGCTGAGATAGATGATAACTCTAATAGTGATGTTGATGCAGACTGCAGTGATAAAGAATTAGTAGAAGCTAGGAGGAGATGTAGGGAATAGAAGAGGGAGATGAAAAAGAACACAGAGTTAGAGGATGTAGGAGATAATGAGGGAGATGAGGCAGGAAATGATGGAGAGGAAGGAGAAAATTAGCAAGATGAAGGGAATGATGGAAATGAAGAGGGTGAGGATGAGCCTGTAAATGAGGAAGAAAATGTGTGAGGACATGAGCCAAAGATGAATCAAATAGAGGTAAAACATGCTAGGAAAGATGGTGAGGGCAATAAAAATTATGATGAGGACAGTGAATATGAGAATAGCGATTCAAATGATACATCATGGCAAAGTGAATATGAGAACAGTGATCATCTCAGGTCTCTTTCTGAAACTAGTGAAGAAGATGAGGATGCTTGCTATGTAGAACCTCCCCCTAGTAAAGGAAAAAAATATAGTTGAGATATACAATAGTAAGACAAAAAAGAAGTTAATAAAGTTTAAGGAGTACATGATATTTGGCAGCATAAAAGAGTTTAAAGATGCCATTAGAGATTACTCTATTGTAAATAGGAAGAAATTATGGTATTCAGTCAATAATTCCAAGAGATGCCAAATTAGGTGTGAGAAATGATGTCCATGGAGGTTATGGGCTAGTTACATACAAGAGACTGAAACATGGCAGGTGAAATCTTTCTTAGACATTCACAATTACACCAGAGTCTTTAAAAATAAGTTGGCTATAGTCAAGTACTTGGCTGATTACTATGGGGATAGGATTAGGAGGAATCCTAGTTGGAAATTAAGGGAAATGCAAGAAGAGATAATGTTAAAACTGGATTTGGATGTTACAGAGGTGAAGTGCATGAGGGTTAGGCAGTTAGCATTACAGGGATTTTAGTAGGTTATAAAGGATCATTATGAAAGGGTATGAGACTTTGGGGCTAAAATAGTTAAGAGTAATAAGAATAACATAGTTGACATAAAAACAAAAAGATTGAATGTTGATGATGTGCCAAGATTTAAGAGATTTTATGTATGCTATGATTCCTTGAAAAAGGCTTGGAAAGGTGGATGTAGACCTGTTATTGGCTTGGATGGCTGCTTTTTGAAAACAGTGTGTGGTGGACAACTATTATCTGCAGTGGGAAGGGGATGGAAACAATCAAATATTTCCTATAGCTATGGGGGTGGTTGAGAGTGAGAATTATGAAATTTGGAGTTGGTTCGTATAGAGTTGTTGGTGGTGATCTTGATTTGGGAGATGGCTATGGGCTGACTCTAATATCTGACCAACAAAAGGTTAGGATCTTTGTTCATATACTAGGCTTTAATATATGAATCTAATTTTTTGTGTAGCTGTTGACATTTGTGAACTAACTTATGTGTATTTGCGAGGGGTGAAATGAGCTATTAGAGGACCATCTTAAATCGCGATGAGTAGAAACTGTGCAAGGCACACCTATGCAAATTGGAGAAAGAAATATCCCTCATAAACTCTAAAAGGAGCATTTTAGGAGGCATCCATTGCTACATACCCTGTAGCTTTTAAAAGGGCAATGAGGGAGGTAAATCGGTGAGAGTAGTATGAACACAAGTCAATCATGTTTGATGATAAAACATATACTTTGTAACAATCTTATTTATTTATTAATAAAAAGTATTAATTTATTAAAGGCTTTTAATTATATATCTACATGATGCTGCTTTATAATATGTGATAAACACATAGTTTTAAGCAATGCTTTTAGAATCATGATGAGATCATGCTAATGAGATCTAAATTCTTAGATAGCTTAAAAACTAAAATGTTCCCAATCGATGGATTACTAAAAAGGGGATTAGTGAATCCAAATAGATTGGTAAATACGTTACTTGCTTATTGGATGAGGATGATTGATCTCATGATCATTTGTGTGGAGACACTAAAGCAAGTATGTAGGTGCTTTTTGGAGAATAAGTTCACTGAATGTGGCTCGCTAAGAATACCTAATGGAGTTTTACTTGCTTGTCAATAGAAATTCTTGTAGTGATAGTAGTACAAGTGATCCTTGGACTTGAGATCATCATAGTATCTTGTGTATGATGATTTATACTTTGACTTATTCCTTAAGACCCTTAGGGTATATCAAAGGGTATGCTTGGGTATAATAAGTTGTACATAAAGATAATGTATAATCAATAAAGAATCTACCACTTCTAATAAAAGAAGAGAAATGTCCCATGTGATTCGATAAATGACAACCCAGTAGTCCTTGGCCAAGGTAGAATGTAATTAGAAAGGAGTTTCTAATTTGTATTATTTGGAGTTGTGCATTTAAGAGTTGAAATACATATAATTAAATAAAATAAGACTTGACATTAATTCCATGCCTTATATTTAATTGGGACATTGTATGGTGGAAGGATTGAATTGTACGGTAACTATTTACTCAAAGGTTCTTTTATGATTAATGTTAAAATCTATATTATCTAGAAAGTCGTTAATCACTAAGAAAGTTTATCCCTATTTTAGAATAAATATTAATTATATAAATAAATTAATAGTTTAATTTATTTATTTAAATAAGATTAAAATTCTTCTAATTGATTTATTCACAACGGTTTAATATGGAGAACCTAAAGGGTCACACCATAAAAGGAAGAATAATTATTTAAGAAGTTAATGACATAATCGTAATAATAAGTTAATTATATTTAATTTACTCTATAATGATAGAATAAATTAAATAGCTTAATATTATTATTTAATATTTTAGAAATATTAAATATAAATTAATAGAGTCTTATTATTATTACTATTATTATTATGTAATTCCTAAAGGAGTTTGAGAATTAATTAATAAAAGTACTCTCATATATTCCTAATAAGATTAGGAGATTAAATTAATTAAAAGAGTTTAATTAATTATATTTAATAAGATTAGGAAGCTTAATTAATTAATTAAATAACAACCTATTTTCTAATTAAATTAGAAAGGTTAAGCGATATCTTTATAAAGGAGTCTTATATCAGATATCAATATATCGTGATTCCAATTATTGGAGAGTACACTTTTTTTTCTATAGAGATAGAAAACTAGGGTTTAGCCAACTACTCTTCTTCTTGAATATTTCTTTCTTTCTTGGTGGATCACCCTCAGAGGCTAAACATTTAGGTGGCTAACATTGATCAAAGGAAGGATCCAAACCCGGTGGATTCAAGTTGAACGCGAAAAGGATTGGAGGTGAACTTGTACTTGAGGAAGCTCGAATTTTTAAGGGTATAATTCTTGTTCTTTATCTTTTCGTTTAATTAATAATTGTGCATAAAGGATGATCTAGATATATGGTTTGTAAAATTTTTAAACTCTAATTTTCCATGCTTTCGCTTATTTTGTGCAATTTGATTGCGTTCCTGAATATTACAAACCTAACAGTGGCATCAAAGCCAAACCTTTATACGAATTATTAATTGTTCAAATTCGATATGTATGTCGATATGTGTTTAGAACAATTTAATTGGGCATAATTTATTGTATAAATTATTATTTTATGAAAGAAAATAAAATTTAATTCGCAAAGCTTGTTTTAAATTTTGTGGTTCATTGATTTATATTTTTACAAAAAGCTAACATGATTACTTCATTTAATATAATAGTATACATATACTACGGTAATTTGATTATATGATTACAATAGCGCGTATTTCGGAATGGGTTATATATATATATATATAATATTCTTTATAATTTTATAATTAAAATAAAGAGTTTATTATAATTTTAAAATTGAATTTTATGCTAACTAATTAGAGTTAGAATTGGATTCCATGATAACTAATTAGAGTTGAAATTGGATTCCATGTTTCCTAAAATAAAGGAGTTTATTTGTGAATAGGAAAGTGAATCCATGTTTCCTTAAATAAAGGAGTTTATTTAGATATAGAATAAGATTTCACATTATTCAAAATAAATGAGTTTATTTGTGAATAAGGAAGAAAATCCGTGTTTTCTTAAATAAAAGAGTTTATTTAGATATATAATAAGATTTCATATTATCCAAAATAAAAAGAGTTTATTTGACTTAGAATTGGTTTCCATAATTAATTAAAATAAATGAGTTTCTTTTGATTAAAATAAAATAGTTTATTTTATTCAAAATTGGATAAATTAAAATAAAAGAGGTTTATTTTGATTTAAATTTGGATTAAAATAAAGGAGTTTATTTTGATTCAAAATTAGATTTTATGTTAACTAAATTTGCTCATTAAATCGATATCAATATATATATTGAATGTTTATTATTCGTGAGATGAATGTTATTTATTGATGCATATGATGATGTGCATGATAATAAATGGGATTGATTATGGACTATTGACCAATGTGATTAGATTTTATTTTAGTTAGATGCGTGAATGTATGGGTTTTATTAAATGGGGTCTGCGTACCTCGTCTTCTCTAATTTTTTTTAATGTAAATTCTATCTCCCTCCTATGTACTTCCCATTGACTGTTGATCAAGGTTTCTATTTATTTTAAATAATTTTGTAATAGGAATAGTTAGAATTAATTTTGAAGAATTAGAGATTATTGCCTTCTTTTGGATTTAACAAAATGGACTCTAACTCATGCAAGTATACGAATTCAACAAGTAGATACTGAGTAAGAAAGTATCAATCCCACGGAGAAGGGTGATAAATCTAAATTATCATGCAACAACCTAATCACTATTTCTGTATGCTCAAACTATCAATCAAATAATAAATTGATATCTAAATTAATTAATAACATAAAAATAATAATTACTAAAAGAAGGTAATCAAATTGGGGAAATATGGGATTCTAATATCATTTAATGTTTCATCTAAAATGAAAACCTCATGTTTTGTTTAATTATTTATTATGGAAAGCTAGTCAAGAGCATAAAAGTGGAATATAACCATCTTTCAATGAACTATATCCAATTTACACAAAATCCATAATTGATAGAATTCATATAAGCATCATAATTACCAAACTCACTATATGTCTATGTGAATTTACAGCAATAATGATTTTAAGTACAAGCTATTTAAATAACTACACATGGTGAACCGATATATGCCTATCCGGGTCACGAATCACAAAGCATAATACAAATAAGCCTTATGAACATATGTCATTATGGTCTAATCTATACTTATATTTCATTTTCCAAATCCATACAAGCAATTAGTGTGAATGGTGATCAAGCATTCAAGCGTTTAGCACAACCATAATGGACAATCCACTGATAAATATATAACATCACAATCAGGCATACATGTTTAGACTACACATCAAAATCCATTAGAATCCCATAATGAAATTTAGTTCATTTCTGAACCAACAACCATTATGGGATTAAAGCAAACAATTAAAATGAACAATGTAAACAAGAGATTAAAGAGAATTGAGAGATCAAATCTGTAACTCCTGCTGCAAAGTCTGTTTCCAGGCTTGTTCAAATCCACATTTGTCTCCAAAAAAATGAAAACTAATCTTATTAAGAAATCTAAATAAAGAGAGGAGCTTAAAGTAGTAATCTAAATGCTCAAAACCTCTCTAAAGTAAACTAAACCTAAGAACAATATTGAAAACTCAAAAATCACGTCTCTGGTAACCAACCATATCGTCTCAAATAACAAACACATTCAATTTTCAAATTATAAAAAGTTAGTAGTTTAAGCTGAATATGATCGACGATCATGCGATATTATCTTATATGATTCAAAGGCGGACATCTTTGTAGGATTTTGTGTCGAGTGGATGGCAGGCGCCATGTTCCTTTATTCTTTGAGGCAGCGGTCATGCGACGCTTGATCTACCTCTGTATTTCCTTTTATGTGGCGCCGCCATGTTCCTTTATTCTTTGAGGCAGGCATGTATGACGCTTGATCTACCTCTGTATTTCCTTTGGCGGCAGGCGGCGCCATGTTTTTTTTCATCATTAGCGTGTATGCCGTATTCGGCCGCTTCTTGTTTGCTATATTTGCTGCTACTTTCTGCTTCTTGCTTACTCTTCATTTCTTCTCTTGTTCACTTCACCATTTCATTAATCCTCTAAGTTTTCTCTTCATTTGTTGTAGTCCAGTTACTCTTCATTCTAGCTCATGTCCACCGTGCCATGTTAATGCTATCTCCATGCCATTCCATGCCATTAGTTGCTAAAGGAGTTCCAGCTATACATACTACAAAATAAACACAAAAAGCAAATAAAACATAGTAAAACTAATTAAGTTGAGCATAATTATAGTGAGTTGATAACCAATAAGGAGGTATAAAACCTATTTATCAAATACCCTCAAACTTGAACTATTGCTTGCCCTTAAGCAATGCATACAAAAATAAAATAAACAATGCAACTACATGCTATGCAAACTACATTATGATGCAAGTGAGTCCCAAGATTTCCAGCCAAACTAGAATTCCAATCAAGTATGCCTCAGAGAATTATCCAGATTAAAGAATAAAGTATCAACCAAGCTACAGACATAACATCATACAATTAATAATCCAAACTCGCTATAAAGATGCTCTGTGTGTGTGTGTGTGATGTGTTCAATATATAAGCTTGACAGAGGCAAAGACTACACATGTTATACTTCTTAAGAAAGAAAACTGAAGTCTAAATCAGGAATTATTCATATTAATGAAACAACAACTATTCCAACACATCAATACAAATTAAGGTTCAACAATGGGTTTATTCTGCTTTATTTTTACTCACGAGGGCGATTTTTGCACTTTTCCGCGGTGTTTATTTTATTTTTATTTTTTTTCTTTTTCCCATGACTGTGCAATGCCTTATTCCATTAGGCTAACAGTGCTACCCCTTAGTGAGCTTTCAACCAACGACTCCCAAACCATAAAAGACCTTAGGGCGCTAGGTGTAAAGAAAATCTCCTCGTCGTACTTGCTCAAGTAACAAAGGCCCCAAACAAGACTAGTCAAGAGTAATTTTTCATATTTTCTCTTTTCTTTTCTTTTCTTTTTTTATATAGCAAGCATACCCATGTGTTCCCAAAGTTTGAATATACGTGTTTTCATAGTCTATGTCCACTTTCTACATGATTCTATCTTTACAAACAAAATTTTTACTCAATGAAGCAAACAAGTTATTCTTATACCAACAAGCGAGATATGAACACCTATGTGCTGCCGATAACATCTAAATAACAAGCATGAATCAAATCATGTAAAACATTATAACTAAGCTCATGTTATCCACCAAATTCAAGAATCCATCAAATTTCAAATTCATCATTGGCTAAACTAAAATTCCACAAAACTAGATACTTAGGATATACAACTAAACAGTAAACTAAAACAGATAATAATCACTAAAATAAAAAAAAATTCTGCATAATTAAACTAAACACATAAATATGCAAAAATTATACTACATATGCAAAAATGATGCAAACTAACTACACGAACTACACTACACTAATAAACACCCAAAACCCCCAAACTTATAATATTCATTATCCCCAATGAATGAAGATAAAGGATTAAAGGAACTCCCCTAATTATCAGTTGTACAACCCTCCTCGGGTGGTGAATCTAGCTGTGAAAACGACATTACTGTCCCGAACTGAGGTCACTCAAGCATGGTTCCTTGCTGTGCAAAAGCCTCGACTAAGGACCTCGATAATCCATTGGCAAATACGGAGAAATTGTCATACATATCATCCACTTTCCTCTTTAGCCTTCTAAGATTGCAATCATCATTTTCAACAAAGGTTTGGGCTAAAGTTCCTGCTTCAGTTGGCTGCGTGGTTGGTGGAGAAGGCACCAATGATGCTGTTGGAAGAATGAAACCCCTGCCCCTCAGATGTGGTGTACCTCCTGCCCAATCCTCGAACTTGGCAATTATAGCATGAGTGATATCTTGGCTTGGAAACTGCATTTGTTTATCACCCCAAGTGACCCCTGCTCATACACATAAGTGAGCGACAACTGATGCATGTGGGATGCTTCCTGTGGTGCTCCCACTCATGTAGTGTAACATGTTTTGGTGTAGGAGATGGCCAACATCTATATATTTTCCTGTGATAATTCCCCACAAATGATAGCACGTTCGACTGTGACCTCATACTGGTGTGTTAAAGGCATTATTATCTTTGTACAAATAAACAAATTTCAGGCTTTGACATAACGGTTAAGGGTTGAGGCTAGAAAAGTTATAGGCTGATTTGTGCCATGCTTATAGTTCCACTGTGTACCCGGTATACACAAGTCAGTGATAACCCTATCTAGATCGGTCTCAAACCGTGCATCCTCGACCCAATTAGCACGTCCAGTTGGTGGGTCAGGTAGGTTGAACACGCTCCTTATCGCCTGTGGGCGATAATCCACTTAAAAACCTCTGACAAAAGATAGCACACTCATCGTTTCTTTGGCGTTGGCATAAAACTCACGAACAACACCCATGGGCGCATGCATTGGGGTAGTTACAACTCCAATCCAACATCTTTCTCTGGTCATATCCTTAAGTTGCCCATGTTGTGCATCAGGATTGAATCCACGCTCATTCACAAAGGTCTTAGCCATTATCCTATAGTATTCCATTTGAGCATCAAGACTAACGAACTTGGTGAGGTCTACTATATCCTCACTCTGACTGCTAAAAGATGATGATTCTGGAGTGCGAGAATGTGCCCTCTTAGGTTCCATGGAGGTTGCTGAAGAAAAAATTTACTGATGAAATGATTTTTATATACTTTGATGAACACAGACCACCCCCAAACTCGTTGTTTTCGCTCACCCTAACAAGCCCTAGTATTTCTCTGTAGTAGAATGGATAAGAAGAAGAAGAGTTTGAACGTGGGAAGGAGAATGTAATGCATAGAATTTGTAGTGGGGTGAGGAGTTAAGATTTAAAAGAGAACCATTTGGGAGATATGAAGAGATAGAGACGTCATTTTTGAAAATGAGATGGGGAGGCACACGTTGGAGAATGGTAACTGAAATAAGAATTGGAGTGGGGAGCGCGTTTTAAGGACTTTTTTTTCTAAAACCTGTGATAGGCGGCGGTGTATGCGACTTTAAAATCGGGTGATGGCGTTGGCGCGCGCATATCAATGTGAGCGTCTTATTAGTAAACATGTGAAGAAGCTTGGTATTGTGGACCAGACGCAAAGAAGTGCAGTGATGGGCGTGCCATATTTAAAATACCAAGCCACGCGATCGCGCTGCCCAATACCCTGACAAGAACTGAGCTGCACATTAGTAGTTAATGACTTTCTTCACTAAACCTGAACATAAAGCATTTACATTTATAAGATATACCAATTCCTCAAATCAAAATATGTACTAAATAACATGTAAAAATGAATATATCCAAAAGAATGCTCTATATGTTACTCCTAACCAAAGTGATATGCACATTCAGCTCCAACAAAACTTATATCAAAAATTTATGCTGTCACATTAGAATTAAACATGAAAATGGAGAATAAACATGATTCACAAAAGAATTAAACAAGAGGAGAGAAGAGAAATAATGGGGTGCCTCCCATTGAAGCGCTAATTTATAGTCATTTAGCTTAACTATCTCTATTAGATCATGTAGAGGAAAGAATTGGGGTGACCTTCTACATGTCAACCTCACTACCATAATATAGCTTTAAGGCTGCGGCCCATTGACCTTGAAAGGCTTGTCTAGGAACTTATCAAATATCTCAATCGCATCATGCAGATATACCTACTTCACAGTAAACGGCCCTGACCACCTTGGCATGAGTTTTCCGGGAAAAAAAATTAAGTCTAGAATTAAACAATAATACTCTTTTCCCTGGTTCAAACTGTGAGATCCCAAATTTTATGAAATGAAAGTATTCAATTTTTCTATAATTATTATTCTATTTAGTAAATGGTTAAATTGATAAGGTGATATGTGAAAATTTTTCAAAGTAAGCAAGTTGATATAAAATAATCGTTTTGTCGAGGAATATTCAGGGAATATTCATACGACGACATAATCATTGGTGTAACCCACAATGGAAGTATTGTCGTAGTTAAAAAATGACAGAAATATCTTTTTATAAAAATAACGGCGAAAGTTTTACCGTTAAACTGTTGAAATACCCGGTAGTAAAAGTACGATAATACTGCGTGGTTGCATAGTAGCACATGGTATTAATTATTGATCTTTACGTGAGAAGTCACTCGGTTATACTCAATTATTACTACGATAATTCTTTGCATAATATCTCTCATATTATTGATTCAATTATTGTCACAGTATCATCTGCATAATATTTTATATTTTTAAATCAATAATTGAGACGACAAAGTTATTCATATTATTATTTGCATTATTGACGATGTCTAGAAAGTTTTGTCGAGGAAAGGGGTTTGATCACCTAATTACGCGCCAATAAGAAGAAATCTTTATCGGAAAGCCCCCTCTTTCCTGGGAATGATCTGGTTGTTAAATATTGTGAGTTATAATATTAATGATGAATAAGTTCGTGTTGATTAAAGATAAAATTAGTGTTTCCATTGTGTTGGCATTATTAATGTTAGTGGAAATTGACATCTATTCCGATAATAATTGATGTCTGGAGGTTATATTGATCAATCGGGTAATTAATCGGATAAACGAGCAATTAATTGCTATTAATTCACATACTTATAACTATTTGTTCACATATGTGTACAATTGATTCACATGAATGTACTATTAGGGGAGGTGGTGCAAGATTGATAATACTTGCATGACTAAATTAAAAATAGAGGTATAGATAAAGGTACTATACTGTAATTATTTTTTTTCACATGTATAGAACTATTGATTCACATGATGTACTATTAGGGGAGGTGGTGCAAGTTTGATAATACTTGCAGGACTAAATTAAAAATGAAGGAAAAGATGAAGGTATTATACTGTAATATTTTGAGCCCCAAAATGTACAATTATCGAAACTATGTTTTGCTATAAATAGAAGCTCATTCTTCTTTCATTCTCACCAATTCACTAAGACTCACAAGAGCAATTATAGAGAGAGAAGCTATAAAGAGAGAAGCTATAGAGAGAAAGAAGAAGAGAAGTCTGCTACTTCACTATTCCAGTATCTAGTCTTCTTTTGTGGTAAGGGGTTCATTGTCTTCGTTTAATATTCATAAGGAATATTATTTTCGTTCAATATTCGTAAGGGATGTTATTTATTTCTTATTCGTAAGGGTTATTATTTCTTACTATTCACTTGGGGTATTATTCACGGGGTACTATTCACTCAGGTATTATTCACTCGAATTATTATTTACAGGGTACTATTCACTCGGGTATTATTCACTCAGGGGTACTATTCATGAAGTACTATTTATGAAATACTATTCATGAAGCTATTCACGTGATACTATTCACGAAGTACTATTCACCTGGATACTATTCATGAAGTACTATTCATGGGGTACTATTCATGAAGTACTATTCACATAGTACTATTCATGAAATACTATTCACGGGGTACTATTTACGAAGAAAAATTGATTCTTTTTCATTCAAATTAATTTTGATACATGAATATTATTCTTGAATTTTACTCCACAATTGGTGATCTTGTTGACAATTTAGATATTCTTGAACTACGGATAAATTAAATTATAAATATTTAATATTTATCATTTGTCTCACTTGATTGATTAATTATATCATTGTCATGATCCTCATACTTTTATTGCGTTAAAAGTCATCTTTGGCCCAGAAGTGCAAAGATGGATTTGTCAAGTTATTAGTTTTACATTTGTATGTGTAAGACCCCAATTTTTTTATAAAGATAATTTTTTATAAATATCATTTTTGAATATTATGGAGCGAATTTGATATAATATTATAGTTGTGGGTATTATTTATAAATTTTGCAAAGTACATAAGTTGTTATATAATATTCGATTGGTGGGGAATATTCATTTTAACGAGGGAATATTAAATGCGGCTACGCAATCATTAGTGGACCCCTACAACGGAATTATTGTCGGATTGAGAAAACGATAAAAATATTTTATGAAAATAATTGGTAGGAAGTTTTACCATTAACTGTTGAAACACCGGTGTTAAAGTATAATGTCTGGCGTGATTGCATAGTAGCACACGGTATTGATTATTGATGCTTACGTGAGAAGTCACTCGGTTTTGTTCAATTATTGCTCACATAATTGTTGCATAGTATCTCACGTTATTTGATTCAATTATTGTCGATATTTTATATATTATTAAATCAATAATTGAGGCGACATAAAGTTATTAATATTATTATTTGCAATATTAATGATGTCTAGAAGTTCATCGAGGAGAGGTTTGGTCACCTAATTGCCTTGCCAATAGGAGAAATCCTTATTGAAAGCCCCTCTTTCACGGGAATGACCTAGTCGATTAATATTGAGAATTATAATAATGATGATAAATGTTGTTAAAAATATTGAAGGGATTTTTAAAAAATCTTTGATGTAAATTTTGCTTATTATATGAACCCCCATTTACCTATTTTTTTAAATAATCGGTAGAAAGTTATTCAGTATATATATATATATATATAAATGTGCAGGTGTGTGCATGTGACTATGTGTTGCGTGTGTAAGGAAATGGGAGGATTGAGTTAATGGTGGTGGGAGATTTTTATATATATATATAACATGTACAGATAAGGAAATGGGATAAAAAAAAAGGATGGTGGTGGGTGGAGAATGATGGTATTGATATATATATATATAAATATATATATATATAATATGTTTTTGGTTTTGGTTTTACATGCAATTCCTTTCATCTATGATTATTAGTAAGGCAACCCATGAAATTAGTTAATGTTGCGTCCGTGATAATTCCTAACAGTGCCCCTTCCATTCTCTTATAAATAGGATGCTTAATTAGAATTGAAATCACATCAGAAATTCAGAGAATTCTCTTCTATAATCTTTAGCGTATTTCTTTAGAGTTTTAAGAAGCTTTGAGCGTAGTGCAAGTTTTCTTAAAGAATATCATCGCCCTACCAGTCGGAATACTCTTCTTTTATGGTAAGGGATATTATTTCTTTCGTATTCATGAAGAGAACTTACATTATTCCATTCTTTATTATTACATTGGAATAACTTTCGATATCATGGACTACCCTATACTTGGTGAAATTCTTACATTATTCCATTCTTTATTATTATGTTGGAATAACTTTGCCTCTATAAGTACCGCATACATGATGAAATTCCTCTGTTATTCCATTCTTTATTATTACATTGGAACATCACATGCATGCGTTTATGCATAACTTTGGTTCCGTTATTTATTATTCGTTGGAACATCCATCGGTCATGAATTTACGACTTTGGTTCCGTTATTTATTATTCTCGTTGAAATATCCTATACATGCGTTACGCATGACACCGTTTAGATTATTTATTATTACATTGGAATAAACTCATCTGTGCGGTCTATCGTATGCCTGGTGATTTCTTTTGTTATTTCATTCTTTATTATACTCAGTTGGTTAAATTTTTGGCTTTTATACTCCATGAAATTAGTGGACTATTCTTGATATTTGCGCTTCATCCAGTATCTTTTCATGGAAATATTCTTCTGAGCATTCTTGAGTTTTACCCCACAAAGCAGTATCATGTTGACAACTTGGACGTTATTGGTTCCTGGATAAATTAATTCTTGAACTTATTTTATTGAATTCTTATATCATTGTCATCATCCTCATGTTTATATTATGTTGAAAGTCATCTGTGGCCTATAGTGCATAGATGGACTTGGTATGATTATGACCAGGGGTTATTCAGTATAATCATGACCGTAATGTTACAAATGATGTGGTAAAAGTCCTCATTGGCCCATAGTGCATTGATGGACAGTTGTTGGCATAATCATGACCATTGATGAATACACAAATATCCTTAACCCGTAGTGCATGGATAATTTGTGGTTGTGATACTAATGAATATCCTTGGCCGTAGTGCAGGGATGATGTGGATTATTTATTAAACTGAGTCTCAGTGATAAAAGTGATGAAAAACCTTTTTAAATCATAAAATATAGTAGATTTTATTCTCTACTTGACACTTTTAATGGATTGCTTGTTCCGCTGCATTTAAACTTGATGTTTGTTATATTTTATCAGTTTAACACTGTTGAAGGCTAACGATAATTTATTCTGTATTATCTTACAATGCCTTGAATGGAGCCATGCCAATACTTGCTTGATAACTATTGTTATAGGAGAATTCTACTAATCGCATGAACTTGTCCCAACTTCCTTTGAAGTCAAGGACATATTGTCTTAATAGATCTTTAAGAGTTTGAATAGTCCTCTCTGACTACCCGTTCGTTTGAGGATAATACGCCGAACTAAATTGTAAATCTGTGGCCATAACTTTTTGCAAACTAACCCAAAATCGTGAAGTGAATCTTGGGTCTCGATCAGAAACTATGAATCCTGGCATGCCATACAGTCTTACAATCTCATTTATGTAAATGCGAGTAAGACGTTCAAGTGAATAAGTTTCTCGTATAGGTAAAAAATGAGCTGACTTGGTCAATCTATTGACAATGACCCAAATCACATCTATGCCTTGAGAAATCTTGGGAAGGCTAATAACAAAATCCATATGACACCTTATTCCTCCAGATTACCTTAACAGAAGGTATCACCTTATTCCTCAGTACTTGCACTTTTCTATCAACAATTTGAATAGGGACTTCTTCATATGACAAATCTTTCTCAAACTGTAACGGCTCATATTCTATAACATGCTTATAATCGGAGCTTATATGGCCTCAATACTGATATCATGGAAAACATTATGAATATGCTCCAACTCAGGAGGTAAAGCTATCTCGTATGCCACTTCACCAACTCTTGAAGCACTTCAAAATGTCCTATAAATCTAGGGCTCAATTTTCCTTCTTGCCAAATCAAATTTTTCCCTTCAGAGAGACACTTCCAGGAAAACATAACTACCGATATTAAATTCCCGATTTTGTCGATGCTGATCGGCATATTTCTTCTATCTATCTTGTGCTGCTATCAATCTAGCTCTAATAACCTTGATGATCTCGACAGTCTGTTGTACCAATTCTGGACCCAATAGCTGACGTTCACCTACCTCGTCCCAGATAGCAGAGTTCTGCATTTCCCCTGCCAGACGCTTCCGAAGGCAAAGATGCCAATACTCGTGTGATAACTATTATTATAGGCAAATTCCACCAATGGCGAGATGGTCATCCCAATTTCCCCTTGAAATCCATGATACATGCTCTCGAGCATATCTTCTAGTGTTTGGATGGTTCTCTCTCTCCTCTGTCAAGTCGATTCGAGGATGGTGCTGTTGTGCTCATTCTCATTTGTGTTCCTAAACACTCTTATAATCGTTTCCAAAATTAGATGTGAAGCGTGGATCTCATCGATACAATAGACACCTTTGGTACAGTGTGTCTTGACACAATCTCTTTCACGTCTGACATTCTTCTTAGATCTAGGTAAATCGAATCTTGATTGGCAAAAACTGGGCCGACTTCGTTAGTCGATCGACAATCACCCAAATGGCATCATAACCTTGTTGGGTTGTTGGAAGACCTACCACAAAATCCATTGTGATATGCTCCCATTTCCATTCTGGTATCTCCAACGGTTGTAACAATCCGCTTGGCCTTTGATGTTCAACTTTGACTTTCTGACACGTTAAGCATTTTGCCACACACTCAGCCACATCCCTCTTCATATTCGGCCACCAAAAATGATGTTTAAGATCTTGGTACATCTTTGTACTCCCAGGGTGAATCGAATATCTTGAATTATGAGCTTCACTTAGAATTTCCTCTTTAACTTCTAGTACTGGCGGAACCCAAATCCTCCCTTCGAATCGAAGTAACCCTTCTGAATCAATTTTGAATTTGTTTTCCTCACATTCCGATATCTTCAGTTTTATCTTTTCGTAGTCTTCATTCTGAAGTTGTGCATTTCTCACCTTATCCACCATCGTTGAACTATTTCCCATCTAGAATAACTTTTCATCGGATTCTGTCGGATATTTAATTTCCAACTCCATCTTAGCCATTTCCGACACTAGTTTCTCTTAAGCAGTTAACATCATTAACTTCTCCCGTCCCTTCCTACTTAAGGCATCAGCAACAACATTCGCCTTTCCGGGATGATAAATAATCTCGCAATCATAATCTTTGATCAGCTCCAACCATCTTCTTTATCGCATGTTCAAATCTTTTTGTGTAAAGATATACTTCAGACTCTTATGGTCGGTATATATCTCACACCTCTCTCTATAAAAGATAATGTCTCCAAATTTTCAGGGCAAACACCACTGCTGCCAACTCTAATTCATGAGTCGGATACCCTTTCTCGTAATCTTTCAACTGTCATGATGCATACACAATAACTCTGTTGTTTTGCATAAGCACACAGCCTAGTCCTTTATGCGAAGCGTCACTATACACCATAAAATTTCCTGTATCATCAGGCAATGACAACATAGTAGTCTGAGCTCAACCTCTTCTTTAATTCCCGAAAACTTTCCTCACACTTCTCTATCCAAACAGACTTAACCGCTTTTCTAGTTAAATTCGTCAACGGAGTTGCGATTTTGGAAAAGTCTTGAATAAAACACCTGTAGTAACCTGCCAATCCTAAGAAACTCCTTACTTCTAATGGTGTCTTCGGCTGATCCCAGTTTATTACAGCTTCAACTTTTGATGGATCTACCAAAATTCCGTCCTTATAAATAACGTGTCCGAGAAATTATACACGTTCCAACCAAAATTCACATTTTGAGAACATAGCGTACAACTTCTCTTTTCTCAATGTCTCCAACGTCAATCTCAAGTGTTCAACATGTTCCTCTTTGGTTTTGGGGTATACCAGTATATCATCAATAAACACCACCACAAACTTGTCCAAAAATGGTTTATGTGAGACCCCAAATTTTATGAATAAAGATTTAAATTTCTCAAAATATATTTTTTAAAATTATGGTGTGGATTTGAGATAATGTTATAGTTGTGGGTAATATTTATAGATTTTGAAAAGTAGGCAAGTTGTTGTATAATATTCTTTTTGTCAGGGAATATCCGTACAATGGCACAATCATTGGTGGACCCCACAATGGAATTATTGTCGGATTGAGAAAATGACAAAAATATTTTTATAAAAATAACGGCGGAAGTTTTCTGATTAAAAGCTGTTGAACTACTTCAGTAGTAAAAACAGCGATGTCTGGCGTGGTTGCATAGTAGCACATGGTATTAATTATTAGTGCTTACGTGAGAAGTCACTCTCGATTTTGTTCAATTATTGCGAAGAATTGTTGCATAGTATCTCACGTTATTTGATTCAATTATTGTCGATATTTTATATATTATTAAATCAATAATTGAGATGACAGAGTTATTAATATTATTATTTGCAATATTAATGATGTTTAGAAGTTCTACCAAGAAGAGGTTTGGTCACCTAATCATGCGCGATAGGGAGAAATCCTTATTGAAAAGCTCCCCTCTTTCTAGGAACGACTGGTTGATTAATATTGTGAATTATAATAATGATGATAAATGTTGTTAAATATATTGAGGTGCCTTTTTATGAAGTCACGGAAGTTTTTATATATATATATATATATATATATATATTATATATATAAATTTTGTTTTATTAGTATTATTAATGTAATAAAATGAAAAGCTTTTTATATAAAAAAGAATATTTTTATAAAGTTATTTGTTTTATTAGACAATAATTAGAATATAATATATTTTATTATGCATAGTGTTTTGCATAGTAAAATCTTTTATATAAAAAGTAATACTTTTATAAAGTTATTTATTTTATTAGACAATAATTAGAATATATTATATTTTATTATGCATAGTGTTGTTTGCATAGTGCACTGCATAGTGTTTTGCATAGTAAAATCTTTTTATATAAAATAAAATACTTTTATAAAGCTATTCGTTTTATTAGATTATAAATAGAATATATTATATTTTATTTAAAAGATTTTATTTTATTAGAATATTTTATTAAATCAATATGGACCGTCCAGATTAAAAGTAAATCAAATCTGACCGTTTCATAAATTAATTACTATTGGGTCCATTCTCCTATAAATAGAAGCTCATTCCTTCATAATTTCTTACTTAATTCTTTGAAACTCTAGAGAGAGAAACTATAGAGAAAATTCTTCTTCTATAATCTTGAGCGTATTTCTTTAGAGTTTAAGAAAGTTTTGAGCGTAGTGCAAGTTTTCTTCGAGTATATCCTCGCCCTACCAGTCGAAATACTCTTCTTTCAAAGGTAAGGGATACTATTTGTTGTACCCGTAAGGGGTATTATTCTTTTGTATTCATGAAGAGAATTATTTTCTTTCAATACTCGTAAGAGCTGTTATTCTATTCTTCATTATTATGTTAGAATAACTTTGCTCATACAATCTGATACAAACATACATGGTGAAATTCTTACATTATTTCATTCTTTATTATTACGTTGAATATATCCATACGGTCGTATTACGCCTTGGCACAGTTCCATTATTTATTATTACATTGGAATAACTTTATGCATGCGGTCTATTGCATGCCTGGTGAAGTCTTTTGTTATTCCATTCTTTATTATTCTATTGGAACATCCTGTCAGTGCATTTACGCATGACCTGGTCCCATTAATTATTATTCTGTTGGAATATCCTGTCTGTGCGTTTAAGCATGACCTGGTTCCATTCTTTATTATTTTATTGGAATAACTTGTCTGTGCGGTCTATCGCATGCATGGTGATTTCTTCTGTTATTCCATTCTTTATTAAACTTGATGTTTGTTATATTGTATCAGTTTAACACTGTTTAAGGCTAACGATAATTTATTCTACATTATCTTAGGCATAGTATTTCTTACTGGGCTAGTTGAGCTCACCCTTTTACTTTCATTGTTCTCTTTAGGAAATTAGAACGTAGCAGGGACTAGTCGGGGAACAGAGTGACAGTCCAGATGATAGCATTAGTAGTCCTCACTATTCTATGAAATAGTGTGACAATAAATGTAATGAGGATTCCTTTGAGTGTGGATATTGTCTAGATGACAATATTTTTATTAAAACTCTCAGCTATGTTTTGTCGTATTTTTACACGACGTTTGTATAATTAAGTTTGTATTTATATTTTGTACCATGTATTTGGCGACTCAGAATAGGTGATGTATACCTATTTTGGGGGCGTCACAGTTGGTATCAAAGCATTGGGATATGATCCTTGGCTGAGATGTGAGACAAGAACTAGGAGGGGAGAGACGGGAATTCCTTCCCTAGTATGACCTATCTAAGTTTATTTGGTATTTAATTGGTCAGTCAGAGTATAGGGATAATATGTGATATGTTAATTAACCCTTGTTTTGTGGCAGTATTTGAAAATGACATCCGAGAATGTTGAGAATAGCAATGGAGCACAGGAGACCGTTGAGTCTCCATAAATCAATAATGAGGATAATGTGCATCAGGAAGACAATAATCCTCCTATAAACAACAAAACTGATCAAATGACGAACGACGGTACGTTTAGGAGCTTTTTAGAATTCATGCAAACGAGAGAGACTCCTATTCATAATACAGGTGGAAACAATGGCAACCCACGGTTGGTCACCGCATTAATGATTCAAGGAGCTAGGACCACCGGAGTTTTTGGGAAAGACAAAACCACTTAAGGCGAAGACGTGGATAAAGCGAGATCACCAAGATATTTGATGTCTTGGAATGCTCGGGAGGAGAAAAAGGTTCCATTCGCCACCTTTATGTTGCGTGAAGAAGCGAATTCATTGGTGGGAATCAGTAAAAGCATACCCAGGTGGCGCACTCAAGATGTCTTGGGAGAAGTTCCAAGAGCTATTCAACAACAAGTACATTCCCAAAAGTATTCGTCACATGAAGGAGGTGGAATTCATCAAGTTAGAACAAAACAACATGACCGTGTCGCAGTACGAAGCCAAGTTTGCCGAGTTGTCCTGGTTTGCGTCCCATTTGGTTGATAATGAGGATCGAATGACGCGAATGTTTTTGCGAGGTTTGAAACCTGAAATACATCAATACCTCATTTCTCATAAACTTTGGTTATATTCAGATGTTGTGAATAGGGCTCAGTTATTGGAGCGAGATAATGAGTCAGCACAACCAAAAAGTAATGACCAGCAACACGATAATAATTGTACCGGTGGCAACGGCCATCGGAACAATGATAACCATCGTGGGGGAAATTATCATGCCAAGAATGGTAACCACTTCGGTGGTAATCATGGCCAAGATAGTAGAAGTGGAAATTTAAAGAAGAGAAGGTTCAATAATGATGGAAAGGCAATGACACCAAAGACCCGCTTTAAAAGAAGAAAGCGACCATCGGTCGATATGTTTCAAATCTTGAGACGGAGGGACACATCCGTCTCAACTGTCTGCAAACAACCCAAAGCGTGTTTCAATTGCGGAAGAGAAAGTCACCTAGCTCAATTTTGTCGTGTAGTGAAGTCAAGTCCAGCTGGGGTAGTGATGCCAAAGGATGTCTCAGACAAGTCAAAGCCGGTAGTTTATGTGAGAGTGATTGTCGAGGAACTCGAGCGAAGTTATCGCAATGTAAGTTAATCATAAATTCTTGCGAAGTCTATACCTTATTATCACCGATTCTACCCTTTTTTTTTTATCTCTCTTGCTTGTGCTCAACATTTAAATTTGACTCCAGAGAAGTTAGACTTTGACTTATTGGTTGAAACTTCGTTAGTAGAAGCCTTCGTTACCTCCACTGTTTATAAATCTTGTTGATTTAAATCGACACTTTCACGTTACCTGTCGATCTTATCTCTTTGAAAATACTTGCCTTTGATGTGATTTTAGGAATTGATTGGTTAACTACTCATCAAGCTTTTCGTAAGGTTGTTAGCTTTCATATTCCTAACCAACCTGTTATGCGAATTCAAGCAACCAAACCACTAAAGTCAATCATTGTCATATCAAGACATAAGTAAAGAGCCCCGGTCCTTTCATTTGATGACTTCCTTGTGTGGAATGCTGCTGAAGCGGACTTTCTTTAAGCGGCGTCGTGAATAGCGATGGCAAGTTGATAGTATCAATGTGACGTACTATCCAAGTCTTGGATGGGGTCCGCGATTTTGAATGATATTTCTATCGTTAATAAATTTGTTGACGTTTTCACGAAGACTTCTTAGCCTACCCCTAGGCGTGAAATCAAATTTTATATTGACGAGACAAAACCCATTTCTTAAACCCTCAAAATATTTCTTCAACTAAAATGAATGTAACATGCGCGCCAAAGCGTTGACTTGAAGTCATTGAAGATTACGATCGTACCATTCAATACCATCGTAGGAAAAGCGAACATGGTAACTAACGCGTTGAGTAGAAGATCGTATGCGGATTTACAAGTGCGAATATATGAACCCACGTGAAGATAACGAATATCGAGTAGAATCGACTTTAATCGATAAAGTTAAAGCCGCTCAAGCTACACACCCGCAGCTGATGAATGTGAAGAATTAAGAAGGTTCAAGAGGGCCTTATTCTAGAAGCAAGAATCGACAAAGAGAGGAAATCTCAACCCTCGATTTAATTGTTCCATTTGAAATCCTCGATCGAGTAGGAACTGTGGCTTATAGACTCATTTTACCGCCAAGTATGTCACGTGTTCATAACATTTTTAACGTATCAATGTTACGTAAATTTGTGGATGACCCGAACCACATTATTGAATTGGAACTAGACGAGATAGTAAAAGATTTAACGTATGAGGAGATACATGTTAAAAGCTTGGATAAGAAGGATCATATTCGACACTCAAAGGTTATACCTCAAGGGTTAGAATCTGAAATAAAGTCAAGGTATCCTCACCTCTTCGGCATACCAGGTACGTACGTAAATTTTGGGGGTGAAATTTCATAAGGATGGGAGATTGTGAGACCCCAAATTTTATGAATAAAGATTTAAATTTCTCAATTTTTTTTTAAAAAAATTATGGTGTGGATTTGAGATAATGTTATAGTTGTGGGTAATGTTTATAAATTTTGAAAAATATGCAAGTTGTTGTATAATATTCTTTTTGTCGGGGAATATCCGTACGACGGCACAATCATTGGTGGACCCCACAACAGAATTATTGTTGGATTAAGAAAACGACAAAAATATTTTTATGAAAATAACGGCGGAAGTTTTACAGTTAAAAGTGTTGAACTACTCGGTAGTAAAAGTACATTAATACGCGTGGTTGCATAGTAGCACACGGTAATGATTATTAATGCTTACGTGAGAAGTCACTCAGTTTTGTTCAATTATTGCTTCAGTAATTGTTGCATAGGATCTCACGTTATTTACTTCAATTATTGTCGATATTTTATATATTATTAAATCAATAATTGAGATGACAGAGTTATTAATATTATTATTTGCAATATTAATGATGTCTAGAAGTTCTGCCGATAAGAGGTTTGGTCACCTAATTGCGCGCCAATAGAGAGAAATCTTTATTGGAAAGCCCCCTCTTTCCTAGGAACGACCTGGTTGATTAATATTGTGAATTATAATAATGATGATAAATGTTGTTAAATATATTGAGGTGTCTTTTTATGAAGTCACGAAGTTTATACATATATATTATATATATAAATTTTGTTTTATTAGTATTATTAATGTAATAAAGCAGAAAATATTTTATATGAAACAGAATACTTTTATAAAGTTATTTGTTTTATTAGATAATAATTAGAATATAATATATTTTATTATGCATAGTATTTTTTATAGTAAAATCTTTTATATAAAAGCAGAATACTTTTATAAAGTTATTTGTTTTATTAGACAATAATTAGAGTATATTATATTTTATTATGCATAGTGTTTGCATAGTGCCTGCATAATGTTTTGCATAGTAAAATCTTTTATATATAGAACAGAATACTTTTATAAAGTTATTCGTTTTATTAGATTATAAATAGAATATATTATATTTTATTTAAAAGATTTTGTTTTATTAGAATATTTTATTAAATCAATATGGACCGTCCAATTAAAAGTAAATCAATCTGGACCGTTCATGAATTAGTTACTATTCAGTCCATTCTCTTATAAATAGAAGCTCATTCCTTCATAATTTCTTACGAATTCACTGAAACTCTAGAGAGAGAAACTATAGAAAGAATTCTTCTTCTATAATCTTAAGCGTATTTCTTTAGAGTTTAAACAAGCTTTGAGCGTAGTGCAAGTTTTCTTCGAGTATATCCTCGCCCTACCAGTCGGAATACTCTTCTTTCAAAGGTAAGGGATATTATTTTTTGTACCCGTAAGGGGTATTATTCTTTCGTATTCATGAAGAGAATTATTTTCTTTCAATACTCGTAAGAGCTGTTATTCCATTCTTCATTATTATGTTGGAATAACTTTGTCATCTGCACCGCTTATACATGTTGAAATTCTTACATTATTCCATTCTTTATTATTACATTGGAATATCACGCCGGTGCGTATTACGCTTTGACACAGTTCCATTATTTATTATTACTGTTAGAATAACTTTTATGCATGCTGATCTATCGCATGCACAGTGAAGTGTTTTGTTATTACATTCTTTATTATTCCGTTGGAACATCCGTAGCAAATGCGTTTACATATGACACTGGTTACATTATTTATTATTACATTTGGAATATCATATGCATGCGTTTACTGTGACCTAGTTCCATTCTTTATTATTCAATTGGAATAACCTGTCTGTGCGGTCTATCGCATGCATGGTGATTTCTTCTGTTATTTCATTCTTTATTATTCTGTTGGAATAACCTGTCTATGTGGATTATCACATGCATGGGAATGACCCTTCATATTCAGTTCTTATTAAAATGTGGAAATGATCTGTCTACGTGGATTACTGCATGGCGGGTGAAAATCTATTGCAGTTTCATATGTTCTATGATACATATTTGGTTAAAATTTTGGCTTCTATACTCCATGAAATTAGTGGAATATCCTTAATATTTGCGCTTCATCCAGTATCTTTTCATGGAAATATTCTTCTGAGCATTCTTGAATTTGACTCTACAAAGAAGTATCATGTTGACAATTTGGACGTTATTGGTTCCTGGATAAATTAATTCTTGAACTTGTTTTATTGAATTATTATGTCATTGTCATCATCCTCATGTTTATATTATGTCGAAAGTCATCTGTGGCCTGTAGTTCATAGATAGACTTGGTATGATTATGACCAGGGATTATTCGGTATAATCATGACCGTAATGTTACAAATGATGTGAAAAAAGTCCTCATTGGCCCGTAATACATTGATGGACAGTTTTAGGTATGATTATGGCTATGGATTCTCTTCGGCCAAGGGTGCAAAGATGAATTATTTTATGGCATGATCAGGACCATTGATGAATACATGAATATCCTTGGCTCGTAGTGCATGGATAATTTATGGTTGTGATACTAATGAATATCCTTGGCTGTAGTGCAGGGATGATGTGGATTATTTATTAAGCTGAGTCCCAGCGATAAACGTGATTAAAAACCTTTTAAATCATAAAAGATAGTATATTTTATTCTCTACTTGACTCTTTTAATGGATTGCTTGTTCCGCTGCAGTTAAACTTGATGTTTGTTATATTATATCAGTTTAACACTGTTGAAGGCTAATAATAATTTATTATGCATTATCTTAGTCGTAATATTTCTTACTGGGCTAGTTGAGCTCACCCTTTTACTTTCATTATTCTCTTTAGGAAATGAGAACGTAGCAGGGACTAGTTGGGGAACGGAGTGACGGTCCAGATGATAGCATTAGTAGTCCTCACTATTCTATGAAATAGTGTGACAATAAATGTAACGAGGACTTCTTTGAGTGTGGATATTGTCTAGATGACAATATTTTTATTAAAACTCTCAGCTATATTTTGTCGTATTTTTACACGACGTTTGTATAATTAAGTTTGCATTTGTATTTTGTACCATGTATTTGGAGAATCAGAATAGGTGATGTATACCTATTTTTTGGGGCGTCACTGTTTAAACACCCTGTTCATCAAATCCATGAACGCTGCAGGTGTGTTGGTTAAACCAAAAGACATAACCAGAAACTCGTAATGTCCATACCAAGTTACGAGCATTTTTTTTGGTACATCCTCGGCCTCACCTTCAACTGTTGATGATAACCACTTCTCAAGTCTATCTTCTAGAAATATCGTTCCCTTCAATTTGGTCCGAGCGGATCATCGATTCTAGGTAATGGATACTTGTTTTTAATCGTGACCTTATTCAATTCTCATTAGTCAATGCAGAGCCATGATCGATCCGTCTTTCTTTTAACAAACAAACACCAGGTGCTCCCCATGGCGAAACACTAAATTTGAATATACTTCTTGTCGAGCAATTCTTGCAATTGCACCATCAACTCCTTCATCTCTACCGGGGCCATTCTATATGGTGCCTTAGATATCGGGGCCATTCCTGGTAGTAAATCAATTACGAACTCGATTTGTCGATCCGGCGGAAGACCCGACAAATCGTCTGGAAATACGTCTGCAAAATCTCTTATGATCAGTATCTCCTCTAGCTTCGCACTCTTCTTCTGTGTATCGACTATGTAGGCTAAGTATCCTACACACCCTTGTTTCAACAACTTCTTGGCTTGCATCACCGTCAGACAACTTGTTTGTCGTGGTGACTTGCTGCCATAAAACACGACCTTTGACGGAGTCATAAGGTTAACACACTTCCTTTAGCAATCAATTACTGCTTCATAATTGAATAACCAATCCATTCCCAGTATAACATCAAACTCACCAAGTTTTATTGGTATCAAATCTACCATCATCTCATGACCCTTTAGAACCACTCTACAATTCCTATATACAAATCTAACAAGAATCACTTCTCTATTCGCAATCTCTATACTTAAGGGAAATTCTAATTCTTCCTAAGGCAAATCTAAGTTCTGAGCAAATTCATCGGATATAAATGAACAAGTAGCACCCGAATCAAATAGTACATAAGCATTAATACCATTAATCGGAATGATACCTGACACGACATCCTTAGACTGTATAGCATCCTGCACGGTCATATTCAAAGTCCTCGTAGTAGGTCAGCATGATTGTGCTGGTCCAGTGGTAGTCAATGCACCACCACCATTGTTGTTTCCTTTTCCGCCACTTGCACTTCCCGCTGGCTTCTTAGGGAAATCACAAGCCATGTGATCCTTCGAACCGCAGGTGAAACATGCTCCTTTCTTCGGACTAAAACAGTTTGGTACAATGTGTCCCTCCTAACCACAGTTGAAACACACTCACTTTCCCTTCAAACATACCCCAGTATAGTTCTTCCCGTAAGTCACACAAGCCTCAAACTTTTTCTTCTGCTGATTTCCCTATTGTCCTCCCGCAGTCGAAATCTCTCTCCATTTCCTCTTCTGATTATTACTTCCAACGTTACTTCCACCCGCCTTATTCTCATTCTCATTCTTCCTCTTCTTTTGTTCTTGGTTGTACTTGGTCAAGGCATCGCTTCCACCTTCCGCGATAATTGCCTTCTCCAGTACAACCACAAATGTGTTAAGCTGGAACATTGAAACCTTGATATAAAGCCAGGGCTTCAATCCTTGTTTGAACCTTCTCACTTTGCGTTCATCAGTATTGACTTGATAAGTGGCAAACCTTGCCAACTTGTTAAATTTCGCAACATATTCCGGCACCGTCATAGTTCCTTGCTTCAGTTCCAGAAATTGCACTTCCAACTGATTCTGAGAACTCGCTGGAAAATACATTTTGAAAAACATTTCCTTGAATCTATCCTACGCTATCACTCCTTGTCCTCCACGAACCTTATTTGCTTGCCACCAGTAGCTAGCTTCAGACTTCAGCATGAACGTTGCGAACGCAGTCTTCTGATCCTCGTTAACTCAAGCTACATTGAACACCTTCTCCATTTCCATGATCCAGGTTTGGGCTTCCACTAGATTTATAGACCCTTGAATTCCTTGAAAGTCGTGACTTGAGCTTGCGGTTGATTCGCAAGTGCACCCGTCAACAGAGCTACCAATTGCTAAACCGGATTAGCGTTGGTCTCGTTGTTATTATTAGTAGACCCCTCAGGAGGTGCTTGCTATCATGGTTGTCTTCTTCTAGGAGGCATCTTCTGTTAAAATATATGCTTATTATCTCATTACTCAACTTCTTGGGTATTTAAGGTTTAACTTAAACATTCTAAGATTAAAGCTTTAACACATAACATTTCAAATAAACTTTAATATTTTATTCATTCATAACGTTTTAAAACATGTTAAAGATAGCATAATCGCTATAACATCCACTTTCCTGAACTAAACACGTTTCAGGATTACATACTCATACTATCCCTTTATTCATCTCAAAATAAGGGATTCACAATTTATTTATTCACATAATTAACCTCATACTATTATCACTCTTATTCTATCTAAACATATCAAGGCGTCGCAAGGCTTCCCGACGCTCTTCCTCCATGATATGATACGCCGTTCTGCGATCCATCACGAACCACGACGAATTCTCAAACTGAGGTGGGTAATAATATACTCGATCCTGGGCCCTATCAATCGCCGAATTAAAAGCATAATCCATCCCCTTCATCTTGGCTTTCTTCACTTGAACCTTAGCTTCAGCACGGTCTGCACGTTGAGTCGCCTTCATCCAAGCATCCTCTCGCTCTTTCACGCTTTAGTGCGACTCTCCTTGAAATCATCTTTTAATTTCTCCATGTCGGTCTTCATCTTCTAAGTGTCTTTTCGCCAGCGTGTCTTCATCTTCGACCCTTTGTATGAACTAAGTCCCACTCCGTGTTTCAAATTTTTGAGTCGAGTTCCTGAATCTCTGCATCCTTTTGCTCCATCGAAGCGTGATGCATCTCAACCATTTCCTTCAGTTCCTCGACCTCGTCCTGTAACTCTATGTTACGGTCATACAAAGCATCATACATCTCGGCTGATATGGAGTTTGGTGGAAACTCCTCAGGATCCTCTTCCTCATCATCCTCCTCTACCCCCTTAGAACTATCCTCCACGGGATCGGTCACAGGCACATCCTCCTGGATCAATTGCTCCCGCACTACATAAATATCCCGGGGTTCATCCTCTCTAGTTATCTGAGGTATCACCTCTCTAGCTGGACTGGATCCTCCTTCGTTAGACATCCTGACAACAAAATATTTTAAGTTTTACTTAATATTTTCGATACTCGTGAGCACATAAGTTATTAACACATATCACATAATGTCTTTTATTATTTAGCTTCAATGGATACCTTAATCTATTCCTTAAAACTCGATAAGAGTTAAACACCTCTATGTTTTCTATTTCTTTAAAGGTTACTTCCTAAGGTTTTCCTACCTAAGGTTCATAACCTAAAGCTTTGATACCAACCTGTGACACCCCCAAAATAAGGTACTCTATTCCCACAGGATTTGGTGCTCACTTATCAAAACTATTACATCTAACTACCCATCTATAAAGGATAAAGACACAATTTAAATAACTTAAAGAATAATCTTTCCCATTAAAGGGTTACATCATAATCTAAAAATAAATCCCAGGTAATCTAACCTTAAAATTATTACATAAGTTTGCAGAATACATCATATAATTAAACAAGTCTTATAACATGAAACATTTAAATTAACTTCATTAATTCTTCAGCTCTTAGGCATCTTGCCCTTCCCTTTGCTGGTAGATGGCTCATCGACTCTTTCAACCTTAGCTGCAGTGTTAATTGCAAGAGTAAACAAACAATTGCTCACTGATATAGAAAGTAATAATGACAACAATATAAGAGTGAACAACGAATGCTGAACAATAATTAACTTGCTCTACGAATCTAGTGCAGATAACAAGTTCGAAATCAATGTCTGAGGGTCTTAAGACCACGAACTATGTCTCTGGTATATAGGTATTATTACCTTAACCTTAATGATCATTTAGGTGTCTGAGACCTTTTTGAGCGCACTTAGGGGATCAGCCCTTTGTACCATGTATTGTGCACAAACATCTAAACGTTACACGTACAAAAATCCTCTAAATTAGGGTTGTTCGTCTCAGTTTGAATTTAGAATTTCCGCACTAAAGAAAGTTTAGTTTGGAACTAGCTTATCAGTGTTTCTAGAATTTTAAAACACTATTCAATTTCCATCAATAAAGTTTTAATACGAGAATGTATAACTAAACAAGGCTATTAAAGTCAAAGATCAGATATCAACAATATATATAACTGAATAACATGATATACATGCAAAGTGCTATATTCAAAGGAGTTTATAACAATCTTCTATAAATCAATGTATTAGAACAATATTTGCTTCGAATGACGATAAGGAGAGTAAAACTCGCTCGACGTAACGAATTAGGTTATAAGAGCTTGCACAAACATAATCAAGATAAACTAGGCTTCTTCAACCTTACAAGAATTTTAGGAACTTGTACAATAACGATTTAGGAATGGGAACATGCATTCAATATGAAAAGAATGAAGTTAAAAAGCTTGCTCAATGTAAAGAGTTAAGGTTTAGGAACTTGCCTCGATTGTAAGCTATACAAACGTAAAATAATCTCCAATTACCCTACACATATCATTGAAATCGCAACAACAATTAATTGTATGAATATTAACTTTATGGATTTAACCCATCATTTAGGTCATAACCTTAACTTAGCATCTAACCATGTTGGTTAACATACTTAACGAATCTGAAATCTCATTACGAGCCAACATAGCCTAACTGTTCATCTCTAACCTTTGAAAACATCACATTTGGTTTCATTTTATAACTTATTTAAATAATTATTTCAAATCTTTACACTTTGCATTACAACACATTACAATCTGTTATTTTAATTCACTTAATGTTTTAGTATCCTTTATATACATGTTAAACTAACCCAAGTCCGTTGTGCATGACCTGCAATTAGGCAGACTTCTCTATTTGATGAAGTTACTTACTTGGCCTTGCAGTAGTATTACATCAGCTATCACAGCAGCATGACATTATTCAAGGCCTCCGTGCCCTTAAATGTTCTTGTACCACATGACAATCAAGCGATAAGCGTAACTAGCCCTAGCGATGCACAGCACTTCGGTTTACTGACGGCGAACTAATACCCTGTTATAGGCCAAAAATCCCAATTTCACAGAAAATCTCTCAACTTTAACATCTAACACTTTGACATACTATAGTTATACATGCTAAAAACCATTATATATACAAAACATTACATATACACCATTTTGAGGAATCAAAACTATAGTTTTTCCAAATCTTCTTTATTTTTACACTTTTAACGAATTTGATTGCCACGAATTCGTTTCTTAATCAATTGACATGATTTAAACTTCGTTGTTTTCGTTTTTTAACATATTATCACAATCCAACTTCAATTCGCAGATTCCAACACATATATGGCATGAAATTTGGTACTTTTTAAGCTACTTTATATGAACATAAACACTGTGATTTCATTTTCTTCTTCAAACCCAATTTCTCATGAATTTGATAACAAATAACATGTTTACATGATAATTAACAGACTTTTGAAATTATATATGAACATATATACATCACAATTCACGTGATTTTCAAATTGTATCAAAATATACATATACTACCAAAACTAGAAATAAAATAGGAATAGTTTATACCTTGAATTTCCTACTAGCAAGATGGTAGAATCCTTCCTCAACCCTTAACAATTCGCAGAGATCACACTCAAGCTCTTAGAAATTCTCTCTTTGTTTTTCTCTCTTCTTCCAAGCTCTCTCTCAACCCTTTACTGATAACTAGACTTAGAGAAAAATAAGACGTATTTGCAATATAATGGCCTCTCCCACGTATGTCAGGTAAAAACACAAAAAAGCTCGCGTAGTTGAATAAGCCAAAGGCCACAAGGCCTTGTTTGGCTACCAAACCACTTTATAAACTAAATTATTTTTATATTATTATATTATATAGTTTCCAATTGTCACATTTTAGATAATTTAAATAACTTAGTTTAATTGATTTAAATAATTTATAACGGTACTTAAAATAATTTCTCTTATAGTTACCATTATAAATAATAATTAATTTTATATCTAATTTAATTAATAAACTAGACACATCACTTTATTTAATTTATTTATTTCCATTAAATTAAACAATTTATTTAGCTTAATTATTTTCTTAAATATTAGGCAATTGATTTAATTTAATTATTTTCATAAAATTAAATCCTTCAGATAAAATTATCAACACTCAATTTAATTATCAATAATCAATTTAGTTACTAAATTAATTCACCACAATTCATCAATTATTTATTTTCCTCAATAAATAAATTATTTAAAATAATTATTTAATTCCATAAATATTTAAATTAAATTACAAATTTCTCGATCGTTACATGGGGTCCACCAATGATTGTGCCGTCGTACGAATATTCTCTGTTAAAACGAATATTCCCCGACCAATCGAATATTATATAACCACTTTCTACTTTACAAAATTTGTAAATATTACCTACAATTATAACATTATATCAAATTCACACCATAATATTCAAAAATATATTTCGAGAAAAAAATTATTCTTTATTCATAAAAGTTGGGGTCTTACAACCTCCCCTTCTTATGAAATTTCGTCCTCGAAATTAAGTTGCATACCTGGTATGCCGAAGAGGTGAAGATACCTCGTCAGATTCTAACTCTTGAGGTATAACCTTTGAGTGTCGAATATGATCCTTCTTATCCAATATTTTAATACGTATCTCCTCATACGTTAAATCTTCTGCTATCTCGTCTAGTTCCAATTTAATAATGTGGTTCAGGTCATCCACATAATTATGTAACCTCGATACATGAAAAATGTTATGAACACGTGACATACTTGGCAGTAAAACGAGTCTATAGGCTACAGTTCCTACTCCATCGAGGATTTCAAATGGGCCAATTAAATCGAGGGTCGTCGATTCTTGCTTCTAGAATAATGCCCTCTTGAACCTTCTTCTTCACATTCATCAGCTCTGAGTATGTAGCTTAAGCGACTTTAACTTTATCGATTAAAGTCGATTCTACTCGTATATTTGATATCACCACATGGGTCCTTAGAGTCTTTAACTCTATCTTCATCATTTTTAAGTTATACGAAATGGGTTTTGTGTTAACAACGTCACACTAAATAGCAGCATCGATCTTCTATTCAACGGCGTCACTACCACGCTTGCTCTTCCACGATGATATTGAATGGTATAGTCGTAACTTTCAATGATTTCGAGCCAACGTCTTTGGCGCATTATACGTTCGTTTTAGGTGAAGAAATATTTGAGGGTTTTAGAAATGGGTTTTGTACTGGGGTCAATACAAAATTTGATTTCACGCTCTGGGGTAGGTCAAGAAGTCTTTAGGGAATACATCAGGAAATTTATTAACAATAGAAATATTATTCAAAATTGTGACCCTCATCCAAGACTTGGATAGCACGTCACATTGATACCTATCAACTTGCAATTTATTATTCACGGCTTCCATACGAAGAAAGTCCGGCGGTGCATTCCACATAAGGAAGTCACCCAGTGAAAGGCTCGAGGCTCTTTACTTATGGCTTAATATAACGTTGATTGACTTTAGTGGTTTGGTTGTTTGAATTTCGCATGCTTGGGTTGGTTAGGAATATGAAAGCTAACAACCTTAAAAAATAATCAATTTTGGCATGATGAGTAGTTAACCAATTGATTCCTAAAATCACATCAAGGGCAAGTATTTTCAAAGATAAGATCGACAGGTAACATGAAAGTGTCGATTTGAATCAACAAGATTTATAAACAGTGGAGGTAATGAAGGTTTCTACTAACAAAGTTTTAACCAATAAGTCAAAGTCTAACTTCTCTGGGGTCAAATTTAAACGTTGAGCACAAGCAAGAGAGATAAAAGAATGGGTAGAATCAGTATCTAATAAGGTATAGACTTCGCAAGAATTTATAATTAACTAACCCATGCTAACTTCGTTCGGGTTACTCGCTTTTTGAGAAGTTACAAAAAATGCTCTCCCTAAAACTACTGACATTGTTTTGTCCGTATCCGCCTTTAGTGCCACCGTCCCGGCTGGACTTGATTTCGCTACAAGACAAAATCAAGCTATGTGACTGTCTTTTCCATAACTAAAACACACCTTGGAAGGCTATGGACAGTTTGGACTTATGTGTCTCTCCTCTCCGCATCTGTAGCATCTAACTGGCGGTCGTTCTCCTCCCTTAAAATTTGTTGTTGGTGTTGGTGCTGCTACCGACGTCTTCCCATCATCGTTAAATCTTCTCTTCTTGAATTTTCCACTTCTATTATCTTGGCCATGATTACCACCGAAGTGGTTACCATTCTTGGCATGATAATTTCCCCCACAATGGTTATCATTGTTCCGATGGCCGTTGCCACCGGTACGATTATTATCGTGTTGTTGGTCATTGCCTTTTGGTTGTGCTGACTCATTATCGCGCTCCAATAACTGAGCCCTATTCACAACATCTGAATATAAATAAAGTTTGTGAGAAATGAGGTATTGACGTATATCGGGTTTCAAACCTCTTAGAAACATTCGCGTCAATCGCTCCTCATTATCGACTAAATGGGATGCAAACTGGGATAAATCCACAAATTTAGCCTCGTATTGCGACACAGTCATATTGTTTTGCTCCAACTTGATGAATTCCACCTCCTTCATGTGACGAATACTTTCGGGAAAATACTTGTCATTGAAAAACTCTTGGAACTTCTCCCAAGACATCTTGAGTGTGCCAGGCTGGGTACGCTTCACAGATTCCCACCAATAATCTGCCTCTTCACGCAACATAAAGGTAGCGAGGGGAACCTTGTACTCCTTGGAACATCCCAAGACATCAAATATCTTGGTGATCTACTTTATCCACATCTCCACTTTAAGTGGTTTTGGCTCTCCCAAAAACTCTGGTGGTCCCAACTCCTTGAACTGCTTAGCGGTGACCATCCGAGAGTTGCCAGTGATTCCACCTGCATTTTGAACAGGAGTCTCTCTCGCCTGATGTTGCATGAATTTCATAAAGCCTCTAAACATCCCATCGTTCATCATCTGATCGGTGTTGTTATTTACCTGAGGATTATTGTCTTCCTGATGCACATTATCATGGGTATTGATCGTTGGTGACTCAACGGTCTCATGTGCTTCATTGTTGATCTCAACATTTTCAGATGCCATTTTCAAACACTATCACAAAACAAGGGTTAATTGACATGTCACATATTATCCCTATACTCTAACCGACCAATTAAATACCAAATAAACATAGGTAGGTCATACTAGCGAAGGAATTCCTCGTCTCTCCCCTCCTAGTTCTTGTCTCACATCTCAGCCAGGGATCATATCCCTAAGCTTTGATACCAATTGTGACGCCCCCAAAACAGGTATACATCACCCATCTTGAGTCTCCAAATACATGGTACAAAAATCAAATACAAACTTAATTATACAACTGTCGTGCAAAATACGACAAAACATAGCTGAGAGTTTAAACAAGAATATTGTCTTCTAGACAATATCCACCCTCAAAGGAGTCCTCATTATAATTATTATCACACTATTTCACAGAATAGTGAGGACTACTAAAGCCACTTATCCTGGACCATCACTCCATTTCCCGACTCGTCCCAGCTATATTCTCATTTCCTAAATAGAACAATGAAAGAAAAGGGTGAGCTCAACTAGCCCAGTAAGAAATATTATGACTAAGATAATGCAGAATAAATTATCCTTAGCCTTCAACAGTATAACAACTGATAGAATATAATAGACAACAAGTTTTAGATCAACAACTGCAGCGGAATAAGCAATCCATTAGAAGAGTCAAGTAAAGTATAATGTCTACTATCTCTTATAGATTAAAAGTCCATCGTTAATATTTCATGCATATAATACTCATCAATAGTTCTTTGTTATACCCAAGACAAAAAGAATTCTCATCACCTGTCTTCACCTGAACCACCAAAAATTATAGTTAAATTCACAATTCATGTTTATAACAATGTGAATTAACAGTAATTCCTTGCCACAAAGGCTTAATAGAACGTTTACTCAATATCATTACCCCAAAGGCTAAAGATATTCAAATGTAATAACAATGATCATACCGATCAGTTGTCTACCTTTGCACTACGGGCCAAAGATATTCAACTATGAAACCAATGATCATGATCATACCAATCAATTGTCTGTCAACAAGACTTTTCTGCCAAAGACATTCAATTTGTTAACTAATAGTCATGATCCCGCCAAACACATCATCGAATTATCCATGCACTACGGGCCAATGATATTTGTTATTATCACCAGTGGTTATGATCATGTCATACACCTGTCCAACTTTGCACGTAAGCCAAAGATATACAACTATAAAACCAATAATCAACAGTCAATCTTTGCATATAAGCCAAAGATATACAACTATAAAACCAATAATCAACGATCCATCTATGCACGTAAAGCAAAAAGATGACTTTCATCACAATATAAGCATGAGGATGATGACAATGATATAAGCATTAATCAAAGCGAAATCAAGGATAATTATTAAAGACTTTAAATTTATCCGAGTTTAAAAATATCAAAATTGTCAACATGATCTTTGCTTTGTGGAGTAAAATTCAAGAATAATATTCATGTACCAAAAATAATTAGAGATGAGAAAAGAAATATATTTTTCGGGTGAATAGTACCCTATGAATAGTACTTCGGGAATAGTACCTCGTGAATAGTACCCCGGCATGAAAAGTCTCCTAAATATCCGAGTGAATAATACTAGAGTGAATAGTAACTGGGTGAATAGTAATCTGTGAATAGTAACTCATAAATAGTACTCTGACACAAAAAGTGCCCCGAATACCCGAGTAAATAATACTAGAGTGAATAGTAACTGGGTGAATAGTAACTCATAAATAGTAACTCGTGAATAGTACTTCGGCACAAAAAGTACCCCGAATACCCGAGTGAATAATACTAGAGTGAATAGTAACCCCAACACAAAAAGGTAGAAATTCCACAATAAAATTCGTACCAATATTTTGGCATAATGATATTGAAAGAAATAATATTCATACGAATACGAAAAATAATATCTCTTCAGAATATGAAATAAATAATACCCCTTATAAGTGTTGAATAATATTCCAACGAATATTGAATGAAGATAATATTCCTTATGAATATTGAATAAAAATAATATTCATACGAATACGAAAAATAATATCTCTTCAGAATATGAAATAAATAATACCCCTTACCTCATAAGAAGATTGGATACTGGAGTAGTGAAGTAGCAGACTGCTCTTCTTCTATCTCTCTATAGCTTCTCTCTATATAGCTTCTCTCTCTATAATTGCTCTTGTGAGACTTAGTGAATTGGTGAGAATGAAGGAAGAATGAGCTTCTATTTATAGGAAAATATAGTTTCGATAATTACTGCGTTTTGGGGCTCGAAAATATTACGTTATAATACCTTCATCTTTTCCTTCATTTTTAATTTTGTCCTGCAAGTATTATCAAACTTACACCACCTCCCCTAATAGTACATCATGTGAATCAATAGTTCAATCATGTGAATCAATAGTTCTATACATGTGAAAATACGAATTACAGTATAATACCTCCATCTATACCTCTATTTTTAACTTAGTCATGCAAGTATTATCAATCTTGCACCACCTCCCCTAATAGTACATGAATGTGAATCAATAGTACACATATGTGAACAAATAGTTTTAAGCATGTGAATTAATAGCAATTAATTGCTAATTTATCCGATTAATTATCCGATTGGTCAATATAACTTCCAAACATCAATTATTATCGAAATAAATGTCAATTTTCACTAACACTAATAATCCTAACACAATGGAACTATCAATTTCATCTTTAATCAACACGAACTTATTCATCATTAATATTATAAATCACAATATTTAACAACCAAGTCGTTCCCAGGAAAGAGAGGGCTTTTCGATAAGGATTTCTCCTTATTGGCGCGCAATTAGGTGACCGAACCTCTCCTTGACAGAACTTGTAGACATTGTTAATATTGCAAATAATAATATGAATAACTTTGTCATCTCAATTATTGATTTAGTAATATAACATATTATGCAGATGATACTATGACAATAATTGAATCAATAATATGAGAGATATGATGCAGCAATTACTGTAGCAATAATTGAGTATAACTGAGTGACTTCTTACGTAAGCATCAATAATCAATACCGTGTGCTACTATGCAACCACGCGTATTACTATACTTTTACTACTAGGTAGTTCAACAATTTAACGGTAAAACTTCCGCCGTTATTTTTATAAAAAGATAATTCTGTCATTTTCTAACTATGACAATACTTCCGTTGTGGGGTCCACCAATGATTGTTCCGTCGTATGAATATTCCCTGTTAAAAAGAATATTCCCTGACCAATCGAATATTATATAACCACTTGTTTACTTTGCAAAATTTATAGATATTACCCACAACTATAACATTATATCAAATCCACACCATAATATTCAAAAATATATTTTGAGAAAAAAATTATTCTTTATTCATAAAAGTTGGGATCTTACACTAACCCTCTGCCTGAAGCATCGTTGTAGATGATAAATCCCTCCGAACCAGATGGTATTGTCAGAACAGGTGTTAAAATGAGTCTCCTCTTGAGTTCTTGAAAGCTGTTCTCACATTCCTCGCTCAAATTGAATTTTATATCTTTTCGAGTCAGCTGAGTTAATGAAGTAGCGATTCGAGAAAATCCTTCCACGAATCTCCGATAATAACCAGCTAAGCCTCGAAAGCTACGTACTTCGGTCACTAACTTAGGTTTTTCCCAGCTTTAAATTGCTTTAATCTTTTATGGGTCAACAGATATTCTATGATTTGATATCACATCCCCAAGGAATGCTACTTCCTCAAGCCAGAACTCACATTTCTTCAACTTGGCATATAGCTTGTTCTCACGAAGCTTTTGGAGTATTAGCCTCAAGTGTTGCTCATGATCTTCACGGCTTTTGGAGTAAATGAGGATGTCATCAATAAAGACACCACAAAATGATCCAAATATTCCTTGAATACTCGGTTCATCATATCCATGAAGATAGCAGGAGCATTAGTCAATCCAAAAGACATGACTAGGAATTCGTAATGCCTGTACCGAGTTCTGAAAGCAGTCTTTGGAATGTCATCAATTTTAATCTTTAATTGATGATATCTGGAACGAAGATCGATCTTTGAAAAGAATTTGGCGCCTTGCAACTAGTCAAATAGGTCATCAATGCGTGGCAACGGGTACCTATTTTTGATGGTGACATGATTCAACTCTCGATAGTTAATACAAAGTCGCATACTTCTATCTTTCTTCTTTACGAATAGAACAGGAGCACCCCAAGGAGACGTACTAGGACAAAAGAAATCGATGTCTAACAATTCCTGTAGTTGGGTCTTTAACTCTTGAAGTTCAATAGGAGCCATTCGATATGAGGCTTTGGAAATGGGTTTTGTATCGGGTTTAAGGTCAATACCAAACTCGATTTCACGCTTAGGGGGTAGGCCAGGAAGTTCTTTGGGGAATACGTCAGGAAATTTATTAACAATAGAAATATCATTTAAATCTGATGTATTTTTATTTAAATCTGTGACATGGGCTAAGAAAGCTTGACATTAATTTTTCAATAAACGAATAGCTTTATGGCTTGATATGACAGTGATTGACTTTAGTGGTTTGGTTGCTTGAATTCCCATAATAGGTTGGTTAGGAATATGAAAGCTAACAAGCTTACGAAAATAATCAATTTTAGAATGATGAGTAGTTAACCAATTAATCCCTAAAATCACATCAAAGGCAAGTATTTTCAAAGAGATAAGATCGACATGTAATGTGTGGTTGCTAATTTAAATCAAACAAGACTTATAAACAGTGGATGTAATGAAGGTTTCTCCTAACGGAGTTTCAACAGATAAGTCAAAGTCTAATTTCTCTGGAGTTAAATTTAAAGGTTGAGCGCAAGTAGGAGAAATAAAAGAATGGGTAGAACCAGTATCAAATAAGTTATAGACTTCAAAAAAGTTTATGATTAGCTTACCCGTGATGACCTCATTTGGGTTCCTTGCTTTTTGGGAGGTCACGACAAACGCTCTCCCTTAAATTACCAATTTTGACTTATCTGGGACGGCATTTGGTGTCACCATCCCAACTGGACTTGGCTTCACTGCACGATAAAATTGAGCTAGGTGACCTTCTCTTTCATAATTTTAACATATTTTGGACTACTGCGTACAGTTTAGACTGATGTGTCCCTCCCCTCCACATTCGAAGCACATGATCGGTGGTCGTTCTCCTTCCTTAACAACGGTTGCTGGTGCTAACGTCTTTCCATCATTGTTGAATCTCCTCTTCTTGAAATTTTCACTTATATTATCTTGGCCATGATTACCACCGAAGTATGTTGATTTCCTTAAAGTTTGTTGTCACCACTTCGATGACTGCTACCACTGGTATTATCGATTTGCCAACTGCTCTCTCTTGGTTGGGTTGACTCATTATCACACTCCAATAACTGAGCCCTATTCACAACACCTGAATACAAACACAGTTTGTGAGAAATGAGGTATTGACATATTTCAGGTTTCAAACCTCGCAGAAACATTCACGTCATTTTTTCCTCATTATCAACCAACTGGGACGCAAACCGAGATTCGTACGATGACATGGTCATATTGTTTTGCTTCAGCTTTATGAACTCCACCTCCTTCATGTGACGAATACTTTTGAGAAAGTACTTGTCGTTGAACAGTTCTTGGAACTTCTCCTAAGACATTTTGAGTGTGGCAGGCTGAGTATGTTTTACTGATTTTCACTAGTAATTTTCCTATCTTCTCAACATGAAGATGGCAAAGGGAACCTTTTGCTCCTCGGAGCATCCCAAGACATCAAATATCTTAGTGATCTGCTTTATCCACGTCTCTGCCTTAAGTGGTTCTGGCTTTCCCAAAAACTCTGGTGGTCCCAGCTCCTTGAATTGCTTAGCGGTGACCATCCGTGAGTTGCCAGTGTTTCCACCTGCATTATGGACATGAGTCTCTCTTGCCTGATGTTGCATGAATTACAGAAAGCCTTTGAACATTCCATTGTTTATCATTTGGTCAATGTTGTTGTTTTCATGAGGATTGTTGCCTTCCTGATGCACATTGTCCTGGTTATTGATCTGCGGTGACTCAACGGTCTCCTGTGCTCCATTGCTTATCTCAACATTTTCAGATGCCATTTTTATATGCTGCCACAAAACAAGGGTTAATTGACATACCACATAATACCCCTATATTCTGACTGACCAATTAAATAACAAATAAACTTAGGTAGGTCATACTAGCGAAGGATTTCCCCGTCTCTCCCCCCTAGTTTTTGTCTTACATCTTAGCCATGGATCATATCCCTAAGCTTTGATACAAAATGTGACGCCCCCAAAATAGGTATACACTACCCATTTTGAGTCACCAAATACATGGTACATAATTCAAATACAAAATTAATTATACACCCGTCGTGTAAAATACGAAAAAACATAGCTGGGAGTTTTAATATGAACATTGGCTTCTAGACAATATCCAAACTCAAATGGAGTCCTCATTACAATTATTATAAAACTATTTCATAGAATAGTGAAGACTACTATAACACCATCTCGGACCATCACTCCGTTCCCCGACTAGTCCCGGCTACGTTCTCATTTCTTGAAGAGATCAATGAAAGCAAAAAGGTGAGCTCAACTAGCCAAGTAAGAAATATTATGACTAAGATAATGCAGAATAAATTATCGTTAGCCTTCAACAGTGTTAAACAGATAAAATACAATAAACATCATGTGTAACTGCAGCGGAACAAGCAATCCATTAGAAGAGTCAAGTAGAGCATGATATCTACTATCTTTTATAATTTAGAAAGTTTATCATCAATTTTATCGCTGAGACTCAGCTTAATAAATAATCCACATCACTAAATTACCCATGCACTACGGGCCAAGGATATTCATTAGTATCACAACCACGAATTATCCATGCAGTACGGGCCAAGGATATTCATGTTTTCACCAATGGTCTTGATCATGCCAACAACTGTCCATCAATGCACTACGGGCCAATGAGGCCTTTTATCACATCATTTTTTACATTACGGTCATGATTATACTGAATAATCCCTGGTCATAATCATACCAATCAATAGCTCATCTATGCACGTAAGCTAAAGATGACTTTCATCACAATATAAGCATTAGGATGATGACAATGATATAAGAATTCAATTAAAAAAAAGCAAAGGTTTTTAAAGATTTATAATTCAATTTATTTAGAATTCAATAATGTTCAAATTGTCAACATGATACTACTTTGTGGAGTAAAATTCAAGAATAATATTGTAACACAAATGATTTGAACAGAAAAGAAATTAATTTTTGTTATGAATAGTACTCCGAGTGAATAGTACTCGAGTGAATAGTACCCCGTGAATAGTACTTCAAGAATAGTACTCGCGAATAGTACTTTGTGAATAGTACTTCAAGAATAGTACTTTATGGATAGTACCCCGTGAATAGTACTTTGTTAATAGTACCCCATGAATAGTACTCTGTGATTAGTACCCCGTAAATAGTACTCCGGCATGAAAATCTTAAAATTTAACAAGAATGTTTAGAAAATATCCTTTTGAAATGATACTAGATGAAACGCAAATTTGAAAGAAATTCTTCTAATTTCACGGAGTATAGAAGCAATACTTTAACAAATTGAGTGTAGAGTAGGAATACAAAACGAAATAATATTACTCACGTACTACAAGGTATGGAAGAAAATTTTATTTTATACGAATACCAAAAAAAATAACATCCCTTACCTTAGAAGAAGACTGGATACTGTAATAGTAAAGTAACAAAATACTCTTCTTTTTTCTCTCAATAGCTTCTCTCTCTATAATTGCTCTTGTGAGTCTTAGTGAATTGGTGAGAATGAAAGAAAAATGAGCTTCTATTTATAGGAAAATATATTTTTGATAATTGCACGTTTTGGAACTTGAATTATTACAATATAGTACCTTCATCTTTTACTCTATTTTTAATTTAGTTCTACAAGTATTATCAAACTTACACCACCTCCCCTAATAGTACATGCATGTGAATCAATAGTTCCATTCATGTGAACAAATAGTTATATGCATGTAAACTAATAGCAATTAATTGCTCATTTATCCGATTAATTACCCGATTGGTCAATTTAACCTCTAGAAATCAATTATTATCGAAATAAATGTCGATTTTCACTAACACTAATAATCCCAACACAATAGAAATATCAATTTCATCTTTAATCAACACGAACATATTCATCATTAATATTATAACTCATAATGTTTAACAACCAGATCATTCCCAGGAAAGAGGGGGCTTTCCGATAAGGATTTCTCTCTATTGGCACGCAATTAGGTGACCAAACCCCTTTCCTCGATAGAACTTTTAGACATCGTCAATAATGTAAATAATAATATGAATAACTTTGTCGTCTCAATTATTGATTTAATAATATAAAATATTATCACGGATGATCTTGTGACAATAATTGAATCAATAATATGAGAGATATTATCGACAATTATTATGTAGCAATAATTGAGTATAAGCGAGTGACTTCTCACGTAAGCATTAATAATCAAAGATCTTTTGCAATACTCTGTAATGCAACAATGCAACCACGCGTATTACATCGTACTTTATATCACGATATTTCAACGATTAACGCTAAAACTTTCATAGATTAATTTTATAAAAATATATTTACGTCGTTTTCTAACTCTGACAATACTTCCGTTGTGTGGTCCACCAATGATTGTGTCATCGTACGAATATTTCCTGTTAAAACGAATATTCCCCAACCAATCGAATATTTTATAACAACTTGCTTACTTTGCAAAATTTGTAAATATTACCCACAACTATAATATTATATCAAATCCACACCATAATATTCAAAAATATATTTCGAGAAAAATTAATCTTTATTCATAAAAGTTGGTGTGAGACCCCGAATTTTATGAAATGAAAGTATTCAATTTTCTTATAATTATTCTATTTATTAAATGGTTAAATTGATAAAAATTTAAAGTTAAGGGTGATATTTGAAAATTTTTCAAAGTAAGCAAATTGTCATAAAATAATCGGTAATAAAAGTATTGTAATACGCGTGGTTGCATAGTAGCACACGGTATTGTACAATATCTTTGATTATTGATGCGTACGTGAGAAGTTACTCAATTTTATTCAATTATTGTCACAATATTTTATATTATTAAATCAATAATTGAGATGACACAGTTATTCATATTATTTACAATATTGACAATGTCTAGAAGTTCTGTCAAGGAGAGGTTAGGTCATCTAATTGCGCGCCAATAAAGATAAATCCTTATCGAAAAGCCCCCTCTTTCTTGGGAACGACCTGGTTGTTAAATATTTTGAGTTATAATATTAATGACGAATTCGTTCGTGTTGATTAAAGATGAATTTGATAGTTCCATTATGTTGGGATTATTAGTGTTAGTGGAAATTGACATCTATTTCGATAATAATTGATGTTTGCAGGTTATATTGACCAATCGGGTAATTAATCAGATAAATTAGCAATTAATTGCTATTAATTCACATGCTTATAACTATGTGTTCACATGATTTACTATTAGGGGAGTTGGTGCAAGATTGATAATACTTGCATGACTAAATTAAAAATGGAGGTATAGTTGAAGGTATTATACTATAATTAATTTTTTCACATGTTTAGAACTATTGAGTCACATGATTTACTATTGATTCACATGATTTACTATTAGGGGAGGTGGTGCAAGTTTGATAATACTTGCAGAACTAAATTAAAAATAAAGAAAAAGAGGAAGGTATTATCTTTATGTAAGATTTGAGCCCCAAAATGTGCAATTATTGAAACTATATTTTCCTATAAATAGAAGCTCATTCTTCCTTCATTTCTCACCAATTCACTAAGTCTCACTAGAGCAATTATAGAGAGAAGCTATAGAGAGAGAAGTTATAGAGAGAAAGAAGAAGAGTGATGCAACTTCTTCACTACTCGATATCCGATCTTCTTCTAAGGTAAGGGTTATTATTTTTTTATATTTTGAAGAGATATTATTTTTCTTATTCGTATGAATATTATTATCGTTCAATATTCATTATATTAGATTTTAATATTCATAAGGAATATTATTTTAGATTCAATATTAAGTAAGGAATATTATTTTCGTTCAACAGATTTGTAAGTAAGTGGGTTTTACGAGTAAGCGGTTTCATAATTTTTCGACCCTCAAAATTCTGGAAGAATTTGAAATGATAATTTGATGAGTTTTTCTAGATTATGTCCAAAAATGGCGATTTTTGGATGTATAGATTAGAGTTATGAATTTTATGAGAAAAGACTATTTTAAAAGTAAACCCTTATAACTCCTTGTTGTTAACTCCAAAATTTGTAAACTTTATATTGGGAGTACATCTATATAACATCAAGTATACCTTGTAAATTTTGAAATTTTTGGACAAAAGTATAATTTTGATAAATGTCTAAATATTAAATAGCTTTTAGTTATATGAAAAATAGTAAATGAATTTTAAAAATTCTGAGAAAAATATATCTTCAATATGGGACTATATTCTGCTAAATCCCAGAAAAGAAAATTTGTTTGTACTGATTTGGTATTTTTCATTAAAATAGACTAGTTATGAGTAAATGAATTAAATATGTTATGTGAAGTAAGAAAATTGGAAAATAGGATTTTATGGCTTGAGAATCCTATATAAGGTATATGAAGATTTTTTATGAGAGTTTTGGTTATTGGTGATGAAATCTTATGAGTTTGGCATTTTAGGATGACTAAATGCATTAATTAGTAAAGTGTAGACAATTAAAATAAATTATTTATAAGTTTAAGAAATGATTTAAACATTGTGGTAATATTAATAATATTAGATTATGAGATTATTAAGTAATTTATAACATTTGGATTAAGGTGTTATAAATATTGGTATGAATTTTATTGTGAAACTTTATCTTTTTGTGCCGGGGTTATTATTCACATATACGACACTATTCACGTATACGAGACTCTTCATGTATATGGCACTATTTGCGTATATGACATTATTTATGTATACATTGTGAGATCCCAAATTTTATGAAATAAAAGTATTTAATTTTCTTATAATTATTATTTATTTCGTAAATGGTTAAATTGATAAAATGTTAAAATTAAGGGTGATATGTGAAAAATTTTGCAAAGTATGCAAGTTGTTATAAAATATTCATTTGGTCGGGAAATATTCTTTTTGTCGGGGAATATCCGTGCGACGGCACAATCATTGGTGGACCCCACAATGAAAGTATTGTCGTAGTTAGAAAACGACATAATTATCTTTTTATAAAAATAACGGCGAAAGTGTTCTTTATTAAAAGCTGTTGGACTACTCGGTAGTAAAAAGTACGATGTCTGGCGTGGTTGTATAGTAGCACATGGTATTGATTATTGATGCTTACGTGAGAAGTCACTTTCGGTTATACTCAATTATTACTACAATAATTCTTTGCATCATATATCTCATATTATTGATTTAATTATTATCATAGTATCATCTGCATAATATGTTATATTATTAAATCAATAATTGAGACGGCAAAATTATTCATATTATTATTTGCAAAATTGATAATGTCTAGAAGTTCTATCAAGGAGATGTTTGGTCACCTAATTGCGCGCCAATAAGGAGAAATCCTTATCGGAAAGCCCCATCTTTCATGGGAACGACCTGGTTGTTAAATATTGTGAGTTATAATATTAATGATGAATAAGTTCGTGTTGATTATTGATGAAATTGATAGTTTTATTATGTTGGAATTATTAGTATTAGTGAAAATCGACATTTATTTCGATAATAATTGATGTCTGGAGGTTATATTGACCAATCGGGTAATTAACCGGATAAATGATCAATTAATTGCTATTGATTCATATGATTATAACTATTTGTTCATATGTGTGTACTATTGATTCACATTCATTTACTATTAGGGGAGTTGGTGTAAGATTGATAATACTTGCATAACTAAGTTAAAAATGGAGGTATAGATAGAGATACTATACTGTAATTCGTATTTTCACATGTCTAGAACTATTGAGTCACATGATTTACTATTGATTCACATGATTTACTATTAGGGGAGGTGGTACAAGTTTGATAATCCTTGCATGACTAAATTAAAAATGAAGGAAAAGATGAGGGTATTATACTGTAATATTTCTAGCCCCAAAATGTGCAATTATGGAAACTATATTTTCCTATAAATAGAAGCTCAATCCTTCATTATTTTTCACTAATTCACTAAGTTTCACAAGAGAAATTATTATAGAGAAATTATAGAGAGAGAAGCTATAGAGAGAAAGAAGAAAGCGAAGTCCGCTACTTATTTATTCCGATATCCGATCTTCTTACGAGGTGAAGATAGGTGATGAAAATTATCTTAAATCACAGGTGCGAAGAGGAATTTAGAATCAAAATTATGATTATGAGTTATTCATATGATTGTGGACGGGGAATTGTTGATTGATGTTACGAGGATAAAACATTATTGGTGGACTTTTAACATAGAGAAGATAATAGACACGATGGTTTATTTGACTCTTCTAATGGATTGCTCGTTCATTGCAACTATGGTAACAAGAGTGTAATTTGAATTCGAAAGCGGAGGTGCTGAGGAGAATATAGCGGTGGTCTATAGTCATGTTGAGGTTCTCCTAAATAGTATGGAAATAATTTTATTGAGAAATTTAGATAAGTGTGTCATTATTGTATATGTCATTTGATATTTAATTTTGGTGAACGAATAGGGTGAGGTGAACCCAACTTTGGAAGGGTGTTTTGCCACTATCATACAAGATGTCTAATGACATACAACCTCGTGTTATCATCGAGACGGGGTTGTGCACATCCACTTCACGAGTATATCTCTGAGCACACTACTATATGATCTTGGAGTGTGGTTGAAATATAATTTTCAATTGCGGAACGATGGAGATAATTATATGTCAAGAGAAGACTCACCATTGGAGAGAACATGATAGTAATCTTCTCATTTTTCTTTGGGGTCTATTAGGTCAACCAAGGATAATTTTGCGGACATATGATATCTATCATAACTTTAGGCACGGCCTCTCAATATACGAAGGTTTTCTTGAGCACTTCTCAAAGATTTTAATTTCTAAAAGCAGGTTTTTGATTTGTACTTTTATGTAAAGTACCATTGTAAGGTTGTGGTCGAGGCACCATGAGAGTTATATACATTTGTATTAAAACTCACGGTTTAAGCGTGGGTCGTATTACCACGACAGATTCAGCAGTTTGTATAAATGAAGTTTGTATTTGATTTTTATAGTGTGATATCTGGCGACTCTAAATGGGTTGTGTGGACCTATTTTGGGAACGTCACATACGGTACTATGTATGAATACAGAGTACTATTTACGAGTTACTATTCATGAGTTACTATTCACGAGTTACTATTCACGGGGTACTATTTACCCAAAAGATATATTTCTTTTTTTTCAAATTATTTTTGGTACATGAATATTATTCTTGAATTTTACTCCACAAAGCAGTATCATGTTGACAATTTGGATATTTTTAAACTCTGGATAAATTTAAAGTCTTTAATATTTATCCTTGATTGCGTTTGATTAATGCTTATAGCATTGTCATCATCCTCATGCTTATATTGTGATAAAAGTTATCTTTGGCCTACGTACAAAGATGGACTGTTGATTATTGGTTGTATAGTTGTATATCTTTGGCTTACGTGCAATGATGGACTGTTGATTATTTGTTTTATGGGTATATCTTTGGCTTACGTGCAAAGATGGACTGTTGATTATTGGTTTACAGTTGTATATATTTGGCTTACGAGCAAAGATGGACAGATGTATGACATGATCATGACCACTGGTGATAATAACGAATATCCTTGGCCCGTAGTGCATGGATAATTCGATGATGTGATTGGCAGGATCATGACCATTAGTTAACAATTGAATGTCTTTGGCGTAGTGCGTATGACATACTGATTGATTGGTATGATCATGACCATTGGTTTTATAGTTGAATATCTTTGGCCCGTAGTGCAAAGGTAGACAACTGATTGGTATGATCATTGTTATTACATTTGAATATCTTTAGCCTTTGGGGTAAGGATATTGAGTAAACGTTCTATTAAGCCTTTGTGGAAAGGAGAAACTGTTGATTTACATGATTATAAAAATGAATTGTGGATTTAACTATAATCTTTGGTGGTTCAGGTGAAGATAGGTGATGATAGTTCTTTTTGTCTTGGGTGTAACAAAGAACTGTTGATGAATATTACAGGAATGAAATATTAACGATGAACTTTTAATCTAGAGGAGATAGTAGACATCATGTTCTACTTGACTCTTCTAATGGATTGCTTATTCTGCTGCAGTTAAACTTGTTGTTTATTGTATTCTATCAGTTATTATACTGTTGAAGGCTAAGGATAATTTATTCTGCATTAACTTAGTCATAATATTTCTTACTGGGCTATTTAAGCTCACCCTTTTCTTTCACTATTCTCTTCAGGAAATGAGAATATAACTGGGACGAGTCGGGGAACGGATTGATGGTCCGAGATGTGGCTATAGTAGTCCTTACTATTTTTATAAAATAGTGTGATAATAATTGTAATGAGGACTCCATTTGAGTGTGGATATTGTCTAGAAGACAATATTCTTGTTTGAACTCTTAGATATGTTTTGTCGTATTTTTACACGACAGTTGTATAATTAAGTTTTTATTTGATTTATGCAGCGTGTATTTGGCAACTCAGAATGGGTGATGTATACCTGTTTTGGGGGCATCACAGTTGGTATCAAAGCTTAGGGATATGATCCCTGGCTGAGATGTGAGACTATTACTAGGAGGGGAGAGACGAGTAATTCCTTCGCTAGTATGACCTACCTAAGTTATTTGGTATTTAATTGGTCGATCAGAGTATAGGGATAATATGTGGCATGTCAATTAACCCTTATTTTGAAACTATATTCTAGAGTGATATCTGAAATACAAGAGATGAGAAATGGGAAAATCATGATAGAGAGGAAATAACCGAGAAGGTACAATCCGAAAAGAAAGCAAGATATTCTCATCTCTTTGAACTACCAGGTACGTAAATTTTGACGGCGAAATTTCATTAGGATGGGAGATTGTTAGACCCCGAATTTTATGAAATGAAAGTATTCAATTTTCATATAATTATTCTATTTAGTAAATGGTTAAATTGCTAAAAGTTTAAAGTTAAGGGTGATATTTGAAAATTTTTCAAAGTAAGCAAGTTGTCATAAAATAATCGGTAATAAAAGTATAGTAATCTGGCGTTAGTTGCATAGTAGCATACGGTATTATACAATATCTTTGATTATTGATGCTTACTTACGTGAAGTTACTCAATTTTATTCAATTATTGTCACAATATTTTATATTATTAAATCAATAATTGAGATGACACAGTTATTCATATTATTATTTGTAATATTGACAATGTCTAGAAGTTACATCAATGAGAGGTTAGGTCATCTAATTGCGGCGCCGATAAGGAGAAATCCTTATCGGAAGCCCCTCTTTCACAGGAGCGACTGGTTGTTAAATATTGTGAGTTATAATATTAATGATGAATAAGTTCGTGTTGATTAAAGATGAAATTGATAGTTCCATTGTGTTGGGATTATTAGTGTTAGTGGAAATTGACATTTATTTCGATAATAATTGATGTCTGGAAGTTATATTGATCAATCGGGTAATTAATCGGATAAATGAGCAATTAATTGCTATTAATTCACATGCTTATAACTATGTGTTCACATGTGTGTACTATTGATTCACATGATTTACTATTAGGGGAGTTGGTGCAAGATTGATAATACTTGCATGACTAAATTAAAAATGGAGGTATAGTTGAAGGTCTTATACTATAATTAAATTTTTCACATGTTTAGAACTATTGAGTCACATGATTTACTATTGATTCACATGATTTACTATGGGGGAGGTGGTGCAAGTTTGATAATACTTGCGGGACTAAATTAAAAATGAAGAAAAGAGGAAGGTATTATCTTGTAATATTTTTGACCCCCAAAATGTGCAATTATTGAAACTATATTTTTCTATAAATAGAAGCTCATTCTTCCTTCATTTCTCACCAATTCACTAAGTCTCACAAGAGAAATTATAGAGATAGAAGCTATAGAGAGAGAAGTTAGAGAAAGAAGAAGAAGAAGAGATGTCTGCTACTTCACTTACTCCGATATCGGTCTTCTTACTGAGGTAAGGGTTATTATTTTTTATATTCTAAAGAGATATTATTTTTCTTATTAAGTATGAATATTATTATCATTCAATATTCATTATATTCGTTTAATATTAAGTAAGGAATATTATTTTAGATTCAATATTAAGTAAGGAATATTATTTTGTTCAACCGTTGTAAGTAAGGGGTTTACCAGAGGCGGTTTCATAATTTTTCTGACCCTCAAAAATTCTAGAAGAATTTGAAATGATAATTTGATGAGTTTTTTAGATTGTGTCCAAAAATGGCGATTTTTGGATGTATAGATTAGGAGTTATGAATTTTATGAAAAAAGACTATTTTAAAAGTAAACCCTTATAACTCCTTGTAGTTAACTCCAAAATTGGTAAACTTTATATTGGGAGTACATCTATATAACATCAGTATACCTTGTAAATTTTGAAATTTTTGGACAAAAGTATAATTTTTGATAAATGTCTAAATATTCGGCAGTTTTAGTTATATGAAAAATAGTAAATGAATTTTAAAAATTACGAGAAAATATATATTCAATATGGGACTATATTTACGCTAAATCCCGAGAAAAGAAAATTTGTTTGTCTTGATTTGGTATTTTCATGAAAATAGACTAGTTATGAGTAAATGAATTAAATATGTTATGTGAAGTAAGAAAATTGGAAAATAGGATTTTATGGCTTGAGAATCCTATATAAGGTATATGAAGATTTTTTGATGAGAGTTTTGGTTATTGGTGATGAAATCTTATGAGTTTGGCATTTTAGGATGATTAAATGCATTAATTAGTAAAGTGTAAACAATTAAAATAAATTGTTTATAAGTTTAAGAAATGATTTAAATATTGTGGTAATATTAATAATATTAGATTATGAGATTATTAAGTGATTTATAACATTTGGATTAAGGTGTTATAAATATTGATATGGATTTTATTGTGAAACTTTATCTTTTTTGTGTATTAGGGTTCTTATTCACGTATCGACTTTATTCACGTATATATGCAGACTATTCATGTATATGGCATTATTTATGTATATGACATTATTTATGTATACGGTACTATATATGCGAATACTGAATTACTATTTCTGAGTTCTTATTCACGAGTTACTATTCATGGGGTCTATTTGCAGAAAAATATATTTCTTTTTTTGTCAAATTATTTTTGGTACATGAATATTATTCTTGAATTTTACTCCACAAAGCGATTATCGTGTTGACAATTTGGATATTTTTAAACTCTGGATAAATTTAAAGTCTTTAATATTTATCCTTGATTTACGTTGATTAATGCTTATATCATTGTCATCATCCTCATGCTTATATTGTGATGAAAGTTATCTTTGGCTTACGTGCGTAGATGAATTTGTTGATTATTGGTTTTATAGTTGTATATCTTTGGCTTACGTGCAACGATGGATTTATTAATTATTATTTTCTGAGTTGTATATCTTTGGCTTACGTGCAAAGATGGATTTATTGATTATTGGTTTATGATTTGTATATATTTGGCTTACGTGCAAAGATGGACAGGTGTATGACATGATCATGATCACTGGTGATAATAACTAATATCCTTGGCCCGTTGTGCGTGGATAATTTGATGATGTGATTGATAGGATCATGACCATTAGTTAACAGTTGAATGTCTTTGGCCGTAGTGCACTGACAGACAATTGATTGGTATGATCATGACCATTGGTTTTATAGTTGAATATCTTTGGCCCGTAGTGCGAAGGTAGACAATTGATTAGTATGATCATTGTTATTACATTTGAATATCTTTAGCCTTTGGGGTAAGAATATCTTTAACCTTTGTGGATTTAACTATAATCTTTGGTGGTTCAGGTGAAGACAGGTGATTATAGTTCTATTTGTCTTGGGTATAACAAAGAACTGTTGATGAGTATTATAGGAATGAAATATTAACGATGAACTTTTAATCTAGAGGAGATAGTAGACATCATGTTCTACTTGACTCTTCCAATGGATTGATTATTTCGCTGCAGTTAAACTTGTTGTTTATTGTATTCTATCAGTTGTTATATTGTTGAAGGCTAAGGATAATTTATTCTGCATTATCTTAGTCATAATATTTCTTACTGGGCTAGTTGAGCTCACCCTTTTCTATCATTATTCTCTTCAGGAAATGAGAATATAGCTGGGACGAGTCGGAGAATGGAGTGCTGGTCCGAGATGTGGCTATAGTAGTCCTCACTATTTTTATAAAATAGTGTGATAATAATTGTAATGAGGACTCCATTTGAGTGTGGATATTGTCTAGAAGACAATATTCTTGTTTAAACTCTCAGCTATGTTTTGTCGTATTTTTACACGATAGTTGTATAATTAAGTTTGTATTTGATTTATGTAGTGTGTATTTGGCGACTCAGAATGGGTGATGTATACCTGTTTTGGGGGCATCACAGTTGGGGTCTTACAAAAATAGTGAGTTAATATATGAGTCTAGCTAATTAAATTTGGTATTCTTATTATATATTACATGTCATGGTAATATATGAAAAGGTTTAGTATCTTGAATGATGTTAATAAAATATAAATTGATGGGAAGAGAAGAAATACCAATATACCTATAAATAATTATTGGTTAGAGATTAATAAATTGAATTAATAATTAAGTGGTGATTAGATGTATGGATTAAATAAATTATACTGACACAATTTATGCAAGAAAAAGGAATAAAATGATTATATATAATAATTACACAATTCATTTGAGTTAACTAAAGTAATTAGTGGATTAAATATTAACTATTTTAAAGGAAATACTTATTTTATTAGAGATGTTTATTTTAGTTACAAAGGTAATTTCATAATTTATAGTGAAGTAATTATACATATTATAATTGTGTAATTACTCAATGTGGCTAAATTGTTTAAGAATAAAATGAAGTGTGACAATGATTTACTATATAATAAGAAAGTTATACAAATAAATTAAAAATGAGATTTTGGGTGCTAGCCAAACATGTCTTAGTGACCTTTGATATTGTAACTGATGAGACTCTTTGTTTTTTTTTTAAACTGAAGGTTTTATTGTGCGTAACTCTCCTTATCAGTTTTATTCTTACATCCTTTTTCCTTAAGTCTAAGAAAACAGAGAAGAGAGAGGGAGAGAGAAATTGAGAGAGGGTGAGAGTTCTCTATGAAGTTGGAGAGAAACTTTGAGAATTCAAAAGGGAAGAAGAAGATTAATCAAGCAATTCCTATCTTCTAACTAGTCCAAGAAGAAATTAAAAAGTAAAAACCTTTATTTGAGTTTTCTTGATTTTTGTAAGTTTTCTATAAATGTTAAGTTGGGAAATTTGATTGTGATGGTTATATATGTTATTATATATATATATATATATATATATATAATCTGTTATGAGTAATCTATAATTGGTTTTGAGGTTATCAAAATCATGAGAACATGTTAAAGATGAGAAATTAGAGTTTTGTTGAAATACATTAAAATTTTGGTCAATTTTGAGACTAATATTAGTTATGAAATCATGATGGAAACTTTAAATTGGTGATGGATGTTGTTAAAAAATTTAAAAAAGAAAAGAGCGTAAGTTGAATGAATCAATTTGGTTAAGAAATGAATTCGTAGTGAATGAATTCGCTAAACATGTTAAAACATGAAATTTAGTATGAACATGATTTTGGGTCAAGATTTAGGCTAGTTATTATTTCTATAAATTGTTATAATTCTAGTATGTTGTATTTCTATGAATTACGAATCCATAGAATCGAAAACGGATTAATTTGGATGTGTATAACTCAAGTTATGAAGATTAGAAGGAGAAAATGTTTAAAAATCGCGAGAACAGTGAACTATAAAGTCCCGATTCTGCGAACGGGCAAAGCTGCGCCGTGCCCTAAGTCTTAATTGGGCGCAGCTGCCTTCTAGGGCGAAGCTGTGCTGTTTCCAAGGCTTAATTGGGCGCAGCTGCGCTCTAGGTTTGTCTGGTGTGACTGTTTTGACCTCCTAAAGTAAAACAACCATAACGTTTTCATATGGACTCCGATTGAGACGATTAAAGATGATCCGAAACGCGGACGAATAGACCTACAACTTTTATTCTTTAAGTATTTAAATTTGAGGTCATTATCAGGGGTCAAAATGGTCATCGTTAGGACTGTTGTGTTTTTAGGGACAATCGTAGGGCGTCGGGCATGCACGTATGCAAGTGTAGTGCTTCTTACGATAAGAGATGTTGTTCTAAGTTATAAAACATGAATTTTAGTAAATATAATGATGCTTAACATTAATAAATGATATATTAGATAAGTTGTATAAGCATACTAAGCACACACAAGAGAGACAAATCGGGCGTGTGACGAATGAACGTCGAAACGCCATGACAAGTGTTAATGAACGTAAAAAGTGTTTTAAGTCAAATGAAATGAATATTATAAATATGAAATGGGGTTAATATAAAACCAATAAGGATTCCTAGCAAGACTTAAACACTTAAATGCATTTTGAGTATTATTAAAAAGAAATATATTGAGATATAAGTAGAAAGTTAACACAATAAAATTGAACATTATGTATTGATAATAGGAAGGGTTATGAGATGTAGAGTAAAATTTATATTACAACTACTATGCATTTCTATGTGACTAATAATTAGTGTGAATGATTATATAATTGTGTAGGGCACGTGAAATGCAGATAGTTGTAAGCTGTTAAACTGTTATTGGTAAACAACGAACAAGGCTAGTCTTTCAGTTCCTATTTGTTATGTAAACTTGATGATTAGCTGCTTTAAATCTTTATTGCAAAGAGCATTGTGTGTCATATATATGTTGAAAGTATGAAACGTTAAAGTCAATTTATAACTACGTTGATTGAGTAATGAATGTTGATTGAGTAAGGAACTCAATCTCTATACTTGTTATATGAACTGCAATATGTATGTTATATTAGTCCAATGTTTATAAGATGTATGTTGAGCATGTTATTATGTGATATGTGATGCATGAAAACTATTAGATTTTGTTGGGCTGTCAAGCTTAACCTTGCAAATAACCATTTTTGTAGGTTAAGGATTTAAGGTAACATTATGTGCTACTTGAAAGACATGAATTAGATGTGATACTTGAAGATTTATACACTTTGGCTGAGTTATTATTATTTGAACCATGTCTAAGGTTCTGAATAATGTATGATGTTTAATAGATGTTGAGTTATAAAGTTTAAGTTTTGTTTGTTATATGAAAGGGTATTGAACCTGGATGTAAGTTTTATTTATTAACTCTGATAAGGTGAGTAATAAGCTAAGTGTGGTTCAAAGGTAGGTAAAGATAAAAGTTTTTAGAAATGTACTTGATAAATCACAATAATTATGTAATAATAAACTATAAAGTTTGAGATATCTGATATGTAAATGTTATCGAATTAAAATGTAAGATTCTATATAATAACTTTGATGAAGCGAATCATAAAATAACTTAATTCAGAGATGTGTATATGATAAAGGTTTTGATTCAGGGAATTAAAGTAAGAAGACATAAAAGTTTAAATTATTCCGCATTTTATTAAGTTTAACATCGAATAATGATTTAAAATCAGAAGTTAGACGTATTATTAACGACCATAGTCGATAGTTGAATTGTATGAATTTTGGGGTCGTTACAGTCACTAATAATTTAATATCTCTTTACAACTTTATTATTCCAATTATACTCACTTATTGAAATAATTATAATTCTTTGATATAATACATCTTTAATGTTCTCACACATACTTGTTGTCACATACGCATTATTTATGTCACTTATAATTCCTTCCATTTTACTATATAGTTTTATATATTATATAGTAACCTTAAAGTGTCACACTACACTTCCTTTTTAATGTAGGTATTATCTATTATCTCATATCTTGCATACATCAATTAAATGAGTAAATATAATTTTAATTATGTAAATTACTTTACTCATTAGTATTCTATTATTCACAATAATAATTAATTAATAATATAATATTAATTAATCATTCATTTCTTAATTTATTCATTCCTTAATTAAATTAAACCATTCAAATTTCCATTCTCATGCCACACAAGGCATTTTCACAATTCTCATTGTAGACACTCAAAATTTTTACATTCCTGTTACTAACATTGCAGGAGGGTTGAATCGTCTTTCAAAGATAACCCTGGAAGACAGCTCAGTTCCAATCCCGGAAACAACACTGGAAGTTTTAGTTTCAACCTCGAAGATAATCCCAAGGAATGCAGTTCAAGTTCCAGAAATCCCACCGGAGAAGGCCGTTTCATCTCGAAGATAACCCCGAGATACTCAGTCTGAGTCCTGGAAACAACACCGGAAGTTTCAGTCTTAACCTCAGAGATAACCCCGAGGAGTGCAGTTGTAGTTTTAGAGATAACCCCGAAAATGCTTGTTGTAACCCATGCAGTCAGCTTCAACCTCGGAGACAACATCGAGGCACTCAGCTCCAAACTCGGAGACAACCTCGGGAGGATAGGCACACCTTAGAGACAACCCTGAGGACATCCAGTACTTGCAGCAGCCCAATCTCAGAGATAACCCTAAGCAACGACTGCTTTATCAGCCCAAATCGAAGATAACCCCGGTGAGGGGCAAAATCATCATTTTGCCACCTCGATCCCACATTGAGCCGTCTCAACATCATTCAACATACGTTCTACACAACAATGTCCCACAAGAACCATGGAGTTCCAATCCTTAGTTACTACTACGCAATGCAGCACACCGGATAGAATATGAAGCCTGAAGACCAAGGGTATGGTCCCATCTTCCTGACTTCTTACAACCTCTAATCCCATGTCATTTGCGTAGCTCTCGATAACAACAGTCTAAAATAGGTCTTATACACCTCAATCAGATGCCCAGATTGAAGTTCCGAAAGCTCGAGCGGACATCACGTTCTGGCGTGCCACGTATTCGAGAGCGGTAGAACGCAGGAACCAGGGAACCCGAGGCATCCCAGTGCATCTGCGGTACACGCTGCGGCACCCCTCTCTATAAATAGAGGGCTTGGGGTGGCCATTTTGTAAGAGAAATCGGCGAGGAAGCCCTGTCCAATTTTCTCTGTACACACCCTAAACTAAGTGGTTTCTCATTTTAAACACTTGTGAGCTCATATATAGCTATTTTTTACCCTCTGAGGGATGAGTGTTCATCCATTTAAAGCTATTGAAGTCTTCTTTTTGGCGGTCATTATAAGCCTTCATACCGATTCTTAAAGCCTTTTCTCCTTCTTTGTGCACTGTTTTATTCTTTCACGTTGAGAGTCGTGGTTTGCGTGTGTTTATGCAGGACTTGGTCCGTGGCTTTTATTTCTTTTGTATATATATCATATATATGGACTAACATTATCGAGTTATGCCTTGATTGAGCCTAGACTCACGTCAGGGGCGTTTATTTGCTTTTGTACATATATATATATATATATATATATATATATATATATATAGCATTGTTGAACTATATTCGATGAGCACAGATTTTTATATACGGGCGTTTACTACTTATATATATATATATATATATATATATATATATATATATATATATATATATATATATAAAGCATTGTCGAACTACATTCGATGAGCACAGATTTTATATCCTTTTGCGTTTCTTTTTATATATATATATATATATATATATATATATATATATATATATATATATATATAATGACAAATCATTGAAATGATAAACCGAGCCAGGATCGATATATATCATGTGCGTTTACTTCTTTTGTGACAACCCGAGAATTTAGAAAATTTTTAAAATCATAATTTATTGATTTAAGGTTCAATATTAGAACCTAGATAGAAAATAAGTTAATGGATTTGATATTTTTGAGAAAGAATTTTAAGGATTTCAAAATGTTTTGGTGAATTATTCAGGATTAAGTATATAAGTGAATATGTTCTGTGTATATGGTATCAGATATGTAATGTGAATGTGGTTAAGGTTGAGGTTGACGGATAAACTATATTTGTGGCAAACCCGAAGTATATATTAATAACGTCAACGTTCAGCTAGAAAACTCTTAATATTTATAAAAAAAACCCTAGAAACCGGCTCTGGAAACCTTAATTTCAGTTCCGGAAATTTGAAACCCTAATTCGGAGGTTGAAAACCCTAATCTGGGGAACTTGAAGATAAGTATAAAGGTTTTTATGTTATTGATTTTATGTTTAATTACGGATAACCCTAATTGATTTTTAGAAAACCCTAATTCTTGGGTTATAAACCCTAATGCCCATTTTGGAAAAATCCTAATTATTATTAAAAAATTTAATTAGGAAATATTAATCCTAATTAGCAAGACTGAATTATTATTGGGAAATTTTAATATAATTAGAAAATCTTAATTATAATTTAAAAATATTAATTTTCTATTTTGAAAACACAAATTTGAAAATCTTAGAAATTAAATTTTAAAAATTTAAGGGTTAAACCCTAAACCCTAAGGGTTAAACCCTAAACTCTAAGGGTTAAACCTTAAACCCTAATGGTTGTAGCAAATGACAAGTATGCCTTTAAAATTAAATGCAAAAAGACTAAAGTACCCTTTTCTTAAACCTTAAGCAAAAGATTGCACAATCTTGTGAGTCATCAAGTTTAATGTTTATCACATGTGCTCTATATCTATTTTATATAAGATAGATATGCCACCTAGCAACTAGATACATTGAATCAAAAAGATCAAAGATTAAAAGTAAGAAATATCTTACTTTAGTTTACCATTTTCTCTAAGACATTCTCTCTCATAAATTTAGGGACTTAGAGTGAGAAAGAGAGAGAATGAAAGCTAAAAACACTTCATAACTTGCCAAGATCAAAGCTATAAAGAGGTATAAACCCTAATTTTTAAAAATCCTTAGATTTGATATTAAATGTTATGATTTGTTGTTTAGAAGTGTGTTATAAGATGTCATTTAGTGATATGGGTTGTTATATCCCAGATCCATAACATCAAAGTGCTAGAAATCAAGTTTTTAGAAACTGATCTATGAACCCTAAAACATGGCCTGACAGCCGAATGTCAGGGCTCATAGATCCTTACCTATTATTTGTTTTTGTGTTTTGAAAGTTTATACTTGTAGTATGTAGTAAGGAGTTTGATCTTGAACTTGAATCAAGTCTATATTAAGTGTAGATTAAAAGTTATAAGCGGTCAAAAGTCGTTGACCGAGCACGAAAAATGGTTTCTGGGTAACCCAAAAACCCAGAAATCTTTGACAACGTTTTTGTAGGCCACGGATCTTGTTGTGTTTAAGTATTTATGACATGTTAGTGTCTTGTTTGTGTAGACTGATGTATTTACTATCGATCCATGGCTCTACAAGCTTTAGATCCTTCACAGAATCAAAGGAATCAGTGGTCAAAGTTGTGTTGACGAAACTGCCAGATGAAGTTTCTGGGTAACCCAGAAATCTTCAAAGGCAATTCCGGACCACCACTTTGACCGGTCTATTTCCCTTAGATTAGTTGTTGTTATGATGATCTGATGTTATGTCGTTGTACCCTGACACGTGTTCTACATGATTGAACCACTAGATCACACAAACCGAGTCTAGAAAGCTATGATTTAAAGCTGCAAAGCAAGTACCTAGGTTGTTCTTCTTTTCAGGGTAACCCATAAAATGAAGAACAGGCCTGACATGATTTTTGAGGGCTCAGATTTCTCTGCTTAGATATAAGATGGCCATGTTGTTTGTTTAAGGTTGTAGTATTGCATCAATACTATAATATGAACACCTAAGCGAACCCAGTACCTCTGGATCCATGAATTACAGCTGGTCAAACCTACTACCTTGAACACTGCCTATGCATTTTTGGGTTTGATGAAGAACACCCCAAGAACACCTTTAGCGAAAGATTTGTCGCCTAAGTCTCTTTTAGCGACAGTTTATTTAGAAAATTAAATATTTTATTTAAAAATTAGAGAAAAATAGTTTTTAATTATTAAAAATACAAAATAAATTTCTAAAAATTATTTTAAAGTCCGAAAATTAGTTTTTTTTTTTATTATTTTGAGTATATTTCACAAATATTTAATATTTTTAGAATATAAAAGGTATTTAATTTATTTATTTATATTATTAAATAAATTATTTAAAAATAATTTTAATACTTGAAAATTCATGAAAAATTATATTATGATGTTAGAAAATATTTTAAGTTATAACTTTCAATATTTTGTGATGAATTTCATTAATAAATTAATATTAATGGTGATTAATTTGTTTAATAAATATATTAAATAAATTATGGAAAAATTAGATTTAATGCTTTAAAAATTATATAAAAATGATTTAAGTGTTACAAAAATATTTTAAGTTATAAAATATAACTTTTGATATTTAGTCATGAAAATATTAATATTTTAATATTAATAGCGATTATCGGATAATGGATTTATTTGTTTAAAAATTTTATAAATATGATCTTAAAGTATTAAAATACTTTGTGATATTATAAATATATTATAATATTATGATATGATTTTCATTAATTTTAATATTAATGATAAGAGAATAACATTGTATTTATATTATATAAATACGATATAAGTGATTGAAAAATTATGATAAATGGTAATAATTATCTGAAAATTATTACAAGCCTATGAAAAATGTTTTGACTGATAAGAAAATTATCTAAGATAATTTTGAAGTGTTTAGGTAGAGTTTAATTGAACTTAAACTCGATATTTGTCCGACTAGACCGTCAGGATGTTAGGATTGTGTCGGATTCAACTCAGACTGAAATAGTTTGACTTGATACCGAGTCTCATGTGTGTTGTAGACTGATAGGGTTATGTGTTTAGGTTATTCTATGCATATATATATATATATATATATATATATAATAGTATTATATTGTGATGATATTATTCTAATATTGGAGATCTATATTATTTATGTATTAGGTCTTCAGACAAAGCTTATTAAAATACATAACGATAATCAACGAAACAGGAAAGTTTTCTTTGACTCAACCCTGAGTTATAATTTTGCGTAAATGCTTGTGAATAATCATTCATGATTATCATGTCTATGATTTTTTGAATCGTACTATATATACATTGCATGTAATTTTCAGGTATGAAAGGCTGATCACCCTTATTACCATTCGGTCCAGATATATATATATGTTCATATTCAATGTTCGTTCAGCTATGAAAGTTTGTTCATGCTAATTCACAACTATATTGTTGAATTATAGCCATCTTATTATTCAAATTCTTTCAATCATGATATATCCTCAAATAAACTTATACTTGCTGGCCAAATTTATGCTCACCCTTGCTATATCATGATAAACATTGTAGATTGAGGCGAATACGTTCGGATACAGGAAAGGATAAAGCCAAGTTCAGCTTGGGATAAAATGTGCAGCTTATTTGTAACAGTTATGTATGATAATAATTTTATATATGTTAGATAGTTTATGAATTGTGTATTAAGTGAAGGTTTTCGACCTTGGGGTAATGTGTAAAGTGTATTGTATAAACAATTTATGTTTATATCTTCCACAATAGTTATAAAATGATTATACCAGATCCGTGGTGATTTGGGACCCGGATTTGAGGTACATCACATCTTATATATATATATATATATATATATATATATATATATATATATACATACATTTCTATCAAGCCTGGAGTTTACTTACATTGGCCTTTTTACGCTTTCTTTACATTTAGTCCCGTCTGGAGTTTACTTAGTGGCGGTTGATTATCTTTTCTGACTTTATTTATATTTGATCCCCCATGAAGGTGCTTCATGGTGGTTCATCATGTATATATATATATATATATATATATATATATATATATATATATATATATATATATATATATATATATATATTTACCACTTTTATATATTTATATTTTCGATCCCCCATGGAGGTTGTAGACACTCAAAATTTTCTGCACACCTGTTACTAACATTGTAGGAGGGCAGATTCGTCTTTCGGAGATAACCCTGAAAGACAGCTCGCATCCATTTTGGATACTACCAGAAGTTCATTCTAAAACCCAGAACACACAACAGGAGTATCAATTCCAACCTCGGAGATAACCCTGAGTTTAATCCTTGGAGATAACCCCAAGGAATGTTGTTGCAGTCTCGGGGATAACTCCAGAAATGCTTATTTCAAATGCATTCAATCAGCTTCAATCTCAAACCTCCTGCCAAGGCACTCATTCCAAAGACCTAGAGATAAAACCAGGAAGACAGGCACACTTAAAGATGACCAGCAGTCCAATCTCAGATGTAACCCTAAGCAACATCTGCTATCAGCCCAAACTAGAGATAACCCTGATGAGGGGCAAAATCATCATCTTGCCACCTCAACCAGTGCCACATCTCAATATTTCATACATACATTTCTACACAACAATGTCCCACAAGAGGCGAGGAGTTCCGATCCAGAAGTGACTATTACGGCGTAAGACTGCGAATATAATTTGAAGCTTGAAGGAATAGTGGGCATGGTCCCTCTTCCGACGACGTACAACCTCTAATCCCATGTCATTGCGTGGCGTAAATAAAAAGCGATCAGAAGAAGGTCTTGTACACCTCGTTCGGATGCTCAGATTGAAGTTTTGCAAGTTCAAGCGGACATCACAGTTCACGAGTGCACGTACTTCGAGTCGGCAGGACCCGCAGAGCCAGGGACACCCTGGCGAGCGAGCAGTGCATCTGCTGACTACGTGGTATATACTCATGACTCCCAGCTCTATAAATATAGAGCTTGGGGTGGCCATTTGTAAGAGAAAAAGAGGCAAGGAAGCCTTGTCCACTTTGCTCTATACACACCCCATATTGAGTGCTTTCACATTTTAAACACAATTTAGCTCACATATAGCTATATTTTTCCGGCGCGAGCTGAGTGTTTATCCATCTATAGTCATAGAAGCCTGCCTTAGCAGTCCATTATAAGCCTTCTCACACTCTATAAAGCCTTTCCATTCATCTTTGCACACACTATTCTTCACATTGAGAGTCATGTTGTGTGTGTATGCGGACTTTGGTCCTTGGTTTTATTTACATGCGTATATATACTTATATATGTATATATTTTATATCTGGACTAACATTATCGAGTTATGCCTCGATTGAGCTGAACTTATGTGCGGATCGTTTACTTGCTTTTATATATATATAATTATATATATGAGCTGTTGTCGGATTATATCAGGTGAGCACAGATTTTACATAGGAGCATTTCTTTGCTTTTATATATATATATATATATATGAACTGTTGTCAAAAATATATATATATATATATATATATATATATTTACATTTCTGTCGAACTAGAGTTTACTTGTGGCCTTTTCTTTGCTTTATTTACATTAAAAGTCCACTTTAGAGTTTACTTCGTGGCGGTTGATCCCATTCTTGCTTTATTTACATTTCGATCCCCGTGGAGGTGCTTCGTGGTGGTTGATCATGTCTATATATATATATATATATATATATATATATATATATATATATTTATCGCTTTTATATATTTACATTTTCGATCCCCCATGGAGGTGCTTCGTGGTGGTTGATCATGTCTGTATATATATATATATATTTACAACTTTTATATATATAACTACTTACTGCTTTTCATATAAACTGCGACATCATGTGAGTATAGGAATCATGTGATCATGATTCATCTCTCTTGAATCTAAATTGATTCTTGAATCTAGATTCAGTTTCCGTAATGGACTTTTTCAACAGTAAGCAACTTATAAATTATTCACGATGTTTTAATTTTCTTAGATGGCTGTCATGTAAAATCCCAAATTTTAAGAATAAATATTTAAATTTCTCGATTTTTATTTAAAAGATTTTGCTTTAAATATGGACCGTCCGATTAAAAATAAATCAATCTGGATAGTTCATGAATTAGTTAATTCTTATCAGGTCCATTCTTCTATAAATAGAAGCTCATTCCTTCATTATTTCTTACAATTCCTTTGAAACTCTAGAGAGAGAAACTATAGAGAGAATTCTTCTTACATAATCTTGGCGTATTTCTTTGGAGTTTAAGAAAGCTTTGGCGTAGTGTAAGTTTTCTTGAATATATCCTCGCCTACCAATTGGAGTACTCTTCTTTCAAAGGTAAGGGATATTATTTGTTGTCTTTGTAAGGGGTATTATTTTTCATATTCATGAAGAGAACTTCTATTATTCCATTCTTTATTATTACATTGGAATAACTTTTGTATACTGTCTACCCTATAATTAGTGAAATTCTTTTGTTATTCCATTATTTATTATTCTCTTTGGAATAACTTTTTGTCTATCTAATACCGCATACAAGGTGAAATTCATTGTTATTCCATTCTTTATTATTACATTGGAATATCACATGCAATGCGTTTTATCTGGGACTGGTTAAAATCTTTATTATTATATTGAAATATCACATACATGCGTTTCACGGGACACAGTTCCGTTATTTATTATTACATTGGAATAACTTTTGCTTTATCACAATCTAGGATGCATGGTGATTTCTATTGTTATTCCATTCTTTATTATTATTACATTGGAACATCACATGGTGTAATTTACCGACACAGATTCTGTTATTTATTATTACATTGGAATAACCTATCTATCTGACGTCCGCATGCATGGTGATTTACATTTGTTATTCCATTCTTTATTATTCCATTGGAATATCACTGTAGGTGCGTCATTGCGCTTGACCTGGATTCGTTATTTATTATTACATTGGAATAACTTTGTCTATCTGCGGGCACCGCATGTATGGTAATTTCTTTTGTTATTCCATTCTTTATTATACTCGGTTGGTTAAAGTTTTGACTTCTATACTTAATGAAATTAGTGGAATATCCTTGATATTTGCGCTTCATCGATATCTTTCATAGAAATATTCTTTTGAGCATTCTTGAATTTTACTCTACAAAAAGTATCATGTTGATAATTTGGGCGTTATTAGTTCTGAATAATTTAATTCTTAAACTTGTTTTATTGAATTCTTATATCATTGTCATCATCCTCATATTTATATTTTGTTGAAAGTCTTACGTGCTTTTGTAGTGCATAGATGGACTTGGTATGATTATGACCGAGGATTATTCGGTATAATCATGGCCAAGTAATGTTACAAATGATGTGGAAAAAGTCCTCATTGGCCCGTAGTGCATTGATGGATAGTTTTTGGTATGATTATGGCTATGAATTCTCTTCGGCCAAGGGTGCAAAGATGAATTGTTTTACGGCATGATCAGGACCGTTGATGAAAACACAATTATCTTTGGCCCGTAGTGCATGGATAATTCGTGGTCGTGATACTAAATAATATCCTTGGCCGTAGTTCAGGGATGATGTGGATTATTTATTAAGCTGAGTCCCAGCAATAAAAGTGATGAAAAACCTTTTAAATCATAAAAGATAGTAGATTTTATTCTCTACTTGACTCTTTTAATAGATTGCATGTTCATTGAGTTAAACTTGATGTCTATTGTATTTTATCAGTTTAACACTGTTGAAGACTAATGACAATTTATTCTGCATTATCTTAGTCATAATATTTCTTACTGGGCTAGTTGAGCTCACCCTTTTCTTTCACTATTCTCTTCAGGAAATGAGAACATAGCCGGGACTAGTCGGGGAATGGAGTGATGGTCCAGATGATAGTATTAGTAGTCCTAACTATTCTGTTAAATAGTGTGACAATAAATATAATGAGGACTTATTCTGAGAGTGGATATTGTCTAGAAGACAATATTTGTATTATAACTCATAACTCTCTTGTTGTATATTAAAGATTGTATTTGTATTCTGTACCATGTATTTGGAGACTCAGAATATGTGATGTATACCTATTTTTGGGGGCATCACAGTTGGTATCAAAGCTTAAGGATATGATCCCTAGCTGAGACGTGAGACAAGAACTAGGAGGGGAGAGATGGGGAATTCCTTCGCTAGTATGACCTACCTAAGTATTTTTGATATTTAATTGGTCGGTCAGAGTATAGGGATAATATGTGATATGTTAATTAACTCTTGTTTTTTGGCAGTATTTAAAAATGGCATCCGAGAATGTTGGGAACATCAATGGAGCACGGGGAGGCAGATTGAGTCTCCATGAGATCAATAATCAGGATAATGTGCATCAGGAAGGCGACAATCCTCACGCAAACAATAACACTGACCAAATGATGAACAATGGAATGTTCAGAGGATTTATGCAATTCATGCAACATCAGGCAAGAGCGTCTCTGTACAAAATGTAGGTGGAAACTCTTTGGAAATTCTCGGAATGATACTGCATTAAGCGATTCGAGGCTGGGACCACCGGAGTTTTTGGAGAGCCAAAACCACTTAAAGGCGGAGGCGTGGATAAAGCAGATCTGCAAGATATTTGATGTCTTGGGATGCTCAGGAGCAAAAAGTTCCCTTTGCCACCATCATGTTGCGTGAGGCGGATTACTAGTGGCAATCAGTAAAGCGTACTCAACCTGCCCTGGCTTGAAGATGACTTGGGAGAAGTTCGAGAGTCGCATTCAATGACAAGTACTTTCCGAAAGTATTCGTCACATGAAGGAGGTGGAGTTTATCAAGTTGGAGCAAAACAACATGGCCGTGTCGTAGTCTGAAGCAAGTTTGCCGAGAGTTGTCCCGATTTGTGTCTCATTTGGTTGATAATGAGGAGAGAATAGCCGCGAATGTTTCTAAGAGGTTTGAAACACGAGATACATCAATATCTTATCTCTCATAAACTATGTTTGTATTAGGATGTTGTTAATAGGGCTCGATTATTGGGGCGCGATAATGAGTTAACTTGACAAAAGAAAGCGATCGACAAAATGATAATGTCGGTGATACTTGGTCTTCAAAGCGGTGACAATAAGCATGGAGGAATCAACATGCGAAATGGTAACCACTTCGGTGGTAATCATGGCCAAAATAATAAGAATGGACATTCAAGAAGAGAAGGTTCAACAATGACGTTAAGACATCGACACCAACACCCGTTTCAAAGGAAGAAGAATGACCACCGGTCGTATGTTTCAAATGCGGACAGGAGGGACACATCCGTCCAAACTGTACGCAGCAATCCAAAGCGTGTTTTAATTATGAAAGAGAAGGTCACCTAGCTCGATTTTGTCATATGGTGAAGTCAAGTCCAGCTGGGATAGTGATGCGATGTCCCAGACAAGCCAAAGCCGGTAGTTTAAGAGAGAGCGTTTCTTTTTCATGACGAGGAACCTGAATAAAATTATCATGAGTAAGTTAATCATAAACTCTTACGAAGTCTATACCGTATTAGATACCGGTTCTACTCACTCTTTCATTTCACCTAGTTGTGTTCAATGTTTGAATTTAACTCCAGAGAAACTAGACTTTGATTTATGTGTTGAAACTCTGTTGGGAGAAACCTTCGTTACCTCCACAATTTATAAATCTTATTTGATTCAAATCAACACTTTTCACGTTACCTGTCGATCTTATCTCTTTGGAAATACTTGCATTTGATGTGATTTTAGGAATCGATTGGTTAACTACTCATCATGCTTTTCGTAATGTTATTAGCGTTCATATTCCTAACCAACCTGTTATGCGAATTCAAGCAACCAAACCACTAAAGTCAATCACTGTTATATCAAACCATAAGTAAAGAGCCCCAATCCTTTCGTTGTTGAATTCCTTGTGTGGAATGCACCGAAGCCAGACTTTCTGTAGGCGACGTCGTGAATGACTATGGCAAGTTGATAGGTATCAATGTGGCGTGCTATCCAAGTCTTGGATGAGGGTCACAGTTTTGAATGATATTTCTATCGTTAATAAATTTCTTGATGTATTTCTGAAGACTTATTGGCCTACCCCAGAGCGTGAAATCAAATTTTGTACTGACCCCAGTACAAAACCCCATTTCTAAAACCCTTAAATATTTCTTCAACTAAAACGAACGTAACATGCGCCAAAGACGTTGACTCGAGCTCTTGAAGATTACGATCATACCATTCAATATCACCGTGGAAAAATGAACGTGGTAGCTGACGCGTTGAGTAGAAGATCGTATGCATTTATGAGTGTGAATATACGAACATACGTGAAGATAATGAATATACGATTAGAATTGACTTTAATCGATAAAGTTAAAGCCGCTCAAGCTACATACTCAGAGCTGATGAATGTGAAGATGAAGGTTCAAGAGGGCGTTATTCTAGAAGCAAGAATCGACGAAGAGAGGAAATCTCAACCCTCGATTTATTTGGCCCATTTAAAATCCTTGATCGAGTAGGAACTGTGGCCTATACACTCGTTTTACCGCCAAGTATGTCGCGTGTTCATAACATTTTTCACGTATCGATGTTACGTAAATATGTAGACGACTCGAACCACATTATTGATTTAGAACCGGACGAGATAGCGGATAATTTAACGTAAGAAGATGTACCTGTTAAAATCCTGGAATGTATTCAACACTCAAAGGTTTTACCTCAAGAGTTAGAATCGGATGAAGTGTCCTCATCTATTCGGCATACCAGGTACGTATGTAAATTTTGAGGGCGAAATTTCATAAGGAGGGGAGATTGTAAAATCCCAAATTTTACGAATAAAGATTTAAATTTCTCAAAATTTTTTTTGAATATTATGGTGTGGATTTAATATAATGTTATAGTTGTGGGTAATATTTATAAATTTTGTAAAGTATGCTGAGTTGTTATATTATATTGATTGGTGGGAAATATTCTTTGTGTCGTAGAAATATTAAATGCGGCGACACAATCATTAAGTGGACCCTAGCGGAATTATTGTCGGATTGAAAGCGACAAAATATTTTTATGAAAATATGGCGGAAGTTTTCTGAATTAATACTATTGAAACACTCGATTGTTAAAAAAACGATGTCTGGCGTGGTTGCATAGTAGCACACGGTATTGATTATTGATACTTACGTGATAAGTCACTCAGTTTTGTTTTATTGATATTATTAATGTAATAAAACAGAAAATCTTTTTATATAAAACAGAATACTTTTATAGTAACTTCTATAAATAGAATATATTATATTCTATTATGCATAGTGTTTTGCATAGTAAAATCTTTTTATAAAAAACAAAATACTTTTATAAAGTTATTCTATAAATATAATATATTAAATATTTTATTATGCATAATGTTGCATAGTGCCTGCATAGTGTTTTGCATAGTAAAATATTTTTTTATATAAAACAGAATACTTTTATAAATTTATTCGTTTTATTAGATTATAAATAAAATATATTATATTTTATTTAAAAGAGTTTGCTTTAAATATGGACCGTCCGATTAAAAGTAAATCAATTTTGACCGTTCATGAATTAGTTAATATGCAGTCCATTCTTCTATAAATAGAAGCTCATTCCATCATTATTTCTTACGAATTCACTAAAAATCTAGAGAGAGAAACTATAGAGAGAATTATTCTTCTATAATCTTGTGCGTATTTCTTTGGAGTTTAAGAAAGCTTTGAGCGTAGTGCAAGTTTTCTTGAGTATATCCTCGCTCTACCGATTGAGTACTCTTCTTTCAAAGGTAAGGGATATTATTTGTTGTCTTAGTAAAAAAGTATTATTTTTCATATTCATGAAGAGAACTTACATTATTCCATTCTTTATTATTACATTGGAATAACTTTTTGTATCTGTGATCTACCTATACTTGGTGAAATTCTTTTGTTATTCCATTATTTATTATTACTCTTTGAATAACTTTATACATGTCAATCTGCATCATAGTGAAATTCATTATTGTTCCATTCTTTATTATTACATTTGGAATATCACATGCTGCATGCATTTTCTTGGGACACGGTTACATCTTTATTATTACATTGGAATATCATATACATGCGTTTCTGTGGGACTGGTTCCGATTATTTATTATTCTCTTGGAATAACTTTATCATCGCAATACCGCATGTATGGTGATTTACATTGTTATTCAATCTTTATTATTACGTAGGAACATCACATCGGTGCAATTTACTTTGACACCGGTTAGATTATTTATTATTACATTGGAATAACACATACATCGATGTACCGCATGCATGGTGATTTCTGTTGTTATTCCAGTCTTTATTATTACATTGGAATATCACAGCCGGTGCGTATTACGCTGACAGTTCCGATTATTTATTATACATTGGAATACTTTGTCATGTCATGCAATCTTAGCATGCATGGTGATTTCTTTTGTTATTCCATTCTTTATTATACTTAGTTGGTTAATGTTTTGACTTCTATACTTCATGAAATTAGTGGAATATCCTTGATATTTACGCTTTATCCAGTATCTTTTCATGGAAATATTCTTACGAGCATTCTTGAATTTTACTCTACAAAGAAGTATCATGTTGATAATTTGGGCGTTATTAGTTCTGGATAATTTAATTCTTGAACTTGTTTTATTGAATTCTTATATCATTGTCATCATCCTCATGTTTATATTTTGTTGAAAGTCATACTGTGGCTTTTGTGGTGCATAGATGGACTTGGTATGATTATGACTGAGGATTATTCGGTATAATCATGGTAGTAATGTTACAAATGATGTGGAAAAAGTCCTCGTTGGCCCGTAGTGCATTGATGGGCCGATTTTTGGTATGATTATGGCTATGGATTCTCTTGACCAAGGTGCAAAGATGAATTTTTTTATGACATGATCGGGATCGTTGATGAAAACACAATTATCTTTGGCGAAGTAGTGGTGGATAATTAAATGGTCGTGATACTAAATAATATCCTTGGTAGTAGTCTTGGGGATGATGTGGATTATTTATTAAGTCGAGTCCGGTGATAAAAGTGATGAAAAACCTTCTAAATCATAAAAATAGTAGATTTTATTCTCTACTTGACTCTTTTAATGGATTGCATGTTCGTTGTAGTTAAACTTGATGTCTATTGTATTTTATCAGTTTAACATTGTTGAAGACTAATGATAATTTATTCTGCATTATCTTAGTCATAATATTTCTTACTGGGCTAGTTGAGCTCACCCTTTTCTTTCACTATTCTCTTCAGGAAATGAGAACGTAGCCGGGACTAGTAGGGGAATGAAGTGATGGTCCAGATGATAGAATTAGTAGTCCTCACTATTCTGTTAAATAGTGTGACAATAAATATAATGATGACTTATTCTGAGAGTGGATATTGTCTAGAAGACAATATTTGTATTAAAACTCACAGCTCTCTTGTTGTATATTAAAGATTGTATTTGTATTCTGTACCATGTATTTGGCGACTCAGAATATGTGATGTATACCTATTTTTGGGGGTGTCACATGTCATGCCCATGAGGAGTTCGGTACTGCTATATATTATTTTCTCGCAGATGCTTCACATCTCGAAAATAAAACAAACCAGCAGAACATTTAATAATAAAATGGAAGTATCAAAGGTCTCAATTACTATTGAACATATGGTTTGAAAAACCACTTTTACAAAACCTCACTGCTATATCTTGTTTAAAACTGAATTTTTGTATAAATTCAAACCCTGTGTATCTATGTTCGAACGAGGCATAGCACTACTTCCAAATAAATTGCACATTGATCCATACACACACACACATTCATATAATAGTTTCTTGAAAAGTGGCGGTCACCGTGGTAACACGAATGTCGGGTGTTTTCTAACACCTTCCCTCAGTATAATCAAACCCCCGAACCCAAATGAATCTCGGTTTTACAGACCCGTTTAGCAGTGTCACATCACTAGGTCAATGTGCAAACCTTTTCTCGAATGCGTTGGTGTAACCAGTTAAAAACCCCAACTGGCGACTCTTACAGTCAAATCATTGACATGATACAAATCAAACCTTTTTCACTTGTTTTTTCAAACAAATCTCACATAACATGAGAACACCAAAAAATAAGAATAGAAAAGGGATAAATAAAAATCCCGACGTCGATAGGTGGCGACTCTGCTGGGGACACCAGTAAGAGGGTTTAAGCCACTACTACAAGCTTTTCAAAACTATTATATGCTTGTGTGTGAATGTGTCAGAAATGGTCATGACTTTCATAGACATACAAGAAGCTCCTTTCTATGAAAGAGTTTTAGCTGGTATTGGCAAACCATTTTTTGAAATGATCAAACACGGAGAGATGGCTGAGATGGGATTGAAGTCAGGAAAGATTCAAGACCTAGTCGCTCTTAAAGCAGTTGCTGAGCACATCCAGTCTGGAACTTATGGAAACAACCCCTAGAGGGTCCATAAAAAGAAAGAGGAGGATGTTTCCTTGATACTACAAGGTCAAAAAGGCAGTCAGAACATGCCTATATAGAGGAGAAACTACTCCCCTTTCCAAACACAGTCTTCAAACCGTCCATTACCTAAAGGTGGAGATGCAAAGCGCCCTTGAACGTTCACACCCTTAGAGGACTCGCTCGAGAATATTCTTGCTCTTCTGACTACTTAGAAGAAAATCACGCATCTCCTTCCACCAGCCAACCCTAATGGGAGGGGTTTCAATTCTACTCAGAAGTGTGCTTATCATACCAGAGCACCTGGATATGATACTCAAGATTATTGGGCCTTGAAACACAAGATCCAAGATTTGATAGACAACGGTGAGATCGTGGTTACCAAACCAGATCAACCTCATGTGCAAGACAACCCTCTTCCTCAACACAAAGAAGAAGAGGTCAACATGATTAGTTGGAGCACTGGACAGAGTTCTAATTTTAACAGTGAGTCATCCCAAACCATCACAGACGATGTTGACAGATGGGATTATGCAAAGTTTCAATTTACTATGGAATGAAAGATGAAAGCTCTTTGTAAGCAAATTGAACAATTGGCAGAACTGGTGACCCATCAGCATCAAGTCACACGCCAGGAGCATGCATGTCTCCTTCCTTTTATTATGAATACTCCATCATCACCTTCAAGAAGCGAAGCTATGGAGGATAAGGTTGCAAAGAGAGCAAGTGCTAATGCCCGTCAGGATTTTGCCAATAAAAAGGAATTTACATACCTAGGCCAACCTATGGAGGAGATATTTCAGATGCTAATCAACGAAGGAAGAATTACCTCCCTTTTACCTCCAATCAATCCCCATTCAAGAATGCTGGGCACTCCGCCACCTTATTCAGAATTTAATTGACAGCGGTGTCCTACAATTGGCAGACGATGACACTGTGCTACTCGAGAGTGGGAATACCTGTCTTACCAAATGGAAGGGGCTAGTAGCAGTTATATCCATTGAGGCTGATGAGACTGTCAAACCATTTCCCATACAAATAATTCAACTCAAAAGAGCTGACAATCCTTTGAAAGTGGCTGCACTAGCGCCAATTTCTTTACCCTTCAGACCATAATATCCTGTTATCAGCTTACATAAAGTCCCATGGAATTATGGAGAAGCTGAAGGATCCACGTCTCATACTACTGCCACGGTGTTGAAGGAAAATCCATTGTATCTTCCTCAGACGGTGATGAAGCCCGCCATAAAAGCAAAGGGGAAGATTCCCATGGAGAAAATTGAGAAATTCCTCTGCACTATGGGCCATATTGAAGCCAAGGTGGTTCTAAGCTTAAGAGAAGCTCCACATCAGATCTCAATACTAGACTTGGTTTTCTCTTCCGAAGATTACAGGAAGATCTTATTGAAGGTCTTGGAAGAAGCCTACTTGCTAAAATCAGTGGATGTGGAAAAATTTTGGAAAAATTTTAACATCTGGTTGATCACATTTTTAACAACAATGTGATATCCTTCACTGATGACGACATACCGTCCGAAGGGACCGGTCATTGCAAGCCATTGCACATTATAGTTTTGTCCTACGGGTATATGTTAGCTGCAGTTTTGATAGATGGAGGTTCGTCTCTAAATATCTGTCCTTATGCCACCTTAGTGAAGATGAACATCAATCTTAAATGGATCCGAAGCAGCCATACAGTTACCAAAGCTTTTGATGGATCCCGACAAAATTCTGTTGGAGAGATTGAGCTGCTAATTGAGATTGGTCCAAACACATTCAATGTATCCTTCCACATCCTCAAGATAGAGTCAGGATACAACCTGCTATTGGGGAGACCATGGATCCACATGGCTAGAGTCGTCCCTTCTACGCTACATCAATAACTCAAATACATTGTCAACAATAGCCTAGTCACTGTCAACGTTGAGCCGGAATGTTCTGAACAAAGAAACCTACCACTCATCAGCTTCATTCAGAAGCTGAGCCAACCAGTTTTAATACTTTAGAAGTGAGTAACACGCAATACCATCCTATTGGAGTGCCACTTCCCGTACCCAAGATTTCTGCCGAGTTATATAAATTTACTACTCGAAAATGATGTCATTGGGTCATCGGCTGAACAAAGAAATTGGGTAAAAATCAGCAAGGTATTAAGAATCCAATTCAAGTGTCCAGTCAAACTGGGACATCCGGACTAGGTTATTCTGCCAGTTCCAGTCACATGAATCCTTATAAGCATAAGAAGATTCTTCAAGCTTCCGCCACACGGTGATTTTCTCCACCCGCACCTCATGAGCTGATACAGTCTCAGATAAAGGTGTCGGCCCATGTTATGGCTATGCTGTTTCCCAAACCAGTACTATTTAAAGAAAAAGAGGTCCTGATCCCTGATCCCGAAGTGGAAGAGAGGGAACAGAAACATAAACATGACATCGCCCTGATGATGTCAGGCATACGTATCATTGTCCATGATTAAAATATAAACAGATACACCCTAGACGATGATTGCCCAGATGTTATGGTCATTATTAGGGAAAATGAGGACGATGACAACCCCTCCATCACTGTAGTCCATCATGACTTTACCCTCGACAATTGGAGCAGCACTCCATGCATTGGTCAACGAGGGTAAAACGGGAAGAAATCCCTACATACATCGATAACTTTATTTGCTTACTTTTACGCATAATATTATCGATTTATTTTATCGAAGACGTCTTTAACACTTTTGTATGATTAAAAAGTTTTATATATTAAGTGAAAGCATATTTTGTTTTAGGACTCTGAATTTAGATGTGCCTGTACTTGCTGATGAGGTGCATTTTCTCCACAAGGACTGTAACTTTGATGAAAAGTTGGACTCAGACTTGATGGGAATCCAAGAGGACATTGAGACACCTCAAGAGATTAAGGAAAGGGTCAAAGACAAACCTAAACCTAATCTTGAACAAACCATTCCTTTTAATCTTGGAACCTTAGAAAGCCCTAAGCTAATCCAGATTGGTTCAGACCTAACCCCAAACCAATGGAATGACATGGTTGCGCTATTAACCCAATTTCAGGATGTGTTTGCATGGTCTCATGAAGACATGGTGGATTTGTCCACTGACATTGTCCTTCATCGCCTTCCCATTAAGGAGGGATTTAAGCCAGTTAGGTAGAAGCTCAGGCGATTGAAACCTGAGTGGAGTTTAAAGGTGAAAGAAGAAATTTTGAAATAATTTCAAGTTGGCATTATCATGGTGTCCACATATCCGGAATGGATATCAAACATTGTTCCCGTGCCCAAACCAGGAGGAAAGGTGCGAGTTTGCGTGGCCGAGATCTGAACAAAGTTTGCCTTAAAGATAGCTTTCCCATGCCCTTTATCCACATTTTATTGACAATACTGCTCAATACGACATGTACTCCTTTGTTGATTGCTTTACGGGGTATAATCAGATTATGGTCATTGAGGAGGATCGTGAGAAAACTGCTTTCATCACGCCTTGGGGAACCTTCTACTATAAACAGTTGTCATTTGGCCTCTTCAATGCCGGGGCAACCTATTAGCGAGCCATGATGGCTCTTTTCCATGATTTAATGCATAAAGAGATAGATATCTACGTGGATGACATCATTGTCAAGTCCCAAAGGGAAGAAGAGCACTTAGACCATCTCAAAAAGCTCTTCAACAACTACTACAAAACAGTAAATAGACAACGCGGAAAAAACGTTGTGGTTTCAGTTAGAAAAATGTCGTGGTTAAGGGTGTTATCTATTTGACACCCTTACACAACGTTTTTAAAATGTTGTAGTTAAGCACAATACACAACGTTTTTTAGGAAAAAACGTTGTAGATTTATTTTTCAAAAATTAGCAGATACTTAAAAACGTTGTAGAAGGTATGATTTCACAACGTTTTTTTTATAAAAATGTTGTTGTTTAGTATATCAGACAACGTTTAGGCACATTTACACAACGTTTTTAAAATGTTATAGATTGACTTGAAAAAAAAATTGTGATTCACCTATATTACTAGTGCACCTGCAATCTGCTAATGTCATGATATATAGGTAAAAGGTCTAAATTCTCATTTAAATTTAAAGCCAAAATATATCAACCATTCAAAATACATCCCAATAATATCATTCGTTTACAGTTTCAAATTACTACATCCACAAAATAAATTCAAGGAATTGGAGACTGAGTTTAAGGCAGGTTGTTACAGCATTAAAGTAGGTTGTTACAAAAAGCTTCGCAGCAGCTTGCCCACTTGTCGGACCAACATTCTCCTTGTTGTCCTGGCTCCCTTCTGCTCCAGCTGCATCAGTATAATAGCAGCAGATATAGTCACTATTGTTCACATATAAATGAGGTACCCATTTTTTCAGTCCACTACAAGTGTTTGTCCCCTCATTTCCGCTGGCCTGAGTTTCACTGTTAGCAGGAAACATTGATCTGAGCCTCTCCAAAACAAAACCAGCTTAAGTCGTGGTGGAAGCTCTTTCAAAATCCGAACCTCAACCCTAAAGGATGTTATGAAATGATCAACATCAAATATGTCCTTAAACTCACTGCCACATTGATAGACAATCTTAGGAAATATGAAGAGAGTAACCACATAGAATCTATGGCACGATTACAACTATGTCCACTTAATAGAACAAAACTACTGAACCCACCTTGGATCTGCCCAAAATGAAGTTTTGTCCAGTTCCGGCACAATAAGAGTGACATTCAGATATCTTGCAATATCAACCATGTCACAAATCTGTAGAGCAAATAATCACATCAACAAAATTTCATATGGACCCTAATTGCATAAGCAAAATTCATGACAGTATTAATCGTGATAAAAGAAGCCAGTAACTCACTGACTGCTCGATTGTCAAGCTGCAGACAACATGGCGTTGAAGGTTCAGTTACTTGCTCAGGTGAAAAAAAATATGAGGAATTTTGATGAAGGAGACGGTGAAAAAAATGACATTAAGCACACAAACATTCAATAGGAACCTTAAAAGTCTGAATACTAAAAGAACAGAAAACTAGAAAAGTATAGATTACACTTAAAGTTTCGGATGCTTAATAATGGAAGGTGCACATAACAGTTATTTAGAAAAAATACAGAATGGCACACAGTTATGGTTTGATGCGCTAGAGTAGAACATGCCTTGTTAAGTGGCTCAGGCTTGGGAATAAGTTTTATATGAACATTGGAAACCAGCAAAATCAAATTTTCCCTCTGGTTCCTGACATTATCTCTCTGCATACACCAATATACACGGAAGAAAAGTAATTACATCACAAAAGTAATACAACAACTATAGGCAAATAATTTCTCATTCTGCAGTCAAGAACACATGCTTGAAATCCAAACAACCAGATAAACAGTCAACCAACACTTGTGCCTCTGCAACTCGATTTTCACCACCTACAAGGCATCGTTGCTCCACAGAACAAAGATCAAGATATGAAAACCATTAGTGATTTACCCAATTTAAGTAGAAAAAACAACTTCTAATCATTTTCAAATTCCCCTGCGGAACACAAACGTCCATATCATAACAAACAGTAGATCTACAGAGAAGCATTATCCCTCCATTGCATGAAATTATACCACATCACTACCTCTAAGAACCCAACTCAGCAATTAGCTCAGAAAGTAAAGTCATGATAACCTACTTACAATTTGGAAATCAAATAAAGACGAAACGATAGATGATATAAATTGTGCCTACTTAAAAGGTTGAATATAATATAGACATACAAGTACCAATCAATGAAAAATCTCACACAATAAAATGAAACATTTTTTTCAAATGTGATAGATTACTATTATATTTTTCACATGACCAGAAACAGGCAAGCATAGCCTCTTCATTTCATCCCAAAACAAAGCAACTCGAAAGGTAAAAAGGAAAACAAATTTACTTTGAGGGAGCTATTTCTCATAATGTTTTTCCCCTCTATAATGCACAGGTCTCGTATGTTGGTGGTCCCAAATGATTACCTAGATTTCATCACAGGGTCAGGGCAGGGGAATATCTTGGTTAATTTGTCCATTTCAAGTTAAACTTTGCTTATATGAGAAACACATAGAACCCCCCTTTTGGTATAAAAATATAATTGTAACCAGGATAATAGTGAGTACCATTGACTAAAAAACAAGGCACAAAATGAAATTGAAGTATGAATTCCTCATAATGTTACTAATAGGATAAAAACACATCTAACAACTAAAAAGTGAGATTTCTGAGCCTCTTTGTACAGGAGATTTTACTAGTTAGAGAACATTGTTACGTGCAACTAATCAAAAGTTTGATGATGTTGGAGCATATTTCTAATAGCCCTTGTCCAAGATTTTTAGTCCTCTCACCTCAATCCATGTGATCAGAAGTTTGCACCATTACCATAACTACCACATCAAAAAACACAGAGATATAAATATGTGACATAATGAGTTATAAATTAAGTGCTCTGTTTTTGCTAGTGCTAGTTTTGTGCTATGCACTGGTGGTTTCACTGAGGGGTTATGCAGATGAAGGAGGATCAGGAGATTAAAATCACCTTATCAAATGCACTGGAATAAAAAATATGCAGCATGAGATTAAAATTAGTAAATACGAAAAATTTCTTTCTAACCAAATTGATATATTAATTCCCAGTCGGTCCATGAAACTGCAACAGATAACCACCCTTGTTCAAATAATAGCCCAAAATATGGAAAACTGGAAAAGAATTTACAAACTAAGACATAAATATAGAATTGTTGAATGTACTTAAGTAGGATTGATGATAGTTTTCAGTAAATTTAGCAACAATTAACAAAATCAATGCATAGAATACGATCAAACAGTTTATCTCCATTTACAGAGATGCATATATATATATATATATATATATATATCAAGGCATAGAATACGATCAAACAGTTTATCTCCATCACATGAAAATCGTCGCTAGATTATATAGCGACGATTTTTACTGTCACTGTACGACAAAATATGATAATCAATTTCCAAAATATAATATACACCGTTTCGGCAGAAAAAAAACAAATCAAACAGCCTATTACTCATTTTAACAGAATCAAACAGGCTATTACTCATTTTAACAGAACTATTCATCCGATCCAAACATAGCATACACCTTTACTTAAATCACTTGAGGATAAAATATGTTTTATATAATATTTTGTATTTAATTTAAATTATATAGTCAAATATTTTATAAGTCAAAATTTTTTTGCATTTCAATCATATTTTGAAGATAGTTCAAACAGAGAAATGAAAACCCCAAAAACCAAACTCATCAAGCATAGTTGAAAAAACAAAAAATAAAAACAAAAACAAAAACAAAACAAGAACCACTGAACTAATTTAGACTTCAAAAACACATACCCTAGTCAAATTCCAGGAATATTGTCAAAATTTGCATATTTAAAGAGAATTTCAGTTGGATATCTCCAAAATCACATCAAAACACTTGCACATACCAACACTTGCATCATTTTGTGACACGTGAGCATTAAAATTAGCAGAAACTAAAATGAAAAGCATATGCACGAATTAGAGGAACTAAAATTAGCAGAAACTACTAGTGAAGGAGCAAAAATAAAATTAAGAAAATTGAGAGAAATCCAAAAAAAATAAAGGAAGTAATTCTTGCCTGGTTGTCGTTTATAGCATCTGCAATCCGTTTCTTCACATCTGACAATTTATTCGATAAATTTCAAAATTTATTGGAAAAAATGAAAAGCATATGCATGAATTAGAGGAAGAGGGAGGAATAAAGTTACTAGGTTGAGAGGTAAGATCAGAGAAGCAATTAAAAAGATGAAGTAACTACCCCCTCGACAGCATCCTCGAACTCTGGTACTCCGATTGTGAGCTCGACATTTCTCTCAATATCAGATACTTCATCTTTCTCTTTGATTCTCTTTCTCTTTTCCCTCAACAAACATTAGGGCTTTGAACTTTGCCATTTCCGCGTCGGTGGCCATGCCGGATTCAAGGGTTTGAATCAAAACCAAAATGGCGGCAATGAATGATTTTCACCGTTGTGGAGGTAGGGAGTGAGAGAGAAGAGAGGCTAGCTAGGGTTTTTGGGTACAAGAGACTAAGTCTATTCTTGCGTTAATAAGTGATAGATGCCTTTGTTTTGGCTCCATGTTTTTTTACAAACATAATGTTTTTTTAAAAAACCGTTATCTAATTAAAATCAAAAAATTACCCTTTTAAATAGATAACGTTTTTGCATATATATCTACAACATTTTATTTAATAATGTTGTAGAAAAAAATACCACAACGTTTTTATAAAAAATGTTGTCTTTTAAGCGTTGTCTATTTACTATTTTGTAGTAGTGAATAGGTTGCATAAGTACAACTTGAAGTTGAATCCAGCCAAGTGCGCCTTTGGCGTTAAATCAGGCAAGTTGCTAGGTTTCCTAGTCAGCCACAAAACGATTGAGCTGGATCCCACCAAAATCCAGGCCATCAGGGAAATGCCCATTCCTCAGACAAAGAAGGAAATATGGGGATTTGTGTGAAGAATCAACTTCATTAGCAGGTTCATTTCTCAACTCACAGCAACTTGTGAGCCCATCTTCAAATTATTAAGGAAGAACTCCTCCATAAAATGGAATGATGAGTGTCAAAAAGCCTTCCTTACAATCAAAGAGAAGCTGGTTAACACTCCTATTTTGGTACCTCTTAGGGATGGTGTTCCTCTACTCATGTACCTGTCTATTAATGACAATGCCATGAGCTGTATGTTGGGATAGAAGGATGATAGAGGCTAAGAGTGAGCCATCTACTACCTCAGCAAAAGATTCAGCAACAGTGAACACAAGTACACTCTGATTGAGAAGACTTGTTGTGCTTTAGCATGGGCTTCCATGAGGTTACAACATTACCTCCATGGTCACACAACACATCTCATATTCCGCGTGGATCCTCTCAAGTATGTGTTCAGTAAGCCCATACTAAATTGTCAGCTGTCCAGATGGCAGTTAATCCTATAACAATTTGACATCATCTACGTGACACAAAAGTCTATCAAAGGTCAAGGAATTGCGGATCAACTGGCCGCCGCACCTGCAGGGGATTACAAACCCTTGGAAACATATTTCCCTGATGAAGGGGTAATGGCAGTTCAACAACACCATCAGTACGATGCATGCCACACATGAAAAATGTATTTTGATTGAGCTGTTAACATAGAAGGTTTTGGAGCTGGAGCAGTTGAAGTATCCGGTACGGGGGAGCAGTATCTCTTCCCCGTCATATTATAGTTTGTTAGCACCAACAACACAGTTTAGTATGAAGGCTATATCATGGGGCTAAAACTTGTCCGTTCAATGGGCATCAGGCGGTTAATTGTGTTTGGCGATTCAGAGTTGGTAATCAAACAATCCACATGAATCTATTACACCAAAGAATTACATTTGCTGCCTTACTATCGACAATTTTTACAGATGGCTTTGGAGTTCGAAGAAATCTCCTTTTCACTAATTCTTAATAATAGGAATGATTTTGCAAATGCATTAACAACATTGGCCTCCTTGATTCACATACTTGACAAGGAAGACATGCGAAGCATCCCATTTGCCTTGCAAAAGCCCCAGCTTATGGGAACTATGTTAAAGAAGTGTCGGATGAGCTACCTCCCATCCACAACCCTTGGTATCAGCACATCAAGAAGTATCTATGAGATGGCTCTACACCCGCTGAGGCGAGCCTGACTGAAAAGAGGCGTATCCATCGACTTGCTATGAAATTCTATCTCAGCGGAGATGCACTCTATAAAAGAGATCCAGGATTAGGTCTCCTCATATGTCTGGACAAAGACCAAGCCTAGAGGCTCATGGATGAGATCCATGGTGGAGTATGTGGCCCACACATGAGCGGACCCTTACTTGTCAAGAAGATCCTCAGAACATGACATTATTGGCTTACGCTCAAAGCTGATTGTAATGATCACGTCAAGAGGTGCTATCAATGCCAAATTCATGGGAATGTTATCCACGCCCCTCCAAGGGAACTCCACAATATGATTTCACCATGCCCCTTCTCAATGTGGGGAATGGACGTGATCGGGCCCATCGAGCCCAAAGCCAGTAATGGACATCGATTCATATTCACCATGATCAACTACTTCCCCAAATGGGTAGAAGCAACCTCTTTCCCCAGGGTTACCACAGAAGTCATCAATGCTTTCATCAAAAATAATGTCATTTGTCGATATGGACAACCAGAGGTAATTGTGTCAGACAATGCTAAGAACCTCAACCACAAAATGATGGAGGAGTTATGTAATAAATTCCACATCAAACACCTTAACTCCGTCATCTACCTTCCAAAGATGAATGATGATATTGAAGCGGCTAATAAAAACATCAAGAAGATTATGCAGAAAATGTATGCCAATCACAAAGGATGGTCTGACCTCTTGCCTCTGGCTTTACTAGCCTACAAAACTTCATTGAGTATTTCCACTGTGGAAACCCCCTACTCATTAGCCTATGGGATGGAAGCAGTGCTCCCCATAGAGGTGGAAATGGAATCCCTCAGAGTGTTGATGTACGCTCAGTTAGATGAAGACCAATGGGTACAAGACAGGTATCACCAATTGTCTCTAATAGACGAAAAGAGAACCGCGACTATCTTCCATGGTTAGTTATATCAGCAAAGGATCGCAAGATCCTACAACAGGAATGTCAGGCTACGGCAGTTTAAATAACACGACTTGGTTTTAAAGAAGATCATTGACAACCAAGATCAATCTTAGGGAAAATTCGCTCCTAACTGGGAAGGCCCGTTTGTTGTCAAGGAGGTATTGACAAGAGGCGCTCTCAGACTACAAGAAATGGATGGTGATGAATTTCCACAACTTATCAACTTGGACACCGTGAAACGGTACTATGTATGAGGTTTCCATCAAGCAAACATCCTAGTTTTTGATCATCAAATCACCAGTCATTTCGATTTTCTAACCCTTTTTACATACTCTTTTGCCCCTCAGGGAAACATACACTTCAAACAAGCAGCCTGGTTTCACTTCATTTCAAACCTTTGACATAATTTCGGTTATCCCTCCAGGAATTGAACCTTTCACACCTGCAGTTTATCCTGAAGACGGGATTAAACTTTTCTACGCTTGCAGTTTATCCTGAAGATGGGATAAGACTTTTTCACACATGTAGTTTGTCCCAATCATGGGATCAAACTTTCTTCTCCCCGCAGTAAAGCTTGCACATGGGAATCATACTTCTCTTCGGTTGCAATTCGTCCTGAGGGATGAACTATGTCGATATGATCTCCCTGATACCTGGGAATACATAGGCAACAATATTCTATATGGCCCAGTCGTAATAAAAAAAAATAACAAAAACATTTCTGCCCTTTTTCTACAAAAACAAAAACCACAAAAACACTTCTACACCTTTCTTCATCAATAAAGCTCCTACACAATTCAGCGTTGAACCTCTTACACCAGGTTCAAACTACGCAGACCTAATCTCCTCTTCAATAGGAGTACGTAGGCAGCCATTCATGGTTCGGTCTAACCCCTACCAGAATAAAAATACTTGTCACACGGTACTGGGATCAAACTTCAATCCACCACATTTCATCGGCTTTAGACCGAAGGGATGGAACTACCTAACCTCTCCTCAGAAATAAGAGATTCGGCGACCATCTAAGCTACGGTTGTGCCTCAAAGAGCAACACCAATCCATAAGAGATGGAATTAACTAGGCTTCTCGTAAATAGGAGTACTGGCGACCATCTGTGGTGCGGTCAATCTCAGAGAGGAAAAAGCCACACTCCTCTTCACATCTACATACAGAAACCAGTCCCAAGACACCAAAGATGGTAGGGATACACATAGATCAATGATCCATTCTGAAAGATCCTGTGACGTCTCAATGTCCACACATCAAGGATGAGGTCAGAATGCATCAAGATCACAAGTCCTGAAGAAACAGGCAAATATCAAGCAAGTATCAAGGCATAACTAAAGGGGAAGTAAATCAAAATATATTTCTCTGCCATATATAATACTATTTGATATATACAATATGTGTTATACATGATAAAATGGCTAAGCTAATCTGTGCAGAAAAATACAAGTCTATCTACGGATCTGTGTGTATGTGGACTATCAGATCTAACATAGCATCCCTCTCTGAAGAAGGAGGTAACGCTTCAAGCTCCTGCCCAATGGTATCTACATGAGCTAGCAGATCTGAGGCCAACTACATGGTGGCGTGATGCTCATCAATGTACACACTCATATCGGCAAGGATGCCAGTCGTAAGGGATCTCACTGAAGTACTATCTGTGACAGCCATATCCTGAACAGATAGGGAAGCATTCCGCTCAACAATCAATGCATCTCTAACAGATCTAGCCTCGACTCTATCTGATAGAGCTACATCTCTCCCATTAAGAGCTGTCAACATCAAGGCCCTAGCCTGATCTCTCTCAAAGGTCATCAGATGTAGAATATGCTCCAAATATTGTGCTGAATGCTGAATCACAGTAGCACTCATAGTGGGAGAATCCATCACAACTACTGGAAACCTAGTAGTCAAATCCTCATCGATGGGAATATCAGCCTCCTCCATAGGCTCCTCATCGTCGGAATCAGGTCCCACAGACCTTGTGGATACTACTGGCACAGCCTGAGATCGATCTCTGTCTCCATCCATGCGGAATACTCTGCAGAACAACCCGAATGACTGACAGAAAACTCAGCTAGCTCTTGCTGATCCTAATAGGCATACAACCTGGATCTATCCTCTGTTGATAAGTGGCGAGAAGCGAAGTGCTAACTCAATGCCCCCTCAAAAGGATTGAAGTCTTGAAACTGGTCAAACTGACACATCACGGCCAGTGGGTGAAAAGTAATCATGCCTCTTAAACTAGCCAGAGGAAGATAATCCATGCCTAGAGCATGAGTGATGAAGCTGTAGGGTGAGCTAAGCCCTATACACGACAATATAGCAAACGGATCTCCGATCCCTGCCAGGAAAGCTGACCAAGATGCAGCGTCTATACACTCTGCAGGCTGAAAGGAGTATGACATGGTTATATCATGGGTGAAACAATACCCATGCCTTATGTATCCTGTAAAAACTCATGTCGAATAAGTGCAGCAGTATGTAGTCGACCTTAGAGTCTCTGCTATGATCATCGGTATGATGGTGTGACCCTCCCTGAGAGCTCTCACTGCCATGATGACTCCTATGTCCAACTCATCCATGTACCGTGACATGTAGACATATGAAAGTACGCACAATAACAGTACATCCACTCTGGCCAAACGCCAATGATCCTCTGGTGTGGTGAAATCCTCGGAATGCCGTGCATAACTATCCTCTGAGCCAAATCTATCAAATAGAAAAAGTTGGGATATAACGTGGCCAGATGTGAGCTCATCCTGCACAACCCTACGCCTCAATCCAGTAAGGGTCATGAATGGCCTACTCATGTCTCAAATCGCCATATGCATGCAATTTTTGTCCAATGGCAGTATCGTCAAACGTGCATACTCCTCCAGAGTAGGAGTCAACTCCTGGGTCCGAAATCGGAAAACCTATCTCTCCGATACCTAGTGCTTCAGCATGCCCTCCACGAATCATGTGGGAACCTAAAATATCAACAGGGTCATAGTATTTTGAAATAGATGATCTACAGTCACCCTGTCTGATGGTGACATGATATCATACCACGATCACATACCAGATGCCACCAATAATGGTGGGGTATAATCAATACGGCTAACTATCGAAGAAGACATCTGTACGGGTCATGTCATAATACCATCCAGGGGTCAATGCTGAATATCTCTGGACATACATACATATGCATAACATAATAACATGCATGATACAATAGATGGCAATATGATATAGGCAATGGAAAACTGTACATACATTCCTAAGTATATCATCATCTAATACATCTCTGTACAACTAAAATATAGGGAAATGGGGCAAAACTGCCCTACAACTAACAGAGGCCTATCAAAAGATATAGCGAGAATGGGGCAAAGCTACCCAATATCTAACAGAGGCCTATCAAAAGAGATAACAAGAATATACATAAGAAGAAGATAATTGTGTCAATGTCTACATCATCAATCCTGTCCACTTGATGTAACTCATCCTGAGTCACTGGATCTCTATCCACAAGGATGTTAGGCCTATACAAAGGAGGATATGCACTGGAAAAACCATATGGGTCACCTGAGGGGCCAGCGCCAGAGCTAGAAGGATCAAAAGTTAGATGCCTCTGAAGGACCTCTACCCAAGTGCCGGATAAAGAAATGTGCTCGGTCCAACTGCCGGGTCAAACTGTCAATCTATGTCAAATAAGTTGGATCTCGGATCTAAAGCTAGTAATCCAGTCATCATCATGGATCTTGGAACCATATCCCCGTGAGGCCCGAGTGGCGGGGTGCAGGCTCCAATGGTATGAGGGAACCACCAATGCTGGAATATCTCTCGAGTGCATGGACCCTCTGATAATGTGAAACCGTCAATCCCCAACAATGGGATATCAATGACGGGTGACTACGAAACAGGACAATAACGCCTGGCAGGAGGCAAGATCGGCATGCGAATCTCTCCTGTAGTGCTCCTGATAGCACGCTCTCCTAAGTAGAGCTCCCATCCTCCATCTATAAAGAGTGGAATCCTATGGGTGAAAATCACGTGCTCGACACCAGTTGGGTACCCCTCCTCAAATCCAATGCTTAAGTGCTCCCAAGAGTAGGGAACCCACGTGATGACATTCGCTATCAACAACTCTAGCAGTAGGCAGCAATGAGTAAAACCCTCAGCAACAGGGACCTCCGCCAGTATGGAATGATGCCATCTCCGTTCTCGTGGATAGGTGTCTAAACCTAACACACTCACGGGACACAAACATGGGAGCATCTCATAGGCCCAAAACTGCCAACACAAAGGCAAACATCTGCTGTCAGTCAACACTCTTAACTTGTATATAAGAAAAGATAAGAGGAATACTCACCAGCAGAAATGGGTAGAATCCTAACCAAGCCTCAGTCAAGCCCTGCGATCACATGCGCATTCGCCTGAGGAAGTAGGCAAAGGTGTAGGAAACCTAAAGATAATCTCTTATACGGTCCACGTGTCGAGTGGCGCTGATCAAAGTGAAGGACACCGTAAAAGAGTTATCTGCTATAAAGTAGCCCCTAATGATCATCAGGAACAATCGCCGAAGAATACGATCCCTGACTCTCATATCATCGGGTATGGGCTCACTCAACAGCCCGCTCATAGCATCTACGCTCAAAGGACCAGTACGAACAGTCCTACCCTTGAGCGCTTCCGTTAGAACTCCTAACAAGGATCTGACGGCATTAGGGGTGATATCCTTCATATAAGGCACTGGCTCCCCTTCAAACTCCATACCTGTGATAATTCGCCAATCCATCGGCGTCATCATCACCCCACAGTCTAGAAAATGAGTGACTGAGTCTGGTGAAACCAGCGCTCAGACAATGCCCTGAGGTAACCCCAGGGACAACGGCTGGGAAGAATGGAGAAGAATGTCCCGAATCCCCAGCCATGTACAATTGCTTTATAGTCATCATACAAAGCCTGATACATAGAGTGGGTGCTGAACCAATTCCCTCGAGGTTGTGTAAAGCCGAGAACCTACATCAAATGTAGATCAATATCAGAACCCTTTACTCCTTACCAATAGGAAATAAAGAAGATTAAGATCTAACTTTATACCTCATTTGCGTGTAGGTAAACTGAAGGGTGTCAACTCAAGTTGCCCAGAAGCTCTGGGTTCACCACCTGAATGTCTGGCAAATCCCTACGAAGAACACGTGCAACAGGAGCAGGGTTCGTAACCGGAACATCTTCCTTCTTGTCCTCAACGTCTAGCACTTCAACCTGGACAAGACGTATCACCGCCTCCACCAAACGACGAGGTTGTCTAACAGAACAGGGTTAAGGATCTTTGGAAGCCCTTCTCCGTACACCAGAAGTTGTCCTGCAGGAACTACTCGGCTAATCCAAATCCATAATATCTAGACAACAAGTCTCCAAATCACCTAAGAAGGGGTGTGGTAATGTTGAACCTGGAGCTTTTCAAAATGCATTGTATGACTACATGCATGCATGCATGCATTATTTTAACATACGTCTACAGTAGAGTTAAAAATGCATGACTACCCAATGCCTACATTTTGAAAATTTTGCATAGTCCCCTTTGTAAATAGGACTATCCACATGCACATAGGCATGACTAGGTGGCCATTTAGTAGCACACCTACCCACAGTCATATACATCCTACATGCATTAATACATCATAGTAAAAAATTCGTAAGTGTAGTCTAATTACCAGGATTATTTTGCTTTTCTACCTTTACTCATTTGTCCTCAAATAGGATAAGAAATGACTGTAAAAGGTGCCAATTTAACTGTTTTAAAAGTTAAATTTTTTCACATCATTATGTTCGGCATGGTTTAACACTAACATTTACTATGTTTAATATTTTTTATCAAGTCATATCAGTATGCATATTCACTACTATGTGTCTAAATGCATTTCATATGATAAGTCATTTTCCAGCGGATAAATCGGAAAAGAATACATGCATATGTTACCAGGACAGTGTAGAACACTTGTACGGTGGCAGAATATGCAAAAAATCGCCCGAACTCAGCAGATTTGAAGAAGAGCTCTCGGATTTCCTTCGCGACGCAACTTGGAAGTGACTTACGAAAGCAACCCGCAGGCATTTTATAGCCACGGTTGGCCATAGGTCCACTTGCAACAGCCACAGATGTACCTGTGGCACCACTACATGGGTCCCACCCCTTTAGCTCAGTTCAATTCGAGTTGGAAAAGAGGTTTCACAAGTTGAGAAGGCCAAATCAAGAATAAAAATGCTACGTGATTAAGCGGAATAGCCTGAAATCATGGTTTTCACGGGCCAAACTTTGTCTTCACATGTCACTCATTGGTATTCGCCTGAATGCAAGGTATACTATACCAGTGACCTCAGCTTTTGCAAATAATGCTCGGTAATGCCTCACACAGGTCCGATGCCGCCAAACACAGGGTCGTAACCCTAAAAGACACCTTCCCTGGCAACGCCAATTTCAATCATTGATAAAGTATCCCCGGCCAGGATCACAACACAGACTTTCACTCATCCACATATCCTCGGCGGGGGTTATAACACGTTATTCGTCTATGAACGAATCCCCGACGGGGATTACAATGTAATTCAACTATTGATGTACGTGTCAATGAAGGTCAAGCAGCCTTGACGTCATTTCAATCGATGGCAAGTAAACCCATCGAAGCATCAGAGGCCATTTGATGATCTTATCCATCAGTGCACTTATTCACAACCTTCCCCGGCAGTGGTCACAACGCAATGCAACCATTGATACACACATCAATGAACATCAAGTAGCCTTGATAGTTTACCTAACAGGGATCTATCCGGTGATACACACATCAGTGAAGGTCAGGCAGCCTTGACAATACATACTGTTGGCAGTAACTCAGTTAGGATCATGGTATATGTTATACACATCCTCAAATAGACAAAGCTTTATCCCTACAGATCTCTTGCACACGAGAGGCACATCTTCGGAGTAAAGTATGTATCAAAGATCAAGGACTTTGGTGATAACCCCAATGTCAACAGTCTTGAAGACTTGGATCGCATGTCCAAGACATTACTGATTGTTATCCCCGACAGAATTAATAGGGAACCGACAACCATCCCATCATGTTGGAAAATAATCCAACAACCTACATGCATCATACATTTATATCTTGTTGCTGCACATGTCATCATATTTATCTTGTTGCATTTCAAGTGTCTAGGATTCTTTATCCTATCCATGTCTTGCATTGCATGAATATTATAAAGAGGGGAATCTGTAGACACTCAAAATTTTTTGCACACCTAACATTGCAGGAGGGCAGATTCATATTTCGGAGATAACCTTAGAAGATAGCTCACATCCATTCAGGATACTACCGGAAGTTCATTCTCAAACCCGGAACACACACAGGGAGTATCAATTCCAACCTCGGAGATAACCCCGAGTTTCATCCTTGGAGATAACCCCAATAAATGTTGTTGCAGTTCCGGCGATAACTCCGAAAATGCTTGTTTCAAATGCATGCAATCAGCTTCAATCTCAGACCTCCTGCCGAGTCACTCATTCCAAAGACCTGGAGATAACACCGGGAAGATAGGCACACTTAAAGATGACCCTGCGGAATTCAAGCACTTGCAGTAGTCCAATCTCAGATGTAACCCTAAGCAACGTCTGCTATCAGCCAAAACCGGAGATAACCCCGGTGAGGAGAAAAATCATCATCTTGCCACCTCAACCAGCGCACCGTCTTAACATTTCATACATACATTTCTACACAGCAATGTCTCACAAGAGCCAAGGAGTTCCAATCCCGAGTGACTATTACGCGTGATAGCACACCGGATAGAATTTGAAGCTTGAAGACCATGGGCATGGTCCCCTCTTCCTGACTTCGTAAAACCTCTAATCTCATGTCATTGCATAACTCTCAACAAAAGCAGTCCGAAGAAGGTCTTGTATGTAAGACCCCAAATTTTATGAAATGAAAGTATTCAATTTTCTTATAATTATTATTTTATTTCGTAAATGGTTAAATTCATAAAAGGTTAAAGTTAAGGGTGATGTGTGAAATTTTTTGCAAAATAAGCAAGTTGTTATAAAATATTCGTTTGGTCGGGGAATATTCTTTTTGTCGGGGAATATTCATACGACGACACAATCATTGGTGGACCCCACAATAGAAGTATTGTCGTAGTTAGAAAATGACAGAATTTTCTTTTTATAAAAATAACGATAAAAGTGTTACCGTTAAAACTGTTGAACTACCCAGTAGTAAAAGTACAGTAATACGTGTGGTTGAATAGTAGCACACGATATTGATTATTGATGCTTACGTAAGAAGTCATTCAGTTATACTGAATTATTGCTATAGTAATTGCTGCATCATATCTCTCATATTATTGATTCAATTATTGTCACAGTATCATCCGTATAATATGTTATATTATTAAATAAATAATTGAGACGACAAAGTTATTTATATTATTATTTTCAATATTGACAATGTCTAGAAGTTCTGTCAATGAGAGATTAGATAATCTAATTGCGCGCCAATAGGGAGAAATCCTTATCGAAAAGCCCCCTCTTTCCTGAGAACGACCTGGTTGTTAAATTTTATGCATTATAATATTAATGATGAATAAGTTCGTGTTGATTAAAGATGAAATTGATAGTTCTATTGTGTGAAAATTATTAGTGTTAGTGAAAATCGACATTTATTTCGATAATAATTGATGTCTGGAGGTTATATTGACCAATCGGGTAATTCACCGGATAAATGAGCAATTAATTGATATTAATTCACATGCTTATAACTATGTGTTCACATGTGTGTACTATTGATTCACATGATTTACTATTAGGGAAGTTGGTGCAAGATTGATAATATTTGCATGACTAAATTAAAAATGGAGGTATAGATGAAGGTACTATACTGTAATTGTTTTTTTCACATGTTTAGAACTATTAAGTCTCATGAATGAACTATTAATTCACATGATTTACTATTAGGGGAGGTGGTGCAAGTTTTATAATACTTGCAGGACTAAATTAAAAATGAAGAAAAAGAGGAAGGTATTATACTGTAATATTTTGAGCCCCAAAATGTGCAATTATTGAAACTATATTTTTCTATAAATAGAAGCTCATTCTTCCTTCATTTCTCACCAATTCACTAAGTTTCACAAGAGCAATTATTATAGAGAAATTATAGAGAGAAAGAAGAAGAGAAGTCTGATATTCTATTATACTCAGTTGGTTAAAGTTTTGGCTTCTATACTCCATGAAATTAGTAAAATATGCTTGATATTTGTGCTTCATCTAGTATCTTTTCATGGAAATATTCTTCTGAGCATTCTTGAATTTTACTCCATAAAGTAATATCATGTTGACCATTTGAACGTTATTAAATTCTGGATAAATTAAATTATAAATCTTTAAAATTTATCCTTGAACTTGTTTAATTGAATTATTATGTCATGGTCAACATCTTCATGCTTATATTGTGATGAAAGTTATCTTTGGCTTACGTGCATAGATGGACTTGGTATGATTATGACCAGGGATTATTCGGTATAATAATGACTGTAATGTAACGAATGATGTGGTAAAAGTTCTCATTGGCCTGTAGTTCATTGATAGATAGTTGTTGGTATGATTATGATCAGGAATTTTTTGGTATAATCATGACCATCGATGATTACATGAATATCCTTGGCCGTGGTGCAGGGATGATTCGATGATGTGGTTTATTTATTGTCGAGAGTCTCGTGATAAAGTTGATGAAAATCTTTTCAATCATAGAAGATAGTAGATTTTATGCTCTACTTGACTCTTCTAATGGATTGTTTATTTCGCTGCAATTATTGATCTAAAACTTGTTGTGTTCATCATATTCTATCGGTTGTTATCTTTGTTGAAGGATAAGGATAATTTATTCGCATTATCTTAGTCATAATATTTCTTCTTGGGCAAGTTGAGCTCACCATTTTGCTTTCATTGTTCTCTTGAGGAAATGAGAACGTGGCGGGACTAGTCGGGGGGAATGGAGTGACGGTCGGATGATAAAGATTAGTAGTCCTCACTATATTCATTAAATAGTGTGACAATAAATGTAATGAGGACTCCATTGAGTGTGGATATTGTCTAGATGACAATATTCTTATTAAAACTCTTAGATTATGTTTTGTCGTATTTTACACGACAGTTGTATTATTAAGTTGTATTTGAATTTTGTACCATGAATTTGGCGACTCAAGATGGGTGATGTATACCTGTTTTGGGGGTGTCACAGTTTGTATCAAAGCTTTAGGATATGATCCTTGGCTGAGATGTGAGACAAGAACTAGGAAGGGAGAGACGGGGAATTCCTTCGCTAGTATGACCTACCTAAATTTATTTGGTATTTAATTGGTCGGTCAGAGTATAGGGAAAATATGTGGCATGCCAATTAACCCTTGTTTTGTGGCAGCATTTGAAAATGGCATCCAAAAATGTTGAGATAAGCAATGAAGCACATGAGACCGTTGAGTCACCAATGATCAATACCCAGGATAATGTGCAACAGGAAGATAATAATCCTTAGGTAAACAACAACACCGATTAGATGATGAACGATGGGATGATCAGAGGCTTTATGTAATTCATGCAACATCAGGCGAGAGAGACTCCTGTTCAAAATGCAGGTGGAAACAATGGCAACCATTTAGTCGCGCTAAGGATTCAAGGAGCTGGGACCATCGAAGTTTTTGGGAAAGCCAGAACCACTTAAGGCGGAGACGTGGATAAAGTAGATTACCAAGATATTTGATGTCTTGGAATGCTCAGAGGAGTAAAAGGTTGCCTTTGCCACCTTTATGTTGCATGAAGAGGCAGATTACTGATGGGAATCTGTAAAACGTACCCAGCCTAATGCACTCAAGATGTCTTGGGAGAAGTTCCAAGAACTATTCAATGATAAGTATTTTCCCGAAAGTATTCGTCACATGAAGGAGGTGGAATTCATCAAGTTAGAGCAATATAATATGACCGTGTCGCAATACGAGGCTAAATTTGCGGAGTTATCCCAGCTTTCATTCCATTTGGTCGATAATGAGGAGCGAATGACGCGAATATTTCAAAGAGATTTGAAACCCGATATATGTCAATACCTCATTTCTCACAAACTTTGTTTATATTCAGATGTTGTGAATAGGGCTCAGTTATTGGAGCGCGATAATGAGTCAGCAAAACCAAAAGCTAACGTCCAACAACACGATAATAATCGTACCGGTGGCAACGGCCATCGGAAAAATGATAAGTATCGTGGGGGAAATTATCATTCCAAGAATGGTAACCACTTCGGTGGTAATCATGGCCAAGATAATAGAAGTGGAATTCAAGAAGAAAAGATTTAACGATGATGGGAAGACGTCGACAGCAGCACCAACACCAGCACCAAATTCTAGGGGAGGAGAACGACCGCCAGTTAGATGCTATAATTGCGGAGAGGAGGGACACATAAGTCAAAACTGTTCACAGCCTTCCAAGGTATGTTTTAGTTGTGGAAAAGACGGTCACATAGCTCAATTTTGTCCTGTAGCAAAATCAAGTCTAGGTGGGACGATTGTGGCACCAAAGGCGGATCACGGACAAAACAAAGTCGGTGGTTTCAGGAAGAGCGTTTTTCGTGACTTCTCAAAAAGCGAGTAACCCGAACGAAGTTAGCACGAGTTAGTTAATTATAAATTCTTACGAAGTCTATACCTTATTAGATACCGGTTCTACCAATTCTTTTATCTCTCTTGCTTGCGCTCAACGTTTAAATTTGACTCCGGAGAAATTAGACTTTGACTTATCGGTTGAAACACCGTTAGGAGAAACCTTCATTTCATGTGATATCCAAGTCTTGGATGAGAGTCACAGTTTTTTTAATGATATTTCTATTGTTAATAAATTTCCTGACGTATTCTCGAAGAACTTCTTGGCCTACCCTAGAGCGTGAAATCAAATTTTGTATTGACCCCAGTACAAAATCCATTTCTAAAACCCATAAATTTTTCTTCGACCAAAACAAACGTATAATGCGCGAAAGACGTTGGCTTGAGCTGTTGAAGATTACGACCATACCATTTAATATCATCGTGGAAGAGCGAACGTGGTAGTTGACGCGTTGAGTAGAAGATCGTATACGGTTACGAGTGTGACGTTGTTAACATAAAAACCCATTTTGTATCACTTACAAATGATGAAGATAGAGTTAAAGACTCTAGGGACCCACGTGGTGATATCAAATATACGAGTAGAATCAACTTTAATCGATAAAGTTAAAACCACTCAAGCTACACACCCGGAGCTGATGAATGTGAAGAAGAAGGTTCAAGAAGGCGTTATTCTAGAAGCAAGAATCGACGAAGAGAGTAAATCTCAACCCTCGATTTAATTTGGCCATTCGAAATCCTCGATCGAGTAGGAACTGTAGCCTATAGACTCGCTTTACCACCAAGTATGTTACGTGTTCATAACGTTTTTCACGTATCGATGTTATGTAAATATGTGGATGACCCGAACCACATTATTAAATTGGAACTAGATGAGATAACAGAAGATTTAACATATGAGGATATACGTGTTAAAATCTTGGATAAGAAGGATCATATTCGACACTCAAAGGTTATACCTCAAGAGTTGGAATATGAAATGAAGTAAAGGTATCCTCACCACTTCGGCATACCAGGTACATACATAAATTTTGAGGGCAAAAATTCATAAGGAGGGGAGGTTGTAAAACCCCGAATTTAATTCATAAAAGGTTAAAGTTAAGGGTGATATGTGAAAATTTTTGCAAAGTAAGCAAGTTGTTATAAAATATTCGTTTAGTTGGGGATAATTCTTTTTATCGGGGAATATTCGTACGACGATACAATCATTGGTGGACCCCACAACGGAAGTATTGTTGTAGTTAAAAAATGACAGAATTATCTTTTTATAAAAATAACGGCGAAAGTGTTACCGTTAAAACTGTTGAACTACCCGGTAGTAAAAGTACAATAATACGCGTGGTTGCATATTAGCACACGGTATTGATTATTGATGCTTAGTAAGAAGTCACTCAATTATACTCAATTAATGCTATAGTAATTGTTGCATCATATCTCTCATATTATTGATTCAATTATTGTCACAGTATCACTTGTATAATATGTTATATTATTAAATAAATAAATAAGACGATAAAGTTATTCATATTATTATTTGTAATATTGACAATGTCTAGAAGTTCTGTCAAGGAGAGGTTAAATAATCTAATTGCGCGCCAATAGGGAGAAATCCTTATCGGAAAGCCCCTCTTTCCTGAGAACGATCTGGTTGTTAAATATTGTGCGTTATAATATTAATGATGAATAAATTCATGTTGATTAAAGATGAAATTGATAGTTCCATTGTGTGGGAATTATTAGTGTTAGTGGAAATCGACATTTATTTTGATAATAATTGATGTTTGGAGGCTATATTGACCAATCAGGTAATTCACCGGATAAATGGGCAATTAATTGTTATTAATTCACATGCTTATAACTATGTGTTCACATGTGTGTACTATTGATTCACATGATTTACTATTAGGGATGTTGGTGCAAGATTGATAATACTTGCATGATTTACTAATACTTGCATGCATGGTGAATTCTTCTGTTATTCCATTCTTTATTATTCTATTGGAATAACCTGTCTATGCGGACTACCGCATGCATGGTGAATTCTTCTGTTATTTCATTCTTTATTATTTTGTTGGAATAACCTGTCTATGCAGACTACCGCATGCATGGTGAATGACTCTTCGTATTCATTCCTTATTAAATTATGGAAATGATCTGTCTATGTGGATTATCGCATGGCGGGTGAAAATCCATTTGCAATTTCATATATTCTATTATACTCAGTTGGTTAAAGTTTTGGCTTCTATACTCCATAAAATTAGTAGAATATCCTTGATATTTGCGCTTCATCCAGTATCTTTCCATGAAAATATTCTTCTGAGCATTCTTGAATTTTACTCCATAAAGTAGTATCATGTTGACCATTTGAACATTATTAAATTCTGGATAAATTAAATTATAAATCTTTAAAACTTGTCCTTGAACTTGTTTTATTGAATTATTATGTCATGGTCAACATCCTCATGCTTATATTATGATGAAAGTCATCTTTGGTAAGTGCATAGATGGACTTGGTATGATTATGACCATGGATTATTCGGTATAATCATGACTGTAATGTAACGAATGATGTGGTAAAAGTCCTCATTGGCCTGTAGTTCACTTATGGACAGTTGTTGGTATGATTATGACCAGGAATTTTTTGGTATAATCATGACCATTGATGATTACATAAATATCCTTGGTCGTGGTGCAGGGATGATTCGATGATGTGGGTTATTTATTAAGCTGAGTCTCAGCGATAAAGTTGATGAACATCTTTTTAAATCATAGAAGATAGAAGATTTTATGCTCTAATTAACTCTTCTAATGGATCACTTATTCCGCTGCACTTGTTGATCTAAAACTTATTGTCTGTTGTATTCTATCAGTTGTTATACTGTTGAAGGCTAAGGATAATTTATTCTGCATTATCTTAGTCATAATATTTCTTACTAGGCTAGTTGAGCTCACCCTTTTGCTTTCATTGTTCTCTTCAGGAAATGAGAACGTAGCCGGGACTAGTCGGGGAACGGAGTGACGGTCCAGATGATAGCATTAGTAGTCCTCACTATTTTGTTAAATAGTGTGACAATAAATGTAATGAGGACTCCATTGAGTGTGGATATTGTCTAGATCACAATATTCTTATTAAAACTCTTAGATTATGTTTTGTCGTATTTTACACGACAGTTGTATTATTAAGTTGTATTTGAATTTTGTACCATGAATTTGGCGACTCAAGATGGGTGATGTATACCTGTTTTGGGGGCGTCACATTGTACACCTTGTTCGGATTCTCGGATTGAAGTTCTGCAAGTTCGGGTAGACATCAGAGTGCATAAGTGCACGTACTTTGAGACGGCATGACTCGCAGAGCTCGGGGCACCTCGGGCAGCCGCAGGTATATTGAACTTGGGGTGGCCATTTGTAAGAGAAAAAGAGGCGAAGAAGCCCTGTATAATTTGCTCTGTACACACCTCATATTGAGTGCTTTCTCAGTTTAAACACATGTTAGCTCACATATAGCTATATTTTACCGGCAGGAGCTGAGTGTTTATCCATCTAGAGTCATAAAAACTTGCCTTGGTAGCCCACTGTAAGCCTTCTCACACTCTATAAAGCCTTTTTCTTCATCTTTGCACACACTATTCTTCACATTGAAAGTCGTGTTATGTGTGTATGCCCGGACTTCGGTCCGTCGTTTTAATTTCTGTCTGTATATATACTTATATATGCATATATTTTTATATATAGACTAACATTATCGAGTTATGCCTCGATTGAGCCTAAACTTATGTGGAGAGCGTTTACTTGCTATATATATATATATATATATATATATATATATATATATATATATATATATATATATATATATATATATATATATATATATATATATATATGAATCACATTATAGATTATATCCAGATGAACACAGATTTTACATTCTGAGCGTTTTATCGCTTTTATATATATATATATATATATATATATATATATATATATATATATATATATATATAATGTAAATGCATGATGATGTTTCTCAATCGAAATGCACTTGGGATATAAAATTGGGCTCATCAAACATAGTTCGACAACATGTTCATATATATATATATATATATTTACAATTTTGTCAGTTCGAGTTTATTTTGGCCTTTTACTATTTTATTTTACATTATGTCCTTACCAAGTTTACTTGTGGCGGTTGATCGCTTTTGCGCTTTTACATTTAGTCCTCTCGAGTTTACTTGTGGCGGTTGATCGCATTATCGCTTTATTTATATTTTCGATCCTCCATGGAGGTTCTTCGTAGTGGTTGATCATGTATATATATATATATATATATATATATATATATATATATATATATATATATATATATCTTTTATATATTTACATTTCGATCCCCATGGAGGTGCTTCGTGATGGTTGATCATGTTTGTATATATATATATATATATATATATATATATATATATATATTACAACTTTTATATATATAACTGCATCGCTTTTCATATAAACTACGGCATCATGTGAGCCTAGAAATCATGTGATCACAGATTCAGTTCCCGTGATGGACTTTTTCAGCTGTAAGTAGCTTGTAAATTATTCATGGTGTTTGAATTTCCTTAGATGGTTGTCATGCCCATGAGGAATTCGGCACTGCTATATATTATTTTCTCAAAGATGTTTCGCATCTCGAAAATAAAAGCAAACCAGCCGAACATTTAATAATAAAATAGAAGTATCAAAGGCCTCAATTACTATTGAGCACAGGGTTTGAAAAACCTCTTTTACAAAACCTCACTGCTATATCTTGTTTAAAACTTAATTTTTGTATAAATTCAAACCCTGTGTATATAGGTTTGAACGAGGCATAGCACTACTTTCAAATAGATTGCACATTGATCCACACACACACACACACACACATTTATATAATAGTTTCTTGAAAAGTGGCGGTCACCGTGGTAACACGGATGTCAGGGGGTGCCTAACACCTTCCCTCCGCATAATCAAACCCCCGAACCCAAATGAATCTCGGTTTCACAAACCCATTTAGCAGTGTCACATAACTGGGTCAATGTGCAAACCTTTTCTCGGTTGCGTTGGTGTAACCAGTTAAAAACACCAACTGGCGACTCTTACAGTCAAATCGTCAACATGATACAGGTCGGACCTTTTTCACTTGTTTTTTCAAATAAATCTCACATAACATGAGAACACCAAAAAATAAGAATAGAAAATGGACAAATAAAAATCCCGACGTCGACAAAGGTGCTTCGTGGTGGTTGATCATGTCTGTATATATATATATTTGTTTACATTTTTCATATAAATTGCGGCATTATGTGAGCCTAGGAATCATGTGATCATAGATTCAGTCTATTGAATCTAGGTTCGGTTCCCGTGATGGACATTTTCAGCTGTATGCAGCTTGTAAATTATTTCACGGTGTTTGAATTTTCTTAGATGGCTGTCATGACCATGAGGATTTTGGCACTACTTTGTACATTATTTTCTCGAAGATGCTTCGCATCTCGAAAATAAAAGCAATCAAGCCGAACACATAATAAAATAGAAGTACTAAAGGCCTCAATTACTATTGAGCATAAGGGTTTAAAAAACCTCTTTTTACAAATTTCACTGTTATATCTTGTTTAAAACTAAATTTTTACACAAATTCAAACCCTTTGTATATAGGTGTGAACAAGGCATATCACTACCTCCAAATAATTGCACATTGACCCACACACACACACACATTCGTATAACAGTTTAAATTAAAAAGTGGCGGTCATCGTGGTAACACGGATGTCGGGGTGTGCCTAACACCTTCTCTCTGCATAATCAAGTCCGTGGACCATAACCGGTTTCACAGACCCGTTTAGCAGTGTCACTTCACTGGGTCAATGTGCAAACCTTTTCTCGGTTGCGTTGGTGTAACCATTTAAAAATACCAGCCTGCGACTCTTATAGTCCAATCGTCAACATATACATGTCGGACCTTTTCACAACTTGTTTTTTCAAACAAATCTCACTTAACATGAGAGCACCAAAAGACAAGAACAGAAAAGGGACAATAAAAATCCCGACGTCAACACGTGGTGACTCTGCTGGGGACTCCAGTAAGAGGACTTAAGCTGCTATTACAAGCTTTTCAAAACTGTTATATGATTGTGTGTGGATGTTGCATTTACATTTTGATGAATGTGTACAAATGCATTTTTACTTACCGCACTTAATGCTTTACACTATATCTTCATATGATATTAGTGCTTCGGACATGTCATCATTTTCATAAACGGTGAGACACGTTGTATGTAAATGTATGTTGTGTGGTTCCTCCACCAGGAGGCTATCCTGTCGGTGTTTGATTATTGGACTCGTAGGGAGACTAATTCCAATGAGGCTAAAGAAAGGCACCACCCATATTCGCTCCAGTTGAAAGACCAGATTAATTTACTGTTGAGTAAATTGCAATGATCTAGAAACCTTCATGCGAAAAAGCCGCGAGAGTAACCTAAGATACCAGCCTCTAATAAACCAAACGCGGAGAAAAGTCTCTTCATACTTTCCATTTTTTTCAATTACTTGTAAAATCATTTACTTGTAATGGCATTCCATATCAATCTCATTGTAATGGAAAGTATAAAGGAAAATGTGTACATGCACTCCTATTTACCATGCTATCTTACAAACAGCTAACATCCATTTTGCAGGATAATGCTCCTAAAACTGACATATTATGATAGCATGTAAACATTTATATATTCCCTAAAACTAAACTATATAAGTTTTTTGTAGGGAAACAATTGGGCCTGTTACCCGCTTAAAGTCCAAAAAGGCCACGAGCCTACAGCCAATTATGTCTTCATCTGACCAATCCAATCCTACTCCTGTCTCTTATGAGGAGTTTAACGGATTAAGGAAACAAATTACAGATTTAGCTGTTCTGCTTAAAGAACTACACCAGTCTACTCAGGGTTCACGAATACCCGTACATAAAGAATCCTCTGCACAGGGAGGAACCCAAGGTTCGAATAAAATAATTCACGAACTTCAGTTAGATACAACCAACAAAACCCCTGAAAACAACCATCTCAAAGAAGATCCAGACACCGGTGATATCAGGAAGAAAGTCCTTCAGATGGAAGAAACCATTCGTTCAATCAGAGGAATTGGAGCACACGTGAGTGTTTCATATGCTGACCTTTGTATATACCCTGGTGTGCATTATCTAGAAAAGTTCAAAACTACTGAGTTTGAAAAGTATGATGGATTAGGGGATCTTTACACACATTTGAAGGTATTCATTGGAGAACTCGGATCTTATGTTGAAGATGAAAACTTGGTAATGCGTGTTTGTTTTGAAGAGTCTAAGCTGGAGAAGCCTGGTTCATGGTGTACCAGATTAGACAACTCAAAGATCCATAGCTATGAAGAGCTAGCTCATCCCTTCCTCGGTCAATCTGACTTCCGGTCTCAAATAGCTCTGGTAATTTTGGGTGCAGTTACCAAGGTCTAGAAATAATCTAATGAGTCTGTCAGAGAGTATGCTCAAAGGTGGAGGCGCCATGGTGCTCAAGTTATTCCTTCTATGACCGAGTCAGAAATGGTTATGACCTTCATAGACATACAAGTAGCTCCTTTCTATGAAAGAGTCTTATCTGGCATTGGCAAGCCATTTTCTGAAATGATCAAACATAGGGAGATGGCTGAGATGGGATTAAAGTCAGGTAAGATTCAAGACCTAGCCACTCTTAAAGCTGTTGCTGAGAACATCCAATCCGGCACTTATGGAACAACCCCCGGAGGGTCTATAAGAAAAAAGAGGAGGATGTTTCCTTGATACTACAAGGTCAGAAAGGCAATTAGAACATGCCTATCTAGAGGAGAAACTACTCCCCTTTTCAAGCACAGTCTTCAAACCCTCCATTGCCTAAAGGTGGAGAAGTCAGACACAATCGAGTGTTCACCCCCTTAGGGGACTCACTCAAGAACATTCTCACTCTTCTGATAACTCAGAAGAAAATTACTCATCTTCTTCCACCAGCCAACCCGAATGGGAAGGGTTTCAGTGATAACCGAATGTGTGCTTATCATGCCAGGGCACCGAGACATGATACTCAGGATTGCTGGGCCTTGAAACATAAGATCCAAGATTTAATCGACAATGGTGAGATCGTGGTGACCAAACCCAACCAACCCCATGTACAAGACAACCCTCTTCCACAATATAAAGAAGAAGAGGTCAATATGTTAATTGGAGCAATGGACACAGTTCCAATTATGTTGGGGAATCTTCCCAGACCAGCAAGGATGGTGCTGACAAATGGGATTACACACAGTTCCAGTTTATGATGGAACGAAAGATGAAAGCTCTTTGTAAACAAGTTGAGCAATTGGCAGAACTGGTGATCCATCAACATCAAGCCACACGCTAATTAGTCAGTCAGGAGCATGCTAGTCTTCTTCCTTTTGTTATGAATACTCCATCATCATCTCCAGAAAGTGAAACATTGGAAGATAAGGTTGCCAAAAGAGAAAGTGATAAAGCCCATTGGGATTTTGTCAATAGAAGGGAATTTACATACCTTGGCCAACCTATGGAGGAGATATTTCAGATGCTGATCAATGAAGGAAGAATTACATCCCTTCTACATCCAATTAATCCCTGCTCAAGACGGTTCAATTCTAATGGAGTATGTCAATACCACTCCCATTCTCGCGATCACAGCACAGAAGAATGCTGGGCACTCCACCATCTTATCTAGAACTTAATTGACAGCGATGTCCTGAAGATGGAAAACGATGACACTTTGTTACTCGAGAGTAGGAATAGATATCCTACGAAATGGAAGGACGTCATAGCAGTTATATCCGTTGAGGCTGATGAGGGTGCAAGTCCACTCACTATGCAAGCAATTTAACTCAAAGGTGTTGACGATCCTTTGAAAGTGGCTGAACCAAAGCCAATCCTTCTTCCATACAGATCACAGTATTCTGTTGTCAGCTTACACAAAGTGCCATGGAATTATAGAGAGGCTGAAGGATCCACATCTCACATAACTGATGCAATGTTGAAGGATAATCCATTGTATCTTCCCCAACGGGTGATGAAGCCTACCATCAGAGCAAAGGGGAAGATTCCCATGGAGAAGATTTTGAAGGGTTTCTCCGTACTATGGGTCATAATGAAGCCAAGGTGGTTTTAAGCTTAAGAGAAGCTCCACAGCAAATTTTCATACTAGACTTAGTTTTTTATTCCGAAGATCACAGAAAGGTTCTGCTAAAAGTTTTGGAAGAAGCCCACTTATCAAAATTAGTGGATGTTAAAAAATTCCAGCATCTGGTTGATCACATTTTTAACAACAATGTGATATCTTTCACTGATGACGACATACCCGCTGAAGGGACCGATCATTGCAAGTCGTTATACATAGCGCTTTTATCCTCCGGATACATGGTGGGAGGAGTCTTGATAGATGGAGGTTCATCTCTGAATATCTGTCCTTATGCTACCTTGGAGAAGATGAATATCAACCCTAACAGGATCAAAAGCAGCCATACGGTTATTAAAGCTTTTGATGGATCCTGACGGAACGCTGTCGGAGAAATTGAACTGCCAGTGGAGATTGGTCCACATACATTCAGTGTATCCTTTCATGTGCTCAAAATAGCTACAGGATACAACCTGCTTTTGGGAAGACCATGGATTCATATGGCTGGAGTCGTCCCTTCCACTCTTCATAAGCAACTCAAGTACATTATCAACGATAGCGTAGTCACTGTTAATGCTGAGCCGGAATGTCCTGAACAAGGTGATATACCACTTATTAGCTTCAACACAGAAGTTGAGTCGGTCAGTTTCCAAGCCTTGGAGGTGAGTAACAATCATTAGCATCCCATTGGGGCTTCACCTATTACACCCAAGATTTCTGTCGAGGTAATGTCGGCCACTCAAGAGATGATGTCATTAGGTCATCAACCTGGACAAGGGTTGGGCAAAGATAATCAGGGCATTAAGCACCCAATTCAAGTGTTCAGTCAAACAGGGACATTCGGACTAAGATATACTACTAGTTCCAGTCACAAGAATCCTCATAAGCACAAACAGATTCCTTCATCTTCAGCCACACGATGATTACCTCCACTTACAAATCCTGAGCCTGTACGGTCTCCAGTAAAGGTGCCTGCTCATGTGATGACTATGATATTTCCCAAACCAATATTAGTCAAATCAAAAGAGGTCTTTATTCCTAATCCTAAAGTGGAAGAAGTGGAACGGAGACGTAAACAAGACATCGCCAGGAGATTGTCTCACCTACGTATCATTTTCCATGATGAACATACAAACAGATATACTCCAGACAATGATTGTCCAGACATAATGGTCATCATGCAGGAAAAGGAGGACGATGATAGCCACCTCATCATTGTCGTCCACCAGGATTTCACCCTTGACAATTGGAGCAGCACTCCTTGCATTGGTCGACAAGGTTAAAATGGGCAGAAACTCCTTCTGCCCCGTAGATATCAATAACTGCTTACTTTTTTGTACAGTATTAGCAGTTATTTTATCAGTACATGTTAACACATTGTATGATTGAACAATTTCATATATTAAGTGAATCATATTTTGTTTCAGGACTCTGAATTTAGAAGTGCCTATACTTGCTGATAAGGTGCCTTTTCTCCACAAGGACTGTAACTTTGATGAAAAGTTGGACTCAAACTTGATGGAAGTACAAGAGAACATTGAGATACCTCAAGAGATCAAAGAATGGGTCGAAGACAAACCTAAACCCAACCTTGATCAAACCACTTCATACAATCTTGGAACCTTAGAAAACCCTAAGCTAATCCAGATTGGTTCAGACCTCACTTCAAACCAAAGGAATGACATGGTTGCATTATTAACCCAATTCCAGGATGTGTTTGCATGGTGTCATGAAGATATGTTGGGTTTATCCACTAACATTGTTATCCATCGCCTTCCCATTAAAGAGGGATTCAAGCCAGTCAGGTAGAAGTTCAGGCAATTAAAACTTGAGTGGAGTTTAAAGGTTAAGGAAGAAATTATGAAACAATTTCGAGCAGGCATCATAATGTTGTCTACATACCCTGAATGGCTATCTAACATAGTCCCCGTACCTAAACCGGGAGGAAAGGTGCGAGTCTGCATGGATTACCGGGATCTGAATAAAGCTTTCCTTAAAGATAGCTTTCACGTGCCATTTATGCACATTCTCATTGACAATACTTCTCAATATGGCACGTACTCCTTTGCTGATTGTTTTGTGGGGTACCATCAAATCATGGTTGCTGAGGAGGATTGTGAGAAAATATCTTTCATCACTCCTTGGGGAACCTTTTGCTATAGACGGTTGTCATTCGGCCTCATCAATGCCGGAACAACCTATCAGCGTGCTATGATGGCTCTTTTCCATGACTTAATGCACAAAGAGATAGAGATCTACGTGGATGACATCATTGTCAAATCCCAAAGAGAGGAAGACCACCTAGACCATCTTAGAAAGTTATTCAATAGTTTGCGTAAGTAAAACTTGAAGTTAAATCTAGCCAAGTGTGCCTTTGGTGTTAAATTAGGCAAGTTGCTAGGATTCCTAGTCAGCCACAAAGGGATTGAGCTGGATCCCACCAAAATCCAGGCCATCAAGGAAATGCCCATTCCTCAGATAAAGAAGAAAATACGGGGATTTTTTGGAAGAATCAACTTCATTAGTAGGTTCATTTCTCAACTCACAGCAACCTGTGAGCCTATCTTCAAATTGTTAAGGAAGAACTCCTCCATGAAATGGAATGATGAATGTCAAAAAGCCTTCCTTATAATCAAAGAGCAGCTGGTTAACGCTCCTATTTTGTTACCTCCTAGGGATGGTGTTCCATACTCATGTGCATATTTATTAATGACAATGCCATGGGCTGCATGTTGGGACAGAAGGATGATATAGGCTAAGAGCGAGCTATCTACTACCTCAGCAAAAGATTCAGCAACAGTGAACACAAGTACACTCTGATTGAGAAGACTTGTTGTGCTTTAGCATGGGCTTCCATTAAGTTAAAACATTACCTCCATGGTCATACAACCCATCTCATATCCCCTGTGGATCCACTCAAGTACGTGATCAATAAACCCATATTTTAATTATCGGTTGTCCAGATGGCAGTTGATCCTACAACAAATTAACATCGTCTACGTGACGCAAAAGTCCATTAAAGGTCAAGGAATTGCGGATCAATTGGCCGCCGCACCTGCAAGGGATTTCAAACCCTTGGAAACATACTTCCCCAATGAAGGGGTAATGACAGTTCAACAACACCATCAATATAATGCATGTCATACGTGGAAAATGTATTTTGATGGAGCTGTTAACATAAAAGGTTCTGGAGCTAGAGCAGTTCTAGTATCCAGTATGGGAGAGTAGTATCCCGTCAGGGTTAATTTGCAATTTGTCAGCACCAACAACACAGCTGAGTATGAAGGCTGTATCATGGGGGCTAAAACTTGCCCGATCAATGGGCATCAGGTGGTTAACTGTCTTTGGAGATTTAGAATTGGTCATTAGACAAACCACAGGAATCTATCACACCAAAGAACTACACTTGCTGCCTTACCATCGGCAAGTTTTATAGATGGCTATGGAGTTTGAAGAAATAACCTTCCTCCACATTCCTCAGAATAGGAATGATTTTGCGGATGCACTAGCAACTTTGGCCTCCTTGATCAACATACCTGACAAGGAAAACATGCCAAGCATCCCATTTGCCATGCAAAAGGCTCCAGCCTATGGGAATTATGTTGGAGAAGTATTGGATGAGCTACCTCCATCTAACACCCTTGGCATCAGCACATTAAGGAGTACTTGCGAGATGGATCTACACCCGCTGAGGTGAGCCCGACTAAAAGAAGGCGGATCCATCGACTAGCAATAAAATTCTACCTGAGCGGAGATGCACTCTACAAAAGAGATGCATGACAAGGTCTCCTCAGATGTCTGGACAAGGACCAAGCTCAGAGGCTCATGGATAAAATCTATGGTGGAGTATGTGGCCCACACATGAGTGACCCTCTATCTCGTTTAAGGCTGACTGTGATGATCACGTCAAAAGATGCTACCAATACCAAATTTATGGGAATGCTATCCATGCCCCTCTGAGGGAGCTCCACAACATGAGTTCTCCATGGCCCTTCTCAATGTGGGGAATGGACATGATTGGGCCCATCGAGCCCAAAACCAGTAATTGGCATCGGTTTATCTTCACCATGATCGACTACTTCACCAAATGGGTAGAAGCAGCCTTCTTCCCAAGGGTTACCAAAGAAGTAATCATTGTTTTCATCAGAAACAATGTCATTTGTCGATATGGACAACCAGAGGTGATTGTGTTAGACAATGCGAAGAACCTAAAAAATAAAATGATGAAGGAGTTATGCAGGCAATTCCATATCAAACACCTTAACTTTATCATCTACCGTCCAAAGATGAATGGTTTTATTGAAGCGGCTAATAAGAACATCAAGAAGATCATGCAAAAGATGTCCGCCAACCACAAAGGATGGCCTGACTTGTTGCCTTTAACTTTGTTAACCTACAGAACTTTAATGCGTACTTCCACTAGGGCAACCCCCTACTTATTAGCCTATGGGATGGAAGTAGTGCTTCCGATAGAGGTGGAAATGGAATCCCTCAGAGTGTTAATTGATGCTCAGCTAGATGAAGACTAGTGGTTGCAAGATATGTATCACCAATTGTCTCTAATAGACGAAAGGCGATGTGATGCTATCTTCCATGGTCAGTTATATCAACAGAGGGTCACTAGATCGTACAAGAAGAAAGTCCAGCTACGGCAGTTTAAACAACATGACTTGGTTTTGAAGAAGATCATTGACAACCAAGATTAGTCTAAGGGAAAATTCGCTCCAAACTGGGAAGGCCCGTTTATTGTCAAAGAAGTATTAACAAGAGGTGTTCTCAGATTATAGGAAATGGATGGTGACAAATTTCAGCTCATCAACTCAGACACCATGAAACGATATTATGTCTGAAGTTACCATCAAGCAAACATCTTGGTTTTGGATCACCAGATCACCAATCATTTCAGGTTTTATAACCATTATTACATACAACTTTCTTCATACCCAATTTCCCCATTAGGGAAACACACTCTTCAAGCCAGCAGCCTAGTTTCAGATCATCAGATCTTTCGCTTCACATCTTATACAACTTCGGTTATCCCACTAAGGATTGAACCCTTTCCCTGCAGTTTGTCCTGAACATGGGATCAAACTTTTTCACACCTGTAGTTTATCCTGAACAATGGATCAAACTTTTCCCCCTACAGTTTTTCTTGAACATGGGATCAAACTTTTCGGCTGCAACTCGTCCTGAACATGGGGCGAACAACGTCGACCTGATCTCCCTGATACCTAGGAGTACGTAGGTCACAATAAAAAAAAACAAACACATTTCTACCCTTTCTCTATATAAAAAAACAACAAAAACATTTCTACATCTTTCTACACCCTTACACCATTCAACGCTGAACCTCTTACACCAAGTTCGAACTATACAGACCTAATCTCCTCATTAATAGGATTACGTAAGCAGGCATTTATGGTTCGGTCTTACCCCTACTAAAACAAATACTTGTCAGCGGTAATGGGATAAAACTTTAATCCATCACATTTCATCGGCTTCAGACCAAAGGGATGGAACTACCTAGCCTCCCCATAAATGGGAGAGTTGGCGATCATCTAAGCTGCGGTTGATTCCTCAAAGAGCAACACCCATCCATAAGAGATGGAAATAACTGGGCTCCTCTTAAATATGAGTATTGGTGACCATCTGTGGTGTGGTCAACCTTAGAGAGGAAAGCCACATTCCTCTCCAAATCTACATACAGAAATAAGTCCCAAGACACCAAAGAGGGTAAGGATACACATAGATCAATGATCCATTCTGATAGATCTTGAGACATCTTAATGTCCACCTATCAAGGATGAGTTCATAATACATCAAGATCACAAGCCCTGAAGAAGCAGGAAAAATATGAAGCAAATATCCAGGCATAACTAAAAGGGAAGTGGATCAAAATATATGTCCTTGCCATATATAATGTTGTTTGATATAGACAATATGAACTGTACATGACAAAATGGCTAAGCTAGTCTGTGCAGGAAAATACAAGTCTATCTACAAATTGGTGTATATGTGGGCTATCAGATCTAACTTAGCATCTCTCTCCGAAGAAGAGGATAACGTTGTGGTCTTCTGCATTAGCATATCTACATGTGCCAACAAGTCCGAGGCCACCTACATGGTGACATGATGCTCATCAATATATACACTCATCTCGGCAATCATGCCAGTGGTAAGGGATCTCACTGTAGTACTATCTGTAACGATTATATCCCGGGCAGATAGGGAAGTATCCCGCTCAACAATCAATGCATCTCTAGCTATATGGCCTCATCCCGCTCCTTAATAGCAGTATCTCTATGAGCTACAACCTCATCTCTCTCTAATAGAGCAGTGTCTCTCCCATCAAGAGCTATCAACATCAAGGCCCTAGCCTGATCTCTCTCAAAGGTCATCAGATGAAGACTCTGCTCTAAATACTGTGCTGAATGCTAAATCCCAGTAGCACTCATACTGGGAGAATCTACAAGAGCTACTGGCAACCTAGTGAATGGCTCCTCCTCAGTGGAAATATCAATGTCCTCTATGGGCTCCCCATCATCTGAATCAATCTTCGGCACTGTGGATACTACTCTAGCCAATGCAGTCTCTGTCTCCATCCATGCAAAATACTCTACAGAATAGCCCGGATGGTGTTGGGTAAAATATATATATGCACAACACGCAAGTATACGTGGTCAACAAGTAATAAAGTGATGAGTAGAGTATCGTTCCCACAGAGACAAATTAGTAAGAAACTTAACCTTACAATTACCAATTTCCTATTAATCCTAATTTTATTAAACTAATCAATTCAATGATTAAAAATTATAGAAACTAAATTAAGAAACAAATAAACTACCACAAAACAATCACCAATATCAAAATATGGAATTTCAAACAATTAATGGGGAATTAGACTTATGATTTCACCCTAAGCTTCACTTTGATTTCTACACCTTTATTCCAATTCAAATCACTATACCAGTTTATTAATCAAGAACACGTATATAGTAGTAGCCACCTCTCGATGCACTAATACCATATTAACTTAAATCCACAATTTAGATAGAAACAAGTTAAACACCTTAAACAAATAACTCACTATATCTCTATGTGAATTATAATTAAAGAAGGTTTAAGATTAAGTTCTCTATCCGATTACATATGATGTCAAACATATCTCTACCTGAACATTTATCAAGAATCTGCTATTCATAAAATTCACGAACACATTATGACGCCCCCAAAATAGGTATACATCACCTATTCTGAGTCGCCAAATATATGGTAGAGAATACAAATACAACCTTAAATATACAACATGAGCTGTGAGTTTTAATACAAATATTGTGTTCTAGACAGTATTTAAACTCAAAATAAGTCCTCAATACATTTATTATCACACTATTTCATAGAATAGTGAGGACTACTAATGCAACCATCTGGACCTTCAATCCATTCCCTGACTAGTCCCAGCTATATTCTCATTTCAAGAGAAGAAACGGTGAAAGAAAGGGGTGAGCTCAACTAGCCCGAAGAAATATTATGACTAAGATAATGCGAGAATAAATTATCCTTAGCCTTCAATGATATAACAAGCGATAGAATATAATAGACAACAAGTTTTAGATCAACAACTTGCAATGAATAAGCAATCCATTAGAGAGTCAAGTAGAACATAAAATCTACTATCTTCTATGATTTAAAAGGGTTTTCATCACTTTTATCGCTGAGACTCAGCTCAATAAATAATCCACATCATCCCTGCACTATGGCCAAGGATATTCATTAGTATCACAACCACAAATTATCCATGCACTACGGGCCAAAGATAATCGTGTTTTTCATCAACGGTCCTGATCATGCCATAAAACAATTCATCTTTGCACCCTTGGCCGAAGAGAATCCATAGCAATAATCATACCAAAAACTGTCCATCAATGCACTACGGGCCAATAAAGACTTTTTCCACATCATTTGTAATATTACAGTCATGATTATACCGAATAATCCCTGGTCATAATCATACCAAGTCCATCTATGTACTACAGGCCACATATGACTTTTAACATAATATAAGCATGAGGATGATGACAATTCAATAAAACAAGTTCAAGAATAAATTTTAAAGATTTATAAATTAATTTATCCAGGAACCAATAACGTCCAAATTGTCAACATGATATTGCTTTGTGGAGTAAAATTCAAGAATGCTCAGAAGAATATTTCCATGAAAAGATACTGGATGAAGCACAAATATCCAGGATATTCTACTAATTTCATGGAGTATAGAAGCCAAAACTTTAACCAACTAAGTATAATAGAATATATGAAACTGCAAATGAATTTTACGCGCCGTACGGTAATCCACGAGATGAGATCATTTCCACAAGTGAATAAGGAATGAATACAAATGATCATTCACCATGCATGCGGTAATCCACGTAGACAAGTTATTCAAACAGAGTAATAAAGAATGGAACCGGTGTCATCGTAATCGCACGAGATAAGATATTCCAATAGAATAATAAAGAATGGAACGAAGTCATGCGTAATCCGCATAGGCAGGATGTTCGAAGAATAATAAAGAATAGAACCGGTCATGCGTAATACGCATGCACAGACGAGGATATTCCAATGAATAATAAAGAATGGAATAATGAAGAATTTCACCATGTATGCGATTACTTATGCATACAGTTATTCAACATAATAATAAAGAATGGAATAAAAACCCTTACAGTATTGAAAGAAAATAACTCTCTTCATGAATACGAAAGAATAATACCCTTACCTTAAAAAGAAGAGTATTCCGATGGGTAGGGCGGTGATATACTTGAAGAAAACTTGCATTATTTTCTACGCTCAAAGCTTTCTTAAACTCTAAAGAAATACGCTCAAGATTATAGAAGAAGAATTCTCTGAATTTCTTGTGTGTTTTTCAATTCTAACTAAGCATCCTATTTATAGGAGAATGGAAAGGATATTATGCAATAAAATATAATATATTCTATTTATAATTATATAATAAAACAAAATTTATAAAATATATATATATATATATATATATATATATTATTTAAAATCTAATAAAATAAATAACTTTATAAAAGTATTACATTTTATATAAAAAGATTTTACTATGCAAACACTATGCAGATACCTTATCCAAATACTATGCATAATAAAATATAATATATTCTATTTATAATCAAATAAAAGAAAACTTTATAAAAAGTATTATGTTTTTATAAAAAAATTTACTATTAGGACACTATGCGCGGCATTTATGCAAACAATATGCATAATAAAATATAATATATTCTATTTATAATCAAATAAAACAAAACTTTATAAAAGTATTCTATTTTATATAAAAAGTTTTTTGTTTTATTACATTTATAATAATAATAAAACAAAATTTATATATATATATATATATATATAAAAACTTTCATGACTTCCTGATTCCCCCATTTCTCAATTTTCTTCCATGAGCCCCACATGTGGGCCCCCACCTTTATTATACCGAACAAATTTCTACCGATTATTTTGAAAAATGTGTAAATGGGGGTCCATAAAATAAGCAACATTTACGACAAATACTTCATAAAAATCCCCTCAATATTTTTAACAACATATATCATCATTATTATAATTCGCAATATTTAACAACCAGGTCGTTTCCAGGAAAAAAGGAGCTTTCCAATAAGGATTTCTCCCTATTAGTGCAGCAATTAGGTGACCAAACCTTTGCTTCGATGAACTTCTAGACATCGTTAATATTGCAAATAATAATATTAATAACTTTGTTGTCTCAATTATTGATTTAATAATATATAAAATATTGACAATAATTGAATCAAATAACGTGAGATACTATCAAATTAAATTATCGTAGCAATAATTGAACAAAAGCGAGTGACTTTCACGTAAGCATCAATAATCAATACAGGTGTGCTACTATGCAACCACGCGATATTATCGTACTTTTAACACGGGTGTTTTAACAATTAACAATAAAACTCCGTAGCCGTTATTTTCATAAAATATTTTTGTCGCTTTTCAATCAAGCTAATAATTACATCGCTAGGGGTCCACTAATTATTATGCCGTCGTCATTTAATATTCCCTGTTAAAACGAATATTCCCCGACCAATCGAATATTATATAACCACTTGCTTACTTTGCAAAAATTTTCACATATCACCCTTAACTTTAACCTTTTATCAATTTAACCATTTACGAAATAAAATAATAATTATAAGAAAATTGAATACTTTCATTTCATAAAATTCGGGGTCTTACACACATGCTATATTAACTAAGTCTAGATTCGAATATCCTCTCTCGATTCCAAACAAATGCACAAAGAATTGTTGATCAGGCAATTCATAAATTCAAGCTCAAATTAATATAGATTAACTGGAAAATAGCTTATTGAACTGGAAATCAAAGTTTACAAAATCATCGATTCACTTAAGGATCCACCATAAGCCTAAAAAGTGAATTAGTTCATCAGAAATGAAATAACAACTGAATAAATCAAAGATAGCATTCTTTCAATTACAAATAAAAGTCTAAAAAGAAGAATAGTGAGAAACACCCTTCACATAGCCTAAATTTGCAATTGTCCAAAAAATCTCTTCAAAATCTTCCTCTAATGCTTGCTATGAAAAACTGGAATTGATCTTCGAAATAAGCCTTGTGTCTTTCTTTAATTCGTTGTTAATTGAGTAATATACATCAATCACACGTTTTTCTAGTCAATACCATGCCCAATAGAGTTCACTTGCCATCCAAATGCTAGAGTTCATGCCCCAACAGCGTCCAAAACAAAACAGGAGAGTTCACCAGTCGAGACCCCCCGCCCCGGTGGGGGTATGTGCCTAATATGAGCCCGGCCCGACGGGCATCCCTTCTGTTAATTTCTGTTGAAGACCCCCACCCAGGCGGGGGTATGTAGGCCAAACAAGCCCGCCCCTGCGTGCATCTATTCTGCTAATGAACTTTGCTTGCTTCCTGATTACTTCCAGAAAAGCTCCAAATGACTCCAAATCTTCTTTAAATTCCACAACAACCACCCTACACATAAAAGAACACAAAAACAAATAAAAATGATCATGAAAACAAGAAACCAGCAACAATTAAGCATGAAATGGACAACGATTCCTGGATATGAAATCCACTTATCAAAATCCCCCAAACTTAAACCGTGCTAGTCCTCAAGCACAAAACAAACTACATGCTACACAATGCAATGAAATGAGATGGAATGAATATAATCTATATGCTTTCGAATCGAATAGTATCGCAGAATCAAAATTATCTCATTGGCCTCAAAGAAAACAAACAAACTCTACAATGTTAATCACCAAAACCAATCCATGATTCTGTATTAATTCTCAAATCTTAAACCATCATCACTGGTATAATGTGCGCGTGTGTTCAACATCCATGATAACTGATACGCACTCAAATTCAATACATAATCAATTTCTTAGAAGGAATCATACAGCGCAAACTTAAAAATTTCAAAAATAAGCACATTCCAACTAAAACTAAGCAATACCAAAATCAAGGATTCATGCAGGGTACTTATACTTCATTTATATTCATTTTTTTTCACATGGGGGCTTTTTTCTCTTTTCCCATTTTAATAATTTTTTTTATAAATACACATATGACTGTGCAATGTCTCATCCCATTAGGCTAACAGTCATTACAAAAAAATGGGCCTTTAGCAACGATTTTTCAGGCAACGACTTTATAAGTCGTTGCTAAAAGTATATGTTTAGCAACGAAATTTGTCCTTTGTTGCAGATTGTGTCAGGCTTTCACTTTTTGCAACGAAATTCATAAGTCGTTGCAACATTTCGTTGCTAATTCATTGACGGGAAATTTTTTTGTTAGAAATTCATTGCAAAATTTTTGGCCACTTGATTTCCCTTCATTGTGGGCAACAAAAGTTTTTTTATTGCTAAAAATGGGGCTTTAGCAACGATTTTTCAGGCAACAACTTTATAAGTCATTGCTAAAAGTGTATATTTAGCAACAAAACTTGTCATTCGTTGCAGATTGTGCAAGGCTTTCACTTTTTGCAACTAAATTCATAAGTAGTTGCAAAATTTGGAAACAAAATTCGTTAGAAATTCGTTGCTAAATTTCTAACAACTTGATTTCTTCTCATCGTGGGCAACGAAAGTTTTTTTAATTGTATATTTCGTTGCCTAATATGGACCACATTCATTGGCAACAATTTTTATTTTCGTTGCATATTTTATACAACTTTTTGCAACGACTATTAACATGTTGCCATAAATTAAGATAATAATAATAATAATAATAATAATAATAATAATAATAATAATAACAATAAAAGTAATAATAATAATAATAATAATAATAATAATAATAATAATAATAATAGTACTAATAATAATAATAATAAATAATAATAATAATAATAAATTTATAATTTACTTCTCTGAGACTGAGTACCATATATTCTTGGGAGGTCACTTATATAAAACTCGCTCATCTATTTAGCATATCTAGCTTTCATGGGACCTCAACATATACTTTTGCTGTGAAAATTTATCATTTCCTTGAAATATTATCCAAATCGTTGGAAATTTTAGGAATTGTGTAATTGTTGACTCCTTATGCTCTTCTTTCCTAAGACTTCAGTATCATTCTTTGCTTGGGGGTTATGTTTGTCTAACTCGTTTTCATCTTCAAAAGTATATTAGGCTAATATTGGGATTATAATTATTGATATTCTTGTAACTGCCCCTTGTATGCTCTTGAAGTATCGTAGTTCAGTTCAGTGTTCACTTATACATACAAACGCTACTATGAGACTAATCTTCAACTCATTGGAAGTTAAAGTTCGGAGTACATGAGAGAATTGTTGATTGATTTCACAATCAATGAATTTGTGCAAGTGTACACAGTCAACAAGTAATGAAGTGATAAGATAAAGTGTCGATCCCACAGAGAATTCTAAGCAATAAATTCTAACTACTAGTACTATATCAATCCAATTTTATTTAAACAACCATAAAGTGTGATTTTTCCAAAATAAGAAAACTAAATTAAGAAATTAAACTAGATTATTCTAAAATTAAATCAAATAAACAAAAAAACTAAGATTGGACGAATAAATTCAGATAATTAAAGATTAAGACTCCAATATCCCCAATTATGAACTATAAACCAATTATCCAATTATCCCAATTATTATGCCTACTGAATTGTTAACAGGAATTCTAAGTGTCAAAAGCCCTTTTCCAAGTGATCAATTAACTTTTATTTAATCCAATTAATCTTGCTATATTCATATGCAAAACAATTAAATTGAACTCTTTCAATCCCAATTCCCACTTTGTTACATGCAGTGAACAGATATTCCTATTCAATTCACGACCCTAATTATTCGTCATGCAAATAATTAAGCATACATGTTATCATGTCCAGTTCTAACCCTAGATCTCCTCTCCCGATTCCTTCTAGAGTAACAAGGTAATTATTGGCCAAATAATTAATCAATAAGCACAAGACATAATAAACAATTCATTTTGACATAAATAATTAGAATAAATCAAATAATTAATTTATAGACATAAAAGGTTCAATTGTAGTCTTAATGAAATAATTAGTTCATAACAAAATTTAAAAACTACAATCTTTTGCAAAACATCCTTAAGGAATTACACAAATTGAGAATAAGGGGAAGAAGAAACTCTTGAGCAAATCCTTCAATCTTCAAGTAATCCCTTCCTTAGCCTTCAATTGTGGTAGATAATTTAATTTCAGCCAATAAGCCTTTATATACCAATTTCATCTAACCACAATCCTTTTCCCAATCAATAACTCAATTAAGTTCCTTATCCAAGTCAACTTTTCATCCCATGCGCGCCTCTTGGTCAACTCTGGCTGGGCCTCAGCGCCCCGACGCTGCTTGTAGTTCAATACATAGCGCCCCAGTGTTGTACTTCATTTTAATTATGAAAATGACATTAAACAGCCAAATTTCCCAAATTGCCCGTACATCTCCCAAATCTGCAAAATAACCAATAGACATAGTAAAAATACTTCTAAAAGACTAAAGAATACACAAATTTAAGCCCAAATATATCCAATTCATGGGTAAACTACCCAATTATCAAATACCCCCATACTTAAATCGTTGTTTGTCTTCAAGCAACAAAACACAAAACAACATGACAAACTAAACAAAAATGCAAATGCACCTAAAACTAACTACATGTTCGTAATTCCAGCAATCAAATAGCACACCGTATATCCATTAGGCCTCAGAAAAATCACAATAACATGCTAATACATCATATTAAGTCAGATCAATAATATCCCAACAATCAATAATCTAAATCTGTTATTACTGATATCATGTGTGTGTGTTCAACAACCATGCTAACCAATAAAAAGCAAAATATGAAACATAATAGATTTCTTAGAAGGCATCATACAATGCAATTTTAGAAACTCCTCAAATAAATTAGATTTGACTAAATTCCAACATTTACCAAAATCCAAGGGTCAAAATGGAATACTTATGCTTTACAATTTTTTTTTCTCTTTTTTTCTTCTTAACGGGGGCTTTGTGCACTTTTCCCGCTTTATTCATTATTTTTGTCTCATGGCTATGCAGTGTCCTATTCTCTTAGGATTTTCAGTGTTACCTTAACGAGCTTTTGACCAACGACTCCCTAGCCATTAAGACCTTAAGGCGCTAGGTGTAAAGACAATCCCCTCGGTCTTACTTACTCAAGTAACAAAGGCCACAAAACTAGACAAGTATGCCACTATTTTTTTTTTCAAAGCTTATATACTCCAAATATTTTTCCCCCAAACTGGAATTTATGTCTAAATTCAGTCATCTCTAGCTATTCAAATTGTTCCTTCATTTCACTAGCATTCATCCTTTAGAACTCTATTATCTATCCATTTAAACTTTCTTAGCCAACATGGTCATTTTTTAAAATGTGCTATCTTGATAATATCAGTGTCAAACAGATACAAATTTAAATTATGTCAAGAAAATCATATCACTAGCTTAACAATCCTTACTAGACTTGTTCATGCTATTTTAATTTCATCATTGGCCCCAAACACACGTAACTATTAAACAACTAGAATTAATATGCAATCCTAAATGCAACACTTAACCAACAATAAAAACATAAGCTATCCACAAACTACTAACAATCTAGTAATGCAATTAAAAATTAACTACCCCCAAACTTGTCAAGAGCAATGTCGTCATGCGAAAAATTTAGCAATAAAAAAAATAATAGAGGACTTCCCTGACGAGCTCATTCCTCGGGTGCAGCATCATCATCCTCGCTCATCTCTTGATCGGAAGGGGGGAAACACAGGCAGAACATGAGCAGTAGGGAACTGGCTAAGATTAACGCCCGGGTATAGTTGAACGTTCATGGCATTCTGGGCAGCAAATTGGTCGACCAAATATTTTTAGATGACGTCTTGATGTTCAGACAGGCGAATATTCTGAGATTCTAGATTATAGAACCACCCGACAATTTCACATTGTACAACTTCAGGAACAATACCACGGTGAGCTGTGAAGGAAGGACCATATGTGGGTGTAGCCGAAGGTTATGAAGCTTGTGGAGCTTCAACTTGGGTAATTATAAAACCCAATCCCCTAGGGTGGTTCTCCCTACCGGTCCATAATCTATACCTGCTGATCAGCTTGTGGTCGAACACCGGCATGGGGTTTGAATCATCTCATTCGACTTCCATTTGACCCCAAATTTTGCACATAACACGCAAATGAGAGATGGATGAGGTAGACCTCTCATGGTACCTCCTCGTGCAACATACAGAATTGATTGCTGAATTACGTGACCGACATCTATCTTCAAGCCTTGAATAATGGAATACAGCAGTACAACCCTCTCTTTGGTGACATGACTCACATGTGTGCATGGCATGAGTTTGGCGCAGATAAAGGCATATCACGCCTTTCCATATAAACTGAGGAGAGAAAGAGGAAAGGTCATGCTACCACGTTTATGCAATGTCCACGTGGTGCCCGGTTGACAAAGCTCGCGGATTATTTTTTCATAGTCTGGCCCATGACTCACAAGACTAGCATACTCATCGTTGTGTCCCTCTAACAGCAGTTTAGCAGCCGTTGATGTCTTCTTTTCCAAATTCAACAGTCTTGCCTCACACATACACCCCATAATGGAAATGCTCGGAAACATTGGCGTAGAATTCTTTGACGACTACAATTACTGCTGGATCAGGTTGTTCGGTGAGTATGAACCAATTCCTCTCAGCTATCATAACCGCCATGTCCCCATCCTTTGATTGATCGGGTCTTAAACCGCGTTCGGGGACAAGAGAGCGGGTGGCCATCCTATTATAGCGTTCTTGGGCTACAGCACTCATGAACCGATGGCTGTCAAATTTCGGTTGAGCCGAGGCTATCCTAGAACAATCTGCACGAAATCGCATTCACATGTATTAGCACTGGGTAGAAATCTAATATGTATAACTGTACCCATAACACTACCCCCAAACTTCAACATGAGTGCACATTGTAATACGACACATAGTGGCATTTCAGTACAGAAATGAAACCCATTAACTTAAATTGCCCCACACATATGTAAATAATGCAAATTCTTAATGAATAGCAAAAGCAGGGAGAAAAGAAAAATGGGACATGAGCAATCAACTTTATGGTAACACATGACAAATACTATTCACAAATAACCTTGTGTCAGTATAAATATGCAGTTTATTCATGCAATCATGTGTCACAAAATCTTTGAGACCTTTTATCAAACACCTATTGTGCGTTCTATCCGTTTCATATAGCATATCATGCGAAAGAAAATAGTAGCATATTGAGTACAAATTGAACACAGATATCAGCAATCCATCAACTACTTGCAATTACATAGTACTTAAGTGAGTTATAAGTGAATTAGAGATCTTCATTGGATGTTTGTGTGTAAATGACATCTTAGCTGGATGATGAGAGTGTAAAGCAGATTAAAGAATAGAGGGGGAGATGGAGAGATCGTGATATAACACTTCCCTTTGTACGTGAATGCAATATAGGAGCAGTTACTACAAAAAGAGAATACAAGAAGTTATGGACTAAAGGGAAAGAGTTTAAGAAGAGAAAACAAATCAGCAGTTAAATACTAGTAGGACTCGTAACCGCCCCTCAGCGTCGGGGCGCTGGATTATGATAGCAAAATAGCGTCGGGGCGCTATGTAACAGTGTCCTTTGCATGTCCCTAGCGTCGGGGCGCTGGGCTTATACGTGACTGGAGCGTTGGGGCACTGCTTGTCAGAATCTGTAAAAAGGCCCTAGCACCGGGTCGCTGTATATCATGTTATTCAGAGCGCTAGGACGCTGCTTGTCAGTGACTTCAAGAGGATCCGAGCGTCGGGGCGCTATAAATAGGTACAGATGTAGCGTTGGGGCGCTGCATTCTAAGTCTTGGGTTGGTGATCTGCTGTCAGACCAACTTGAGCAATGATGTCCTATACGCAAGACACAAACAATGTGATACCATTAGTGGTGTATTAAAATATCATAATAGCTTGCGTAAATTAAAATGTTGAAGGAAAGAGAATAAACATGAAATTGACTACTGAATCGAAAGAAAATCAAACTTTTGGGGTTGCCTCCCTATAGCGCTTGGTTTATAGTCGTCAGCCTGACTTTGCTGTGTTGCTCAATTGTCCACTGGTTCGGAGAGGTACATGGCCGTAGATTGGCGTTCGATGGGTCCACTCCAATAATGCTTGAGCCATTTGCCGTTCACCTTGAATGTTCATTTCGAATTCGGTTCCTTGACTTCAACATTTCTATGTGGACCGACAGAGATAACCACGAATAGCCCGGACCAGCGAGATTTCAACTTCCCACGGAATAAACGCAATCATGAGTTAAAAAGCAAGACTTGTTGGCCCGGTTCAAATTTTCGATCTAGGATTTTCTTATCGTGCCAGGTTTTGACTTTCTCCTTGTAGAGTTTTGCGTTCTCACAGGCATTGAATCAAAATTCGTCCATTTCATTTAATTGAAGTAACCTTTTCTCCCCCGCTGCTTGTAGATTAAAATTCAGTTTCTGGATGGCCCAGTGTGCACTATGTTCTAATTCGACTAGGAGATGACATGTCTTTTCGTAAACCATTCTGTAGGGTGACATGCTGGTCGGATTCTTGTACGCTATTCGATATGCCCATAGGGCATCATCTAGACGCATTGCCCAATCTTTCCATGACGGATTGACCACCTTCTCCAAGATTCTCTTAACTTCTTGATTCGAGACTTCCGCTTGACCATTGGTTTGCGGATGATACGCAGCTACAATTTTGTGACAGACCCCATACTTTATAAGTAATTTAGTGAACTACTTATTACAGAAATGAGTTCCCTCATCACTGATTATCGTCCTCGGCGTCCCAAATCGTGTGAAGATATTTTTCATCAAAACCGTAGTACAACGTTCGCCTCATTCGTGGGTAAATTTGCGGCTTCTACCCATTTGGAAACGTAATCGACTGCCAACAGAATGTACTGATTATTAAATATGGATGGGAAAGGTCCCGTAAAGTCGATTCCCCACACATTGAATAATTCAACTTCCAAAATTGTGTTAAGTGGCATTTCATTACATTTGGAAATATTGCCCACTCGTTGACACCGATCACAATTTAGCATATAAAGATATGCATCTTTAAATAGAGAAGGCCAGAAAAATCCCGATTGCAACACTTTGGCCGCTGTCCGATCACCGGCGTAATGACCTCCGTAATCTGATGAGTGGCAATGACCTAATATGATATCCATCTCTTCATGTGGCACACATCATTTGATTATTTGATCCGCACACGTCTTAAACAAAAATGGTTCATCCCAATAATATTGTCTAACATTGTGGAGGAACTTTTTTCGTTGTTGCGAATTCAAATCTGGGGGTAATACCTTTCCAACCAAGTAATTTATGTAATCTGTATACCATGGCAGTGTTGTTGTTACTCGAAGAAGCTGTTCATCCGGAAACCTCTCATTAATCATGACGTTATCTTTTTGCTGAGCTTCCGCATTTTCCAACCGAGAAAGATGATCCGCCACCTGGTTCTCGGTACCTTTTCTATCTCGGATCTCCAAATCAAATTATTGTAGCAACGGTACCCACCGTATTAACCGCGGCTTGGCATCCTTCTTCTCAATCAAATACTTAATAGCAGAATGATCAGTGTAGACAATTACCTTGGTCCCTATGAGATATGCTCTGAATTTGTCAAAGGTAAACACAACCGCAAGTAATTCTTTTTAGGTGGTTGTGTAGTTTAACTGAGCATTTGTCAACATCTTGCTGGAGTAGTAGATAGTGTGAAAAATATTGTCGCGACGTTGTCCCAAAACTACTCCAACTGCGTAGTCACTGGCGTCACACATCAATTCAAATGGTAAAGACCAATCGGGCGCCACTATAATTGGGGCTGAGACCAATTTCTTCTTTAACACTTCAAACGCATCGATACATGACTGATCCATCTTGAACGATACATCTTTCTCCAAGAGGGAACATAAGGGTTTCAAAATTTTGGAAAAATCTTTAATGAAGCATCTGTAGAACCCTGCATGTCCCAAGAAGTTCCAAATCCCCTTTAAAGATGATGGAGGAGGTAGTTTCTCAATTGTCTCAATCTTCACTTTATCCACCTCTAACCCTGCTGCAGAAACTTTATGCCCCAAAATTATCCCCTCTTGCACCATGAAGTGACATTTTTCCCAGTTAAGAACTAGGTTAGTTTCCACGCATCGCTTCAACACTAAGACCAGATATTTCAAGCATAAATCAAAACTATCACCGAAAACGGAGAAATCATCCATTAATACTTCTAAATTCTGTTCTACTATATCTGAGAAGATCGCCATCATGCACCATTGAAAAGTTGTCGGAGCATTATATACACCAAAAGACATACATCGGAATGCAAATGTACCGTACGGGCATGTGAATGTGGTTTTTTCTTGATCTTCTGGGGCTGTGACAATTTGATTATACCCGGAATATACATCCAATAGACAGTAGAACTGATGTCCCGCTAACCTATCCAGCATCTGATCAATGAATGCCAAGGGGAAGTGATCCTTGCATGTGGCTTTATTTAGTTTGCGGTAATCCATACATACTCTCCATCCTGTAACGGTTCTAGTGGGGATGAGCTCATTAGCTTCGTTCTTCACCACTGTCATACCCCATTTCTTTGGTACGTATTGTACAGGACTTACCCATGAACTGTCCGAGATTGGATAAATAATGCCGACATCCAACCACTTTATGATCTTCTTTTTCACCACATCCTTCATAATGGGGTTTAGCCTTTTTTGTTGCTCAATGTTTGGTTTTTCCCCCTTTTCCAATAAGATCTTATTCATACAGAATGATGGACTAATTCCTCGAATATCTGCTATAGTCCATCCAATTGTTGTTTTCAACTCTCACAATACCCTTAGCAGTTTCTCTTTTTGCGTGTCAGTTAACTTTGTCAAAACAATTACTGGTAGGGTAGCATCTTTTCCCAAATAGGCATACTGCAGATGTGATGGTAGCGATTTTAATTCTAACATCGGTGGCTCTTCTATCGAGGGTTTGAACTTCTTACCTTCCGTTTTAGGCCTATCAAGAGTATCGAAGGAGTGTTTACTTTTCCTGGCGGTAGGTAATGCATCTAGCCATTTGATATACTCAATGTCACCCTCAATATCATAGTCGTCCATCCCGAATAAAACGGATTCTAGTGGGTCCTCTGAATAATTCTCGCTGAACTTGTGATTCAATAATTCATCCATGATATCCACCCGCAAACACTCACCTTTTTCTTTTGGATAAGTCATCGACTTAAATACATTAAAGGTGACCTGTTGATCTTCAACTCGCATCGTCAAATCTCTTTTTTGCACGTCAATCAATGTTCTCCCCGTTGCTAAAAATGGTCGGCCGAGAATAATTGGAATTTCTCTATCTACTTCACAATCCAAGATAAAGAAATCTGTGGGAATATGAATTTATCCACTTTTACTAATTCGTCTTCAACGATACCTCGTGGATATGTAACGGATTGATCCGCCAACTGCAAATTGACATTCGTCGATTTTGGTGCTTGAAGTCCAAACTAACTGTAGACGGATAATGGCATCAAGTTTATACTGGTCCCCAAATCACACAATGCTCATCCCGAAAACTGATTTCCAATTTCAAATGGAATAGTATAACTACCTGGATCCTTGAGCTTCAGAGGTAACTTATTCTGGATAATTGCGCTGCACTCTTCGGTTAATGCCACTGTCTCAAAATCACCCAATTTCCTCTTTTTCGACAAGACTTCCTTCATAAATTTGGCGTAACTCGGGATTTATTCCAAGGCTTCAACAAATGGGATGTTGATATGCAGTTTTTTGAATATATCCAAAAATCTTAAAAACTGCTTATCTAACTTGGATTTCTGAAATCTCTGCGGATATGGTATGGGAGGTGTTGTGAGGGTTTGTTCTGGGGCTTTCTGCTTTAACTCCTCATCCTGACGTTTTCCGGTTTCCGAAACTTCCTCTTTTTCCACTGTTACGTTGTCCCTCTTTTCCTTATCCTTAGTTGTCTCTTGCAAATCCTTTCCACTATGTAAAGTCACTAGGAAGTGTTCCATGTGGACGGCTATTCAACGCATGTGCTATCTGCCCTAATTGATTTTCCAGATTCTTTATCGAAGCACCTTGGCTTTTCACATTCATATCTACTTGACTCAATAACTTTTCTTGTTCCCCGATCCTTTTGTCAGTAGCTAAAATGAATTTTTCCAAAGCTTCTTTTAAACTTGTTTTCCTCTCTGATTGTTGTTGAGTCTGATTTTGAAATCCGGATGTGTTTTGCTATCTAGGTGTTTGAGTTTGGTTGTTACTCCATGAAAATCTCGGGTGATTTGTCCAACCTAGATTATATGCGTTTTGATTCGGATACGGTTGGGTCGATCGATTATAGCTCCCTACGAACTGAGCTGATTCAGAATCGATGACACATTGATCTGTAGCATGACTCCTAGCATATAACTCACAAACCATTGCTACTTGCTGCGTGGATGGTGGACTCCATGTTTCCATTTTCTTAGCTATTGCGGACACCTGTGATGCCAATGCTATCACTCGATCCACTTCAAACTTTCCCGGTGTTTTCGGAGGATTAGACCTAGTCATGGGCCACTGATAGTTATTGTTGGCCATCGTTTCTAGCAGTTGATAAGCCTCATCAAAGTTTTTATCCATGATCGCTCCACCTGTTGCTGCATCAATACTAGCTCTTGTGGGCGCGTGCAATCCATCACAAAATATCCCGACCTGCATCCACTGTGGGATTCCGTGATGTGGGCATTTACGGAGCATATCCTTGAATCTTTCCTACGCCTCATATAACATTTCTGAGTCGAACTGTGTGAAGGTGTGAATATCATTCCATAGTTTTGCCGACTTCGCTAGTGGGAAAAACTTAGCTAGAAATTTTTGAGCTAAGTCGTCTCAAGTTGTGATGGAACCAGGAGGCAAAGAATGTAACCAACTCCGAGCTTTATCTTTCAACCTAAAGGGAAACAACCTCAACCTTATAGCATCTTCTTAAACATTATTGAACTTGAAGGTGTCACAAACTTCCAAGAAACTCAAGATTGCTCGTTAGGATCATCTATCGAACTACCCCCAAATTGGCATGCATTTTGTAGCATCTGAATTGTTCCCGGTTTTATCTCAAAACTGTTTGCATTAATTGTTGGCCTCCTAATACTCGACTGTATATCTGTGACATTCGGCATGGCATAATCCCTAAGTGATTTTTGTTCTTCCCCTGCCATGTTCACTAGTATTTCTTGTTCTGCCAGATCTTCTTCCAAAGGTAACACCGCTCTAGTCAACTATAATTTCTGGAACTTCCTTTCGATATCGTCTGTATAAGGAAAAGTTTCCTTTTTACCCCTTGATCTAGTGTCCATACACTCGCACAGAATTCCTGCAAATACAAGAAGAAAAATAAATAACGTTTAAATTAAGACCGAATTGATTATAACTAATATAGAATTAATATTAATAAAGAATTCCCCGGCAACGGTGCCAAAAACTTGTTGATTGATTTCACAATCAATGATTTTATGCAAGTGTACACAGTCAACAAGTAATAAAGTGATAAGATAAAGTGTCGATCCCATAGAGAATTCTAATCAATAAATTCTAACTACTAGCACTATATCAATCCAATTTTATTTAAACAACCATAAAGTGTGATTTTTCCAAAACAATAAAACTAAATTAAGCAATTAAACTAGATTATTCTAAAATTAAATCAAATAAACAAAAAAAACTAAGATTGGACGAATAAATTCAGATAATTAAAGATTAAGACTCCAATATCCCCAATTATGAACAATAAACCAATTATCCAATTATCCCGATTATTATGTCTACTGAATTGTTAACAGGAATTCTAAGTGTCAAAAGCCCTTTTTCCAAGTGTTCAATTAACTTTTATTTAATCCAATTAATCTTGCTATATTCCTATGCAAAATAATTAAATTGAACTCTTTCAATCCCAATTCCCACTTTGTTACATGCAGTGAACAGATATTCCTATTCAATTTACGACCCTAATTATTCGTCATGCAAATAATTAAGCATACATGTTATCATGTCCAGTTCTAACCCTAGATCTCCTCTCCTGATTCCTTCTAGAGTAACAAGGTAATTATGGCCAAATAATTAAACAATAAGCACAAGACATAATAAACAATTCATTTTGACATAAATAATGGGAATAAATCAAATAATTAATTTATAGACATAAAAGGATCAATTGTAGTCTTAATGAAAGAATTAGTTCATAACAAAATTTAAAACCAACAATCTTTTGCAAAACATCCTTAAGGAATTACACAAATTGAGAATAAGGGGAAGAAGAAACTCTAGAGCAAATCCTTCAATCTTCAAGTAATCTCTTCCTTAGCCTTCAATTGTGGTAGATAATTTAATGTAACAAATTGTCATAGCTGGTTTTTTCTATAATATCTTTTTAACAGGTGTAACAGTTATTTCACTGTCGTTTCTTATTTATATGGCTTAAATATCCTCTCAGCAGTTCTATTATGTACATGTTTTAAGAGCACTTCATATGTTCCATGTGTAGGGAACCTTTTCTTTTCTTTTCATTAGTTCGTGTTGCTAGTCTTCTGACAATTTATTCCATCTATTTGTTGGGAAAATTTTATGCAATTCCCAAGTAGATATGTGTGCCACCGCATGGCGATTCAGAGCTTATAAAGTTAAGACAGTTTCCTAAGATTTGAAAATTAATCCCTTTGCTTTGAGGCGTATTCTTTATCAAGCAGATAGCACTTGGACTTGTAAAAACAACATTGAGAGAATATATATACTCATGTTGTGCACATCCGCACTTTTACTTCTATTAATGTGGCTATCTAGATTAACACCTTCCGGTCATATCATATTTCTGATTGTAATTACTCAAATTAATCATGCAATTGGAGCTTGAGGGTTATAAGCTAAGAATGCAAGTATGTGGTTTCCAAAGTATGGCAAACCTATCTTTGGATTTATTGTTATCCGAGGTAAATCATGATATGTACTCAGATCTTTCCTTTCCCTTCCTTAATAACATCTTTTTTTTCGTTAGTATGACATTTTATTGCTCTTTCACACCGATAAATAGCAGAAATTTAGTTATGGTTCCTGGTGGTCTAGTTTACGTGCATCCTCAGCATTTTATTTTACTAACTTTGCACGTTGCGACTAATTTTGGCTTTTATTGATGGTGTTTCATAGGCACAAACCCTAAAAATCTACTCTCAAATTGTCTTGTGCTCTTCCCGTGGTACTCATGATGTTAGGTCGATTTCAACTTATTCTTTGTAGTGACTAGAATAGTCCTATTAGTTGTAGTCATCATTTCAACGGGTTATAGATATAAAATATTTATATTTAAAAGTTGACTACCATAATTGATAACTATGAAATGGCTACTTTTGCTTCAATTGTTTCTGATTAACTATCATTCAGTAATATAGGTTTTAATCAGTAATTAATATTTACTTGGATGGTACAATATGATAATTAAAAGTGTGGTGGACATGAACTTTGAAAAGTCTTCCGTGGTGGTGCAGATGATGAGATGTTTACTTTTCTGATGATGACAGTTGTGTGGATGCAAGGTCAACTTAGTAGAAACAAGACAGGAGACAAAATTATAGACTATGTTAATGAGGTGATTAGCATATGTTTAGTCATTTTTAGTTTATCTCATTCCATCAAAGGCTTATGCCCTTGTCTCTAACTGCAACTATGTAACCGACTGCCTAGTCCAATGGGAGAATCAGCTGTTGATTGCCACAATCTCTCTTCCATGGCTTGTGTTTCTTTTACACTTGGTGGTAAAGTATTTGACCTCTCACCAGAACAGGTAATTGTCATATGCACGTCTAAGTTATATATGGCGCCATATAATAATAATAATAATAATAATAATAATAATAATAATAATATTTTTTTCTTTTATATCTATCAAAATAATAGTAACAATGATTACTCCAAGAGAGGTTATATTTTGTTGGATTTCATTTTAGCAATTAACTAGCAATTTCTCATCACACGGTTAATTATGAAGGATCATTGTTATTTGTGGTTCGTTAATTAAAGTAATGCTAGATGTTCCAAAATGATTTATGATATCTTAATCTTGTAGCCAATCATTTGTGATGTGAGCAACTAATGTGTTAGTGACACATTATCTGGGATCCCAAATTTGGTAAAAATTTTGGGACCTCTAACAGTAATTTTTAAGGAGTAAACACAAATTATAAACAAAAAGTTGTGCACAAACGATATAAAAAAGAGAGATAAAATAGGAGGCGGGACCTACCGTTGGAGTTTTCAATATATTTTTATTGGTACGCAATACTTGAGTCCTACCATTGGTGTATAATTTTTTGTCTTTGTGTATAGTTTGTGCATATAGAATAATTCTTTTTAATAATATGGTGCGCCTTCAAACTGTTGATCTTCTCCTTACTTTTTTTATTTGAACCACTGCCTGGTAATAATTTAGTGAATTAGACATTTAATTTTTTATATGGTATCAAGTAGCAACACTATTTATACATTATATTATGACATGCATTATTTTTTATAATTGTATATGTTTTTTTTTCAGATCAGATTTAATGTAGGCACGTGGAGAAACAACCCTGAAATTTATTAACATTAATAATGGCTTAGATTATTTTATTTTATTTTGTTATGTTTTAATGTGTTTGATGATATTATTTAGATGTGACTCCGTCATGTCAGACTACTTACTTCTTTTTCCTCTTTGATTGTGTATGGGCGAAAATAGTTCTCCAACAACCAACTTAGACCAATATATTAAAAACTGTGTGTATTCATTAATTTTTTGCAAAAAGTTCCTGTTCATCTAAGTTGATATTAGAATTTTCTCATAATATACCGGTGAATAGGACTGAACCTTTCATATAGGATGTTACCTAATACCGACAATGTGTCAGATATCACTTCTAGATAGAGCATTCTTGACTGGTTGGCGAAGGAATATCTACTAAAATATAGGTTGTGAGCCAGATATATTGAATTTAAATTTCAGGACCTGGTAATGAGAGAGCACCTCTAGGAAACGATACATATGAACGTTTGATTATGTTAATATAACTACCTTTAGATGGGCGTATTATGTACTTTAAAAAAGAAAAGGAGAAAAGAAAAGATAAAGAGTATACAATATTTGGTACTCATGATGTTAGATCAGTTTCAACCTATATACAAATTGGCTTGTACTCTTCCCGTGGTACTCATGATGTTAGGTCAGTGTCAACCTGTTACTGTAGTGATTAGAATAGTCCTATTAGTTGTAGTGATCATTTTCACTGGTTACAGATATAAAATATTTATATTTAAAAGTTGACTACCATAAGCGATAATTATGAAATGGCTACTTATTTGACTTTTTGACTTTTGATCTCTCTGTAATCTATTTGCTTGGGGGTCTCTTTGTTGTTCTAATTTGATCTAGTTTGTATAGTAGTTAGGGTCTATTTGTAATGTTTTTTTGAGACCGGGTTTACCGGGTCTGCATTTTGTTGTTGTATGGCTACTTTTCTTTCTTAAGTCATTAGTGTGATTAAATCTCCGCATCTCTGCTACTTCCGTTAGGTTGCTCTATGTCTACTTTTGCACTTTTTGTCTCTGTTTATCGCTTCGCATACGCATTATCTCTCATTATCTTGTTGTGTCATTTGTTGTCTGTAGTTTGTTTGTTGTCTGTGCTATCTCGCTACTTTGCTAATTTTGTTCTAAAATGGATTGTTGGCTTTGTGGTTGTCTGTTGCTATCATTGTCAAGCATCCTCTTGGTTTTGAAATTTCTTTGGTCTCCTTTTGTATTTGATCTTGGGTCCTGTCATTATTGGCTTTTGATTGAAGAAGCTGTGGTAGCTTTAGATTGTTAATTAATTGTAAAGATAATGAATGATTATGTAGTGGATGATTTTATTAAGTTAATAATATTTTAGTTTTTTGTATTTTTGTCATTATTTGCTATGGGGACATTGAGCCAGCCAGGTACATAAAAAGAATGTCAAATTTTGATTTGGCAACAATATAATTTGTCACCAAAGCATTGAACAAGTTTTAATATAGCAATAATTTTTTATACATTTAGCAACAAATTTTTGTTGCTAATGGCATTAAAAACTTTATATTTGGAAACTAAAAATTAACCTAATAACAACGGAGATGATATTGTTGCTAATACTAAAATAAAAGGCAACATTTTTTATAGTTGCAAATCATATCAACTTTCGTTGCACATATAAAGAAACGGCAACATATAATGTCATTGCTAATCGACGACTTTCGTTGCTATTGAAAATAACCAGCAACAAATATTTTTGTTGCTGATTCAGTATAATGTCGTTGCCAAATAATATAATTAGAAACAAAAATCGTTTCTAAAAAGTTCACATTCCGCAACGAAAGCAAGCTTAGGCAACAATTTTCATAATTTCTTTGCGCAACGAAAATGTCGTTTGCAAAATGTCATAATTACAGCGAAAATGCATGGTCGTTGCAAAAAAAAGTTCATTTTGTTGCCAATTAGCAGGCTTTTGCAACAAAATGGAGTTTTTAGCAACGAAATTTTAATTATTCTGCAACAATACATTTTGTTGCTAAATGATCGATATCCCTGTACGAAAGCAAAATTTCGTTGCAAAATGTATTACTTTTGGCAACGAAAATAAAAACGTTTGTTGCGGAACAATTAGCAAAGCTCATTGCGCAACGAAAGACGCAATGACAGTAAAGTCGTTGCCAAAACCCTTTTGCAACGAAATTTGGCACCTTTAGCAATGAAAATCGGTTATTTCTGAAGCCCCATTTTTTTGTAGTGAGTGCTACCCCTTAGCGATCTTTCGACCAACGACTCCTAGACCATAAAAGACCTTAGGGCGCTAGGTGTAAAGACAATCCCCTCGGGCGTACTTGCTCAAGTAACAAAGGCCCTGAAACAAGACTAGTCACGATATATAATCTTGTTTTTTTTACATTAAATTTTTTTAATTTTTTTTTCTTTTATAAAGCTTATATACCCCACATATAATCCCCCAAACTTAGGCACTCACAAATTTTTTGCCTTTACTACCTATCCTTGTCGTTTTCTAATTTACCCTAGCATTATCCTTTAAAAATTATTTATGTGTTAATTTGAACTAACCAGTCAACAAAGATGTTATTAGCGTGCTAACCTTTTTATACCAGTTTCAAACGAGCGTAAGATTTGATTCATAACAGAAATTATATCATAGTTCTAACAATCAATGCTGTATTGGTTAGCTTATTCTCAATCTCATCATTGGCCCACAAATAACATGAACTACAACACTGCTGGACATATGCAAACACAATATTTAACTAATTTTTTTTTACATCATAACATAACAAAATGCATTAATAAAAAAAAAAAAAACAATGCAGTAACAAAAATAACCTAAGCTACTATGTATGCACTTAAGCTAGCATGCAACTATGTGACTTAATTGTATGCACAAATGACAACAGTAAACTAGAATGCAATGACAAATTTAAACCTAACTAATACATATGCATGCAAACAAGAATTTAAATCCCCCAAACTTAAGTAATACAATGCCCTCATTGGATGAATAATCATAAATAAGTGCACGAGGACTTCCCTGCAATCGCCTAAGTCTGGGAAGTGGTGTAAAAACCCAAAACCCTAATAAGACTCATATGTGTAAAATTCCGTTATATAAATAAAATTTCTCCATTCTGAATGTGTTATGTGTTAATATATACATTGTTTGACAAATTTGATCAAATAAATTTTTGTCCGAAAAATGTTGTGCTTGACACCTTGTGCTTAAATTTTTTTTCCCGTAATCGGATTTTTTGGTAAAATTATTTTGACAAGTTGCTTTGTCGTGCTTGTTAGGATTAGTGAGAAATTTAGGTTAACAATCTTAGATTAACAAACCCTAACCCTAATTTATAAACTAAACCCTAATTAGCTAATTAAACCCTAATTAGATCATCTTAACACCTAATCATGGTTAGTAAACTTCAATTAGGTACTAATAAACATCACTTAACAATCCTAATAATTAGAAACAAAACCCAAATCAAGATTAGTGAAGATTTAAGCCTAATTAAGCTACTAAACAAACCTAACTAGCTCACAAGTAGGTTAGGAGTCACCATTGCAAGTCCCTAGGCTGCACATGACATGCTTATAACTCCCAAGCACGACAATAGTCATCAAATCAGATATTTATAGAGGCAAGTTGCACAAAAATGACCAAAAAGCCAAGTTAAAGAATTCTATAAATAGGAACCTTAGGGCTGAGCAAACTCACAAAATTCCTAAGCCTAGATACACTTATAAACTTACCAAATCAAGCCTGGGTGATAGCAGCAACAAAATCAGAAGCTAGAATCAAAAATAATTCAAGAAAATGTACAAACCCTAGTTCATAATTAGCTCTATGATCCTATGCTAGATTTGTTGTTTAGATGTTTAGAATTATGTATTAGTATGTTAGAAAGTATGTTAGATTGGTAGAACACATTTTCATAACATCTAGATGCCTTAATTAAGTGTTTTAAGAAATCTGGAAATTTTAAAAACTAAGTCTGACAGTCGAATGTCAAGGCCTATAGATTCATATGTGTTTATGTTTTGGTCCGTTAATTGTTTGGTATTTGTAGCCTGTTAGTTGGTCTTTAATCTGGAAAAGAAAACAGGTTCATTTGAACCATAGATTTAAAGTTATAAGCAGTCAAAGTGGATTGACCGTTCACGGATTACAATTTTCTGGGTTACCCAGAAAACTCAAGAACAGTTGAATCGGCTACTTTGACCAATCTGTTTAATCATCTTCTGTTTGTTATTTTTGTAAGTGTTTGTTATAGCTTAATACCCTGTTATATATACTACATATCTATGATCTTAAATTGAACAAACAACGTATAGGTTTACTGGAATTAATGGTCAAAATCCATTGACCGAGCTTGACCAAGTTTTTTGGGTTTTCCAGAAAACTGAAGAACATGAAGAACAACGTTTAGCTATACTTTGACCAGCATAATTAGAGACCTTAGAGTTATGGTTTGTTCATGTTAATGTTATATATATGTACCCTGACATATATACTACATATTACAACAAATACAACACACATCTAATATACAGAATCAAAGATATTTAAGCCACAAAACCATTGACCGGCCATGACTACTGTTTTGGGTTACCCAGAAACTCAAGAACAGCTCTGACAGTGACTTTGAGCCTCTATAACTTCTTGTTATATATAGGTTAAAGCCTAAAATTTGTTTGATGTTACACTACTGTATTAGTACTACAACATCAACTCTTAAACAAATCAAAAATCATTATCAGTAGCATTTTAATTAGTGGTCAAACTAGTCACGCAACCATGACCAAACTGCTTCCCAGAAACTCAAGAACACCTACAGCGACACTTTCTGTCACTGAAGGGCTTTAACGACAGACAAAAATTATTTTTCTAAAAATAAATTATAAAAAATTAGAAATAATTAATAAATAAATATAAAACAGTTTTAAAAATTATATTAAATTATTATAAATAAATTTCGATGTTTTTACATAAATTCAATAATTATTTTATATTATTAATAATTAACTTATTAATAAAGAAATTAGAATAACTATTTATAAATACTAAATAAATAGGGAAAAATATTATTATTGATATAAAAAGTATAATAAATGAATATAAATTATTTAATAATAATAATCAATGTTTTTGTAAAATTTTAAATAAATGTTAATTACTTATAATAGAAATAAATGATTTAAAAATCATTTAAAAGATAAATAAATGTTTTAAATACTTTAAATCATTATAAAGGATAATTAATTTTTTTTTCTTAAATAAAACTTAGTCCATTTATCAAAGGTATTAAACACCAAACCCTATTAATCTAACCCGATATTATATAAATGTTATAATTGAGTATTGTTATCAATACTAACGTGTTAGATTTATATATATGAACATCGTAGGTATTTATTAACGATTGAATAGCATAACTTGACTGATCTACGCTCAGGCAAGTTTCCTATACCCAAGTTATTACTTTCGCAAGTTTCCTAAACCCTTAACTTATTTGTTTTTATTATGCAAATTTCTTAAACCTGTTTATTCATTAAACAAGATTTTTATCTTGATATGTTGTTGATATAATATACTACACCTACAATTGAATTATCTTTTTTTTGTACAGTTATTGCTATAGCTTCAGCATAACTAACAAAATGAATTGTTTATTCATATGATATTGTTTATTGAGCATAAACTGTCGTGTTAAACCAAATTGTTTTGGTAATACATCTTATATTGAAGTTGGGTATCCCGTAAGGGATTGAAATTTAGTCAATAATATATTGACATTTAGTGTATTTTGAGCACTGGTAGGATGATATGCATACTCCTAAGATGTTGAATGGGCTGATCCCCTATCTCACATATGAACAAAATTTCTAAGTCTGTGTGACTGACAAAAATAAAGAAAAATTCCAGAAATGGTTGAAATATATAGAAATCCAGAAATGGTAACAACTATCAGTCGAAATTTGAATTGTTATATTTCTTCAAATCCTATATTGTTATAAAATACAAAACTTGTTGAGCATGTCATAGCTCACCCTTGCAAATTATTCCCTTTGCAGTTTTAGATGGTAATCCTGGAACATCTGGAGTAGATAAAGGGAAGCGTCCCTATATAGATTAGATTATATTTTTGTCTGTTTGAATACCTTGTAATAAGAACTCGTTATGAGAATCATGTAATCGAATCTTAATATTATGATATATATAACATCTTTTATTTCTGCAACCGTGTTTTCTTACATATATAGTTGTAAAATTAGACTTCTTCAAATCTAGTGGAGATCCTTGGGAACTATTTATCTGAGTGAGGGTATTAATAGCATGGACTGTTCATGTTGTTATTGATACTCTGGATTTTAGATAGATAGTTACTATCGATACGATAGTATAAATTCGTTTGGCATAGACTATACATCTGGGTGGGAGTATTAGTAATATGGACTGTTCATGTTATTACTGATACTCTGAATTTCAGATAAATAAACTCTAGTCACAGATACAGTTCATATATCCAAGTGAGGGTATCCAAACACAGTAATAGTTCTCTTGAGAATTTATCTGTTATGGGATACTGTGAATTTTGGATCTATGAGAATTATATCTGATAGTCCCTCTATTTAATGTAATCTTATAATCAGATACCATGGGTGTATAGATTTAAATGCATTATATTAATTCATAGTAAGCACCATATCAGATACCGTGGGAGTATAGATATGGGGGTGTTACAAGTTTGGTATCAAAGCTTTAAGGCTATAGGTATAAGGAAGAGAAATCTTAGTATATAGTCTTCGAGTCCGTAAAAAACTTTTAAAAGTACATACAAAATATAACATTAAAATTATTATGTTGTGTAAAATTTTATACCAGTATTAAAGGAGTTTTCTTTTATAGATGGCCAACTCCAATGCTGAGGAAATAGTAATAGCCAATAATCCACCATAAATGGAGTCATACATAGCCAGTGAGGCAAAGATGAGGAATTGTTCTATGATCAACAACTGTTAGATGTTGAGTAAGAGGAGGATCCAGTGGTAGGACAATTAATGAGAATTGATGAGCATGATGAGGCAATGGCATTACTACTGAAGACAACAGAATATGAGGGTAATAAGATGAGGTTTAGGGCTGATATAGCTGAGGGAATGCTACAACATGAGAGGGGACATAATCAACGACTAAAAGTACAACTGCACCATGCACAAAGGGGCAGAAAGGAAATTCAGTCAAGGCTTCTTAAAACATCTCTGGGTGTTCGAGATACTTTTAACTATTTGCAGCGCCGTGTAGTTCGATATCCGGTAGAGGAGAAGAAGATGGCTTATCTCATCGATCGATCTATGGTTTGTCACATGATTAAGGATTCCTTTAATGATATCAATGAATTCTAGAGAGTAGCATAGGTGGTTGAATGCTTTATATTAGTACAATAAAGAAGCATTCAAAGTTTGTAATGTAATCAGTACTTTGTAAGATAGTAGTATGTTCAATTATGAAGTTGTTGTGTAATACCATTGTGATATATAAAATAAACAATATGTTGTGTTACTCAAATTTTTATGTGAATTTTATTGGTTTATATAGAATCATGCCACCAACCAGAAGACCCCAAAGAGAACTGAATGATGATAATTCTACCCAAAAGAATTAGTAGACCTTATGCTAGATTTGTAAATAGAACTTCGTGAACGTAACACAACTTTTAAAGACTTTAAATTAGTTGGACCACCTGAGTTTAAAGGTACATCAGAACCTGTAGAGATGCACAAATTTGGATTTCTGAGATAGAGAAATTTTTCCTAGTAACCAATGTTAATAATAACCAAAAGACAACTATTTCCATCTTTTTCTTGAAGGGTGAGGCTAATTATTGGTGGGAATCAACCAAAGGTCAGGTAGAAACTGAAATTATTTCTTGGGATAGATTCAAAAAGTTGTTCTTTGAAAACTATTTTTCCCAATCCCTGAAAGATCGAATGGAAATAAAATTTCTGGACTTGAAATAAGGAGATCTTATTGTAACCCAAAGATACTGACTAAGTTTAATGAACTCGTCTGTGTTTTCTCCTCATCAAGTAACCAATTTGAACTTAGAAAGACTAAGTAGGTTTCGGTGAAGGTTTAATACCTCGATTTGAGTAGATTGTCGAAGACTTCAAATAAAAACTTTCTCTGAGATACTAGAGAAGGCCACTATAGCCGAAAGTGAGAATGAAAGTCTTGCTAAGTTTCATCAAGACAAGAGAAGTCAGAATAAAAAATGAAAAATTAGGACAGAACCTAGTTCAGGTGGGTTTAATAACAAACGTAAATGGGATAATTCTTTTTCTAACAACCCAGGGAAAAAGATAGGAAATACTAATAACAACTTTAGTAATAATATTATTAAACCTTGTCCTAATTGTGGTAAGAAACATAGAGGAGAATGCCTTCATAACAAATGTTTTAATTGTGGACAGTCGGGACATTTTTATCCACAGTGTCCTCTTCCAAGGAAAAATAAATGTTTTAACTGTGGTTCATTGGACCATTTTTCAAAGAACTATCCCAAACCTAAGAATCAAGGAGGAAAAGGGGTTAGAATACCAGAGAATAATCAATCAACAAAGAGTCTGCGAGGTTGGGGTTCAGAATCGACCTCATGCGAGAACATTTAATATGGGTGAGGGATGTTGTTGCTTCACAGACGTGGTGATGTGTATCATCCCCTATCAATACTTTAAATGCATATGTGTTATTCGATTCTGGTTCTACATATTCGTTTGTGTCTAGAAATTTCTCTACAAACTTGAATATGCCTTGTGAAAATTTAGACAAACCATTTTGCGTAGAAATTGCTAATAATGAAAGAATTCCAGTTAAGACCATATACAGAAACTGTAGTGTGGTAATAAAAGGACATAATTTTAAGGTAGATTTGATACCAATTCAGTTGGGAGAATTTGATGTAATTCTAGGAATGGATTGGTTAGTTAATCATAACGCGATGATTGATTGTCATCAAAAACGTATAAACCTTTTGACTGCTTCGAAGTCAAAGGTAGTGTTCAACGGTAGTTGTTCACCTAAGCAATCTCGATGTTTGACTATAATTCAGGTAGAAAGATTTCTTAGAAAGGGTTGTTGAGGATATTTGGCCTATATAGTTGATACTCGACAGGAAGGAGTAAAACTAGATCAAATACCTATAGTTAAGGATTTTCCCGATGTATTTCTGGATGACTGACCAAGTTTGCCTCCAGATAGGGAAATTGACTTCGTCATTGATCTTGCACCAGGAACGACACCAGTTTCTAAGGCACCGTACAGAATGGCACCTTTAGAACTAAAAGAGTTATACAATTACAGAAACTCTTAGATAAAAAGTACATATAACCTAGTGTTTCACCCTTGGGAGCACCAGTTTTGTTTGTAAAGAAAAAGGATGGAACTATGAGACTATGTATAGACTATAGGGAGCTAAATAAGTTAACTATTAAAAATAAATATCCTTTACCAAGGATTGATGATTTGTTTGACCAATTAAAAGGGGCCAAACATTTTTCAAAAATTGACCTTAGAACAGGTTATCATCAATTAAAGGTAAGAAATGAGGATGTGCCGAAAATAACGTTTAGGACACGCTATGGACATTATGAGTTTCTTGTAATGTCTTTTGGATTAACAAATGCACCGGCATCATTTATGGATTTAATGAATCGAGTGTTTAAACCATGCTTGGACAAATTTGTTGTAGTATTTATCGACGATATTCTGGTATACTCGAAAACACGGGAAGAGCATACTGAACACTTGAGAGTCATTTTGGAGATATTACGAAAGGAACAACTTTATGCAAAGTTTTCCAAGTGTGAATTCTGGTTGAAGAGAGTTCAATTTTTAGGTCACATAATTGATAAGAATGGAATATCCTGTTGATCCAACTAAGATCGAAATGGTTGTGAATTGGGAACAACCAACAACTCCAACAATAATGAAGTTTTCTCGGTTTAGCGGGTTATTATCGACGGTTTATAAAAGATTTTTCAAAATAGCAACCCCATTAACTAATTTAACTTTCGAAAGAGCGGTGAATTACGCCCGGACAGATAAATGTGAGGAAAGCTTCCAAGAGTTGAAGAAGCGATCGAGCATGGCTCAAAGTGTTATCCTTACCAGATGATACAGGAGGCCTTGTAGTATATAGTGACGCATCACACAGAGGTTTAGGGTGTGTGTTGATGCAACATGGGAAAGTGATAGCTTGTGCATCACGACAACTCAAAGATTATGAGAAGAGGTATCCTACTCATGACCTAGAGTTAGCCGCGATAGTTTTTGCTCTAAAAATTTAGAGACATTATTTGTACGGGGAGAAGTGCGAGATATATACAGATCATAAAAGTCTGAAATATATTTTTACACAAAATAAATTAAATTTAAGATAGAGACGATGGTTAGAACTGATAAAGGATTTTGACTGTGAAATCTTATATCATCCTGATAAAGTCAATGTTATAGCTGATGCGTTAAGTAGAAAGAATCAGGAAAAATTGAATGTATTAACCACCAATGATAGGTTAATAAAAGACTTTGAAAATTTAGAAATTAAGGTGGAATGTCCAACTACCTTTACCCAAAAATTTTATATTTTAGAAGGAGTTTCATCTCTGCTTAATAAAGTTAAAGAGATACAGGAGAAGGATGAAGAATGTCAGAAGTTTAAATCTAATTCAACACATGATAAGTATAATAGATTTAGGATAGGAATAATAAGATATGAAAATAGAATCTGGGTTCCGTTAGACCAAGCTTTAAAAGATGAAATTTTAAACGAAGCTCATTATTCTAAATTTGCCAAACATCCTGGCAGTACAAAAATGTATAAGGATTTATGTCCACACTTTTGGTGGTCGAACATGAAAATAGAAATAGCTGAACGGGTAAGTAAATGTCTCATGTGTCAAAGGGTTAAGGCTGAGAATCAAAAGCCGAGTGGTTTACTTCAACCCTTACCAATTCCTGAGTGGAAGTGGGAACATATAACTATGGATTTTGTTGTTGGTCTTCCAGCTACACAAAAGGGCCATAATGCTATTTAGGTAATAGGTGACCGTTTAACAAAATCACCTCACTTTTTATGTAAGACCCCAACTTGTTATAAATAAATTTGAATTTTCTCTATTTATTATCTTGAAATAATAAGGAATTAATTTGATATAATACTTTGGTTATGGGTGAAATGTTCAAATTTTGCAAAATAAGCAAGTGGTTATAAAATATTCATTTTATCTGGGAATATTCGTTTGGTCGTGGAATATTTTTGTTGTTCTGGGAATATTCAGACGACGGAAAGCAAACCCATTCGTGGGCCTCTATAATGTAATAATCGCTTCGGATGAATAAAACGACAAATTTGAGTTTTTATAAATAATGTTGTAATTGTTACCATTAACACTTTGTTAGATTACCCTATGGTTAAAATACGTAATAAAGCGTGGTTGCACAAAGATTACCTGGTGATTGTTACAGAGATTTTGAATTATTGATTCTTACGTAAGAAGGCACTACTCAATAAATCTGTTATAGTAATTACTGCTCAATATTTTATTTTATTGATTCAATAATTGTGCGTTGATATTTTATATTATTGTTTTTTCAATAATTATCATCAGACAAAGATTTTCCATTATCAGATTAATAATTCATATTATTTGAATAATATTATTAGATAGTATTATTGACAATGTCTAGAAAGTTCTGTCTAAGGAGATGTTTGGTCACCTAATCAAGCGCTACCAAGAAGTGAGAAATCCTTATTGGAAAGCCCCCTCTTTCCGAGAACTACCTGGTTGTCATTATTGTGATTCTGTAATATTATTTGTGAATAATTAATTATTGATTTATATGATAAGGAAATATTTCTTTTATGTGGATATAAATGAAGGAATTTTGCATGAAATAATTATTGAAAGTTTGGCATATTTTTATGGAATTACAATTATTTCTCCGATAAAATATTCATTTAATATATTATAATTGTTGCAAATATATATATATATATATATATATATATATATATATATATATATATATATATATATATGCATGTGATTTAATTTTTCCTTGAAAGATTTTCTAAGTTGAGAAAGCGTATAACCAAAGTGTATTTGCATACTTTGTTGTAACATTGAGATGGTTGGTGGATTTGGTGGGTGAGGAAGTTGCCTGCAATTCTTGGTTTACAAAAGTAATACAGGAGTCTTGTTTTTTTTTCAAAGATGGCTTGTTGTTTTTCTTCTTGTAAAGTTGGTTTTCAAAAGGGTGGGCCTTCACCTATAAGGAAAAAAATGAAAAGTTTGGCAGGAATGGGTTGGTAGAAGTTAGGCAAGAAAAGTTGGCTCAGCAATCTGTTTTCTCCCTCCATTGCTATAAATAGGGGGTAACCCCTCTTTCCTCAACACACCACTTTCAAATTAGAAATTCTTATTCTAGAGTATTTTGAGTATTTTCTTGAGTATAAGAATACTTTGAGCGTAGTTTTTCTGCAAGATTTTCTCAGAATAATATCCGATATTCCAGTCAAATCAAGTTTCTACTAAGGTAAAGGATATTATTTTATTGCAATACTCGTGAGAAATATTATTTTCTTTCATACTCCATATTATGTAAGCGATATTATTTCATCTCGTATTCTTGAATTTGAACTTACTATGGCAAGTATTGCTTCTATAATTCCTGAAATGATTAGAATTTTCGCTTCATCTAATATCATTTCATAGGAATATTGGTCTGAACTTTTAATCAAATTTGGAACTTTTCATATTTAATAATAATCGTTTCACTTGCATCGTTCATGGTTATCGCTCATTGTGTATCGCTCACTTGCATCGCTCACGCAGTAGCAACTGCTCATTTAGTATCGTTTCACAAAAGAAAAAAAATATTTTTTTTTTCTTCCTTCCAAGTTATCTATTGTAATCCTTATTCTTGAAATTGAATCCATGTTTTTATCTTCACTATGGTTTATTATGGAGCGTTTTTAAACTTGGTTCATATCTAAAGTACGAATTCCTAATCTTTGTTCTTCTATCTCACTGGATTCGTTAACTAAAATGTTTTTCATCATCCACAGTCGTTAATGTAGTGCTGCAGCTTCAACCCACTTTGATAGGTAATCCACTGCGAGTAGAATATATTGATTGTTAAGTGACGACGGGAATGGCCCCATGAAGTCGATGCCCCATACATCAAAAATTTCAACTTCAAGAATCGTTTATAGAGGCATCTCGTTCCTTTTCGAAATGTTGCCCACCCTTTGACATCTATCACATATTTTGACAAAATGGTGGGCATCCTTGAATAGTGTAGGCTAATAAAACCCATATTGCAGCACCTTTGCTGCTGTCCTCTCACTACCATAATGTCCGCCATACGTAGATGAGTGGCACTCATGCAGAATGTTCCTCACTTCACTGTAGGGCACACACCTTCTAATCATTTTGTCGGCGCACTGCTTAAATAAATAAGGTTCATCCCAGATGTACAATTTTGTCATGAAGAACCTTTTTTCTGTTGTCTTGTGAGATCAGGTGGAAGAACATTGCTCACTAAATAATTCGCATAATCCACATACCAAGGAAATTCTGCATTTATCCCAAATAATTGCTCGTCCAAGAATGATTCATTGATTTCATACTTATCTTCTTTCAATTTCTCTTGGTTTTCCAGCCTAGACAAATGATCGGCTACTTGATTCTCTGTCCCCTTTCTATCCTTTATTTCTAGATCAAACTCTTGAAGCAGGAGAATCCATCAGATAAGGCATGGCTTAGCATCTTTTTTCGCAATTAGGTACCGAATAGCTGAATGATCTGTGTAGACGCTTGCATAATAAATGGCGTGAAACACCTTCTCTCGGTGTTGACCCAAAATAGTCCCAACCGCATAGTCGCTTGCATCACACATCAGCTCGAAAGGCATATTCCAATCCGGTGCGATGATCACGAGTACTGTAGTTAACTTCTTCTTTAACAACTCAAAAGCTGACTTATAATTTTCGCCAAAACTAAAACAGAATCCTTCTCTAAAAGACTGCATAAAGGTTTTGCAATTTTAGAGAAGTCCTTTATGAATCTCCTGTAGAACCCAGCATGTCCCAAAAAGCTTCTAATTCCCTTTACTGAGCTTGGTGGAGGCAGTTTTTTGATTATTTCCAGCTTCGCTTTGTCAACCTCCAATCCTTGAGCCGATACCTTGTGACCCAAAATTATGCCCTCCTCTACCATGAAGTGGAATTTTTCCCAGTTAAGTACAAGGTTCGTATCTTTGCACCTCTGTAACACCATTACCAAATTCCCTAGGCAAGTATCAAAATTGTCCCCATAGACAGAAAAGTTGTCCATGAAGACTTCGACATTTTTCTCCACCATGTCTGAGAAAATGGCCATCATACACCGTTGAAAGGTAACATGTACATTATATAACCCGAATTACATTCTCTTGAATGCGAATGTGCCATAAGGGCAAGTAAATGTAGTCTTCTCTCGGTCCTCAGGAGCGATGACTATCTGGTTATAGCCCGAGTATCCATCCAATAAACAGTAGTACTCATGTCCCGCCAATATGTCCAACTCTTCATCCCCCAATAATGTTGTTTCTAATGGATCGATGATCAAACTCTTGCCTATATCTTCACTGATAATCTGCATAATTATATCCATCCTAAAACATTCTTCCTCATCCGTAGGGAATTTCATGGCCTTGAACACGTTAAATTTGATTTCTTGATCTTAGACCCTCATAGTAAGTTCTCCTTTTTGTACGTCTATGAGTGTCCTACCCGTGGCCATGAAAGGTCTTCCTAAGATAATCGGGATGTTCTTGTCTTCATCAAAATTAAGAATAATAATGTTCGCGGGGAATATAAACTTGTCCACCTTAACCAATATGTCCTCTACTATGCCTCTTGGATATGCGACTTACCTATCCGCCAACTGCAATGAAATATTTATAGCCTTTGGCGCGGGCAAACCCAATTCTGTGTATACTGACAATGGCATAAGGTTCACACTCGCCCCCAAATCACATAAACACTTATTAAAAGACATGTTCCCGATCGTGCATGGAATAGTAAAACTCCCCGGGTCCTTCAGCTTTGGTGATAACTTCTGCTATAACACCCCACTACACTCCTTTATTAGTGCCACTGTTTCAAATTCTTCCCATTTCTTTTTCCTTCACAGAATCCCTTTCATGAACTTCGCATAACTCGGTATCTGTTGTAAGACCCCAACTTTTATGAATAAAGATTAATTTCTCTCGAAATATATATATTTTAATATTATGGTGTGGATATAATATAATGTTATAGTTGTGGGTAATATTTACAAATTTTGCAAAGTAAGCAAGTGGTTATATAATATTCGATTAGTCGGGGAATATTCATTTTAAGAGAGAATATTCATACGACGGCACAATCATTGGTGGACCCCACAACGGAAGTATTATCGTAGTAAGAAAATGACAGAATTATCTTTTTATAAAAATAACGGCGGAAGTGTTACCGTTAAAACTATTAAACTACCCGGTAGTAAAAGTACAGTAATACGCGTGATTGCATAGTAGCACACAATATTGGTTATTGATGCTTACGTGAGAAGTCACTCAATTAAACTCAATTATTACTACAGTAATTGTTGCATCATATCTCTCATATTATTGATTCGATTATTATCACAGTATCATCTGTATAATATGATATATTATTAAATCAATAATTGAGATGACAAAGTTATTCATTTTATTAAATTACAATATTTACAATGTCTAGAAGTTCTGTCAAGGAGAGGTTTGGTCATCTAATTGCGCGCCAATAAGGAGAAATCCTTATCGGAAAGCCCCCTCTTTCCTGGGAACGACCTGGTTGTTAAATATTGTGAGTTATAATATTAATGATGAATAAGTTCGTGTTGATTAAAAATGAAATTGATAGTTCCATTGTGTTGGAATTATTAGTATTAGTGATAATCGACATTTATTTCGATAATAATTGATGCCTGGAAGTTATCGAGTAATTAATCAGATAAATGAGGAATTAATTGCTATTAATTCACATGATTATAACTATTTGTTCACATGTGTGTATTATTGATTCACATTCATATACTATTAGGGGAGTTAGTGCAAGATTGATAATACTAACATAACTAAGTTAAAGATGGAGGTGTAGATGGAGGTACTATACTGTTATTCATATTTTCACATGATTATAACTATTGAATCACATGATTGAACTAATGATTCACATTATTTACTATCAAGGGAGGTGGTGCAAGTTTGATTATATTTGCAGGACTAAATTAAAAATGAAAGAAAAGTTGGAGGTATTGTACTGTAATTTTTCGAGCCCCAAAACGTGCAATTATCGCAACTATATTTTTCTATAAATAGAAGCTCATTCTTCCTTCATTTCTCACCAATTCACTAAAGCTATAGAGCAATTATTATAGAGAGAAATTATAGAGAGAAAGAGGAAGAGAAGTCTACTACCTCTCTATTCCAGTATCCTGCTTTATTCTAAGGTAAGGGGTATTATTTCTTTCATTTTCATGAAGAGAGCTATTGTTATTCCATTCCTTATTATTATGTTGGAATAACCTGTCTATGCGAAGTACCGCATACATGGTGAAATTCTTCTGTTTATTCCATTTTATTATTACGTTGGAATATCATGTCTCGTATACGACATTTGACACAGTTCCACTATTTATTATTCTATGGAATAACTTTTATCATGCGCAAGTACCGCATACATGGTGAAATTCTTCTGTTATTCCATTCTTTATTATTCTGTTGGAATATCCTGTCTGTGCGTATTACGCATGACCTGGTTTCATTATTTATTATTCTCGTTAGAATAACTCGTCTGTCTTGATACATCGCATGCATGGTGAATTCTTCATCGTTATTCCATTCTTTATTATTCTATTGAATAACTCCGCCTATGTGGATTACTACATGCATGGTGAATGATCCTTGTATTCATTCCTTATTAAATTTTGGAAATGATCTGCATCACGTGGATTACTGCATGGCGGGCGCTAAAATCCATTTGTAGGTTCATATATTCTATTATACTCGGTTGGTTAAAGTTTTGGCTTCTATACTCCCCGAAATTAGTAGAATATCCTCGGATATTTGCGCTTCATCCAAAGATTCATCATGGAAATATTCTTCGATCATTCTTGAATTTTACTCCACAAAGCAAAGATTCATGTTGACAATTTGGACGCTTTTCGAGTTCAGATAAATTAACTCATAAATCTTTAAAATTTAATTCTTGAACTTGTTTTATTGAATTATTATGTCATTGTCATCATCCTCATGTTTATATTATGTTGAAAGTCATCTCGTGGCTGTAGAAAGTGCATAGATGGACTTGGTATGATTATGACTAGAGGATTATCTTAAGATAGTCATGACCGTAATGTTACAAATGATGTGGTAAAAGTCCTCATTGGCCCATAGTGCATTGATGGATGCTTGTTGGCATGATCATGACCATTGATAAAAACACGAATATCCTTGGTCCGAGAGCATGGATAATTTGTGGTCGTGATACTTATGAATATCCTCGTCAGAAGCGAGTGGATGACGTGGTTTATTTAATGTCGAGTCTCAAATGATAAAAGTGATGAAAACCTTTTAAATCATAGAAGATAGTAGATTTTATTCTCTACTTGACTCTTCTAATGGATTGCTTGTTCATTGCGCAGATTAAACTTGATGTTTGTTATATTGTATCGCTTTAACACTATTAAAGGCTAACGATAATTTATTCTGCATTATCTTAGCCATAATATTTTTTACTGGGCTAGTTGAGCTCACCCTTTTGCTTTCATTGTTCTCTTCAGGAAATGAGAACGTAGCAGGGACTAGTCGGGGAACGGAGTGACGGTCCAGATGATAGCATTAGTAGTCCTCACTATTCTATGAAATCGTGTGATAATAAATGTATTGAGGACTTATTTTGAGTTTGAATACTGTCTAGAAGATAATATTTGTATTAAAACTCACAACTCATGTTGTATATTTAAGATTGTATTTGTATTCTATACCATGTTTTTGGCGACTCAGAATAGGTGATGTATACCTATTTTGGGGGCGTCATTATTGGTATCAAAGCTTAGAGATATGATCCCTTGCTGAGATGTGAGACAAGAATTAGGAGGGGAGAGACGGGGAATTCCTTTGCTAGTATAACCTACCTAAGTTTATTTAGTATTTGATTGGTCGGTCAGAGTATATGGATAATATGTGATATCTTAATTAACGCTTGTTTTGTGGCAGTATTTGAAAATGACATCCGAGAATGTTAAAAATAGCAATGGAGCACAGGAGACCGTTGAGTCTCCACAGATCAATAATCAGGATAATGTGCATCAGGAAGGCGACAATCCTCATGCAAATGACAACACTAACCAAATGATGAATGATGGAATGTTTAAGAGACATTATTTGATTCATGCAACAACAGGCGAGAGCGGCTCCTGTCCAAAATACAGGTGGAAACACTGGCAACTCTCAGACGGTCAATGCTAAACAGTTCAAGGAGTTGGGACCACCAAAGTTTTTTGGAAAGCCAAAACCACTTAAGGCAGAGACATGGATAAAGCAGATCAATAAGATATTTGATGTCTTGGGATGCTCCGAGGAGTAAAAGGTTCCCTTTGTAAGACCCCAACTTTTATGAATAAAGATTAATTTCTCTCGAATTATATTTTTGAATATTATGGTGTTGATATAATATAATGTTATAGTTGTGGGTAATATTTACAAATTTTGCAAAGTAAGCAAGTGGTTATATAATATTCGATTGGCTCTGGGAATATTCGCTTTTAACAGGAATATTAAATGCGATGACACAATTATTGGTGGACCCCACAACGGAAGTATTGTCGTAGTAAGAAAATGACATAATTATCCTTTTATAAAAATAACTGCGGAAGTGTTACCGTTAAAACTAATGAACTACCCGGTAGTAAAAGTACAGTAATACGCGTGGTTGCATAGTAGCACACGGTATTGGTTTTTGATGCTTACGTGAGAGGTCACTCAGTTATACTCAATTATTGCTACATTAATTGCTGCATCATATCTCTCATATTATTGATTCAGTTATTGTCACAGTATCATCTGCATTATATGATATATTATTAAATCAATAATTGAGATGACAAAGTTATTCATATTATTAAATTGCAATATTTACAATGTCTAGAAGTTCTGTCAAGGAGAGGTTTGGTCACCTAATTGCGCGCCAATAGGGAGAAATCCTTATTGGAAAACCCCCTCTTTCTTGGGAACAACCTGGTTGTTAAATATTGTGAGTTATAATATTAATGATGAATAAGCTCGTGTTGATTAAAGATGAATTTGATAGTTTAATTGTGTTGGGATTATTTGTGTTAGTAGAAATCGACATCTATTCCGATGATAATTGATGTCTGGAGGTTATATTGTTTAATCAGGTATTCAGGACAATTTTTGTGTCAGAGTACTATTCACAAGTTACTATTCATGAGTTACTATTCACGAGTTACTAATCACGAGTTACTATTCACGAGTTACTATTCACAGGATACTATTCACCCAAACAATATATTTTTATTCGGTCCAAATTATTTTTGGGTTCAATATTATTTCATGAGGAGGTGTGCTAATTTTTCAGACCGTTGGTTGAAATTATATTAGTGAATCAGTGTGGACCGTTGTTTTAAAGTTTAATAGTGAATCAGTATGGACCGTTGTTTTAAAGTTTTAATAGTGAATCAGTATGGACCATTGTTTTAAAGTTTTAATAGTGAATCACTATGGATCGTTGCTTTAAGTTTTAATATGGACCGTCCGTTTAAAAGTAAATCAATTTCCTTCATTATTTCTTACGAATTCACTGAAACTCTTGAGAGAGAAATTATAGAGAGAAAGAAGAAGAGAAGTCAGCTACTTTTCTATTCCAATATCCAGTTTCTTCTAAGGTAAGGGTATTGTTTCATTCTTATTCATGAAGAGAACTTCTGTTATTCCATTTTTTATTATTCTGTTGGAATAACCTGTATACGTGGACTACCCTATACTTGGTGAAATTCTTCTGTTATTCCATTCGTTATTATTCTGTTGGAATAACCTGTTTATCTGAAGTACCACATACATGGTGATTTCTGTTGTTATTTCATTCTTTATTATTATGTTGGAATAACCTGTTTATGCGAAGTACCGCATAAATGGTGAAATTCTTCTATTATTCCATTATTTATTCTTCTGTCGAAATAACCTGGCTGTGCGTTTACGCCGGACCTGGTTCCATTATTTATTATTCTGTTGGAATAACCTGTCTGTGCGGTCTATTGCATGCATGGTGATTTATGTTGTTATTCCATTCTTTATTATTCTATCAGAATATCCTGTCTATGCGCGTTACGTGGGACCGGTTCCATTATTTATTATTCTCGTTGGAATAACTTGCATGTAAGGATCTATCGCACGCATGGTGATTTCGTTGTTATTCCATTCTTTATTATTCTATTTTAATATCTCATGTCATGCGTTACGCCTGGGACCGGTTCCATTATTTATTATTCATTGGAATAACTCCGTCTGTAAGGCTATCATCGTATGCATGGTGATTTCGTTGTTATTCCATTCGTTATTATTCTCGTTTAATATCCATGTCTGCGCTTACGCTGGGACTCGGTTCTATTATTTATTATTCTGCGTTAGAATTTCGGTTCTGCGTGCTTACACCGAACCCGGTTCCATTATTTATTCTTCCGCGGAATATCATGTTTTTGTGCGTTACTACGGACTCGGTTCCATTATTTATTATTCGTTGGGAATAACATGTACGTGCAATCTATCGCACACATGGTGAATCTTTTCGTTATTCTATTCTTTATTATTTTCTTTGGAATAACACCGTCTGTGGATTACCACATGCATGGTGAATGATCCTTTGTATTCATTCCTTATTAAATTGTTGAAATGATCTGTATACGTGGATTACCGCATAGCGGGTGAAAATCCATTTGCAGTTTCATATATCCTATTATACTCAGTTGGTTAAAGTTTTGGCTTCTATACTCCATGAAATTAGTGGAATATCCTTGATATTTGCGCTTCATCCAGTATCTTTTCATGGAAATATTCTTCTGAGCATTCTTAAATTTTACTATACAAAGAAGTATCATGTTGACAATTTGGACGTATAAGTTCTTGGATAAATTAATTCTTGAACTTATTTTATTGAATTATTTTGTCATTGTCATCATCCTCATGTTTATATTGTAATGAATGTCATCTTTGGCTTACTTGCATAGATGGACTTAGTATGATTATGACCAAGGATCATTCGGTATAATCATGACTTGTAATGTTATAAATGATGTGGTAAAAGTCCTCAGTGGCCTGTAATGCATTGGTGGACAATTTTTGGTATGATTATGACCATGGATTATTCGGTATAGTCATGACCGTTGATGATTTAATGAATATCCTTGGCCCGTAGTACAGGGATGATTAGAAGATGTGGTTTATTTAATAAGCTGAGTCTCAGCGATAAAAGTTGATGAAAACATTTTTAAATCATAGAAGATAGTGGGTTTTATTCTCTACTTGACTCTTCTAATGGTTTGCTTATTCCGCTATAGTTAAACTTGATGTCTATTGTATTTTATCAGTTTAACATTGTTGAAGACTATTTATAATTTATTCTGCATTATCATAGTCATAATATTTCTTACTGGGCTAGTTGAGCTCACCCTTTCTTTCACTGTTCTCTTAAGGAAATGAGAATATAGCTGGGACGAGTCGGGGAAAGGTGTGACAGTCCAGAAGATAGCATTAGTAGTCCTCACTATTCTGTTAAATAGTGTGACAATAAATGTGATGAGGACTCCTTTGAGTGTGGATATTGTCTAGATGACAATATTCCTATTAGAACTCTCAGTTTATGTATTGTCATATATTACACGACGGTTGTATAACTAAGTTTGTATTTGTATTCTGTACCATGTATTTGGCGACTCAGAATAGGTGATGTATACCTATTTTGGGGGCGCCACGATTGGTATCAAAGCTTAGGATATGATCCCCGTTGAGATGTGAGGCAAGAACTAGGAGGGAGAGACGGGGAATTCCTTCGCTAGTATGACCTACCTAAGTTTATTTGGTATTTAATTGGCTCACGAGTATATGGATAATATGTGATATGTTAATTAACCCTTGTTTTGTTGCAGATTTGAAAATGGCATCCAAAATGTTGAGATAAGCAATGAAACACACGTGAGACCGCTGAGTCACCAATCCATCAATGTCTGTGGTAATGTGCAAATGAAGGCAATAATCCTCATGAAAACAATAACACCGATGAAATGGTGAACGATGGGATGGTCGAGGCTTTATGCAATTCATACAACATCAAAGAAGGTGGCTCCTCATCCAAAATGCAGTGGAAACACCGACAACTCACTTATTTTCACCGCTAAATAGTTCAAGGTGGGACCAATCAAGTTTTTGGAGAGCCAAAACCACTTAAGGCGGAGACGTGAAAAAAGCAGATCAATAAGATATTTGATGTCTTGGGATGCTCCGAGGAGCAAAAGGTTCCCTTTGCCACCTTCATGTCATGTGCGCAGAGGCATATTCTTTGGTGGGAATCTATAAAGCGTACTCAACCTGCCACACTGAAGATGTCTTGGGAGAAGTTCCAAGAGTCGTTTCAACGACAAGTACTTTCTGAAAGTATTCATCACATGAAGGAGTTAAAGTTCATCAAGCTTGAGCAAATCAATATGGACCGTGGGCGCAAAGACGAAGTTATGTTTGCCGAGTTGTCTGGTTTACGGCCCCACTTGGTTGATAATGAGGAGAGAATGACGCGGATGTTTCTAAGAGGTTTGAAACCCGAGATACATCTATACCTTATCTATCATAAACTGTGTTTGTATTCAAATGTTGTGAATAGGGCTCAGTTATTCGAGCGCGATAATGAGTCAACCTAACCAAGAGAGAGCAGCCGACAAGTTGATAATACCCGGTAAAAGTAGCGATCATCAAGCGGTGGCAACAAACGTGAGGAATCAAACATGCGAAATGATAACCACTTCGGTGGTAATCATGGCCAAGATAATAGGAGTGGAAAGTTCAAGAAGAGAAGGTTCAGCAAAGATGGAAAGACGTCAGCAGCAACACCCTTTGTTAAGGAAGGAGAACGACCGTCGGTCGTATATTACAAATTTGGAGGGGAAGGACACATAAGTCCAAACTGCACGATGCAGTCCAAAGCATGTTATAATTGTGGGAAAGAAGGCCACCTAGACTGATTTTGTCATGCAATCAAGTCAAGTCTAATTTGGGATGGAGGCATCAAAAGGTGTCCCAGACAAGACAAAACCAGTAGTTCAGGGGAGAGCGTTTGTCGTAACCTCCCAAAAAGCGAGGAATCCGAACGAAGTGATCACGGGTAAGCTAATCATAAACGCTAGTGAAGTTTATACTTTATTTGATACCAGTTCTACCCATTCCTTTATTTCTCCTACTTGCGCCTAACGTTTAAATTTGACTTCGGAGAAATTAGACATTAACTTATCTGTTGAAACTCCGTTAGGAGAAACCTTCATTACATCCACGGTTTATAAGTCTTGTTTAACTCATATCGGTAACTGTATGTTACCTGTCGCTTATTTCATTGAAAATACTTGCATTTGATGTGATTTTAGGGATTGGTTGGTTAACTACTCATCATGCTAAAATCGATTGTTTTTGTAAGGTTGTTAGCTTTCATATTCCTAACCAACCTATTATGCGAATTCAAGCAACCAAACCATTAAAATCCATTACTGTCATCTCAAGCCATAAAGGTATTTGTTTATTGAAAAACGGATGTTAAGCTTTCTTAGCTCATGTCACGGATCTAAACAAAAATACGCCGCTTTTGAATGATATTTCTATTGTTAATGAATTTCCGACGATTCTGAAGAACTTCCTGGCCTACCCCCAGAGCGTGAAATTGAATTTTGTATCTATCTTGAAACCGATACAAAACTAATTTCTAAAGCCCCATATCGAATGACTCCTATTGAACTTCAGGAGTTAAAAACCCAACTACAAGAATTGTTAGACATCGGTTTCATTCATCCTAAGACGCCTCCTTGGGGTGCTCCCTGTTCTATTCGTGAAGAAGAAAGATGGAAGTATGCGATTTTGTATTGATTATCTGGAGTTGAATCATGTCACCATCAAAAAATAGGTACCCATTACCTCGTATTGATGATCTGTTTGACCAATTGCAAGGCGCCAAATTCTTTTCAAAGATCGATTCGATTCGGATATCATCAGTTGAAGATTAAAACTGATGACATTCCAAAGACTGCTTTCCGAACTCGGTACGGGCATTATGAATTCCTAGTCATGACTTTTGGATTGACTAAAGCTCCTGCTGCCTTCATGGACATGATGAACCGAATATTCAAGGAATATTTGGATCACTTTGTGGTCGTCTTTATTGATGACATCCTCATATACTCCAAAACCCGTGAAGACCATGAGCAACACTTGAGGCTGATACTTCAAAAGCTTCGTGAAAACAAGCTAAATGCCAAGTTGAATAAATGCGAGTTATGGCTTGAGGAATTTGCATTCCTTGGGCATGTGATATCAAATCATGGAATATCTGTTGACCCGACAAAGATTGAAGCAATTCAAAGTCGGGAGCAACCTAAGTCGCTGATCAAGCACGTAGCTTTCGACTTAACCAAGGTTATTATCGGAGATTCAGTAGAAGGGTTTTCTCGAATCGCTACTCCATTAACTCAGCTAACTCGAAAAGATACAAAATTCGGTTGGAGGGAGGAATGTGAGAAGAGTTTTCTAGAACTCAAGAGTAGACTCATTTCAGCACCTGTTCTGACAATACCATCTGGCACGGAGGGATTTGTTATTTACAGTGATGCTTTAGGCAAAGGGTTAGGATGTGTTCTCATGTAACATGGGAAAGTCGTAGCCTATGCCTCACGACAACTCAAAGAATATGAGAGGAATTATCCTACTCATGATCTAGAGTTGGCCACTGTCTTTTTTGCGCTTAAGATTTGGAGGCATTACCTGTATGGAGAGAAGGTGGAAATCTATACGGATCTTAAAAGCCTCAAATATTTCTTCACTCAAAAGGAACTCAACATGTGGCAACAACGTTGGCTCGAGCTGTTGAAGGATTATGATTGTACCATCCAATACCATCATGGAAAAGCGAACGTACTAGCTGATTCATTGAGTAGAAGATCATATGCGGGCACGAGTGCATTATTTTCGACGCAAGGGCCCATTGTGTATGACTTACAAAGGATGGAGATAGAGTTAAAGACTCCAGGGACCCATATGATGATGGCGAATATACGAGTAGAACTGAATTTAATCGATAAAGTTAAAGCTGCTCAAGCTATAGACCTGGAGCTGATGCATATGAAGAAGAAAGTGGAAGAAGGTGCTATTCTGGAAGCAAGAATCGATGAAAAAGGAATACTTCGAGTCAACTCCAGACTCTGTGTTCCTAACGATTCCGACTTGAAGTATAAAATCATAATGGAGGCGTACAACACACCGTTTGCAATCCATCCTAGGAGTACCAAAATGTATCGTGATCTTCGTCATACATTTTGGTGGAGCAATATAAAGAGAGATATATCGTTGTTTATCTTAAGGTGTCTAACTTATCAATGAGTCAAGGCGGAGCATCAAGTGCCAAAAGGTCCATTGCAACCACTTGAAATTCCAGAATGGAAGTGGGAGCACATTACCATGGATTTTGTTACTAGTCTTCCCAAGGTTTCTCAAGGCATAGATGCAATTTGGGTCATTGTTGATAGATTGACCAAGTCTGCTCATTTCTTACCGATATGAGAAACTTATACACTTGAACGTCTTGCTAATATGTACATAAAAGAGATTGTAAGATTGCATGGTATGCCAGTATCCATAGTTTCTGATCGAGACCCAAGATTCACTTCAAGATTTTGGGTTAGTTTACAAAAATCTATGTGCACGGATTTATAATTTAGTTCGGCATATCATCCTCAAATGGATGGACAGTCAGAAAGGACTATTCAAACTCTTGAAGATTTATTAAGACTCTATGTCCTTGACTTCAAGGGAAGTTGGGACAAGTTCTTACCATTGGTGGAGTTTTCCTACAACAAAAGTTATCAAGCAAGTATTGGCATGGCTCCATTCGAGGCGTTGTATGGAAGAAAGTGTCGTTCTCCAGTATGCTGGGATGAGGTGGGTGAAGCAACTTTGTTGGGACCTGATTTGGTACGTATGACTACAGAAAAGATTCAAACGATCTGACAACGTATAAAAACCTCACAAGATTGACAAAAGAGTTATGCTGATCTTCGTCGAAAGGACGTGGAATTAGATATTGGAGATCATGTGTTGTTACCTGTTGCTCCATGCAAAGGAGTTACAAGATTTGGAAAGAGAGGAAAGCTCAATCCTCGATTCATTGGCCCATTTATAATCCTCGAACAGTAGGGCGTAGGCTCATAGACTCGCCTTACCGCCAAGTATGTCTCGTGTTCATAATGTTTTTCATATATCTATGTTACGTAAATATGTGAAAGACCCGAACCACATTATTGAATTAGAACCAGACGAGATAGAGGAAGATTTAACGTATGAAGAGTTACCTGTTAAAATCTTGGATAAGAAGGATCATATTCTACGCTCCAAGGTTATACCTCAAGTCAAAGTTCTGTGGAGAAACCACGATGTGGAAGAAATTACTTGGGAGTTAGAATCTGAGATGAAGTCAAGATATCCTCACCTCTTTGATACATTAGGTATGCACCCTAATTTCGAGGACGAAATTTAATAAGAAGGGGAGGTTATAAGACCCCAACTTTTATGAATAAAGATTAATTTCTCTCGAATTATATTTTTGAATATTATGGTGTGGATATAATATAATGTTATAGTTGTGGGTAATATTTACAAATTTTGCAAAGTAAGCAAGTGGTTATATAATATTCGATTGGTCGGGGAATATTCATTTTAACAGGGGAATATTAAATGACCACGGCACAATCATTCAGTGGTAAGCGGAAGTATTGTCGTAGTAAGAAAACGATGTAATTATCTTTTATAAAAATAACTACGGAAGTGTTACCATTAAAACCTGTTGAACTACCCATTAGTAAAAGTACGATGAATACGCTTGGTTTCATAGTAGCTACGGTATTGGTTATTGATGCTTGCGTGAGAAGTCACTCGCTTATACTCAATTATTGCTACAAAGAATCACGCATCATATCTCTCATATTATTGATTCAGTTATTGTCACAGTATATCATCTGCATTATATGATATATTATTAAATTAATATTTGAGACGACAAAGTTATTCATATTATTAAATTGCAATATTTACAATGTCTAAAAGTTCTGTCAAGGAGAGGTTTGGTCACCTAATTGCGCGCCAATAGGGAGAAATCCTTATTGGAAAGTCCCCTCTTTCCTGGTAATAACCTGGTTGTTAAATATTGTGAGTTATAATATTAATGATGAATAAGCTCGTGTTGATTAAAGATGAATTTGATAGTTTAATTGTGTTGGGATTATTTGTGTTAGTAGAAATCGACATCTATTCCGATGATAATTGATGTCTGGAGGTTATATTGTTCAATCAGGTATTCGGGACACTTTTCGTGTCAGAGTACTATTCACGAGTTACTATTCAAGAGTTACTATTCATGAGTTCTATTCATGGGGTACTATTCACCCGAACAATATATTTCTTTTCGGTCAAAATTATTTTTGGGTACAATATTATTTCATGAGGAGATGTGCTAATTTTTCAAACCGTTGGTTGAAATTATATTAGTGAATCAGTATTGACCGTTGTTTTAAAGTTTAATAGTGAATCAGTATGGACCGTTGTTTTAATAGTGAATTGGTATGGACCGTTGTTTTAAAGTTTTAATAGTGAATCAATATGGACTGTTGCTTTAAGTTTTAATATGGACCGTCCGTTTAAAAGAAAATCAATCTGGACCGTTCATGAATTAGTTACTATTCAGTCTATTCTCCTATAAATAGAAGTTCATTCCTTCATTATTTCTTACGAATTCACTGAAACTCTTGAGAGAGAAATTATAGAGAGAAAGAAGAAGAGAAGTCAGCTACCTTTCTATTCCAATATCCAATTTCTTCTAAGGTAAGGGGTATTATTTCTTTCTTATTCATGAAGAGAACTTCTGTTATTCCATTTTTTATTATTCTGTTGGAATAACCTGTATACGTGGATTACCCTATACTTGGTGAAATTCTTTTGTTATTCCATTCCTTATTATTCTGTTGGAATAACCTATTTTTGCGAAGTACCGCATACATGGTGATTTCTATTGTTATTTGATTCTTTATTATTATGTTGGAATAACCTGTTTATGCGAAGTACCGCATAAATGGTGAAATTCTTCTATTATTCCATTATTTATTCTTTTGTTGAATAATATCCTCGTATGCTTTCATGGGACCTTGTTCCATTATTTATTATTCGGGTTAGAATAACCCGTCTCGTAATATCTATCGCATGCATGGTGATTTATGTTGTTATTCCATTCTTTATTATTCGCATTGGAATATCCTCGCCTACATGCATTACGCATTACCGGACTGGTTCCATTATTTATTATTTTGTTGGAATAACTTCACAAGCGATTCTATCGCATGCATGGTGATTTCGTTGTTATTCCATTCTTTATTATTACGTCGGAATATCTTGTCATGCGTGGTTTACGCAATATTTGCACTGGTTCCATTATTTATTATTCGTTAGAATATCCTGTGATATGCATTTACGCCGGACTGGTTCCATTATTTATTATTCTCGCCAAAATATCGTCATGCGTGACGTTTACAATTTGGACTGGTTCCATTATTTATTATTCTATTGGGAATAACTCGTCAGGTATCTATCGCATACGCATGGTGAATCCTTCTGTTATTCCATTCATTATTATTCTGTTGGAATAACATGTCTTTGTGGATTACCACATGCATGGTGAATGATCCTTTGTATTCATTACTTATTAAATTATGGAAATGATCTCAGATATCGTGGATTATCGCATGACGCGGTGAAAATCCATTTTTGAGCTTATATTCTATTATACTCGATTGATTAAAGTTTTGGCTTCTATACTCCATGAAATTAGTGGAATATCCTTGATATTTGCGCTTCATCCAGTATCTTTTCATGGAAATATTCTTCTGAGCATTCTTAAATTTTACTCTACAAAGAAGTATCATGTTGACAATTTGGACGTTATTAGTTCTTGGATAAATTAATTCTTGAACTTGTTTTTATTGAATTATTATGTCATTGTCATCATCCTCATGCTTATATTGTAATGAAAGTTATCTTTGGCTTACGTGCATAGATGGACTTAGTATGATTATGACCAGGGTTCATTCGGTATAATCATGACCTGTAATGTTATGAATGATGTGGTAAAAGTTCTCAGTGGCCTGTAATGCATTGGTGGACAGTTTTTGGTATGATTGTGACTAGGGATTATTCGGTATAGTCATGACCGTTGATGATTTAATGAATATCCTTGGCCCGTAATGGGGATGATTAGAAGATGTGGTTTATTTATCGTTTGAGTCTCAAATGATAAAAGTTGATGAAAACATTTTTAAATCATAGAAGATAGTAGGTTTTATTCTCTACTTGACTCTTCTAATGGATTGCTTATTCCGCTGCAGTTAAACTTGATGTCTATTGTATTTTATCAGTTTAACATTGTTGAAAACAATTGATAATTTATTCTGCATTATCATAGTCATAATATTTCTTACTGGGCCAGTTGAGCTCACCCTTTCTTTCACTGTTCTCTTAAGGAAATGAGAATATAGCTAGGACGAGTAGGGGAAAGGAGTGACGGTCCAGAAGATAGCATTAGTAGTCCTCACTATTCTGTTAAATAGTGTGACAATAAATGTAATGAGGACTCCTTTGAGTGTGGATATTGTCTAGATGACAATATTCCTATTAGAACTCTCAGTTTATGTATTGTCGTATATTACACGACGGTTGTATAACTAAGTTTGTATTTGTATTCTGAACCATGTATTTGGCGACTCAGAATAGGTGATGTATACCTATTTTGGGGGCGTCACACCCTTTGTCACCTTCATGTTGCGGGGAGAGGCAGATTACTTGTGGGAATTTGTAAAGCGTACTCAACCTGCCGTACTGAAGATGTCTTGGAAGAAGTTCCAAGAACTTTTCAACGACAAGTACTTTCTCGAAAGTATTCGTCACATGAAAGAGGTAGAGTTCATTAAACTGGAGCAAAACAACATGACCGTGGCGCAGTACGAAGCTAAGTTTGTCGAGTTGTCCCGGTTTGCGTCCCATCTGGTTGATAATGAGGAGAGAATGACGCGAATGTTTCTAAGAGGTTTGAAACCCGAGATACGTCAATATCTTATCTCTCATAAACTGTGTTTGTATTCAGATGTTGTTAACAGGGCTCAGTTATTGGAGTGCGATAATAAGTCAACCCAACCAAAAGAGAGCAGCCGACAAAATTATAATACCAGTGATAGCAGTCATCGAAGTGGTGACAATAAGCGTAGAGGGAATCAACATGCCAGAAATGGTAACCACTTCGGTGGTAATCATGGCCAAAACAATAAGAATGGACATTTCAAGAAGAGGAGATTCAACAATGATGAAAATACGTGAGCATCAGCACCCGTTATGAAGGAAGGAGAATGACCACCTATCATATGCTTCAAATGCGGAGGAGAGGGACATATCAGTCCAAACTATATGCAGCAGTCCAAAACATGTTACAATTATGGAAGAGAAGGTCACCTCGCTCGATTTTATCATTCAGGAAAGGCAAGCTCAGCTGGGATGGAGGCACCAATGGCCGTCCCAGAAAAGTCAAAGCCGGTAGTTCAAGGGGGAGCGTTTGTTGTGACCTCCCGAAGCAAGGAACACGAACGAGGTCATCACGGGTAAGCTTATCATAAACTCTAAAGCGAAGTCTATACCTTATTTGATCTGGGTTCTACCCATTCTTTTATTTCTCCTACTTGCGTTCAACGTTTAAATTTGACTCCGGAGAAATTGGACTTTAACTTATCTGTTGAAACTCCGTTTAGAGAAACCTTCATTACATCCACTGTTTATAAGGCTTGTTTAGTTCTAATCGGCAACCGCACGTTACCTGTTGATCTTATTTCTTTGAAAATACTTGCATTTGATGTGATTTTAGGGATTGATTGGTTAACTACTCATCATGCAAAAATTGATTGTTTTCGTAAGGTTGTTAGCTTTCATATTCCTAACCAACCTATTATCCGAATTCAAGCAACCAAACCATTAAAATTAATCACTGTCATCTCAAGCCATAAAGTTATTCGTTTATTGAAAAACGGATGTCAAGCTTTCTTAGCTCATGTCATGGATTTAAACAAAAATACGTCAGTTTTAAATGATATTTCTATTGTTAAAAAATTTCTTGACGTATTCCCTGAAGAACTTCCTGGCCTACCCCAGAGCATGAAATTGAATTTTGTATCGACCTTGAACCCAGTACAAAACCCATTTCCAAAGCCCCATATCGAATGGCTCCTATTGAACTTCAGGAGTTAAAGACCCAACTACAGGAATTGTTAGACATCAGTTTTATTCGTCCTAGTACGTCTCCTTGGGGTGCTCCTGCTCTATTCGTGAAGAAGAAAAATGGGAGTATGCGACTTTGTATTGATTATCGGGAGTTGAACCATGTCACTATCATAAATAGATATCCAATGCCTCGCATTGATGACCTGTTTGACCAGTTGCAAGGCGCCAAATTCTTTTTAAAGATTGATCTTCATTCCGGATATCATTAATTGAAGATTAGAACCGATGACATTCCAAAGACGGCTTTTCGAACTCGGTACGGGCATTATGAATTCCTAGTCATATCTTTTGGATTGACTAATGCTCCTGCTGCCTTCATGGACATGATGAACCGAGTATTCAAGGAATATTTGGATCACTTTGTGGTCGTCTTTATTGATGAAATTCTCATATATTCCAAAACCCATGAGATCATGAGCAACACTTGAGGCTGATACTCCAAAAGCTTCGTGAAAACAAGCTTTATGCCAAGTTGAAGAAATGCGAGTTCTGGCGAGGAAGTAGCATTCCTTGGGCACATAGTATCAACTCATGGAATATCATTGACCCAAAGAAAGATTAAAGCTATTCAAAGTGGGAGCAACCTAAATTAGTGATGATATCGTAGCTTTCGAAGCTTTAGTTTGGTTATTATCCGAGATTCGTAGAAGGGTTTTCTCGAATCGCTATTCCATTAACTCAGCTGACTCGGAAAGAAACAAAGTTTGGTTGGAGCAAAGAATGTGAGAAGAGTTTTCAAGAATTCAAGAGGAGACTTATTTCAGCACCTATTCTGACAATACCATCTGGCTCGGAGGGATTTGTCATCTACAGTGATGCTTCGGGCAAAGGGTTAGGATGTGTTCTCATACAACATGGGAAAGTCATAGCATATGCCTCTCGGCAACTCAAAGAATATGAGAGGAATTATCCTACTCGTGATTTAGAGTTGGTCATTGCTGCTTTTACAATGCTTAAGATTTGGAGGCATTACCTGTATGGAGAGAAGGTGGAGATCTATACGGATCATAAAAGCCTCAAATATTTCTTCACTCAAAAGGAACTCAACATGCGGCAACGACGTTGGCTTGAGCTGTTGAAAGATTATGATCATACCATCCAATACCATCCGGGAAAAGCGAACGTAGTAGCTGACGCATTGAGTAGAAGATCATATGCAGGCACGAGTGTATTATTATCAATACAGAGCCCCATTGTGTATGACTTGGAAAGGCTAGAAATAGAGTTAAAGACTCAAGGGACCCATGTGATGATGGCGAATATACGAGTGGAATCGAATTTAATCGATAAAGTTAAAGCTGCTTATGCTACAGACCTGGAGCTGATACGTATGAGGAAGAAAATACAAGAAGGTGTTATTCCAGAAGTAAGAATCGACGAAGAAGGAATACTTCGAGTCAACTCTAGACTTTGTGTTCCTAACGATTTTGACTTGAAGTATAAAATCATGATGGAGGCGCACAACACACCGTTTGCAATCCATCCTAGGAGTACCAAAATATATCGTGATCTTCGACATACATTTTGGTGGAGAAATATGAAGAGAGAGATAGCGGGGTTTATCTCAAGGTGTCTAACTTGTCAACGAGTCAAGGTGGAGCATCAAGTGCCAAAAGGTCCATTGCAACCACTTGAAATTCCAGAATGGAAGTGGGAGCACATTACCATGGATTTTGTTACTGGTCTTCCCAAGGTTTCTCAAAGGCATAGATGCGATTTGGGTCATTGTTGATAGATTGACCAAGTCTGCTCATTTCTTATTGATACGAGAAACTTATACACTTGAACGTCTTACTAGTATGTACATAAACGAGATTGTATGATTGCATGGTATTCCAGTATCCATAGTTTCTAATCGAGACCCAAGATTCACTTCAAGATTTTGGGCTAGTTTGCAAAAAGCTATGGTCACAGATTTACGATTTAGTTCGGCGTATCATCCTCAAACGGACAGACAATCAGAGAGGACTATTCAAACTCTTGAGGATTTATTAAGACTCTGTGTCCTTGACTTCAAGGGAAGTTGGGACAAGTTCTTACCATTGGTGGAGTTTTCCTACAACAATAGTTATCAAGAAAATATTGGCATGGCTCCATTTGAGGCGTTGTATAGGTACCTGTTAAAATCTTGGATAAGAAGGATCATATTCTACCCTCTAAAGTTATACCTAATGTCAAAGTTTTGTGGAGAAACCATGATGTTGAGGAAATGACCTGGGAGTTAGAATTTTAAATGAAATCAAGGTATCCTCACCAATTCGACATACCAGGTACGCACCCTAATTTTGAGGATGAAATTTCATAAGAAGGGGAGGTTGTATGACCCCAACTTTATGAATAAAGATTAATTTCTCTCGAAATATATATTTTTTAATATTATGGTGTGGATATAATATAATGTTATAGTTCTGGGTAATATTTACAAATTTTGCAAAGTAAGCAAGTGGTTATATAATATTCGATTGGTCAGGGAATATACGTTTTAACAGGGAATATTTGTACGACGGTACAATCATTGGTGGACCCCACAACGAAAGTATTGTCGTAGTAAGAAAATGACAGAATTATCTTTTTATAAAAATAACGGCGGAAGTGTTACCGTTAAAACTGTTGAACTACCCGGTAGTTAAATTCCAGTAATACATGTGGTTGCATAGTAACACACGGTATTAGTTATTGATGCTTACGTGAGAAGTCACTCAGTTATACTCAATTATTGCTACAGTAATTGTTGCATCATATCTCTCATATTATTGATTCGATTATTGTCACGGTATCATCTATATAATATGATATATTATTAAATCAATAATTGAGATGACAAAGTTATTCATATTATTAAATTACAATATTTACAATATCTAGAAGTTCTGTCAAGGAGATGTTTGGTCATCTAATTGCGCGTCAATAAGGAGAAATCCTTATCGGAAAGCCCCCTCTTTCCTGGGAACGACCTGGTTGTTAAATATTGTGAGTTATAATATTAATCATGAATAAGTTCTTGTTGATTAAAGATGAAATTGATAGTTCCATTGTCTTGGAATTATTAGTGTTAGTGATAATCGACATTTATTTCGATAATAATTGATGTTTGGAAGTTATCGGGTAATTAATCAGATAAATGAGGAATTAATTGCTATTAATTCACATGATTATAACTATTTGTTCACATGTGTGTACTATTGATTCACATTCATGTACTATTAGGGGAGTTGGTGCAAGATTGATAATACTAACATGACTAAGTTAAAGATGGAGGTGTAGATGGAGGTACTATACTGTTATTCGTATTTTCACATGATTATAGCTATTGAATCGCATGATTGAACTAATGATTCACATTATTTACTATCAAGGGAGGTGGTGCAAGTTTGATTATATTTGCAGGACTAAATTAAAAATGAAAGAAAAGTTGGAGGTATTGTACTATAATTTTTCGAGCCCCAAAACGTGAAATTATCGAAACTATATTTTTCTATAAATAGAAGCTCATTCTTCCTTCATTTCTCACTAATTCACTAAAGCTATAGAGCAATTATTATAGAGAGAAATTATGGAGAGAAAGAGGAAGAGAAGTCTGCTACCTCTCTATTCCAGTATCCTGCTTTATTCTAAGGTAAGGGGTATTATTTCTTTCATTTTCATGAAGAGAGTTATTGTTATTCCATTCCTTATTATTATATTGAATAACTTTGTCATGCAAGTACCGCATACATGGTGAAATTCTTACATTATTCCATTTTTATTATTCTATTGGAATATCACGCCCTGCATGCGATATGCAGCATGACACGGTTCCACTATTTATTATTCTCGTTGGAATAACTCTGTCTCATGCCAATACCGCATACATGGTGAAATTAAATCATTATTCCATTCTTTATTATTCTCGTTGGAATATCCTATCGTGCGTAGACATACATGACTGGTTCCATTATTTATTATTCTCTTGGAATAACATGTCCATCTGCGGTCTATCGCATATCCGGTGAATTCTGTTGTTATTCCAATCTTTATTATTACATTGGAATATCTTGTACATCGGATTTCGCATTATTCGGTTCCATTCTTTATTATTCTGTTGAGAATAACCTTTCTGTGTGGTCTATCGCATGCATGGTGAATTCTTCTGTTATTCCATTCTTTATTATTAGGTTGGAATAACCTGTCTATGTAGATTACCACATGCATGGTGAATGATCCTTTGTATTCATTCCTTATTAAATTGTGGAAATGATCTGTCTATGTGGATTACCGCATGGCGGGTGAAAATCCATTTGCATGTTCATATATTCTATTATACTCAATTGGTTAAAGTTTTAACTTCTATACTCCATGAAATTAGTAGAATATCCTGGATATTTGCGCTTCATCCAGTATCTTTTCATGGAAATATTCTTCTGAGCATTCTTGAATTTTACTCCACAAAACAGTATCATGTTGACAATTTGGATGTTTTTAAGTTCAGGATAAATTAACTTATAAATCTTTAAAATTTAATTCTTGAACTTATTTTATTAAATTATTATGTCATTGTCATCATCCTCATGTTTATATTATGTTGAAAGTCATCTGTGGCTTGTAGTGCATAAATGGACTTGGTATGTATGATTATGACCAGGGATTATTCGTTATAGTCATGACTGTAATGTTACAAATGATGTTGTAAAAGTCCTCATTGGCCCGTAGTGCATTGATGGACAGTTGTTGGCATGATCACGAATATCCTTGGCCCGTAGTGCATGGATAATTTGTGGTCGTGATACTAATGAATATCCTTGGTTGTAGTGCAGGGATGACGTGGTTTATTTAATAAGATGAGTCTCAGCGATAAAAGTGATGAAAAACCTTTTAAATCATAGAAGATAGTAGATTTTATTCTCTACTTGACTCTTCTAATGGATTTCTTATTCCGTTGTAGTTAAACTTGATGTTTGTTATATTGTATCAGTTTAACACTATTGAAAGCTAACGATAATTTATTCTGCATTATCTTAGCCATAATATTTCTTACTGGGCTAGTTGAGCTCACCCTTTTGCTTGCATTGTTCTCCTCAAGAAATGAGAACGTAGCATGGACTAGTCGGGGAACGGAGTGACGGTCCAGATGATAGCATTTGTAGTCCTCACTATTCTATAAAATAGTGTGATAATAAATGTATTGAGGACTTATTTTGAGTTTGAATACTGTCTAGAAGACAATATTTGTATTAAAACTCACAGCTCATGTTGTATATTTAAGATTATATTTGTATTATGTACTATGTTTTTGGCGACTCAGAATAGGTGATGTATACCTATTTTGGGGGCGTCACATCTTCTCTAGGGCTTCTGCAAACGGGATGTTAATATGATGTTTCTTGAAAACTTCCAAAAACTTCGCGAACTACTTATCTAATTTCTGTTTTTGGACCTCTGCTGAAACAGTGGTGGAGGATATACAACTGGCTTATCGTTTAACTTTGTTTTTTCACTTTGCTTATCCTCACCCTTGTTTCCTTCAACCACTTTACCGTAAATCAACTTTTTTCATCCGATATCATTTGAATTTTACGCATCTTTCCCAACGAGATGTTTTCTCCTCAACGTAATTGCCTGACACTATTCGTGGTTTCCCTTCGGATTTCTCTATATATCACTCGGTAGGGTCCCTTGTGGCCTGTTATTTAATGCTTAGGCAATTGGCCCCATCTGATTTTCAAAATTCTTAATGGCCATTGTTTAATTTTTCATCGCTGCCTCATTGCTAGTTATGTACTTCGACAACAACTCCTCTAAATCTGATTTTCTTTCCTGATGTTGAACCGGTTGTTGGTGATTCTAAAAACCTGGGGGATATGACAGTCATGGAGCTTGATGTTGCTGATTATTGCTCCACGAGAAATTTGGGTGATTCCTATTCCCTTGGTTATAAGTGTTTTGGTACATATTCTCGACGAATTTCATTATAGCTACCTACTAACTCGCACAGACATTTGGATTGATTACATGATCGATCTCGTAGGATGGTCACCCGCGCACAATTCACATATGACCGTAACATGTTGTACCCGAGCCCCTGTCATGGCATTTGACTTCTTAGACAACGCATAAATTTGTGCTTGTATTGATGTCACCCCATCTACTTCTAACACCCCAGCCGCCTTTGCCTGTGTCATTCTTGCTATTGGCCACTGGAAGTTGTTAGCCGCCATGGTCTCAATCAAATTGTTGGCCTCCTCATAACTCTTAGCCATGAAGCTCCACCCGATGCTGCATCAATACTGGTCCTAAGATTCCCATGTAGTCCGTTATAAAAAGTATTCATTTGCAGCCACTTAGGCAATCCATGATGCGGGCACTTTCTAAGAAACTCCTTGTATCTCTCCCATGCCTCATAAAGCGACTCCCCATGTTGCTGGTCAAACATTGTTATCTCATTCCTCATTTTTGCAATTTTCTCTAGTGGGAAAAATTTAGCAAGGAATTTCTGAGCTAAGTCTTCCCACGTAGTTATTGAACCCGACGGTAGAGAGTGTAACCAACTCTTCGCCTTGTCTCGTAAAGTGAATGGGAACAAGCGAAGTCTTACCGCCTCATCCAAAACCCCATTATACCTAAAGGTGTCGCAAATCTCCAAAAAGCTGACTAGATGTTCATTCGGATCGTCATTTGCCAATCCCCCAAACTGAATTAAATTTTGGATCATCTGAATTGTCCCAGGCTTGATTTTGAATGTATTTGGCAAACAATTTTGCCCGGTGATGCTCATTGCAGCTTCGATCACCTTGGGTGTGGCGAAGTCCTTAACGCTTCTCGATCTTCAATTTGCCATTGCCTCTTCTTTCTCGAGAATTTTCAAAGTCTTGCCTCGCTTCCTTGATCCACTTACTTAACCTCTAGAACCGTTTCTCAATGTCGTCCTCAAAAGGCAGCAAGTCTAGATTTTTGGACCGAGTTTGCATAAACCACTTCAAAAACCTGAAATACGAGGAAAAACACAAGAAAAATAAAAATGTTTAAGTAAAACTGGACTAATTAAACTGATATTGTAAAAATATTAAGATCTATACTAAATTGTCCCCGGCAACGGCGCCAAAAACTTGTTGGGTAAAATCTATATACGCACAACACGCAAGTATACGTGGTCAACAAGTAATAAAGTGATGAGTAGAGTATCCTTCCCACAGACAAATTAGTAAGAAACTTAATCTTACAATTACCAATTTCCTATTAATCCTAATTTTATTAAACTAATAAATTTAATGATTAAAAATTATAGAAACTAAATTAAGAAACAAATAAACTACCACAAAACAATCACCAATATCAAAATCTGGAATTTCAAACAATTAGTGGAGAATTAGACTTATGATTTCACCCTAAGATTCACTCTGTTTCTACACCTTTATTCCAATTCAAATCACTATCCCAGTTTATTAATCAAGAACACAAATGTAGCATTAACCACCTCTCGATGCACTAATACCGAATTAACTTAAATCCACAATTTAGATAGAAACAAGTTAAACACCTTAATCAAATAACTCACTATATCTCCATGTTAATTATAATTAAAGAAGGTTTAAGATTAAGTTCTCTATCTGATTACATATGATGTCAAGCATATCTCTACCTTAATATTTATCAAGAATCTGCTATTCACAAAATTCATGAACACATGCTATATTAACTAAGTCTAGATTCGAATATCCTCTCTCGATTTGAAACAAATCCAAAAAGAATTGTTGATCAGGCAATTCATAAATTCAAGCTCAAATTAATATAGATAAACCGGAAAATAGCTTATTGAACTGGAAATCAAAGTTTACAAAATTATTGATTCACTTAAGGATCCACCATAAGCCTAAAAAGTGAATTAGTTCATCATAAATGAAATAATAACTGAATAAATCAAAGATATCATTCTTTCAATTACAAATAAAAGTCTAAGAAGAAGAATAGTGAGAAACACTGGAATTTGCAATTATCCCGAAAATCTCTTCAAAATCTTCCTCCAATGCTTGCTATGAAAAACTGGAATTGATCTTTGTAATATGCCTTGTGTGTGACGCCCCCAAATTCGGACCTCCACTTGTTCACTCGAATTCGGTTCATCACATGCTCAAAGTATTACCATAATAACTAACATCATACATTCACAACAGAAAATCTAAATTAGAATAATATACAATGATTGGTTATAATTATTCCCCCAAGTCTCGCAACTTACAATACTTAATAGATTGCATAATAGTATTGAATAAAGACATAATACATAATCCTACTTAAGTTTAAACATAGTCTGCAAATAGTTTTAACACAACATAATAGTTTTTGAACATAAAGGAACACGCTAGTCGGTAGCCTTGCCCTTGCCCTTGTCTGTTCTAGAGACACCTCCATGTTCCTCCTTAATTGAAAGGTTTTAAATAAGCAAGGATGAACACAAATTGCCCAGCAAGTATTATACACCAAAGGTGTAGGATATAATATCACAAGGTATGAAATATCGAAGTGTCATTTCTAAGATAGTTCAAAGTGTCAGAATAACATCATGGATAAGGAATATCAACAATTCTTGGAATAAGAACAACAATTCAATATAAATCAACAGATATATATGAATTCAACGACTAATAATGTATCCAACTGGATAAGCACTTTATACTGAGCAGTCACTAAGGACTATTGAACCTCCACTAGAGCTACCAATATTAAACTGATAACCCAAATAATATCAAGTACTATAGATGATCAGTCTACAATACTTTACGTTATGCATAACACCATGATAATATTCATTCAGGTGTTGGGGTTTCCAAGTACATACACTCCCCTTACCAAAAGGGTTGTCCAACTCAGTTTTCAAGATTTCCAAACCAATCAATTAGTTTGGACAACTTTTATAAACAAGCATACAGTCTAGCCGAATCAAATGGCATTGACTCTTTCACAATATTCAAGAACAATACCAAGTTCAACATGAATAATAACTTTTATAAGGGTTTAAACATACTAGCTCATTTGAACGAGAAAGTAGTATAATTTGTATTCAATAAGCTTACAGTATTCGTCGAATGAAGAATGCAAAGATACTCGCACAATAAAAGTAGGATTTTGATACTTGCCTTAAGTGTAGTTTATCCACTTTAAGAAATCAACACTTTCGAATCCCATTTATAGCGTATTATATGTTCAAGATGTCCATTAGCTAACACAGTCTTTAAACAAGCTTGACACGATTGAAGTATACACGTATGGTACAGAAATCAGATTATCAATTCATCATGAATTAAATACTTAGTTACTTCATAAGCAAATCAAGAATGCTTAGTTTAAGACCTTCTTACTCATGGACTTTCCATTGCAAGGCAAAACCAACTTATCATCGAAGCATCACACACATATATATATATATATATATATATATATATATATATATATATATATATACATCATGGGTTTTAAATCACCTCTAGGATTTTAGGTACCATACAAGTTGACTGCTAAAGTTCAGATCTCACCATCCCAGATTCAGATCCAGCACAACAAGGCCATGGCTAGGTTTAGGGCCAAAGTTATGACTACTGAATCTCTAGCAAGGCCAAGACTTAGCTGCTTCTTTATGGTTTCTATTTGGTTTGCTCAACACAATCATACATGATATACTTATCATGTTAAGGGTCTTTTCATGCTCCTTAAGTCAATCTAGTTTTTTTTTACATAATAGAATTCTAAATTGATCATTTCAACAAGTTAAGGTCGTTCAAGGTCATGAAACCACAAAGTCTATCATGCTTACTCTCTAATCATACAAGATAGTTACAAAACTCATATTAGGCATGCTTGTAAGTATTAATAACACATATGTGAATCTAACACTGCTTTAGTTGAAAATATGCTTCGTTCATGCTTTATTTGAAATATAATACATAAGCATGGTATATATATGTCTATATTTCATGAGTGAGTCTAAGAGTGTCATCAAACGTGATCAAAAATATCAGATTTTAGTCCTCATGGTAACTTGACAATATTCACATTCAAAGCTAGTAGGTTCAACATGCTCATGTTTGCTTACTAACCATATAAACACAATCTAAAGGTTTATTCATGCATTTCTAAGTTATATTAACATGCTTGCAAAATCAAATTATACATTATGTAGAATAATGTATGTTAAATCACTAGACCAAGTCTCTTCTTGAATACATCTCTAACACAAGGCTTAATAAGTTTGATCATGCTCAAAGGAACTACATACACTATAACATGCTCATCTATGTGTAAAATCAGCCATGCATAGCTTACTAGGTTCAAAATTTGCAGAACATGATCTCTAACATAGTTTGTTTTCAAAATCTAACGTCCAAATCTCCATCTAAACCATATGCTTCCATTAATCATGCAAATCTATTAAAACATGCCCAATTTAGATTCATATACTTATATATACACCTTAAACATGTTTTCATGCTAGTTTAAACCATAATGGTCATCAACACATAGTAGATTTCAAAACAGAATTTCAAACTGACTTCAGCAACTGGCGCAGCTGCATTGCGCCTTAGTATTAATACGACGCAGCTGCGCCATGCCTGGTTTAAATTAGGAACAGTGAACCTCGACAACTGTTCAGCCCAAACACAGAATTTACTCCTGAATTTACTCCTAAACACTCGTGTATCAATTGCAACATGCTTATATGATCATATAACACTTATATATACCATACCCAACCTCATTAACTTCTATCTTCATGAATTCAAGAATTTGAATTTTAAGAACTCAAGAACTCTGTTTAATAGAAGCGGAAATGGAAGCAAGAAGAAAGGATTTATACCTCTGAAATGTGATAGGAACTTGCTCCAATGAACTCCCAAACTCTTAGAATGTTTGTATACTCTCAACCTCACTTAGCAAATACCAGGCAATTCAAGCAACACCAACTGATAAAGCATGTCTGCTATTTATAGAAAATTTCTTTCCCAGACATAGCAATTTTCCATTGAATCAAACCCATGGATTGTAGGTGTCGATGTTGGGATTTTTGAGTGTCCCTTTTCATTACTTGTTCTTTGGTGTTCTCATGTTAACGTGAGATTTGTTTGAAAAAACAAGTGAAAAAGGTCCAACATGTATAATGTCGACGATTGGACTTTAAGAGTCGCTAGTTGGTGTATTTAACTGGTTGTACCAACGCAACCGAAAAAGGTTTGCACATTGACCCAGTGATTTGACACTGCTAGACGTGTCTGTGAAACCGAGATTCAATTTAGGTCTGGAGGCTTGATTATGCGGAGGAAAGGTGTTAGGCACCCCCCGACATCCGTGTTACCACGGTGATCGCCACTTTTCAAAGAAATTGTTATATGAATGTGTGTGTGTGTGTGTGGATAAATGTGCAATTATTTGAAAGTAGTGTGAGTCCTCGTTTGCACCTATATACATAAGGTTTGAATTTTATAGAAAAATTTAGTTTTAACCAAGATATAGCAATGAAGTTTTGTAAAAGAGGTTTTTCAAACCTTGTGCTCAATAGGAATTGAGACCTTTTCATACTTCCATTTTATTATTAAATGTTAACGCTTGTTTGCTTTTATTTTCAAGATGCGAAGCATTCGAGAAAATAATATACATCGATCTTAGAAGCTCCTCATGGGCATGATGACCATCCAAGGAAATTCGAGATAATGTAAAATAATATACAGTACAACTGCCATATTGAAAAATGTCTATCATGGGAATGAATCTAGATTGATGAGATCAACTCGTGATCACATGATTCCTAGGGTCAAATGATACTACAATTTGTATGGAAAGCGATGGAAGATTATATATATATAAAAGTCAGAAATATATACAAACATGATCAACCACCACGAAGCAACTCCATGGGGGATCAGAAATGTAAATATATAAAAGCGGTAAATATATATATATATATATATATATATATATATATATATATATATATATGTACAGATATATATATATAAAAGTAGTAAACGCACTGGATGTGAATCCAGGCTCATCAAATATGTCCGACAGCAATTATATATATGTATATATATATAAAAGTGTTAAACGCACTGGATGTAAATCCAGGCTCATCAGACATGTCTGATAATAGTTATATATATATAAGTAATTAAATGCACCGAATATAAAATCCAGGCTCATCAGACAGAGTCTGACCACAGTTTTTATATATAAGTATATATATATATATATATAAGCAATTAAATGCTCTAGACCGAAGTCTAGGCTCAATCGAGGCATGACTCGATAATGTTAGTTCATATATGAAATATATACATATATATAAGTATATATATGCATGAAATGAAAACCACGATTTGAAGTGGGACAAACACTACTCACACGACTCTCAACGTGTACAACAATGTGTACTAATATGAGAAGAAGGCTTTATAGAATATAAGAAGGCTTACGGTGAAACGCCAAAGTAGACTTCTATGACTTTAAATGGATAAACACTCGGCTCATTTGGATAAAAGATAGCTATATGTGAGCTAACTAGTGTTTAGAAATGAGGAAACACTCAAAAGATGTGTATGCAGAGTAAAATGGACAGGGCTTCCTCGCCTTTTTCCCTCCCTCTTCTTCTCAAATGGCTGACCCAAGGCTTGTATATATAGACGGATGGCCGCAGTGAGTACTGCTGGCGTACATGAGCTTGTACCTGGTGGTCGTGATGCATTCGAGCCTCACGAGTCCTGTCATCTCGTAGTGCGTGCACTCATGCATTGTAATGTCCTTTCGAACTTGCAGAACTTCAATTCGAGCATCCGAACGAGGTATATCTGACCTTCTTCGGACCGCTTGTGTCAAGAGTTACGCAATGACATGGATTAGAGGTTGTACAAAGTCAGGAAGAGGGGTCTATGCCCATGGTCTTCAAGCTTCAAATTCTATCCAAAGTATTGTCACACGTAATAGTCACTCGAGATTTTCAATCCTTGGTTCTTGTGGGACATTGTTGGATGTATGTATGTATGAAGTGTTGAGACGACGTGCCATTATCGAAAGAACAAGATGACGTTTGACTCCTTGTCGGGGTTATCACCGGTTTGAGTTAAAGTAAGCGTTCTTTCGTGGTTTCTGGTGAGATTGGACTACTTGTTGGTATGCTGCGATATCATCTTGTTGAGATAGTAAGATGACGTTGTGACTCCTCACCGGGGTTTTCGCCGGTTTAAGTGAAAAGCAGACGTTGCTCAGGGTTACATCTGAGATTGGACTGCTGCTTGTTTGTATGTCTCTTTGTCATTATCCGTGGATGTTCTGTCGCCGATTGTTATCTCTGTGTCCGAGGTGTGTTTGCCTCGATAGGATGTCTGTAGTTGAAGCTAATTGCATATGTTTGAAACAAGCATTTCTGGGGTTATCGTCGGAACTGCAATGACATCCCTTAGGGCTATCACCAAGGATGGGGTTGCTACTCCGAGTGTTGTCTCTGGGACTAGAACTGAGCATCGCGGTGTTATCGCTGAGACGAAGCTGTCCTCTCCGGTGTTGTTTAGATCTTTTGATCGCATATCTCGAGGAGTTATCTCCAAGATTGAAATGACATTCGGTGTGTGTTAGGGTTTGAGATGATGTTCCCGGTTTGTGTTAGGGTTGGGCGAACTTTGATAATATCCGGAATGGATGTAAGGTGTCTTTCAGGGTTATCTCCAAAAGATGAATCTACCCTCCTGCAATATTAGTAATAGGAGTGCAGAAAATTTCGAGTGTCTACAGATGCCCCTCTTTATCATATTCATGCAATGCAAGGCATGGATAGGATAAAGAATACTAGACACTTGAAATGCAAGCAAGATAAATATGATGTTATATCCAGCAACATGATGTAAATGCCTGTAGAATGCATGAATGATTGTCAGGTAATCCTGTTGGGATGACAATCAGTGATGGCTTAGACATGCGATCCAAGTCTCCAAGGGTGTTGACGTTGGGGCTATCACCAAAGTCTTGAATCCTAGACATTGGCCTATATTCCATAGAGGTACCTCTTGTGTGTAAAAGATCTGTGGGGATAAAGCTTTGTCTATTTGAGGATGTGTATAACATATTCTTTCATTACATGAGATTATCGCTAACAATTTGTTGTTATCAGGGTTGCCTGATCTTCGCTGATGTGTGTATCACCGGATAAATCCCTGCTGGATGCATGGTCAAGGCTGCTTGACCTATATTGATGTATGTGTCAATGGTAGCATTTTGTTGTAGCCCTCACTGGGGAAGGTTGCTTCGATGGGTTTACTTGCCATCGGCTGACATGATGTCAAGGTTGCTTGACCTTCATTGATGTGTGTATTAATGGTTGCATTGCGTTGTAACCCCCGCCGGGGATACGTAGATGCTTTAAAAGATGTGCGTTGTGACCCCCGCCGGGGATATGTAGATGTTTGATAACTTCGGTGTTGTAACCCCCATCGGGGAGGTTTGATATGTCATGGTTTTGCATTGTAACCCCCGCCGGGGAGGTTTTAGGGTTGTGACCCTGCAAATGACGGCATCGGACCTTTTTGGTGTATTGCCGAGCAAGATCTATGAAAGCTGAGCTCATTGGTATAGTATACCTTGCATTCCGACGAATACCTTTGAGACGACGGGAGTTTAACTTTGACCGACGAGAAACCAGGATTTCAGGCTATTCCACTCAATCACGTAACACTTTTATTCCTGATTTGGCCTTTTCATCTTGTGAGACCTCCTTTGCAACTCTAATTAGAGAGAGCCAGAGGTGTGGGACCCATGTAGGAGTCTGGCAGGTGTACTGCGAGGAGCCCGCACGGGTTAACTCATGGCCAACCGTGCCTATGTATAAGTGGTGGTTTTCATCATAAGTCATTTTCAAGTTCTGTGATAAAGGAAATCCGAGAGCTCTTCTTGAGATCTCTGCTGAGTTGAGGCAACTTCTCGCATGATCTCGCCACCGTATAAGCGTTCTTCCTTTATCACGGTAACACATGCATGTATTTTTTCCAATTTCCTTTCTAAGGTGATTTGGAGACTTGTTGTCCAGATATCATGGATCTGGATCGGTAGAAAGTAGTTCCCGAGACCCTTACGGTGTCTGAAGGAGGGCTTTTGAAGAGCCTCAAAGACTGATTACGTTAAATGACCTCATCGTTTGGTGGAGGCGTTGATACGTCTATTCGGGTTGAAGTCTTTGAATGTCGAGAACGAGGAGGAGGATGCACCGATCGAGGTTCCCGCGCTCTGCATGCGTGTTCCTGTAGGGAATTTCCAGGCATTCAAGTGGCAAACCCAGATCTTCTGGGTGACTTGAGTAGGCATCCTTTAGTATACCTGCACGCAAACGAGGTATGAAGTTAGATCTTTAATCTTCCTGATATCCTATTGATGAGGAGTCAAGGAGTCTGATGTTGATCTGCATTTGATGTAGGTTTACGGCTTCACATAGCCTTGAGGGAACTAGTTTAACATCCACTCTATGTATCAGGCCTTGCATGATGACTATAGAGCGATCGTCCATGGCTAGGGATTCGGGAGGTTCTTCTCCATTCTACCCCGTCGCTGTCCTTGGGGTTACCTCAGGGCATTCTCTGAGCGGTGGTTTCACTAGACTCAGTCACTCCATTTGCTGGACTATGAGGTGATGATGACGGATTGGCTAGCCTGTGTTAGAGATCCGACTCATGTGACACAGATTGACAGATTGACTCAGCAGTTGGACCGGTCACATATTTTCATTCGGCATTTGGGCAGAGATCCAGCAGAGGTAGATACTTTTGATCCTTCCAGCTCAAGTATTTGGTCCCTCAGTGACCCATATGGTTTCTTGGTAGTGAGATCCTCCTCCTTGTATCGACGACATCCCTATAGATAAAGATCCTGTGACTCCGGAGGAGTTACATCAGGTGGACAGGATCGATGATGTAGACATCGACACTCTTAACTTTTTCTGATGTATTTCTCGCTATCTTTTTTGGTAGGCCTCTGTTGTATGTTGGGTACCTTCGCCCCATTTCCCTGTATTTTAGTTGTTCAGAGATGTATTAGATGATGATATACTTAAGAATGTATGTACAGTTTTCCATTCCCTATATCATATTGCCATCTATTGAATTATGCATGTTATTATGTTATGCGTATGTATGTCCAGAGATATTCAGCATTGACCCCTGGATGGTCTTATGACATGGCCCGTCTGAGATGTCTTCTTGACGAGCTAGTCAGTATTGATCATACCCCACCATTTGTGGTGGTAGGTAGTATCTTGCTCATGGTATGATAGTATATCACCATGATACGTGGTGATCGTAGATGATTCTTTGCGCAAAGATACTATGACCCTATTGATGTTTGAGTTCCCACAGGATTTGTAGAGGGAATGCTAGAGAGTGGGGTATCGGAGAGGCAGGTTTTCCGATTTGCGACCTAGGAGTTGACTCCTACTTTGGAGGAGTATGCCGCGGTTAGCGATATTCTTTCTTTGGGCCGGACCTTGCGTGCATATGGCTATTGGAGACATGGCGCAGGGCGATTCATGACCCTCTTTGGATTGAGACGTAGAGTGGTCCAGGACGAGATTACATCCGGCCATGTGATATCCCAGCGTTTCCTGTTTGACAGGTTTGGCTCTGAGGATAGCTATGCACGACATTTCGGGGATTTTACCACACCAGAGGACCATTAGCGTTCAGCCAGAGTAGATGTACTGTTTCTATGCGTATTGTCATACGTCTTCATGCCGCGGTACATGGATGAGCTAGATATCGGCGTCATTATGGCAGTGAGAGCTCTATGGGAAGGTCATACCATTGTACCAATGATTATCGTAGAAACCGAGGTCGACTACATCTGCTTTGCACTTATCCGTGAGTGTTTTACAGTAGCTTCGGTCATCTTGTATGTGTGGTTTATGTCACACTTGAGACCGATTGGCACATTTAGATGGAAGAGGTTTTGTTTCACCCAGGAGATAGCCATGGCATACTCCTTTTAGCCTGTAGAGTGCACAGATGCTGCATCGTGGTCAGCTTTCCTGGCAGGGATTATGGATCCGTTTTCCATATTGCCATGTTCAGGGCTTAGTTCACCCTACAGCTTCATTACTCATGCTCCGGGCATGGATTATCTCCCTCTGGCTAGATTGAGGGGCATGATTACTTACCACCCACTGGCTGTGATGTGTCAGTTTGACCAATTTCAGGATTTTCATCCGTATGAGGCGGAAGTTGGTAGCTTTGCGTCACACCGATTTATCGTGAGGATGATCCATCCAGTCGTTCTGCAGAGTATTCTACGTATGGATGGAGACAGAGATGCATTGGCTGAGCGGTAGTATCCACAGTCTTGGGATGTTGATTTCGACGATGAGGAGCCTATAGAGAGAGGTCATTATTTCCATCGGTGATTTATTCTTTGGGTTGCCAACATTTGTGATGGATTCTCCCACCCCGAGTGCCACTGTTACTCAATATTCGGCACAACATTTGGAGCGAGTTTACATCGATGACCTATGATAGAGATCGAGGCTAAGAACGCGATGTTGTGATTCTTAATGAGAGATCTATTGCTTCTGTTAGAGAGGGATGAGGCTAGATCGGCCAGGGATGCATTGATAGTGGTGCGGGATGCCACCTTATCTGCTAGGGATGTGGCCATCGCAGATAGTACTTCAGTTATATCCTAGATGACTGTCAGCCTTGCCGATATGAGTGTATACATTGATGAGCATTATGCCACCATGCAGTTAGCCTCTGATCCTCTAGCTCGTGTAGATACCCTTGGGCAGGAGCTTGCAATGCTTCCTCCGTCTTCAGAGAGGGATGCTATGTTAGATCTGATAGTCCGCATACACAAAAATCTGTAGATAGCTTTGAATTTTCATACACAGACTAGCTTAGCCATTTTATCATGTACAACATAGATGTATATATCAAACAGTATTATATATGGTAGGGAAATATATTTTGATTCACTTCCCTTTTAGTTATGCCTTGATACTTGCTTGATGTTTGCCTGTTTCTCCAGCGCCTTGTGATCTTGATGCATTCTGAACTTATCCTTGATAGATGGACATTGAGACGTCGCAAGATCTCTCAGAATGGATCATTGATTTCTGTAAATCCCTACCATCTTTGGTTTCTTGGGGATAGAGTATCTGTATGGAAAAGTGGAGGAGGGTGGTTTCTTCTCTCTAAGATTGGACCGCACCTGATTATGCTTGATACTTCTATTTATGAGAAGCCTAGTTAATTCCATCTCTTATGGGTTGGTATTGCTCTTTGAGGCACAATCGCAGCTTAGATGGTCACCGAATCTTCTATTTGTGTGAAGAGGTTGGGTAATTCCATCCCTTTGATCTGAAACCAATAAAATGGAGCAAATTGAAGGTAGATCCCGGTACCGGGTGACAAGTATGTTGTTCTGGTCGCCTACGTACTCCTATTGAAGAGGAGATCAAGTCTGCGTAGTTCGAACCTGGTGTAAGAGGTTCAACGCTGAATGCGGAAGGCAGATGGGTGTAGAAGTATTTTTGTTGTTTTTGTTGTTTTGTAGAGAAAGGGCAAAAATGTTTTTGTTGTTTTTCTTTATTGTGACCGGGCCATATAGAATATGGTTGCCTACGTACCCCCGGGTATCAGGGAGATCAGGTCGACGTAGTTCGCCCCTCAGGACGAATTAAAGGCAAAGAGAAGTGTGAATCCCATGTGCAGGCTATACTGCGGGGAGAAGAAAGTTTGATCCCATAATGGGGACAAACTACAAGTGTGCAAAAAGTTTGATCCCGTCCTCAGTACAAACTGCAGGCGTAGAAAAGTTTAATCCCATCTTTAGGATAAACTGCAGGTGTTAACTCCCGCCTTCAGGATAACCGAAATTATGAAGGGTTAACTCCCGTCTTCAGGATAACCGAGATTGTATGACAGGTTTGAAATGAAGTAAAACCAGGCTGCTAGCTTGAAGTGTATGTTTCCCAGAGGGGCAGAAGAGTATTCAAAAGGAAAGGGTTCAAAACCGGAATGACTGGTGATTTGATGATCAAAACCAGGATGTTTGTTTGATTGTAACTTCAGACATAGTACCGTTTCACAGTGTCCGAGTTGATAATCTGTGGAAATTCATCGCCATCCATTTCCTGCAATCTGGGAGCACCTCCTGTCAGTACTTCCTTGACAACAAATGGGCCTTCCCAGTTAGGAGCGAATTTTCCCTTAGATTAATCTTGGTTGTCAATGATCTTTTTCAAAACCATGTCATGTCGTTTGAATTGCTGTAGTCAGACTTTTCTGTTGTAGGATCGTGCGATCCTTTGCTGATATAACTGACCCTAGAAGATAGCCGCGGATCGCCTTTCGTCTATCAGAGACAATTGGTGATACCTGTCTTGTACCCATTGGTCTTCATCCAACTAAGCATCCATCAATACTCTGAGGGATTACATTTCCACTTCTATGGGGAGCACTGCTTCCATCCCATAAACTAATGAGTAGGGGGTTGCCCCAGTGGAAATTCGTATAGAAGTTCTGCAGGCTAATAAAGTCGGAGGCAAGAGGTCAGGCCATCCTTTGTGATTGGCGGACATTTTCTGCATGATCTTTTTAATGTTTTTATTAGCAACTTCAACAGTACCATTCATCTTTGGACGGTAGATGACAGAGTTAAGATGTTTGATGTGGAATTTTCTACATAACTTCTCCATCATTTTGTTGTTGAGGTTCTTAGCATTTATTGCGACCTGATGACCTCCGGTTGTCTATATCAGCAGATGACATTGTTTTCGGATGAAAGCAATGATAACTTATTTAGTAACCACAGGGGAAGGATGCGCTTCTACCCATTTGGTGAAGTAGTCGATCATGGTGAATATGAATCGGGGTCTCACATCGGCTTTGGGCTCGATGGGGCTGATCACGTCCATTCCCACATTGAGAAAAGGGTCATGGTGAACTCATATTGTGGAGTTCCTTGAGAGGCGTGGATAGCATTGCCATAAATCGGCATTGATAGCACTTTCGACGTGATCATCATAGTCAACTTTGAGTGTAAGCCAATAATGTCCCGTTCTGAGAATTTTTTTGACAAGTAGGGGTCCGCTCATGTGAGGGCCACATACTCCACCATGGATCTCATCCATAAGTGTCTGAGCTTGGTCTTTATCCAGACATCTAAGGAGACCTAATCCTGCATCTCTTTTGTAGAGTGCATCTCCGCTCAGGTAGAATTTTATAGCAAGTCGATGAATCCGCCTTTTCTCAGTTAGGCTCGCCTCAGCGGGTGTAGATCCATCTCGTAGATACTCCTTGATGTGCTGATAGCAAGGGTTGTGGATGGGTGGTAGCTCATCCGATACTTCTCCAACGTAATTCCCATAGATTGGGGCTTTTTGCAAAGTAAACGTGATGTTTGGCATGTTTTCCTTGTCCAGTATGTAAACCAAGGAGGCCAACGTTGCTAATGCATCTGCAAAAACATTCCTATTACGAGGAATTTGTAGAAAGGAGATTTCTTCGAACTCCAAAGCCATCTGTAAAACTTTGGAGATGTAAAGGCAAAGAAATGTAATTCTTTGGTTTGATAGATTCATGTGGATTGCTTGATTACCAATTCGGAATCCCCAAAGACAGTTAACCACCTAATGCCCATTGAACGGGAAAGTTTTAGCCCCATGATATAGCCTTCATACTCAGTTGTGTTGTTGGTATTGACAAACTGCAATTTGAATGACGGAGATCTGCTCCCTGCATAGGATATTAAAGCTGCTCCGACTCGAGCCTTACGTGTTAATGACTCCATCAAAATACATTCTTGTTGATCGATTTCGCAATCAATGAATAAATGCAAGTATACATGGTCAACAAGTAATAAAGTGAAAGTAGAGTATCGTCCCACGAGGAATTATTTAATAAAATTACCAATTACTAACTCTTAACCAAATCAATTTTATTTAAACAATCATAAATTGTGAATTTTCTAGTTAAGAAAACTAAATTAAACAATTAAAACTAATATTTTAACGAATGAATTCAGATAAATAAAGATTAAGACTCCAATATCCCCAATTATGAACTATAAACCAATTATCCAATTATCTCAATTATTATGTCTACTGAATTGTTAACAGGAATTCGCAAATGCCAGAAGCCCTTTCTCAAGTGATCATTTGCCTTCTATTTAACCCAGATTAATTTTGCTATATCTCTATGCAAAACAATTGAATTAAACTTGTTACAACCCCAATTCCTTATGTGTTACATGCGGCAAATAGATATTCTCATTCTATTCACAAACCTAATTATTCCTTTGTGCAAATAATTAAGTCACATGTCACCATGCCCATTCTAACCCTAGAATTCCTTTCTCAATTCCTTCAGAGTAACAAGGTAATTATTGATGGGATAATTAATCAATAAGCTCAAAGCAAGATGAACAATTCACTTCAACATAAATAATTGGAATAAATCAAATAATCAATTCATAATCATAAAAAGTTCAATTGAAATCTTAATGAAAGAGTTAGTTCATAATTAATGAATTAAAACCAAGAATCCACAATTGAATAGACATTAAAAGATAAAAGTAAGAGAAGAGAAGAGAATAGAATCTATTGTCAGTAGTCTTGAAACTCCTTTTCGCCTCGCTTTAAATCTTCAATGGTCTCCAAGTTGCTTCAATCTCCAAAACTAATAAGAACTAGGTTATTTTCTAATCTAATGGAGTGTATCTCTAATCTAATCTATGTAATCTCCCTTTATTTTATGTCTTACATCATGTATTTATAGGTTACAAATCCAATTTTGAGCTTAGGAACAAACCCAATCCAATTTGGAGTCAAAAAGGTGTCAAAATTCGCCCAAAGCGCGTCCAGGCCATCACCAAGCCCTTCCCTAGCGCCCCAGCGCTGGGCACGACGCTGAGAATCTGCTCCCTAGCGCCCCGGCGCTGAAATTAAGCCTAAAATTAGCGCCCCGGCGCTACCACATTTTCTGACATTTTCTACTCCGACGTCCTTTGGGAAAATGGCCATAACGTCTTCATCCGAAATCCAATTTTGATGATTCAAGATGATCCGGAAAGAGCCAAAGTAGATCTACAACTTTCATTCTTTGATGTTTTCAAAATAATGTCCGGAGCTATAGTCAAATTGGCTCTGAAGTGACTGTTGTGTAAATGGCAAGCCGAAAACGCGAATCTAGCCACCCCGAACGTCGATCCAAGTGACTTTTATCCCAAATCCTACAAAACAATGTAAAACATGCATGAATAGATATAAACACTTAAAAACTAATCTAAAAGACTTGAGAACAACAATAAATTAAGCCCGAATGTATCCAATTCATGTGTATAAAACTCACTCATCAAATGTTGTTCACTCATCAAACTTTTCTCCACGTACGGCATGTATTGTACTGATGTTGTTGTTGAATTGTCATTACCCCTTCATCGGGGAAATACGTTTCCAAGGGTGTGTAGTCCCCTGTAGATGCGGTGGCCAGTTGATCCGCAATTCCCTGACCTTTGATAGACTTTTGCATCACATAGACGATGTCAAATTGCTGTAGGATCAATGTCATCCGGACGATGAACAATTCAAGTATGGGCTTCTCTCGAACACATACTTGAGAGGATCCATTCGGGATATGAGATGGGTTGTGTGACCATGGAGGTAATGCTGTAACCTCATGGAAGCCCATGCTAAATCACAACAAGTCTTCTCGATCAGAGTGTACTTGTGTTCACTGATGCTGAATCTTTTGCTGAGATAATAGATAGCTCGTTCTTGGCCTCTATTGTCTTTCTTTGACGTCGACCCATGGCATTGTCATTTATGGACAGGTACATGAACAGGGGAACATCATCCCTGGGAGGTACCAAAACAGGAGCATTAATCAGTTGTTCTTTGATGGTAAGGAATGCTTTTTGACACTCATCGTTCCATTTCATGGAGGAGTTCTTCCTTAACAACTTGAATATTGGCTCACAGGTTGCTGTGAGTTGTGAAATGAAACTGCTAATGAAATTGATTCTTCCCAAAAATTCCCGTATTTCCTTCTCTGTCTGAGGAATGAGCATTTCCTTGATGGCTTGGATTTTGGTAGGATCCAGTTCAATCCCTTTGTGGCTGACTAGGAAACCTAGCAACTTGCCTGAATTAACACCAAAGGCGCACTTGGCGGGATTCAACTTCAAGTTGTACTTACGCAACCTGTTGAAAAGCTTTTGTGAGATGGTCTAAATGGTCCTCCTCCTTTCGGGATTTGACAATGATGTCATCCATGTTGATCTCTATCTCTTTGTGCATTAAATCGTGGAAAAGAGCCATCATAGCTCGCTGATAGGTTGCCCCGGCGTTGATGAGGTCGAATGACAATCATCTGTAGCAAAAGGTTCCCCAAGGCGTGATGAAAGCAGTTTTCTCACGATCTTCCTTAGCGACCATAATTTGATGGTACCCTGCAAAGCAATCAACAAAGGAGTACATGCCGTATTGAGCAGTATTGTCAATAAGAATGTGGATAAAGGGCACGGGAAAGCTATCTTTAAGGCATGCTTTGTTCAAATCCCGATAATCCACGCAAACTCGCACCTTTCCCCCTAGTTTAGGCACGGGAACAATGTTGGATATCAACTCCAGATATGTAGACACCATGATGATGCCAGCTTGAAATTGTTTCACAATTTCCTCTTTAACTTTTAAACTCCATTCAGGTTTCAATCGCCTGAGCTTTTGCCTAACTGGCTTGAATCCTTCTTTAATGGGAAGGCGATGAAGAACAATGTCGTTGGACAAACCCACCATGTCTTCATGAGACCATGCAACACATCCCGGAATTGGGTTAATAGTGCAACCATGTCATTCAGTTGATTTGTGGTAAGGTCTAAACCAATCTGGATTAGCTTAGGGTTGTCTAAGGTTCCAAGATTAAAAGAAGAGGTTTGATCAAGATTGGGTTTGGGTTTGTCTGTGACCCATTCCTTAATCTCTTGAGATGTCTCAATGTCCTCTTGGATGTCCATCAAGTTTGAGTCCAACTTTGCATCAAAGTTACAGCCCTTGTGGAGAGAAGGCATGTCATCAGCAAGGACAGGAACATCTAAATTCAAAGTCCTGAAACAAAAGATGCTTTCACTTAATATATGCAACTATTTGATCATATAAAAGTGTTAGCATGTACTTGATAAAATAACTGCTAGTACTGTAAAGGAAAGAAAGCAATTAAAGTTATCTACAGGGCAGAGGGATTTTATGCCCATTTTACCCTCATCGACCAATTGCATGGAGTGCTGCTCCAATTGTCGAGGGAAAAGTCCTGATGGACTGCAGTGATGGAAGGATCGTCATTGTCTTCCTTCTCCCGAATGATAACCATGACATTTGGGCAATCATCGTCTGGGGTGTATCTATTTGTATGTTCATCATGAACAATGATGCGAATGGCTGCCATCATCAAGGCAAGGTCAAGTTTACGTTTCCGTTCCTTTTCTTTCGCCTCGGGATCAGGAATCAGCACCTCTTTTGCTTTGATTGGCACTGGTTTCGGAAAAAGCATAGCATGACATGAAATTTGGAACCTTCTTGGAGATTGCATCAACTCATGAGGTAAAGGTATAGAGAATCGCCATGCGGGAGAAGCTTGAGGAACCTGCTTGTGCTTATGAGGATTCTTGTAACTGGAACTGGCAGAATAGCCTAGTCCGGTTGTTCCAATTTGACTGGATATTTGGATAGGATACTTAATACCCTGCTTATCTTTACCAAGCTCTTGTCTAGGTTGATGATCCAATGACATCATTTTTTGAGTGGCCGACATAACCTCGACAGAAATCTTGGGTACGGGAAGTGGTGCTCCAATTGAATGGTATTGCGTGTTACTCACTTCCAGAGTATGGAAACTGGCCGGTTCAACTTCTAAATTGAAGCTGATAATTGGTAGAGCTCCTTGTTCGAGACAATCCCATTTCAGCGTTGTGATGACTAGGCTCGTTGTTGATAATGTATTTGAGTTGTTGATGTAAGGTGGAGGGAACAACTGCAGCCATGTGTATCCATGGTCTCCCTAATAGCAGGTTGTATCCTGAGTCTATCTTGAGGATGTGGAAGGATATATTGAATGTATTTGGACCAATCTCAATTGGCAATTCAATCTTTCTAATGGAATTTCACCGGGATCCATCAAAAGCTCTGATGACCGTATGGCTGCTTTGTATCCACTTGAGATTGATATTCATCTTTTCCAAGGTGGCATAAGGACAGATATTTAGAGATGAGCCTCCATCTATCAAAACTCTAGCTAACATGTACCCGGAAGAAAAAACTGTAATATGCAATGGCTTGCAATGACCCGTCCCTTTGGGAGGTATATCGTCATCAGTGAAGGATATCTCATTGTTGTTGAAAATGTGATCAACCAAATGTTGAAATTTTTCCACATCCACTGATTTTGGCAAATAGGCTTCTTCTAAAACCTTCAGTAAGATCTTCCGATGATCCTCAGAAGAAAAAACCAAGTCCAGTATTGAAATCTGGTGTGGAGCTTCTCGCAAGCTTAAAACAACTTTGGCTTTATTGTGGCCCATAGTGCGGAGGAATTTTTCAATCTTCTCCCTGGGCAACTTCCCCTTTGCTTTGCAAGTAGGTTTAATAACCCGTTGAGGAAGATACAATGGATTTTCCTTCAACACTTTATGTGATAGTATGAGACGTGGATCCTTCAGCTTCTCCATAATTCCATGGAACTTTGTGTAAGCTGACAACATGATGTTGTGGTCTGAAAGGTAAAGGAATTGGCTCTAGTGCAGCCACTTTCAAAGGATTGTTAGCTCCTTTGAGTTGAATTGGTTGTATGGGAAATACTTTGACAGTCTCATCATCCACTTCGGATATAACTGCTACGGATCCCTTCCATTTGGTAGGACATGCATTCCCAACCTTAAGCTGCACAGTGTAATCATCTGCTATTTGCAGGACACCGCTATCAATAATGCTACGTTTGGATTGAAGGAATGGAATAGGGTAGGGAATGAAATAGATGAGGGAATGGAATAAGGAAGGGAATGGAATGATTTTTTAATATTCCATGTACATGTTTGGTTGATGTTAAGAATACATCTAAGAATGAAATAAATAATTAGAAAGTGACCTAAATACCCCCAAATGTTCAAATTTAACACATATTTCTCTAGATTTTTTTTATAATTATATTCTTCTTTTTTTTTTACTATACTTTTTCATATAATTTTTTTTTTATAATTTTTTTTCTTACTTGTAAGTTATGTTTTTTTTATATATATTTTTTATTTCTCTAGAATTAACTTTATTTTAATTGATGAAATCTAAAGATAAGTAGTGTAAAATAAAATACAACCAACAAAACTAAATCAACTAGTATAACACCCCACTCAATAATATAAAGTGATGATAAAATTCAATAACATAATGCATAATTTCATTTAACAACCAACAACTTAATAAAATGTCTAATCAAGTAGTAATGCATTCCATCAAAAAATCCTAAACAAAATCCCAATATCATAGTTCAATAAGTAACATAATAAAATGTCTAAATAACTAGTATCACACTCCACTCAATAAATCTTTGACGAAACCCTCTTTTCGCTCATTGGGAAGGCTAAAAAAGACCACCATCAACTCCTCCTCACGAGAAAGCTTGCACATGACCTTGTTACGCTCACTATCAGTTAGACCGGGCACATTACTCAACGCATTACTAAGATTCTTTCGTTGCTCATTTAATGAAGCCTCCAATCCAAGAAAGTTAGCAAATTGAGCAGATGATTTCTCGAGTTGTGCAGCAAGAATAGTAGCAGCCCTCTCTATGGTAGATTCAGAATCAATATCGAAACTTGATTTTCTCTTCCTTTTCTTGAAACTAGAGGACATGCTAGATATTTCCTCACTGCGAGTTGGAATCAAGTCATCATCTCCATCATTTGTTTGGATCTCTTCATCTAACTCGACCATTTCCGCAGCCGATAGAGCATCTTTTCCAGTTGCTCTATCCTTGCCAAATATAACACAGAGATCCAAATAATGTGGAAATGTCTTATTCTGCCACTTTGCTCTCTTTTGGTGCACCTAAAACAAGTAAGAGAAAAAAAATAACACAGTAATTAAAAAAAACTCTAATCATATATTCAACAAAATCACATTTCCAAGACAAAGCTGACCACTAGAAAACACATTTCCCTAAAAATTAAACAAAATCAATAGAGAATCCAACTATTCTTATACAGTCAACGTAACAATGTTCACCTACATCTAAAAGAAAGTCATAGTCCCTCACATATATGGATTTCATGAAGTTACAAACTGGGACACATTTTAACTATTTTTTTCCAAATTTCTTTAGTAGTAAATTAAAGACTAAAATTTTTAACTGGAAAAAAATATGTGCAATTGTATCCTAAGCAACACAATTCTCCCAGAAAACTGACAAGAGTTTATACAGTTATCCTTATTACTAAAGACTCTGGACAGATGGCTTAGATCACTGGAGGCTGTACAATTACACGAATAAGAGACAAGGTACCAATATTAAATAATAATTTTAACTCATAAACAAATTACATATAACTACTCATGCAAAAGACATTATATTCTAGTAATTTAAACCAGTATATTTATGCCTTATAAACCAGTATAAACAAATTACATATAACTATTCATGCAAATTCCTCCCTCACTAGACACTAATTTATGCCTTAGATATTGTCATGAGTGTAGAATACCAGTATAAACCAGTCATGGACTACCTATATATTGTGGGCAAGTTAATTGAACAACAACACAATGCAACACTGGTTGCATTGGAATGGCAAGAACATGCAACATGGGATCGTAGAGCTATAATTTCTACAGCTGAAATATGCCTAGGGTGAGTATTAAACAAAAGTAGAAGGAATAATGGCAACTAGAAATTGATTATTCTACTGTATGAGAATTACCTTAGAAATTAAATGCTTCGAATCTTAAAAAATGACTTACCTTAAGATATGGAATCCAGACATCTTTAGAGGCTTCAAGCACATGATTTTCAACATCCCAACCAAATCCACTCATCTTTTCCATGCAAGATATCATATACAACGCCCATTCAAACTTTCAATGTTTTCAACCTTGACTCAATATGTGGTTTTGCCTTTATTCTGGCTGTAGGAAATTTCTCACCAATGCTTTCTCAATGGCCAAGTAAAACCTGAGCTTAAAACCATTATCGACCCTATACAAAGTTCCAGTAGTATTTAATATGTCTAGCATACATTCCACAAGCTTGTCATCTTCATTATCAACCCATTTGTGCTTACTCTTGCCTGCCCCCTTTGCTTCATCATTTACTTGAGAATCCATCATATATTGAAGTCTGGCCAAATTTAAATTAGTTGCATTTCATTCCAACTCGTTATAAAAAATTCATAACAGGAAGACCAAGATTTATAACACAATGGAAGGTGTTACAAACCACTCACAGCTCATAATAAAAGCCTAGTTCACGTGATCTACAATAGTTATGGATTTTTTTTATATTTTTTCCCCATGGTTACTTTCCTTTGATAACTGAAACTGAAGCTATCTTAGTTCTTTTACTAGTGTATGCATAGTAAAAATACAGTGCATGTAGTAAATCTCAAAGCTTCGCAGGCTATTTTAAAACTAATAAATCCTAAAAAACAGCTAAATTAAGTGAGAGAAAAATAAGGTCCATATTCCATAAAAAATATAACAAATTTTAGACCGCTCCCTCAAAAATTTTAGACCGCTTGAGTAGAAAGGGTGTACTTTGGTCGATTAAGTGCTCTCATATGTCTATGTCGTGCCATAGATATAACAAATTGCATGAATAAGGTAACCATGGCAACTATTTCGGACCAAAAATAAAAAAAGACAATTAATCTCTTCATTCTCTTCCATTTGTCTAATCTACGACGAGCCATGACTGCAATTCAATTGAAAAAGTAAGAGCAAACTCAAACAATAAACATATTGTAAAAAAATTTCAAAATAATTTCAAGAAACATACTATAATGAAAGCAATAATGAAACAGTTCATTCACTTGGCTTCAAAACAAAAGAATCGATCATCAAGTTAATCAATCATCAATTTTATATCCTAAGCAATGAATCATCAAGTTAATGAATCATCAATTTTATATCCTAAGCAATAGATCAACTGGATTCTATAGTTGATTTGCCTGCTCGGGTTTGATCATTGCTTAAACCACTTTATGTAAGGCTGCTTGGGTTTGATCATTGCTTAAACCTTCTATGGTTTTCATACTAGTACTACTTAATACAGATCCCTCCCCCCCACCACCAGAAGTCCAGAACAAACAAACAAGACAACATAAATTTAAAATATATATAAAAAATGTTTAGTGACAACACAAAATCTGCTTATCAGTAACTTAGCTGGGTACAAGAGTTTGCTTTCAAATTTGAAGTCGAAACATATATGGAACCAGAAATCACAGTACTATTCTGATTCCAAATATTGGCAAAAAAAACAAAAAACAAAACTTAGAATCAATATATTTCATGCGTAAAATCTTTTCTAGTTTGTGAAATTTCATGTGGAATGAACGCCAAAGAGAATAAACTCCAAACAAAATGAACTAGAACTAGCATTAAATTAATTCTCAATGTCACACCAAACAGAGATTTGTAATCCAAACAAATAGATGAACTAGATAGATGGATCGATTGAATGAAATCCCAGACTCGCCTCTACTCATCTTTCGCTCGCCTCTGCTCCTCTTTGGCAGATCGATAGATTAATTGAATGAAAGAACATGGAACCCTATTTTATTTTTAAGGGGCATATTTGTCAATTACTTAAAAATAATAGATGGAATAAGTTATTCACGACCCCCTTCCAGAATAAAATTATAATTTTAAGTTAACACCTATTCCACTAGGAATACATTATTCTGTTGGGATAAACAAACCAAACAACATTTTTATCATTCCAATGGAATAATTCATTCCACTCTCCCTCTTATTCCATCGATCCAAACGTAGCATAAGATTCTGAATGAAATGGCGAAGTGCCCAGCATTCTTCTGTGCTGTGACCGCGAGAATGTGAATGATATTAACACATTTCATCAGGATTGAACCGCCCTGAGCGGGGATTGATGGGAGGGAGAAGGAAAGTAATTCTTCCTTCGTTGATCAACATTTGTAGTATCTCCTCCATGGATTGGCCCAAATAGGTGAATTCCCTCTGATTGGCAAAATCCTGACGGGCTTTAGCATTTGCTCGCTTCACAACCTTATCCTCCATAGCTTCGTTTTCTGAAGGTGGTGAGGAGGCATTCATAATAAAAGGAAGGAGATAGACATGCTCCTGCCTGATTAATTGGCGTGTGACTTAATGTTGGTGGGTCACCAGTTCTGCCAATTGTTCAATTTGTTTGGAAAGAGCTTTCATCTTTTATTCCATGGTAAACTGGAACTTTGCATAATCCCATTTGTCAACAACATCTATGATGGGTTGGGATGATTCGCCATTAGAATTGGAACCTTGTACAGTGCTCCAACTGATCATGTTGACTTCTTCTTCTTTATGTTGAGGAACAGGGTTGTCTTTCACATGCAGTTGATCTGGTTTAGTGACCACGATCTCACCGTTGTCTATTATATCTTGGATCTTATGTTTCAAGGTCCAACAATCTTGAGTATCATGTCCAGGTGCCCGGACATGATAAACACACTTCCGAGTAGCATTAAAACTCCTCCCATTAGGGTTGGCTGGTGGAAGAAGCTGTGTAATTTTCTTCTGAGCAGTCAGAAGAGCAAGAATATTCTCGAGCGAGTCCCCTAAGGGTGTGAACGTTCGAGGTCGCTTTACTTCTCCACTTTTAGGTAATGGAGGGTTTGAAGATTGTGCTGGAAAAGGGGAGTAGTTTCTCCTCTGCATAGGCATGCTTTGAATGCCAATTTGTCCTTGTAGTATCAAGGAAACATCCTACTCTTTCTTTTTATGGACCCTCCGGGGGTTGTTTCCATAAGATCCAGACTGGATGTGCTCAACAACAGCTCTAAGAGCGGCTAGGTCTTGAATTTTTTCGGACTTCAATCCCATTTTAGCCATCTCTCCGTGTTTGATCATTTGAGAGAATGGTTTGCCAATACCAAGCTAGAACTCTTTTCATAGAAAGGAGCTTCAGTACATTTATGAAAGTCATGACCATTTCGATTACATGCATGGAAGGAATAACTTGAGCAAAGTAAGGCGCCTCCACCTTTGAGCATACTCTAAATGACTCATTAGACTATTTCTTGACCTTGGTTATTTGGTACAGGTTAGGAGCCATCCGAGATTGAAATCAGATTGAGTGAGGAAGGCATGAGTCACTCTTCCCAAACTATGGATCTTAGAGTTATCTAACTGTATACCATGAACCAGAGCTTCTCAAATCAGGACATTTCAAAAACAATTTGCATTACGAGCTTTTTCTTTTTTTGCGTAAGACCCAAGTTCTCCGATGAACACCTTTAAATATGTATAAGGATCCCCTAATCCGTCATATTTCTCAAAATCGTGGGTTTTGAATTTTCTCGGATATTGAACACCGGAAATATACAAAGGTCTCAGATATGAAACAACGCCATGGGTTCAATCCTTTGAGAAACGCAGATGGTTTCCTCCATGTGGAGGACCTTCTTCCGAGATATCACCGGTGGTATCCGGATCTCCTTTGAGATGGGTGTTTTCGTGGTCTTTGTTGGTTGTATCAAGCGATGTTCCGGAATTATTTTTCCGGACCTTAAACTCCTCCTTGTGTAGAGGATTACGTATGTGTAGGTATTTTCGCATTCCAAGAGTAGATCGGGTGTAATTTTTTTAAACAGCCAAGTCTGTGATTTGTTTACTCAATCCACAAATTCTTCCTGGGAGACAGATATTACCGGAGGGAAGAAGACATGATTGGTTCAGGCTTGGGGCCTTTTTTGGACTTTGAGCGGGTAATATGCCCAATTGCTTCCCTACAAAAGACTTACGTAGTTTAGTCTTAGGGTAATGTAAATGTTATCATAACATGTTCGTTTAGGAATTTTGTCCTGCAAAATAGTTTGTTAATTGATAACATGTCATGCATGCACAGATATTCTTCATATTTTCTATTACATATGAATGAGCATGGAATAGAATTACAAGTAAATGTTTTTACAGGTAATTGAAAATGGAAAGTATGAAGAGACTTTCCTCCACATTTGGTTTATCAGAGGTTGACCTATCTTAGGGTTACTCTCGCCGCTTTTCGGCATGAAGGTTCCCAGATCATCACAATCTACTTGACGGGAAGTTAATCCGGTCGTTCAACTGGAGTGAATCTGAGTGGTGCCTTTCCTGAGCCCCGGGGAATCATTCTTCCCATGAGTCCAGTAATCAAACACCGACAGGATAGCCTCCTGGTGGAGGGACCACATAACATACATTCACATACAACGTGTCTCACCGTTTATGCAAAATGATGACATGTGCGAAGCACTAATATCATAGATAGATATTTAGCAATGCAATAATTAAGATGCATTCATACAAATTCATCATAAATGTAAATGCAACATTCACACACAAGCATATAATAATTTTGAAAAGCTTGTAATAGTGGCTTAAGCCCTCTCTTTGGAGTCCCAAAGAGAGTCGCCACGTCGTCGACGCTTGGATTTTTGAGTGTCCCTTTTTATTTTACTTGTTCTTTGGTGTTCTCATGTTAATGTGAGATTTGTTTGAAAAAACAAGTGAAAAAGGTCCGACATGTATAATGTCGACGATTGGACTTTAAGAGTCGCCAGTTGGTGTATTTAACTAGTTGCACCAACGTAACCGAAAAATGTTTGCACATTGACCCAGTGATTTGACACAGCTAGATGGGTTTGTGAAACTGAGATTCATTTTAGGTCCAGGGGCTTGATTATGCGGAGGGAAGGTGTTAGGCACCCCCCAACATCCGTGTTACCACGGTGACCGCCACTTTTCAAAGAAATTGTTATATGAATGTGTGTGTGTGTGGATCAATGTGCAATTATTTGAAAGTAGTGTGAGGCCTCGTTCGCACCTATATACACAAGGTTTGAATTTTATAGAAAAATTAAGTTTTAACTAAGATATAGCAATGAAGTTTTGTAAAAGAGGTTTTTCAAACCCTGTGCTCAATAGGAATTGAGACCTTTTCATACTTCCATTTTATTATTAAATGTTCGGCTTGTTTTCTTTTATTTTCGAGATGCGAAGCATTCTCGAGAAAATAATATACAGCAGTGTCGAGCTCCTCATGGGTATGACAGCCATCCAAGGAAATTTAGACACTATAAAATAATGTACATGCTGCTTACAACTGAAAAATGTCCATCATGGGAACCGAATCTAGATTTAGTAGACTGAACATGTGATCACATGATTCCTAGGCTCACATGATACTGCAATTTGTATGGAAAGCAGTAAGCAGTTATATATATATATAAGCTGTAAATATATACATACAGACATGATCAACCACCACGAAGAAACTCCATGGGGATCGAAAATGTAAATATATAAAAGCGTAAATATATATATGGACATGATCAACCACCATGAAGTAAACTCCTGTGTGGGACGTAAATGTAAATAAAGTCGTAAAAGCGATCAATCGCCGTAAGTAAACTCGTGCATGATTTAAATGTAAATATATATATATATATATATATATATATATATATATATATATGAAAGCGATAAGAACGATGGATGTGAATCTGTGCTCATCGGATATGTCCGACAAATGACAATTATATATATGTATATATATATAAGCGATTAAACGCATTGGATGTAAATCCGAGCTCATCGATATATCCCATAACAATGATTATATATATATAAGTAATTAAATGCCAGGATATAAAATCCAGGCTCATCGGAAAGAGTTTGACCACGCTTTTTATATATATATATATATATATATATATATATATATATATATATATATATATATATATATATATATATATAAAAGCAATTAAACGCTCTAGGCATCAAGTTCAGGCTTAATCGAGGCATAACTCGATAATGTTAGTCCATATATGAAATATATATATATATATAATATATATATATATGTATGTAAATGAAAACCACGTAATCAAGTCCCGCAAACACACTCACATGACTCTCAACGTGTACAACAATGTGTGCTAATATGAGAAGAAGGCTTTATAGAATATAAGAAGGCTTACAGTAATTTTGCCAAAGTAGACTTCTATGACTTTAAATGGATAAACACTCAGCTCCCGCTGGATAAAAGATAGCTATATGTGAGCTAACTAGTGTTTAGAAATGAGAAAACACTCAAAAGATGTGTATGCAGAGTAAAATGGACAGGGCTTCCTCGCCATTTTCCCTCCCTCTTCTTCTCAAATGGCTGACCCAAGGCTTGTATATATAGACGAATGGCGCAAAGTACATACTCAAGCATTGACGGCAGCTTGTACCTGCGGCTGGTCGTGATGCATCCGAGCCTCGCGAGTCCTGTCATCTCGTAGTGCGTGCACTTATGCACTGTAATGTCCGCTCGAACTTGCAGAACTTCAATCCGAGCATCCGAACGAGGTATATCTGACCTTCTTCAGACCGCTTGTGTCGAGAGTTATGCAATGACATGGATTAGAGGTTGTACGAAGTAAGGAAGAGGGGTCTATGCGTCTTCAAGCTTCAAATTCTATCCAAAGTATTGTCACACATAATAGTCACTCGGGATTTTCAATCCTCGGTTCTTGTGGGACATTGTTGGATGTTTGTATGTATGAAGTGTTGAGACGACGTGCCATTGTCGAAGGAACAAGATGACGTTTGACTCCTTGCCGGGGTTATCACCTGTTTGAGTTGAAAGTAGACGTTGCTCAGGGTTACCGCTGAGATTGGACTACTTGTTGGTATGCTGCGATATCATCTTGTTGAGATGGTAAGATGACGTTGTGACTCCTCACCGGGTTTATCGCCGGTTTAAGTGGAAAGTAGACGTTGCTCAGGGTTACATCTGAGATTGGACTGCTGCTTGTTTGTATGTCTCACTATCATCTGTGGATGTTCCTGTCTGCCCGTTGTTATCTCCGGGTCTGAGGTGTGTTTGCCTCGACAGGATGTCTGTAGTTGAAGCTAATTGCATATGTTTGAAACAAGCATTTCTGGGGTTATCGCCGGAACTGCAATGGCATCCCTTGGGGCTATCACCAAGGATGGGGTTCTTTACTCGGTGTTGTCTTTTGGAATTGGGCGAAAGCGTCGTGGTGTTATCAGAAGAGACAATCATCCTCTCCGGTGTTGTTCTTTGGTCTTTTAATCTACATATCTAGGGTTTTCTCCGAGATTAGAAATATTTATTCTATGGTGTGTTCTCGGGTTTGAGATGATGTTCCGGTTTGTGTTCCAAAGTTGAGTGAACATCCGATAGTATCCGGAATGGATGTAAGCTGTCTTTTAGGGTTATCTCCAAAAGACGAATCTACCCTCCTGCAATGTTAGTAATAGGAGTGCAGAAAATTTCAAGTGTCTACAGTAGGATTGCATGAAGGTTATGGAGGAGTTGTTAGATGGTGGTTGAAACTCATCATAATCACCACTCCCTACCTTAATCATCAGCTAAAAAGTTGGAAGAAAGAGTAGGCTTAGCCTTTTTGTTCCACACGTGACTGAGGAATGAGCAAATGGGACACCCAATTTGGGAAAATTTAAATGATCAACATTCTAGCAACACTTAGACTATACTTATACACAACCCTTATTCTTATGTTATATCAACCATACATTAACTATAATTATATGTCACACTTTAATAATTAATGTTTCAAGGTAGTAGATGAAATATGGAAATGTAATATACATATAATCCATGTATATTTTATCACACTGATACATTTATTAAAATAATAGTTTACAATATGCTCATGGTATATTATTTTAATGTATCCCATATACATATTGTCACATAGATAATGTATTTATAACATATAGTTCCAATATGTTTACTCACATTGCCTCATATAATATAGTTTTATAAAACTTAATATATAGTCATGTAAATGTCACACTGCACTATATAGTATAATTATACATGCACATAACCGTCAATATAATATTATTATATTACTAACTTACTTATTTATGTTAAATAAACAAATCATGCACTTCCTTAAGTAATCAACACCAATATTAACTGATCAAACCATTGATTAATGTAGTTATGGATTTCCATAATCAATATTTATCTTTATAATATATATTGCAAATAATAGTAATCACACATCATGAGTTAATTACCAAGAAACCAATTTTCCCCCCACAATCAATTAATATTAATTATTGGCTTACTCATAACATGCTTTGTTCTATGATTTATCAATGTTAAACACATCACATAATTGTTTCACTTAATTCCTAAAGTGAAACAAATTAATTTTTTTCACCGGTCATCCTTTGTTAGCCAAGGCCTTGATTTGACTATCTTCTTTGAAGCCCACGCCGCGACTACGTCGTTATACAGCGATTAAGACTGGTTTAGCTTCAGCCTGTGTCAATTTTCATCGGTAAACTCTCTTTATATTACATGAATTACTATCCACAAGCGTGTTTCTACGAGTCTACGAGCGTATTGATTACAATTATGAAATCATCTTATCAACACGATTAATCTTCTTAATACTCGTTTTAATCTACTTAATGGATTTCCTCTTTTCACATTATGCCACACAAGGCATTTCACAAATCCCATTGTCACTTCACACATCTTAATACGCATTTTTCTAATACGAATCAATTAAATTTACCGATTCACAAAATAATATGTGACGCCCCCAAAACAGGTATACATCACTTATTTTGAGTCGCCAAATACATGGTACATAATACAAATACAATCTTTAATATACAACAAGAGAATTGTTTTAATACAAATATTGTGTTCTAGACAATATTCACTCTCAGAATAAGTCCTCATTACATTTATTGTTACACTATTTAACAGAATAGTGAGGACTACTAATACTATCATCTGGACTGTCACTACGTTCCCCGACTAGTTCCGGCTACGTTCTCATTTCCAGGTCCGGCATAAACGCACAGACAGGATATTCTGACAAAAGAATAAATAATGGAATAATAGAAGAATTTCACCATTTATGCGGTACTTTGCATAAACAGGTTATTCCAACATAATAATAAAGAATCGAATAACAACAGAAATCACCATGTATGCGGTACTTCGCATAAATAGGTTATTCCAACAGAATAATAAGGTATGGAATAACAGAAGAATTTCACCAAGTATAGGGTAATCCATGTATACAGGTTATTCCAACAGAATAATAAAGAATGGAATAACAGAAGTTCTCTTCATGAATACAAAAGAAATAATACCCTTACTTAGTATAACAAATAATATCCCTTACCTTATAAAGAAGAGTACTCCAAAGGTAGGCGGGGATATACTTGAAGAAACTTACTTACGACGCTTTCAAAGCTTTCTTAAACGCTAAAAAAGACGCTCAAGATTATAGAAGAAGAATTTTTCTACAGTTTTTTCTCTAGAGTTTCAAAGTGAATTCATAAGAAATAATGAAGGAATGAGCTTCTATTTATAGAAGAATGGACCTAATAGTACCTAATTCATGAAACGGTCAGATTGATTTACTTTTTAATCGGATGGTCCATATTTAAAGCAAAATCTTTTAAATAAAATATAATATATTCTATTTATAATCTAATAAAATGAATAACTTTATAAAAGTATTTTATTTTATATAAAAAGATTTTACTATGCAGTATATACTATGCAACACTATGCATAATAAAATATAATATATTCTATTTATTGTCTAATAAAACCAATAACTTTATAAAAGTATTCTCTTTTATATAAAAAGATTTTACTATTAGCCTAATAAAATGAATAACTTTATAAAAGTATTCTGTTTTATACAAAAAGCTTTTCTATTTTATTACATTAATAATACTAATAAAACAAAACTTCATCATCATTATCATAATTCACACTATTAATCGACTGTGTCGTTCCCAAGAAAGAGGGGCTTTCAATAAGGATTTGTCCCTATCAAGCGCAATTAGGTGACCAAACCTCTCATCAAGCGTAACTTCTAGACATCGTTAATTATGCAAATAATAATATTAACAACTTTGTTATCTCAACTATTGATTTAATAATATATAAAATATTGACAATAATTGAATCAAATAACGTGAGATACTATGCAACAATTACTGAAGCAATAATTAAATAAAACTGAGTGACTTCTCACGTAATCATCAATAATCAATACTGTGTTCTACTATACAACCACGCGTATCCCTATACTTTTAACACTGGGTGTTTCAACAGTTAACGGTAAAATTTCCGCCATTATTTTCATAAAATATTTTTGTTGTTTTCTCAATCCGACAATAATTCCGTTATGGGGTCCACCAATGATTGCGCCGTTATACGAATATTTCCTGGTAAAACGAATATTCCCCGACCAATCGAATATAATACAACAACTTGCATACTTTGCAAAATTTATAAATACTACCCACAACTATAACATTATCTCAAATCCACACCATAATATTTAAAAAATATTTCAAGAACATTAAATCTTTATTCGTAAATTTGGGATTTTACAATCTCCCCTCCTTATGAAATTTCGCCCTCGAAATTTACGTACGTACCTGGTATGCCGAAGAGGTGAGGATACCTTTACTTTATTTCAGATTCTAACTCTTGAGGTATAACCGTTGAGTGTTGAATACGATCCTTCGTATCTCCTCATATGTTAAATCTTCTGCTATATCGTCTAGTTCTAATTTAATAATGTAGTTCGGGTCATCCACATATTTACTTAACATCGATACATGAAAAACATTATGAACATGCAACATACTTGGCGGTAAAACGAGTTTATAGGCCACAGTTCCTACTCGATCAAGGATTTCAAATGGACCAATAAAATCGAGGGTTGAGATTTTCTCTCTTCATTAATTCTTGTTTATAGAATAACGCCCTCTTGAACCTTCTTCTTCACATTCACCAGCTCTGAGTATGTAGCTTGAGCGACTTTAACTTTATCGATTAAAATCGATTCTACTCGTATATTCGTTATCATTACGTGGGTCTCTAGAGTCTTTAACTCTATCTTCATCATTTGTAAGTTATACGAAATGGGTTTTTGTGTTAACAACATCACACTTGAAAACGCATACGATCTTCTACGCAATGCGTCAGCTACCACGTTCTCTCTTCCACAATGATATTGAATGGTATGATCGTAATCTTCAACAGCTCGAGCCAACGTCTTTGGTGCATTATACGTTCGTTTTGGGTGAAGAAACACTTGAGAGTTTTAGAAATGGGTTTTGTACTGGGGTCAATACAAAATTCGATTACACGCTCTAGGGGTAGGCTAAGAAGTCTTCAAGAATACGTCAACAAATTTATTAACAATAAAAATATCGTTTAAAAACTGTGACTCTTATCCAAGACTTGGATAGCACGTCACATTGATATCTATCAACTTGCCACCGTTATTTACGACGTTCTCTACGGATATTCTAGATTCGGTGTATTCCAAGACTTGGAAGTCACCAACGAAGGGCTCGAGGCTCTTTACTTATGGCTTGATATGACAATGATTGACTTTAGTGGTTTGGTTGCTTGAATTCGCATGATAGGTTGGTTAAGAATATGAAAGCTAACAACCTTACGAAAAGCTTGATGAATAGTTAACCAATCGATTCCGAAAATCACATCAAAGGCAAGTATTTTCAAAGAGATAAGATCGACAGGTAACGTGAAAGTGTCGATTTGAATCAAACAAGATTAATAAATAGTGGAGGTAACGAAGGTTTCTCCCAACGGAGTTTCAACAGATAAATCAAAGTCTAATTTCTCTAGAGCCAAATTTAAACATCGAGCGCAAGTAGGAGAAATAATAGAGTGGGTAGAACTGGTATCGAATAAGGTATAGACTTCGCAAGAATTTATAATTAACTAACCCGTGATAACTTCATTTGGGTTCCTTACTTATTGGGAAGTCATGATAACCGCTCTCCCTTGAACTACCCGGCTTTGACTTGTCTGGGGTAGCATTTGGTGTCATCACTACCATTGAAATTGACTTTTCTATAGGGCATATTCCACCCTCAACTGCTTCATCGAAGTCCTCTTTCATGATCTGAATCATTAATCTTCGATCCATATCAAATTGAGGTTGTGTATGAATGCTGAGGTAATTCAAAACTCGATGTTGGATTCTCTTAATTGTTGTCCAAAAAGAGAAATACATATCATCTATTTTAGCCTTCTTAAATCGGACATCTCTTTCCACAATATCAACGCGTCGTGCGGCTTTTACCCATGTATCACTCATTCTCACTCGTTCAGTTGTTTCTTCTTTCAGCTCAGATTTTAGCTTTATCATCTTATACTCTGCCAAATAGTGCTTTTGTTCAAGCATCACATATCGGGTAACACAAGCATGAATTATTGCATCCTTTTGATCCACGACCACCTGCCGTTCTTCAACCTGCTCTTCTAACTCATGAACACGACTTTACAATTCTAAATTTCGATCATAAAATTCTTCTAATAAATTCTCCTCAGGTACTTCTTCTTCCTCTTCTTCCTCACTCTCAGCTGCTACCTCTGAAACTAGCTCGGGTGCAACTATTAGTTCTTCACTCACCACGTAGATATCTCTAATTTCTTCTTCGTCTGACACCACATTAACCTGATTAGTGATTAAAGGTGTCTCAACGGTCTCATTCACTCCATTGTGAACATTTTCAGCTGCCATTTTCAAACACTGCCACAAAACAAGGGTTAATTAACATATCACATATTATCCCTATACTCTGACCGATCAATTAAATACCAAATAAACTTAGGTAGGTCATACTACCGAAGGAATTCCACGTCTCTCCCCTCCTAGTTCTTGTCTCACATCTCAGCCAGGGATCATATCCCTAAGCTTTGATACCAACTGTGACGCCCCCAAAATAGGTATACATCACCTATTCTGAGTCGCCAAATACATGGTACAAAATACAAATACAATCTTTAATATACAACAAGAGAGCTGTGAGTTTTAATACAAATATTGTCTTCTATACAATATCCACTCTCAGAATAAGTCCTCATTACATTTATTGTCACACTATTTAACAGAATAGTGTATACTATCATTTGGACCGTCACTCCGTTCCCCGACTAGTCCCGGCCACGTTCTCATTTCTCAAGAGAACAACGGAAAGAAAGGGTGAGCTCAACTAGCCCAAGAAGAAATATTATGACTAAGATAATGCAGAATAAATTATCATTAGTCTTCAACAATGTTAAACTGATAAAATATAATAAACATCAAGTTTAATCGCAATTTAACAAGTAATCCATTAAAAGAGTCAAGTAGAGAATAAATCTACTATCTTTATGATTTGAAAGGTTTTTCATCACTTTTATCATTGGGACTCAAATTTTAATAAATAAACCACATCATCCTCGCCTACTAAGCTAAAACAAGATATTCATTAGTATCCCAACCACAAATTATCCATGCACTACGCCAAGGATATTCGTGTATTCATCAATGGTCATGATCATGCCAACAATCTGTCCATCAATGCACTACAGGCCAATGAGGACTTTTACCATATCATTTATAACATTACGGTCATGATTACAAGAATAATCCTCGGTCATAATCATACCAAGTCCATCTATGCACTACGAGGCCACATATGACTTTTTAACAAAATATAAACATGAGGATGATGACAATGATATAAGAATTCAATAATAAAAAAAGTTCAAGAATTAATTTATCCAGGAACTAATAACGTCCAAATTGTCAACATGATACTTCTTTGTAGAGTAAAATTTAAGAATGCTCAGAAGAATATTTCCATGAAAAATACTGAATGAAGCGCAAATATCAAGGATATTCCACTAATTTCATGGAGTATAGATGTCAAAACTTTAACCAACTGAGTATAATAAAGAATGGAATAACAAAAGAAATCACTATGCATGCGATACTTCGCATAGACAGGTTATTCCAACAGAACAATAAATAACGGAACCAGGTCATGCATAAACCCACAGACAGGATATTCCGACAGAATAATAAATAACGGAACCAGGTCAGGCGAAATTCGTACCGACGGGATATTCCAATAAAATAATAAAAAAATGGAATAACAACAGAAATCACAATATATGCGATAGACCGCACAGACAAGTTATTCCAACAGAACAATAAATAATGGAACCAGGTCATGCGTAATACGCACAGACATGATATTCCAACAGAATAATAAAGAATGGAATAACAGAAGAATTTCACCATGTATGCGGTGATTTATATAAAAGTTATTCCAACATAATAATAAAGAATGGAATAACATAAGAATTTCACCATGTATGCTTGATGCCGCATATATAAAAGTTATTCCAACGTAATAATAAAGAATGGAATAATGAAGAATTTCACCATGTATGCGGTGCTTGATAATCTGAGTTATTCCAACATAATAATAAAGAATGGAATAATGAAGAATTTCACCATGTATACGGTAGACCGCATTAATAATAAAGAATGGAATAAATGAAGAATTTCACCATGTATGCGATTGCCCATAGCTTGAGTTATTCTAATATAATAATAAAGAATGGAATAATGAAGAATTTCACCAAGTATAGGGTAGTCCGCGTATACAGGTTTTTCCAACAGAATAATAAAGAATGGAATAACAGGAGTTCTCTTCATGAATACAAAAGAAATAATACCCCTTACGAGTACAACAAATAATATCCCTTACCTTATAAAGAAGAGTACTCTCACACTGTGGCGGGGATATACTTGAAGAAACTTGCACTCGCCTCAAAGCTTTCTTAAACGCTAAAGAAAGACGCTCAAGATTATAGAAGAAGAATTTTCTCTACAGTTTCTCTCTCTAGAGTTTTAGTGAATTCGTAAGAAATAATGAAGGAATGAGCTTCTATTTATAGAAGAATTGACTGAATATTAACTAATTCATGAACGGTCCAGATTGATTTACTTTTAATCGGACGGTCCATATTTAAAGCAAAATCTTTTAAATAAAATATAATATATTCTATTTATAATCTAATAAAACGAATAACTTTATAAAAGTTTTCTGTTTTATATAAAAAGATTTTACTATGCAAAACACTATGCAGACATTATGCAACACTATGCATAATAAAATATAATATATTCTATTTATTGTCTAATAAAACAGATAACTTTATAAAAGTATTCTGTTTTATATAAAAAGATTTTACTATTAGTCTAATAAAACGAATAACTTTATAAAAGTATTCTGTTTTATATAAAACCTTTTCTATTTTATGACATTAATAATACTAATAAAACAAAACTTCATCATCATTATCATAATTCACACTATTAATCGACCAGGTCGTTCCCAGGAAAGAGTGGGCTTTCCTATAAGGATTTCTCTCTATTGGCGCGCAATTAGGTGACCAAACCTCTCCTTGGCAGAACTTCTAGACATCGTTAATAATGCAAATAATAATATTAACAACTTTGTTATCTCAACTATTGATTTAATAATATATAAAATATTGACAATAATTGAATCAAATAACGTGAGATACTATGCAATAATTACTGAAGCAATAATTGAAAAAAACTGAGTGACTTCTCACGTAAGCATCAATAATCAATACCGTGTGCTACTATGCAACCATACGTATCCCTGTACTTTTAACACTGGGTGTTTCAATAGTTAACGGTAAAACTTCCACCGTTATTTTCATAAAATATTTTTGTGGTTTTCTAAATCCGACAATAATTCTATTGTGGGGTCCACCAATGATTGCGTCGTTGTACGAATATTCCCTGCTAAAACGAATATTCCCCGACCAATCGAATATAATATAACAACTTGCATACTTTGCAAAATTTATAAATAATATCCACAACTATAACATTATCTCAAATCCACACCATAATATTTAAAAAATATTTCAAGAACATTAAATCTTTATACGTAAAATTTGGGATTTTACATAATAACACTTTTATTCATAAAAATTTTATTTCCATTAATATATTCATTTAATAATACGTGGAAATTCTCAGGTATTACATCCTCCCCCTAATAAAAATTTTATCCCGGAATTGCTACAAGGTTACACAAACAGATGGGGATAATCCCTCATCATCCTATCTTCTAACTCCCACGTTGCCTCCTCGACATCGTTGTTACGCCAAAGTACTTTTACAGAAGAAATAACTTTATTCCTTAAGGTTTGCTCTTTACTATCAAGGATTTGGACAAGAATTTCTTTATATGCTAAATTCTTCTCCACTTGAATGGGTTCGTAAGAAATCACGTGTTTGTAGTCGGGCTTGAACGGACGTAACACGGATATATGAAACACGTTATGGATGTGCTCCAACTCAGGTGGTAATGCAACTTTGTATGTTACTTCGCCCACTCGCTTTAGTATCTCAAATGGTCCTATGAATCTTGGACTCAGTTTTCCTTTCTTGCCGAAACGGATCTTTCCCTTCCATGAGGAGATACTTTTTAAGAATACAAAGCGTCGACTTCAAAATCTCATCCCGAGTGCAAGTCTGCAGATTTCTTCTCAGCGATCTTGAGATGTTACTAGTCTGGTTCTTATTACTGCAACCACATCTACGGTTTGTTGTACTAATTCTGGTCTGAGTATTCGTCGTTCTACGACTTCGTCCCAATATATTGGCATTCTGCACTTCCTTCCGTAAAGAGCTTCATACGGTGGCATGCCGATACTCACATGGTAACTATTATTATACGCAAATTCGACTAAGGGTAGGTGGTCATTCCAATTTCCCTTGAAGTCCATCACGCAAGTCCTAAGCATGTCCTCTAGCGTTTGTATTGTTCGCTCACTTTGTTTGTTTGTCTGTCTGAGGATGATAAACAGTACTTAACCGTAACTGTGTTCCCATCCTCTCTTGCAAGCTTTTCTTGAAATAATCAACACCGGCACTCCATGTCATGAAATAATTTCTTTCATGTACAGACTTGCTAATAAATTTAAATTGTAGAGGATCTTGATAGGTAGAAAATGTGCGGTCTTCGTAAGTCGATCCACGATAACCCAAATGGCATCCAAACCTTTCTGCGTGACTAGAAGTCCTACCACAAAATCCATCGTAATATGCTCCCATTTCCACTATGGTATTTCCAACGGTTGTAGTAAACCACTCGGTCGCTGATGCTCTGCTTTGACGCGTTGACACGTAAGACATATACTAACGTACTCCGCAATTTCTCGTTTCAGATTTGGCCACCAGAAAAGTTGCTTCAAGTCCCGGTACATCTCCTCTCTTAACTCGGCCACTGCCGGTACACACACTCTCCCTTCAAATTGTAAGATACCGTCTTTATCTATTCGAAATTTTTCTACCTCATTTTCCGTGATCCTTTTCCTGATTTTCTCACATTCTCCATCTTTCTCCCGTGCTGCCTTTACTCTATCTAACAATGCCGGACAAGCCTTCATTACAAATAGCTTCTCTTCAGACCTCTCGGGTCCTTTCACTTCTATTTCCAATTTCTCCATATCTCTTATTAACTCCTCCTTAGTTGTCAGTTGAAACAATCTCTACCTTCCTTTCCTGCTCAGAGTGTCGGCAACTATGTTTGCCTTCCCCGGGTGATAAAGAATGTCACAGTCATAATCCTTGATCAATTCTAACCATATTCTCTGACGCATATTCAACTCCTTCTATGTGAAGATATATTTCAGACTTTTGTGGTCCGTGTATATATCACATTTCTCTTCGTACAAATAATGTCTCCATATCTCCAACGCAAAAACTACGGCCGCTAACTCTAGGTCATGGGTAGGGTATCGTTTTCCGTAATCCTTTAATTATCGTGATGCATACGCAATGACCTTGCCGTGTTGCATAAGCACACAACCAAGTCCTCTATGCGACGCATCACTGTACTCCACAAATCCTCCCGTATCATTTGGTAATGATAATACAGGCACCTCACTTAATCTCTTCTTCAACTCTTGAAAACTCTCTTCGCATTTATCGGTCCAACCAAATATCACTGTCTTCCTCGTCAAATTATTTAACAGGGTCGCTATCTTAGAAAAATCCTTGATAAATCTTCGATAGTACCCAACTTGTAATACCCGAGAATTTCCACGTATTAATAAATGGAAATGTCAATTGAAATAAATATTTATAAATGATTTTTTTTATATTTCGAAATGAGTTCACTCGATTATATTAAAGAACTGAGTAATTGAGAATATGTGGAGTTTATGGTAAACTCGTTGAAAGCCTTGTGCGGCATGGTGATGGGAAACACTAACAAAAATGTTAATTAACGAAGGAATTATAAAGTAAACAATTAAGTAATATTAATTGTTGTTGTAGTATATTTATTGATTGATTATTGATGTTGTAGTATATTGTTAATGAGGGTTAATTATTATGCAATTATTAATTGTTATATTAATTAATTGATTATGGTTATGGTAGAATATTGATTTCTTGGTAATTGATCTATAATATGAGAATATTTTTTTTTGAAATTATACAATCAAAATTATATAGATAACTAATGATTATATAAATCCATAATTTCAAAGATGCGAAGTGGATTAAATTATATTAAGTGGTAATTAATCAAGGGAAGGAATAAATTATTTATTTAGCATAAATAAGTGAGTTATTAATATAATAATGTTATTATATGGTTAAATGAGTGGTGGTGATAATTATGGAACTACCCGGACAATAATATCTGACTGCATTATTTTATAGAGTTAATATACAAAAATTATATGATGTGGGTGTATAATTACTCCCAAATTTCCTATTAGAGTAACACTTGGACATTAAAAACCTATTTTTGGATAACAAAATAACTGGAGTGAGTTAAGCAATTGCTGAACCTTGTCCCAAATCAGAATCTCAGTTGCTAGTTACGTATAAGGCCAATGGCCTATCCCCTACCTATTACATGAAACTCAGCAAATTGAAAAATGCTAAGAAGGAAATAATGAAGCTAGAGATAGCTGTGATGATGGCTAAGAATTGGCAGTTGGGCAACCCTTCAAAACCCAACATTTCTTCTCAATCTCCATTGATTTAAACCATGGTGCAACGCCATGGACTGGGTACACAATTCTCTATAAATAACACCCTCTCCTTATCTATTCTCTGTTACTTGAAATTATTTGTTAAGAGTAAACTGAAAGGGTGAGTTGTTGAGCATTGAGGAGGGTATAATCAGGGTAGGAGGAGTCCAATTTGAGCTTTAAGAGGAATAAAATCTAATTTTGTGTTCTTAAGCTTGAGTGTTGTCCAATTTCTAGTAATTGTTTTATTCTCTGTTAATTGGTATGGATTAGCAGGCCATTGTGATATTTGAGCTTGTATACATGTTTAGGAGTCTTATAGTTATCTGATTACAAGTTTGGCATGGGTTAGAAGGAAACTCTGCAGAAGCAAAGCCTTCATTTCTTAGTTTACTTTCGAAGTGTGCGTGGCGCGCCACTTCTATAAAATACATGACCCATGTGACCACTTTCTTTGCCGATTATGTACAATTTGTTTTGAGTGGCCTTGTATCATCATGAGCATGTTACTTTGGTTAGAATATGTATATAAATGACCCTAGCATGTGGTTAGACATTGTTTTGAACATAGTACGTTGTTTTAGCTTGAGGTAAGTTTAGTTTTCAAGAAAATTTCAACATTTGGAAAACTAGAAATGGTAAACTTAGATTAATGTATATTCTAATTTTGTGAGCATGTGTAGATAACCTAGGTATGCACGTACATGAGTATAACATAAGGCATGAACTTGTTTGGTGTATAATAGAGTTTTCTAGCTGGGTTTTAAAGGATTTCTAAAGGAAAACTTGAAGTCTTGCAAAACAAAGTATGATGAGCATTATGTTTTCAAATTCTAATATTTCTAGCTTATGTAAATAACTTGAGTATGTGCGCAAATGCGTACGAAAGTATGCTTTAGATAGTGTGTGTGCTTATCTTGCATGCTTAAATAAGTTTACTAAAGAGACTTATAATTTCAAAGATAAACTTAATAAACTATGAGTTAAGATTGTGAGTATGCTTATGTGGTTTAAATTGTGCATACGAGATATCACGATTAGGTGTGTTATGCATGTAGATATGATTAATATGAATGCCTAATGAGCCTTGTTCATAGTAAAACTAGTTAAATGTGGCTAAGAACAAGCATGGATGAACTAGAACGTCATAACTTGTAATACATGACTAATCTAATGCAAACATGAGTTGTTGACCTGTGGATCATATAGTATTTGTGCAAACGATTAAACATGAGAAAATTATGAATTTAGCCTTTAAAGTCTTGATTAAATGAGGGTAGATGGTAACCTATGATAATGTTATGATGTGACGTCAAACTTGGTTATTCACCTACTAACATATGTGTATTGCATGATTATTTATGAACTTACCGGTAGAGTATGCTTGACCTTCTCTGGGAGGCGATGAATTCTGGTTTGAGCGAGAGGCCGTGGCGCCGCGTCTCCTTAGTACAAACCGCACGCAACTACTACCGATCTCTTTGTAGGTTCAATTTTCTGCTATTAATTAGTAAGAGTTGCATACTTGTATTATTACTCTAACATGCATTATATGACCAGTACATGTCCAATGTGTTAAGAAGCAAGCTAAATGATATGAATGGATGTTTAATGAAGTGATTATAGACTTTCAAGTGATAAGTCCAAAAAGTATTTGCAAACTATAAAGCAACGATTAAAGACCATGTTATTTGATTTTCATGGTGACTTACAAACTGATTTTGTGTTATAAGTACGTAAAGTATGAAAAGAAATATGTGAAGAGTATACAACTAAGTTAGATATTTAAGTATGTATTTAAACTTACATATCAAGCATGAGCACATTTAACTAATGAATATCCTATATCGTATCACATTATGATAGGATTGAAAGTGATTCATTGTGACACACCCCAAATCTAGGTACTTCATTCCCACGAGATTTGGTGTTCACTTAATCAAACATTCATATCTAACTACCCAATCATAGTAAAATTGAATAATAAAACCTCCCCATTAAAGGGTTACATTAATAAAATCTGCTAGGTTGTCTAACCTTTAAATACAATCATTCAAATACGGAAAATAAATAAACTTCATTACAATCATTAAAACAAAATCTGATAATAAAACATCAACATGTTATTACAAGTCTTCAATACTTGTTCATCTTTCCTTTTCCCTTACTGGTGCTAGGTACATCAACCTTCTCATCTTTAACTATAATAGTTATATAAGCAAGAGTGAGCAAACAAAGCTCACTTGAAACAACAATGAATGAAAATCTTACAACAACTGCCAAATAAGAGGCTTAATAGAAATGAACAATATGGTCTATCAACATTATGAAATATATAACTGAGGGTCCTAAGACCACGAATTTTGTCTAGAGTTGCGAGTAATCTTTCAACTCCAACTTTAACTGTCATAAGACTATAAGGACTCCTCGTACTTAGGGTGATCAACCCTTCGTATAATGTATTGTGCACAAACATTTCAACGCTAAGCGTAAACCCCTAATAATAGGGTTGTTCATCTCAGTATTTAGAGTAAAAGTCTGCACAAAAGTAAGTTTGGGTTGGATAAGTTTTAGGGTAATTTAGAGTTTACGAACATCAACTAAGGATTAGTTGAATAAAACTGTAATAGCATTATGCTATAGAATAATTCATAAGTGAATCAACATTGTGTACTAAGGTCATGCTTTAGGAATAATCTAAGAGCATAAGTATTGAATAATGTAACATACCTTGCTCGAACAATGTTAAGCTAAGGTTAAAACCTTATTTAGAGTTGAATCTTAAGCATGCATAACAAAAAATAAGTTGAATGATAAAACTTGTTCAACATTAGTGTGTTAGAATGTAGAAATTTGCATTCTAATTAACAAGTTAAAGATTGATTCAAAATCAAGAGATAAGGTTTAGGAGCTTGCACGATATAATTAGGGTTAAGAAACTTGGACAAAAAAAGCTTAGAGTTAGGAAAACTTGCTCAAAGATAGTTAGATACTTGCACAATTATAAAAGTAGAGTTAGAGAACTTCAATGTAAAAGATAAGTTTAGAAACTTTCCTCGTAAATGTAGGTTAAACAATCACTACTCACATTCACCACAAGTCCTACACATACCATAGGTATTGACAATACACATTAGTTACACTAACATTACCTTCATGAGTTGCTTTCTTACTTTTAGTATAGCTACTAACTAAGTTTAAGTTTAAACAACATCGCATCTTTTCATGAACATTACTTTTTAGCTTTATTACAACTACTTAAGTGATCATGTCATTGTACCACATACACATTAACAACTTGATACAACATCCTATTACATATCCAACAAGTTATCATTAAGTTATACTAACACACAAAGGATTGCACTTGCATTCGCGCATCCCGACGCCCTCCGATTATCTCCAAATACACAACAGTCCTAAAGATGGCCATTTTAACCCTTCATAATGATTTCAAATTGAAAGCCTTAAAGCATAAAAGTTATAGGTCTATTCGTCCTCGTTCTGAATCATCTTGAATCACCTCAATCGGAGTTTGTATATGAAAAAGTTATGGCCATTTTACTATAGAGGTCAAAAGCTGTCAAACCTACCGCTACAATTCCAACAAGGCTACAATGATCGGTGGTTCGAATCTTTAGGCTTAGGTATGAAGTTACAGCTTAATTTAGAGGAGAATTTTTTTGAGAATTTGAATTAGGCGAAATTTGGCGTTGGGGCTCCGAATTACAGAACACCCAAAACCAGAAACAAAACCAAGCTTATTGTGTCTTAAATTTCTAACACCAATTAACATGTGTAATCCATGTAAAGCACACATAAATATTACCAAGCATATATGTACCAATTTAAACAACTAAACAAAAATTTTAGAAAACTTAAATCCTTGAAAGCCAATTTTTTTTTAAAACCAAATTCCTTTATTGACATTGTTTGACAAAGTTTAACATTGTAATTCCTATTATACATCAAATTGATTCCTTTCAACTACGTTCTCTGTAATTCTTAACAAGCTAATTAACATAATCATAGTTAAATTTCACCATTAGTTCACAATCATATACATACATTTATACCTATATTCAAACTATGTTCATACATATATTCACTGTAAAAACAAATTTCTCTTCTTGCAGACTTAACCTAGTATACAATCATATCTATATGTTAAGCAAACAATTTCTTGTTTATAACCTAACTAAAACCTCACCAACATGAATAATCCCCACAATTCATTGTATAGCTACAATTCAAGAATATGGAATTCACAGAGCATATAGTTTTTTTTTGCTTAGTGAACACAAATATGCATATGTGCATAATATATATACCATACTAAGGTTATATAAAAATACCTTTAATTTGCTTAAAAATTCTTACTAACTCACCTTGAATTTCTTGCAAAGATTTTTAAGATTCTCCCAATTCCCTCACAGACTTCTCTCTCAATTCTCTTTGAACTCTCTTCTCTCTTTTCTTAGTAACTAGAATGCGTAAAAAGATACCAAACTGATAGCTATAATACGAAAAACTAAAACTGCTAATCCTTAATACGCCACACTTAATAAAACATCAGTTACAAATCTAACGTATATTCTATAAATATTATATTTTAATTTATTTTATTTAAATTCAAAAATTAGAAATTAGCCATAAGGCTTTGTTTGGCAAAACCCTTTAATTTTTAAAGAATTAATATATTAAGCCTTGTTTGGCAAAAACTAAATTAAACCCTTTTTAATTTATTTTAATAACTCCTTTATAATATAGTTATTTATCACACTTTATTTAATTAAGTTTTTATCCAACATTTATTTTAATTTAATTAATTCTAATAACAATTTAATTGAATAATTCATTTAATCACATAATATCAATACAAATAATTCAACAAATTGAAATATCAATATAATAATAATTTCCTTAAATCATTAATTATTTATTTAAAAAAATAATAATTAACCACATCAAATCAAATCAAACATGAACAATTATTTATTCAACAATAAACACATCCATTAAATATTTATATAATTCAATAAATATTTAATATTACAAAAATTCTGGAATGTTACATCCTTCCCTCCTTACAAGGATTCTCGTCCTCTAATCATAATTCAAATAAATCATTCGTCACATTCTTCTCTACTTATAAAGATTTTGTCCCCAAAATTGAAGACACAGATTAAACAAATAGCTATGGGTAATCTTTCATCATTTTATAGTCCCCACGTAGCTTCAAAACATTGTGGTTCCTCCATATCACCTTCACGGAAGGTATTACTTTATTCTGAGCACTTGTTCTTTCCCGTCGACTATACGGATAGAACCTCTTCATAGGACAAATCTTTATTAAAGCGCAATGGTTCGTACTTTCGATCACGTGCTTGTAATCGGATTTATCTGGTCGCAACAACGAAACACAAGAAAAACGTTGTGCACATGTTCTAATTCTGGAGGTAAAGCTACCTCATAAGCCACTTCGCCCACTTTTCGTAGAATTTTGAAAGGTCCAATAAACCTTGGGCTTAGCTTTCCCTTCTTGCCAAAACGAATTTTCCCCTTCCAAGGAGAAACTTTCATGAACACGAAATTTCCTGCTTCAAACTCGCGATTCTGCATGTGTTGATCAGCATATTTCTTCTGTCGATCTTGAGCAACTACTAGTCTTTCTCTGATGAGTTTGATAATTTCAAGTGGTCTCATTGTATCGATTCTGGTCCTAGTAGTTGACGTTCACCAACTTCATCCCAAAGATAGTGGAGTTCGCATTTCTGCCAGTATAATGCTTCGTATGGCGGCATACCAATGCTTGCATGGTAAGTCTTTGTTGTTATGTATGCAAATTCCACCAACGGTAGATGATCATCCAGTTTCCTTTGAAATCCATGATGCATGCTCTAAGAATATCTTATAGTGTCTGAATTGTTCGTTCATTTTGCCCATCAGTTTGTGGATGATATGTCGTACTCATCTTCAATTGCGTTCCCATGCATTCTTGAAGTTTCTTCCAGAAATTTGATGTGAACCTCGGGTCTCGATCTGACACTATTGATATTGGAACTCCATGTCTTGAGATGATCTCTTTAACGTATAGCTTCACCAGCTGATCAAGATTAAATCTAATCTTTATTGGCAAAAAGTGTGTAGATTTTGTCAATCTATCCACTATCACCCATATCGCATCGTATCCTTTCTGAGTCGTTGGAAGACCTACCACAAAATCCATTGTGATATGCTCCCATTTCCATTCTCGGTATCTCTAACGGTTGAAGTAATCCGCTTGGCCTTTGATGTTCTGCCTTTACTCTCTGACATGTCAAGCACTTTGCAACGCATTCTGCAATGTTTCTTTTCATATTTGGCCACCAAAAATGTCGCCACAAATCTTGATACATCTTCATACTTCCCAGATGAATCGAATATCTTGAGCTATGAGCTTTTGTGAAGATGTCTTCTTTAATATTCTGTATTGCTGGAACCCAAATTCGTCCCTCAAATCTCAGCAGTCCCTCAGTATCAACCTTGTATTTCACTTCTTCTCCCTCGACCACACTTTCTCTTATTTTTTTGCATTCCTCATCATGTATTTGAGCGTTCTTCACTTTGTCCACCAAAGTTGGACTAGCTTCCATCTGGTATAATTTTTCATCAGATTCTTTTGGAAATTTGATTTCCAACTCTAACCTTGCCATTGCTGAAATGAGCTCCTCCTTATCGGTTAACAACATCAACTTTTCTCTGCCTTTCCTACTCAAGGCATCTGCAACCACATTAGCTTTGCCTGGGTGATAAAAGATCTCGCAATCATAATCCTTTATCAATTCCATCCATCTCCTTTGACGCATGTTCAAGTCCTTTTGAGTGAAGATATACTTCAGACTCTTATGGTCTGTGTAGATCTCACATTTTTCTCCATAGAGATAGTGTCTCCATATCTTTAAAGCAAACACTACTGCTGCCAACTCTAAATCATGAGTCGGATACCCTTTCTCGTAGTCCTTCAACTGCTTTGATGCATACACAATGACCTTGCCATTTTGCATAAGGACACAACCCAATCCCTTGTGTGACGCATCACTATACACCACAAAATTTCCTGTATTATCTGGTAATGACAACACAGGTGCCACACTGAGCTTCTTCTTCAATTCTTGAAAACTCTCCTCACATTTCTCCGTCCAAACAAATTTTATAATTTTTCTCGTCAAATTTGTCAACGGAGTGGCAATCTTGGAGAAATCTTGGATAAATCGTCTGTAATACCCTGCCAATCCCAAGAAACTTCTCACTTCTGATGGAGTTCTTGGTTGTTCCCAATTTATCACAACTTTGACCTTTGATGGATCCACTGAAATTCCATCCTTGTCAATTACGTGCCCAAGAAATTGTACACGTTCTAACCAGAATTCACATTTAGAGAATTTCACGTACAACTTTTCCTTTCTTAGCGTCTCCAGCGTTAGACGTAAGTGTTCCACGTGTTCTTCTTGAGTTCTAGAGTACACCAGAATATCATCGATAAACACCACCACAAACTTGTCTAAAAATGGTTTAAACACCCTGTTCATCAAATCCATGAACGCTGCAGGGGCGTTTGTCAAACCAAAAGACATCACCAAAAATTCGTAATGTCCATACCGAGTTCAGAATGCCGTCTTCGGTACATCCTCCTTCCTTACTTTCAGTTGATGATACCCACTTCTCAAATCTATTTTTGAGAAATATCTAGCACCCTTCAACTGGTCAAACAAATCATCTATTCTCGGCAATGGATATTTATTCTTAATAGTGACTTTGTTTAATTCCCTATAATCAATGCAAAGACGCATTGACCCATCCTTCTTCTTCACAAATAACACCGGTGCTCCCCACGGTGATACGCTCGGTTGAATATACTTCTTATCTACTTGATAGTTCTTGAGTTGTACCATTAGTTCTTTCATCTCTACCGGAGCCATTCTATACGGGGCCTTCGATATTGGAGCGGTTCTGGCGCTAAGTCGATCACGAACTTCGATTTCTCTCGTTCGGTGAAAGTCAGAAAATCCTCCAGAAACACGTCCATGAATTCCCTAACCACTGGTATTTCCTCCAGTTTCACACCCTTCTCCTTTTGAGTATCGACTATGTAAGCTAAATACCCTACACAGCCCTGACTCAACAACTTCTTGGCTTGCATCATCGTCAGACATCTCATTTGTCTAGGCGATTTGCTACCATGAAAAACTACCTTTGACGGAGTCATAAGGTTTACACACTTCTTTTGGCAATCAATTATCGCTCCATAATTGAATAACCAATCCATTCCCAATATAACATCAAACTCTCTAAGTTTTATCGGGATTAAATCTACTTTCATAATATTCCTCTTAATGTTCACCCTATAGTTCTTGTATAAGAACCTAACAGGAATCACTTCCCTATTCGCAATTTCTATGTTTAAAGGGAAATTCAGCTCTTCACTAGGTATTTCTAACTTCTTAGCAAATTCATCAGATATAAACGAGCAAGTAGCACCCGAATCAAATAATACATATGCATTTATATCATTGATTGGGATAATACTTGACACGACATCTTTTGATTGCACTGCGTCCTGCACTGTCATGTTGAAGGTTCTTGTTGTTGGCTTATTTGTTGATGTTGGTCCAGCAATAGCCAATGTACCTCTACTAGCACTTCCCTTGCTTCCATTTGCTTCACCAGATCTCTTCTTAGGGTATTCACTAGCAAAATGATCCTTGGACCCGCACGTGAAGCAAAAGTTCTTCTTAGGTTGAGTGCAATTTGGGGCGATGTGACCCTCCCGCCACAATTAAAGCATACTCGTTTCCCCATCAAGCACACACCCTTGTGAAACTTTCCGCATGTAGCACATGCTTCAAACTTCTTCTTTTCTTTGGTTTCTTGCGATTTCTAGCTCCCACATTTGCATTCCACTTCCTCTTCAAATTGTTGTTGCCATTCCCACCATTACCACCACCACCATTCTTAGCTTCACCTTCACTCTTCTTCTTCCTCTGCTCTTGGTTGTGTTTTGTTCTGACCTCGCCTCCCTCTCGTGAGAATTGCCTTCTCCATCATCAACATCTTTGCAAACGTCTTTAGTTGGAACAGAGAGACCCTACTGTACAACCAGGGCTTCAGTCCCTGTTCAAATCTCTTCGCCTTTCGTTCGTCTGTGCTAACTTGATATGGCGCGAACCTCGCTAACTCATTAAATTTTGCGGCATACTCAGACACCGACATCGTTCCCTGCTTCAGCTCCAAAAACTGTACCTCTAGCTGACTCTTCGAACTTTCTGGGAAATAAGTCTCAAAAAAACATTTCTTTGAACCTTTCCCAAGTCATAATCCCTTGACCTCCTCGGGTTTTATTGGCCTGCCACCAATAACTAGCCTCTTGCTTTCAACATGAATGTTGCGAAAGCAGTCTTCTGGTTATCCTCTACCCTAGCAACATCGAAAACCTTCTCTATTTCCATGATCCAGGTCTGTGCTTCAACCGGATTCATGGACCCACGGAATTCTGGTGGTCCAACCGCCTTGAAATCCTTAAAAGTTGTACCCTGATTCTGAGGTTGATTCTGCAAAGCACCCGTCAGTAACGTCACTAGCTGCTGAACTGGGTTACCTTCCTCATTGTTGTTGTTGGTTTCCTCAGTGGCTCTCTGTCGGGGTGGTTGACATCTTGGAGGCATTTTCTGTTAAAAATACACTCATTAGACTATTACTCCATTTCTTTAAATATTTATCTTATTTAACACACCAAAATTATCACGTAACACATAACACTTTGAATAAAATAATAACTTTTATTCATTCATAATCTTTAAAAAACATCAAAACAATATCATCACTCTATTATTTACATTACTTTCTGAACTATAACAATTTGCAGGATTACTTCATCATCATCTATCCCATTGGTTGTATCATACCTGGGATTTACATTTCATTTATTTTCTAATCACATATCAATTACATTCCCTACAATGTCCTACTAAGATGTTGCGTAGCCTTACGACGCTCTTCCTCCATAATTCGGAACATTGTTCGGCGATCTAATATGTATGATGGTAGCGTCTCGAACTGGATTGGATAACCCATGACCCGATCTTGAGCTCGATTGATCACGGTGTTGAATACGTTATTCATTTCTTCCATCTTCATCCTCTTTGCTTGTGCGTCCCTCTCCGTTGTTCCGGCTCGTTGGTAAGCTTCATTGTACGCATCTTCAGCTCTTGCCCTCTTAGTAGATTCCTCCTTTAGCTTATTCTTCAATTCTGCAATCTCTGCTATCATACGCTCGTTCTCTCCTTCGGTGTGAACCAGCTTCTCTTCAACGTTGTTCAGCCGTTCTTCTCGATCCTGGATCTCATCGTCCTTCTGTGCCATCGAGGTCTATTGTTAGCTACTATTTCTTGCAACTCCTCGACGGTATCTTGAAGTTCCACATTACGGTCATACACCTCGTCGTACATATGGGCAACTATCGAGTTAAGTGGAAGCTCTTCCTCCTCGTCCTCCTCATCCGACTGTGGCAGCTCTACGGGGTCCTCCTCGTCCGTCTCTATCTCATCATCCTCATCAGGTACTCTCTCCTGCTCAACTACTGTGACCGACAGAACTGTTTCCCGTGGCAATAATTGTTCCCAAATCACCTGAATATCTCGAGGCTCCTCCTCTCTAGCCTGACTGGATCCTCCTACATTAGTCATCCTGTCAACCAAATTTTAAGTTTTAATTACTAATCATTACTACTCGACACTCACGAGCACATAAGTTATAATCACATAAGCACATAAGTATTTTATTACTTCTTCCTTAAAACTCGATAAGAGTTCATCATCACTATCTTTTCAAAGGTTACTTCCTAAGGCTTTTCCCCACCTAAGGTTCATAACCTAAAGCTTTGATACCAACTCATGACACCCCAAATCTAGGTACTTCATTCCCACAAGATTTGGTGTTCACTTAATCAAACATTCATATCTAACTACCCAAATATAGTAAAATTGAATAATAAAACCTCCCCATTAAAGGGTTACATTAATAAAATCTCCCGGGTTGTCTAACCTTTAAATACAATCATTCAAATGCGGAAAATAAATAAACTTCATTACAATCATTAAAATAAAATCGATAATAAAATATCAACAAATTACAAGTCTTCAATACTTGTTCATCTTTCCTTTTCCTCTTGCTAGGTGCTAGGTACATCAACCTTCTCATCTTTAACTGTAATAGTTATATAAGCAAGAGTGAGCAAACAAAGCTCACTTGAAACAACAATGAATGAAAATCTTACAACAACTGCCAAATAAGAGGCTCAATAGAAATGAACAATATGGTCTATCAACATTCTGGAATATATATACCCGAGGGTCCTAAGACCACGAACTATGTCCACAGTTGCGAGTAATCTTTCAACTCCAACTTTAACAGTCATAAGACTATAAGGACTCCTCGTACTTAGGGGGATTAGCCCTTCGTACAATGTATTGTGCACAAACATTTCAACGCTAAGCGTAACCCCTAATAATAGGGTTGTTCATCTCAGTACAAGTCCGCACCAAAGTAAGTTTGGGTTGGATAAGTTTCAAGGTAATTTAGAGTTTACAAACATCAACTAAGGATTAGATTAGTTGAAAAAAGCGTAATAACATTATGCTATAGAATAATTCATAAGTGAATCAACATTGTGTACTAAGGTCATGCTTTAGGAATAATCTAAGAGCATAAGTATTGAATAATGTAACATACCTTGTTTGAACAATGTTAAGCTAAGGTTAAAACCTTATTTAGAGTTGAATCTTAAGCATGCATAATAAATAATAAGTTGAATGATAAAACTTGTTCAACATTAGTGTGTTAGAATGTAGAAATTTGCATGCTAATTAACAAGTTAAAGATTGGCTCAAAATCAAGAGATAAGGTTTAGGAGCTTGCACGAAATAATTAGGGTTAAGAAACTTGAACAAATAAAGCTTAGAGTTAGGAAAACTTGCTCAAAGATAGTTTATATACTTGCACAATTATAAAAGTAGAGTTAGAGAACTTGCCTTGTGCGTAGCTTAAACAATCACTACTCACGTTCACCACAAGTCCTACACATACCATAGGTATTGACAATACACATTAGTTACACTAACATTACCTTCATGAGTAGCTTTCTTACTTTTAGTATAGCTACTAACTAAGTTTAAGTTTAAACAACATCACATCTTTTCATGAACATTACTTTTTAGCTTTATTACAACTACTTAAGTGATCATGTCATTGCACCACATACACATTAACAACTTGATACAACATCCTATTACATGTCCAACAAGTTATCATTAAGTTATACTAACACACAAAGGATTGCACTTGCATTCGCGCATCCCGACGCCCTCCGATTGGCTCCAAATACACAACAGTCCTAAAGATGGCCATTTTAACCCTTCATAATGATTTCAAATTGAAAGCCTTAAAGCATAAAAGTTATAGGTCTATTCGTCCTCGTTCTGAATCATCTTGAATCACCTCAATCGGAGTTTGTATGAAAACGTTATGGCCATTTTACTACAGGAGGTCAAAACCGTCAGGCCAGGGCTACAATTCAGTATTTGGGGTGCGAGACGAAATGTTTGGTGTGTGAAATTCAACCTTTGGGGTGAACTTGGTCTTTGAAATGCCAAGTTCAGCCTATTTTTTGGCATTTGAGGCTAAATTTCATTGTTGGGCGAAATTTGGCGTTGGGGCTCCGAATTACAGAACACCCAAAACTAGAAACAAAACCAAGCTACTGTGTCTTAATTTCTAACACCAATTAACATGTGTAATCCATGTAAAGCACACATAAATATTACCAAGCATATATGTACCAATTTAAACAACTAAACAAAAATTTTAGAAAACTTAAATCCTTGAAAGCCAATTTTTTTTTAAAACCAAAACGTTGTTTGACAAAGTTTAACACTGTAATTTCTATTATACATCAAATTGATTCCTTTCAACTACGTTCTTTGAAATTCTTAACAAGCTAATTAACATAATCACAGTTCAATTTCACCATTTGTTCACAATCTTATATATACATTCATACCTATATTCAAACTATGTTCATACATATATTCACTGTAAAAACAAATTTCTCTTCTTCTTGAGACTTAATCTAGCATACAATCATATCTATATGTTAAGCAAACAATTTCTTGTTTATAACCCAACTAAAACCTCACCAACATGAATAATCCCCACAATTCATTGTATAACTACAATTCAAGAATATGGAATTCACAGAGCATATAGTTTTTGCCGTGAACATAAATATGCATATATATATATATATACCATACTAAGGTTATGTAAAAATACCTTTAATTTGCTTGAAATTCTTGCTATCATCACTTGAGTTTTTGCAAAGATTCTTAAGATTCTCCCAATTCCTCATGACTTCTCTCTCAATTCTCTTTGAACTCTCTTCTCTATTTTCTCAATAATTAGAATGCGTAAAAAGAAACCAAGCGATAGCTATAATAAGAAAAACTAAAAAGCGCTAATCCTTAATACGCCACACTTAATAAAACATCAGTTACAAATCTAACATATATTCTATAAATATTATATTTTAATTTATTTTATTTAAATTCAAAAAATTAGAAATTAACCATAAGGCTTTGTTTGGCAAAACCCTTTAATTTTAAAGAATTAATATATTAAGCCTTGTTTGGCAAAAACTAAATTAAACCCTTTTTAATTTATTTTAATAACTCCTTTATAATATAGTTATTTATCACACTTTATTTAATTAAGTTTTCATACTTAATTTAATTAATTCTAATAACAATTTATTGAATAATTCATTTAATCACATAACTCAATACAAATAATTAACCATCAAATTGAAATATCAATATAATAATAATTTCATCTTAACTCATTAATTATTTATTCAACAAAAAAATAAATAACCACATCAAATCAAATCAAATTGAACAATTATTTATTCAACAATAAACACATCCATTAAATACTTATATAATTCAATAAATATTTAATATTACAATTTAAAATTGCATTGATTCCTTTCAACTACATTATCCGAAATTCTTAACAAGCTAATTAACACAATCAACATTCAATTTCACCATTAGTTCACAATCATATATATACATTCGGACCTATATTCAAACTATTTTCATACATATATTCCTTTGTAAAAATAAATTTCTCTTCTTGCAGGACTTAATCTAGCATACAATCATATCTATATGTTAAGCAAACAATTTCTTGTTTATAACCCAACTAAAACCTCACCAACATGAATAATCCCCACAATTCATTGTATAACTACAATTCAAGAATATGGAATTCACAGAGCATATAGTTTTTTTTGCCGTGAACATAAATATGCATATGTATATATATACCATACTAAGGTTATGTAAAAATACCTTTAATTTGCTTAAAATTCTTGCTATCACCACTGAGTTTGCCGCAAAGATTCTTAAGATTCTCCCAATTCCCTCACAGCTTCTCTCTCAATTCTCTCTGAACTCTCTTCTCTCTTTTCTCAATAACTAGAATGCGTAAAAAGAAACCAAACTGATAGCTATAATACGAAAAACTAAAGCTGCTAATCCTTAATACGCCACACTTAATAAAACATCAGTTACAAATCTAACGCATATTCTATAAATATTATATTTTAATTATTTTATTTAAATTAAAAATTAGAAATTATCCATAAAGGCTTTGTTTGGGAAAAGCAGTTTAATTTTTAAGGAATTAATATATTAAGCCTTTTTGGCAAAAACTAAATTAAACCCTTTTTAATTTATTTTAATAACTCCTTTATAATATAGTTATTTATCACACTTTATTTAATTAAGTTTTCATACTTAATTTAATTAATTCTAATAAAAATTTATTGAATAATTCATTTAATCACATAACTCGATACAAATAATTAACCATCAAATTGAAATATCAATATAATAATAATTTCCTTAAGTCATTAATTATTTATTAAAAATAATAATTAACCACATCAAACCAAATCAAATTGAACAATTATTTATTCAACAATAAACCGTCCATTAAATACTCATATAATTCAATAAATATTTAATATTACAATTTAAAATTACGGAATGTTACATCGTTCCTCCTTACAAGGATTTTGTCCTCGAGAATCACAACTCAAATAAATCATTCGTCATATTCTTCCCTACTTATAAAGTTTTGTCCCCGAGAATCGAAGACACAGATTAAACAAATAGCTCGAGGTAATTTTTCATCATTTTATCTTCAAGTTTCACGTAGGTTTGCATCGGCATTGTGGTTCCTCCATATCACCTCCACGGAAGGTATTACTTTATTCACGAGCACATGTTCTTTCACCGTCATTATCACGGATAGGAACCTCTTCATAGGACAAATCTTTATTAAAGCTGCAATGGTTTATTAAAGCGCAATAATTAACATGTGTAATCCATGTAAAGCACTGCGTAAATATTACCAAGCATATATGTACCAATTTAAACAACTAAATTTTTTTTTAGAAAACTTATATCCTTGAAAGCCAAATTTTTTTTTCAAAACCAAATTCCTTTATTGACGTTGTTTGACAAAGTTTAACACTATAATTCTATCATACATCAAATTGATTCCTTTCAACTACATTATACGAAATTCTTAACAAGCTAATTAACACAATCAACATTCAATTTCACCATTAGTTCACAATCATATATATACATTCAGGACCTATATTCAAACTATTTTCATACATATATTCCTTTGTAAAAACAAATTTCTCTTCTTGCAGACTTAATCTAGCATACAATCATATCTATATGTTAAGCAAACAATTTCTTGTTTATAACCAAACTAAAACCTCACCAACATGAATAATCCCCACAATTCATTGTATAACTACAATTCAAGAATATGGAATTCCACAGAGCATATAGTTTTTTTTTTTAGTGAACATAAATATGCATATGTATATATATACCATACTAAGGTTATGTAAAAATACCTTTAATTTGCTTAAAATTCTTTCTTTATCACCCTTTGAGTTTTGCATAAAGATTCTTAAGATTCTCCCGATTCTCTCATGACTTCTCTCTCAATTCTCTACGAACTCTCTTCTCTCTTTTCTCGATAACTAGAATGCGTAAAAAGAAACCAAGCTGATAGCTATAATACGAAAAACTAAAGCGCTAATCCATGTCATACACTTAATAAAACATCGTTACAAATCTAGCATATTACTATAAATATTATATTTTAATTATTTTATTTAAATTAAAAATTAGAAATTATCCATAAGGCTTTGTTTGGGAAAACCGTTTAATTTTTAAGGAATTAATATATTAAGCCTTTTTGGCAAAAACTAAATTAAACCCTTTTTAATTTATTTTATTAACTCCTTTATAATATAGTTATTTATCACACTTTATTTAATTAAGTTTTCATACTTAATTTAATTAATTCTAATAAAAATTTATTGAATAATTCATTTAATCACATAACTTTCAATACAAATAATTAACCATCAAATTGAAATATCAATATAATAATAATTTCCTTAAGTCATTAATTATTTATTAAAAAAATAATTAACCACATCAAACCAAATCAAATTGAACAATTATTTATTCAACAATAATAAACCGTCCATTAAATACTCATATAATTCAATAAATATTTAATATTACAATTTAAAATTACGGAATGTTACATCGTTCCTCCTTACAAGATTTTGTCCTCGAGAATCACAACTCAAATAAATCATTCGTCATATTCTTCCCCCTACTTATAAGGATTTTGTCCCCGAATCGAAGACACAGATTAAACAAATAGCTCAAGGTAATTTTCATCATTTTATCTTCAAGTTTCCCCGTGCATTTGCATCGACATTGTGGTTCCTCCATATCACCTTCACGGAAGGTATTACTTTATTCACGAGCACATATTCTTTCTGTCGATTATACGGATAGGAACCTCTTCATAGGACAAATCTTTATTAAAGCTGCAATGGTTTATTAAAGCGCAATAATTAACATGTGTAATCCATGTAAAGCACTGCGTAAATATTACCAAGCATATATGTACCAATTTAAACAACTAAATTTTTTTTAGAAAACTTATATCCTTGAAAGCCAAATTTTTTTCAAAACCAAATTCCTTTATTGGCGTTGTTTGACAAAGTTTAACACTATAATTCCTATCATACATCAAATTGATTCCTTTCAACTACATTATACGAAATTCTTAACAAGCTAATTAACACTGATCAACATTCAATTTCACCATTAGTTCACAATCATATATATACATTCGGACCTATATTCAAACTATTTTCATACATATATTCCTTTGTAAAAACAAATTTCTCTTCTTGCGGACTTAATCTAGCATACAATCATATCTATATGTTAAGCAAACAATTTCTTGTTTATAACCAAACTAAAACCTCACCAACATGAATAATCCCCACAATTCATTGTATAACTACAATTCGAGAATATGGAATTCACAGAGCATATAGTTTTTTTTTTAGTGAACATAAATATGCATATGTATATATATACCATACTAAGGTTATGTAAAAATACCTTTAATTTGCTTAAAATTCTTGCTTTATCACCATTTGAGTTTTGCATGAAGATTCTTAAGATTCTCCCGATTCTCTCATGACCTCTCTCAATTCTCTCACTGAACTCTCTTCTCTCTTTTCTCGATAACTAGAATGCGTAAAAAAGAAACCAAGCGATAGCTATAATCTGAAAAACTAAAAGCTGCTAATCCTTAAACGCCTACACACTTAATAAAACATCGATTACAAATCTACGCATATTCTATAAATATTATATTTTAATTATTTTATTTAAATTAAAAAATTAGAAATTATCCATAAGGCTTTGTTTGGAAAAGCAGTTTAATTTTAAGGAATTAATATATTAAGCCTTTTTTGGCAAAAACTAAATTAAACCCTTTTTAATTTATTTTATTAACTCCTTTATAATATAGTTATTTATCACACTTTATTTAATTAAGTTTTCATACTTAATTTAATTAATTCTAATAAAATTTATTGAATAATTCATTTAATCACATAACTTTCAATACAAATAATTAACCATCAAATTGAAATATCAATATAATAATAATTTCCTTAAGTCATTAATTATTTATTAAAAAAATAATTAACCACATCAAACCAAATCAAATTGAACAATTATTTATTCAACAATAAACACGTCCATTAAATACTCATATAATTCAATAAATATTTAATATTACAATTTAAAATTACGGAATGTTACATCGTTCCCTCCTTACTGAGATTTTGTCCTCGAATCACAACTCAAATAAATCATTCGTCGTATTCTTCCCTACTTATAAAGATTTTGTCCCCGAGAATCGAAGACACAGATTAAACAAATAGCTCGAGGTAATTTTCATCATTTTATCTTCAAGTTTCCACGTGTTTGCATCGACATTGTGGTTCCTCCATATCACCTTCACGGAAGGTATTACTTTATTCACGAGCACATGTTCTTTCACATCGACTATACGGATAGGAACCTCTTCATAGGACAAATCTTTATTAAGCTGCAATGGTTTATTAAGCGCAATAATTAACATGTGTAATCCATGTAAAGCACTGCGTAAATATTACCAAGCATATATGTACCAATTTAAACAACTAAATTTTTTTTTAGAAAACTTATATCCTTGAAAGCCAAATTTTTTTCAAAACCAAATTCCTTTATTGGCGTTGTTTGACAAAGTTTAACACTATAATTCCTATCATACATCAAATTGATTCCTTTCAACTACATTATACGAAATTCTTAACAAGCTAATTAACACGATCAACATTCAATTTCACCATTAGTTCACAATCATATATATACATTAGGACCTATATTCAAACTATTTTCATACATATATTCCTTTGTAAAAACAAATTTCTCTTCTTGCGGACTTAATCTAGCATACAATCATATCTATATGTTAAGCAAACAATTTCTTGTTTATAACCAAACTAAAACCTCACCAACATGAATAATCCCCACAATTCATTTGTATAACTACAATTCAAGAATATGGAATTCACAGAGCATATAGTTTTTTTTCTTAGTGAACATAAATATGCATATATGTATATATATACCATACTAAGGTTATGTAAAAATACCTTTAATTTGCTTAAAATTCTTGCTTTATCACCCTTGAGTTTGCCCATAAAGATTCTTAAGATTCTCCCGATTCTCTCACGACTTCTCTCTCAATTCTCTCTGAACTCTCTCTCTCTCTTTTCTCGAGTAACTAGAATGCGTAAAAAGAAACCAAGCTGATAGCTATAATACGAAAAACTAAAAGCGCTAATCCTTGTCATACACTTAATAAAACATCGATTTACAAATCTAGCATATTACATAAATATTATATTTTAATTATTTTATTTAAATTAAAAAATTAGAAATTATCCATAAAGGCTTTGTTTGGGAAAATAGTTTAATTTTTAAGGAATTAATATATTAAGCCTTTTTGGCAAAAACTAAATTAAACCCTTTTAATTTATTTTATTAACTCCTTTATAATATAGTTATTTATCACACTTTATTTAATTAAGTTTTCATACTTAATTTAATTAATTCTAATAAAAATTTATTGAATAATTCATTTAATCACATAACTTTCAATACAAATAATTAACCATCAAATTGAAATATCAATATAATAATAATTTCCTTAAGTCATTAATTATTTATTAAAAAAATAATTAACCACATCAAACCAAATCAAATTGAACAATTATTTATTCAACAATAAACCGTCCATTAAATACTCATATAATTGATAAATATTTAATATTACAATTTAAAATTACGGAATGTTACATCGTTTCCTCCTTACTGAGGATTTTGTCCTCGAGAATCACAACTCAAATAAATCATTCGTCATATTCTTCCCTACTTATAAAGATTTTGTCCCCGAGAATCGAAGACAGATTAAACAAATAGCTCGAGGTAATTTTTCATCATTTTATCTTCAAGTTTCCACGTAGGTTGCATCGACATTGTGGTTCCTCCATATCACCTTCACGGAAGGTATTACTTTATTCACGAGCACATGTTCTTTCACATCGATTATACGGATAGGAACCTCTTCATAGGACAAATCTTTATTAAAGCGCAATGGTTTATTAAGCGCAATAATTAACATGTGTAATCCATGTAAAGCACACGTAAATATTACCAAGCATATATGTACCAATTTAAACAACTAAATTTTTTTTAGAAAACTTATATCCTTGAAAGCCAAATTTTTTTCAAAACCAAATTCCTTTATTGGCGTTGTTTGACAAAGTTTAACACTATAATTCCTATCATACATCAAATTGATTCCTTTCAACTACATTATACGAAATTCTTAACAAGCTAATTAACACAATCCACATTGATTTCACCATTAGTTCACAATCATATATATACATTCGGACCTATATTCAAACTATTTTCATACATATATTCTTTGTAAAAACAAATTTCTCTTCTTGCGGACTTAATCTAGCATACAATCATATCTATATGTTAAGCAAACAATTTCTTGTTTATAACCAAACTAAAACCTCACCAACATGAATAATCCCCACAATTCATTGTATAACTACAATTCAAGAATATGGAATTCACGAGCATATAGTTTTTTTTCTTAGTGAACATAAATATGCATATGTATATATATATACCATACTAAGGTTATGTAAAAATACCTTTAATTTGCTTAAAATTCTTTGCTATCACCCTTTGAGTTTTGCCATGAAGATTCTTAAGATTCTCCCGATTCTCTCATGACTTCTCTCTCAATTCTCTCTGAACTCTCTTCTCTCTTTTCTCGATAACTAGAATGCGTAAAAAGAAACCAAAGCGATAGCTATAATACGAAAAACTAAAGCTGCTAATCCTTGTCATACACTTAATAAAACATCGATTACAAATCTAACATATATACTATAAATATTATATTTTAATTATTTTATTTAAATTAAAAATTAGAAATTATCCATAAGGCTTTGTTTGGGAAAATAGTTTTAATTTTAAGGAATTAATATATTAAGCCTTTTTTGGCAAAAACTAAATTAAACCCTTTTTAATTTATTTTATTAACTCCTTTATAATATAGTTATTTATCACACTTTATTTAATTAAGTTTTCATACTTAATTTAATTAATTCTAATAAAAATTTATTGAATAATTCATTTAATCACATAACTTTCAATACAAATAATTAACCATCAAATTGAAATATCAATATAATAATAATTTCCTTAAGTCATTAATTATTTATTAAAAAAAATAATTAACCACATCAAACCAAATCAAATTGAACAATTATTTATTCAACAATAAACCGTCCATTAAATACTCATATAATTCAATAAATATTTAATATTACAATTTAAAATTACGGAATGTTACATCGTTTCCTCCTTACAAAGATTTTGTCCTCGAATCACAACTCAAATAAATCATTCGTCATATTCTTCCCTACTTATAAAGATTTTGTCCCCGAATCGAAGACACAGATTAAACAAATAGCTCAAAGGTAATTTTCATCATTTTATCTTCAAGTTTCCACGTAGTTTGCATCGACATTGTGGTTCCTCCATATCACCTTCACGGAAGGTATTACTTTATTCACGAGCACATGTTCTTTCACTGTCGACTATACGGATAGGAACCTCTTCATAGGACAAATCTTTATTAAAGCTGCAATGGTTTATTAAGCGCAATAATTAACATGTGTAATCCATATAAAGCACTGCGTAAATATTACCAAGCATATATGTACCAATTTAAACAACTAAATTTTTTTAGAAAACTTATATCCTTGAAAGCCAAATTTTTTTTCAAAACCAAATTCCTTTATTGGCGTTGTTTGACAAAGTTTAACACTATAATTCTATCATACATCAAATTGATTCCTTTCAACTACATTATACGAAATTCTTAACAAGCTAATTAACACAATCAACATTCAATTTCACCATTAGTTCACAATCATATATATACATTAGGACTATATTCAAACTATTTTCATACATATATTCCTTTGTAAAAACAAATTTCTCTTCTTGCAGACTTAATCTAGCATACAATCATATCTATATGTTAAGCAAACAATTTCTTGTTTATAACTTGACTAAAACCTCACCAACATGAATAATCCCCACAATTCATTGTATAACTACAATTCAAGAATATGGAATTCACAGAGCATATAGTTTTTTTTGCCGTGAACATAAATATGCATATGTATATATATACCATACTAAGGTTATGTAAAAATACCTTTAATTTGCTTAAAATTCTTGCTATCACCACTGAGTTTGCCGCAAAGATTCTTAAGATTCTCCCAATTCTCTCACAGCTTCTCTCTCAATTCTCTCTGAACTCTCTTCTCTCTTTTCTCAGTAACTAGAATGCGTAAAAAGAAACCAAAGCGATAGCTATAATCTGAAAAACTAAAGCTGCTAATCCTTGTCATACACTTAATAAAACATCGATTTACAAATCTAGCATATTCTATAAATATTATATTTTAATTATTTTATTTAAATTAAAAATTAGAAATTATCCATAAGGCTTTGTTTGGGAAAGCAGTTTAATTTTTAAGGAATTAATATATTAAGCCTTTTTTGGCAAAAACTAAATTAAACCCTTTTAATTTATTTTATTAACTCCTTTATAATATAGTTATTTATCACACTTTATTTAATTAAGTTTTCATACTTAATTTAATTAATTCTAATAAAAATTTATTGAATAATTCATTTAATCACATAACTTTCAATACAAATAATTAACCATCAAATTGAAATATCAATATAATAATAATTTCCTTAAGTCATTAATTATTTATTAAAAAAATAATTAACCACATCAAACCAAATCAAATTGAACAATTATTTATTCAACAATAAACACGTCCATTAAATACTCATATAATTCAATAAATATTTAATATTACAATTTAAAATTACGGAATGTTACATCGTTCCCTCCTTCTGAGGATTTTGTCCTCGAATCACAACTCAAATAAATCATTAGTCATATTCTTCCCTACTTATAAAGATTTTGTCCCCGAATCGAAGACCTGATTAAACAAATAGCTCGAGGTAATTTTTCATCATTTTATCTTCAAGTTTCCACGTGGTTTGCATCGGACATTGTGGTTCCTCCATATCACCTTCACGGAAGGTATTACTTTATTCACGAGCACATGTTCTTTCATGTCGACTATCACGGATAGGAACCTCTTCATAGGACAAATCTTTATTAAAAGCGCAATGGTTTATTAAGCGCAATAATTAACATGTGTAATCCATGTAAAGCACTGCGTAAATATTACCAAGCATATATGTACCAATTTAAACAACTAAATTTTTTTTAGAAAACTTATATCCTTGAAAGCCAAATTTTTTTTCAAAACCAAATTCCTTTATTGGCGTTGTTTGACAAAGTTTAACACTATAATTCCTATCATACATCAAATTGATTCCTTTCAACTACATTATCTCGAAATTCTTAACAAGCTAATTAACACAATCAACATTCAATTTCACCATTAGTTCACAATCATATATATACATTCAGACCTATATTCAAACTATTTTCATACATATATTCCTTTGTAAAAACAAATTCTCTTCTTCTTGAGACTTAATCTAGCATACAATCATATCTATATGTTAAGCAAACAATTTCTTGTTTATAACCCAACTAAAACCTCACCAACATGAATAATCCCCACAATTCATTGTATAACTACAATTCAAGAATATGGAATTCACAGAGCATATAGTTTTTTTTTTCTTAGTGAACATAAATATGCATATGTATATATATACCATACAAAGGTTATGTAAAAATACCTTTAATTTGCTTAAAATTCTTGCTATCACCACTGAGTTTGCCGCAAAGATTCTTAAGATTCTCCCAATTCTCTCACAGCTTCTCTCTCAATTCTCTCTGAACTCTCTCTTCTCTCTTTCTCTCGATTAACTAGAATGCGTAAAAAGAAACCAAGCGATAGCTATAATCTGAAAAACTAAAGCGCTAATCCTTGTCATACACTTAATAAAACATCGATTTACAAATCTAAGCGATATACTATAAATATTATATTTTAATTATTTTATTTAAATTAAAAATTAGAAATTATCCATAAGGCTTTGTTTGGGAAAATAGTTTAATTTTTAAGGAATTAATATATTAAGCCTTTTTTGGCAAAAACTAAATTAAACCCTTTTTAATTTATTTTATTAACTCCTTTATAATATAGTTATTTATCACACTTTATTTAATTAAGTTTTCATACTTAATTTAATTAATTCTAATAAAAATTTATTGAATAATTCATTTAATCACATAACTTTCAATACAAATAATTAACCATCAAATTGAAATATCAATATAATAATAATTTCCTTAAGTCATTAATTATTTATTAAAAAAATAATTAACCACATCAAACCAAATCAAATTGAACAATTATTTATTCAACAATAAACACGTCCATTAAATACTCATATAATTGATAAATATTTAATATTACAATTTAAAATTACGGAATGTTACATCGTTTCCCTCCTTACTGAGGATTTTGTCCTCGAATCACAACTCAAATAAATCATTCGTCATATTCTTCCCTACTTATAAGGTTTTGTCCCCGAGAATCGAAGACCACAGATTAAACAAATAGCTCAAGGTAATTTTTCATCATTTTATCTTCAAGTTTCCACGTGGTTGCATCGGCATTGTGGTTCCTCCATATCACCTTCACGGAAGGTATTACTTTATTCTGAGCACATGTTCTTTCACGTCGATTATACGGATAGGAACCTCTTCATAGGACAAATCTTTATTAAAGCGCAATGGTTTATTAAAGCGCAATAATTAACATGTGTAATCCATGTAAAGCACTGCGTAAATATTACCAAGCATATATGTACCAATTTAAACAACTAAATTTTTTTTAGAAAACTTATATCCTTGAAAGCCAAATTTTTTTCAAAACCAAATTCCTTTATTGGCGTTGTTTGACAAAGTTTAACACTATAATTCTATCATACATCAAATTGATTCCTTTCAACTACATTATACGAAATTCTTAACAAGCTAATTAACTGATCAACATTCAATTTCACCATTAGTTCACAATCATATATATACATTCGGACCTATATTCAAACTATTTTCATACATATATTCCTTTGTAAAAACAAATTTCTCTTCTTGCAGACTTAATCTAGCATACAATCATATCTATATGTTAAGCAAACAATTTCTTGTTTATAACTTGACTAAAACCTCACCAACATGAATAATCCCCACAATTCATTGTATAACTACAATTCAAGAATATGGAATTCACAGAGCATATAGTTTTTTTTTTTTAGTGAACATAAATATGCATATGTATATATATACCATACAAAGGTTATGTAAAAATACCTTTAATTTGCTTAAAATTCTTGCTATCACCCTTTGAGTTTGCCATGAAAGATTCTTAAGATTCTCCCGATTCTCTCTGACTTCTCTCTCGATTCTCTACGAACTCTCTTCTCTCTTTTTCAAATAACTAGAATGCGTAAAAAGAAACCAAAGCGATAGCTATAATACGAAAAACTAAAAGCGCTAATCCTTGTCATACACTTAATAAAACATCGATTTACAAATCTACGCATATTACATAAATATTATATTTTAATTATTTTATTTAAATTAAAAATTAGAAATTATCCATAAGGCTTTGTTTGGGAAAATAGTTTAATTTTTAAGGAATTAATATATTAAGCCTTTTTTGGCAAAAACTAAATTAAACCCTTTTAATTTATTTTATTAACTCCTTTATAATATAGTTATTTATCACACTTTATTTAATTAAGTTTTCATACTTAATTTAATTAATTCTAATAAAAATTTATTGAATAATTCATTTAATCACATAACTTTCAATACAAATAATTAACCATCAAATTGAAATATCAATATAATAATAATTTCCTTAAGTCATTAATTATTTATTAAAAAAATAATTAACCACATCAAACCAAATCAAATTGAACAATTATTTATTCAACAATAAACACGTCCATTAAATACTCATATAATTCAATAAATATTTAATATTACAATTTAAAATTACGGAATGTTACATCGTTCCTCCTTACTGAGATTTTGTCCTCGAATCACAACTCAAATAAATCATTCGTCATATTCTTCCCTACTTATAAGGATTTTGTCCCCGAATCGAAGACACAGATTAAACAAATAGCTCAAGGTAATTTTTCATCATTTTATCTTCAAGTTTCCACGTAGTGCGCATCGGCATTGTGGTTCCTCCATATCACCTTCACGGAAGGTATTACTTTATTCACGAGCACATGTTCTTTCACTGTCGATTATACGGATAGGAACCTCTTCATAGGACAAATCTTTATTAAAAGCGCAATGGTTTATTAAGCGCAATAATTAACATGTGTAATCCATGTAAAGCACTGCGTAAATATTACCAAGCATATATGTACCAATTTAAACAACTAAATTTTTTTTTAGAAAACTTATATCCTTGAAAGCCAAATTTTTTTTTCAAAACCAAATTCCTTTATTGACGTTGTTTGACAAAGTTTAACACTATAATTCCTATCATACATCAAATTGATTCCTTTCAACTACATTATCTGAAATTCTTAACAAGCTAATTAACACAATCACTGTTCAATTTCACCATTAGTTCACAATCATATATATACATTCAGACCTATATTCAAACTATTTTCATACATATATTCACTGTAAAAACAAATTTCTCTTCTTGCAGACTTAATCTAGCATACAATCATATCTATATGTTAAGCAAACAATTTCTTGTTTATAACTTGACTAAAACCTCACCTGACATGAATAATCCCCACAATTCATTGTATAACTACAATTCAAGAATATGGAATTCACAGAGCATATAGTTTTTTTTTGCCGTGAACATAAATATGCATATGTATATATATACCATACTAAGGTTATGTAAAAATACCTTTAATTTGCTTAAAATTCTTGCTATCACCTTTGAGTTTTGCATGAAGATTCTTAAGATTCTCCCAATTCCCTCACAGCTTCTCTCTCAATTCTCTCTGAACTCTCTTCTCTCTTTTCTCAGTAACTAGAATGCGTAAAAAGAAACCAAACTGATAGCTATAATACGAAAAACTAAAACTGCTAATCCTTAATCATACACTTAATAAAACATCAGTTACAAATCTAACGCATATTCTATAAATATTATATTTTAATTATTTTATTTAAATTAAAAATTAGAAATTATCCATAAGGCTTTGTTTGGGAAAAGCAGTTTAATTTTTAAGGAATTAATATATTAAGCCTTTTTTGGCAAAAACTAAATTAAACCCTTTTAATTTATTTTATTAACTCCTTTATAATATAGTTATTTATCACACTTTATTTAATTAAGTTTTCATACTTAATTTAATTAATTCTAATAAAATTTATTGAATAATTCATTTAATCACATAACTTTCAATACAAATAATTAACCATCAAATTGAAATATCAATATAATAATAATTTCCTTAAGTCATTAATTATTTATTAAAAAAATAATTAACCACATCAAACCAAATCAAATTGAACAATTATTTATTCAACAATAAACACGTCCATTAAATACTCATATAATTCAATAAATATTTAATATTACAATTTAAAATTGCGGAATGTTACATCGTTCCTCCTTACAAGGATTTTGTCCTCGAATCACAACTCAAATAAATCATTCGTCATATTCTTTCCCTACTTATAAAGATTTTGTCCCCGAGAATCGAAGACAGATTAAACAAATAGCTCAAGGTAATTTTTCATCATTTTATCTTCAAGTTTCCACGTAGCTGCATCAGCATTGTGGTTCCTCCATATCACCTTCACGGAAGGTATTACTTTATTCCTGAGCACATGTTCTTTCCTGTCGACTATCTGGATAGGAACCTCTTCATAGGACAAATCTTTATTAAACTGCAATGGTTTATTAAACTGCAATAATTAACATGTGTAATCCATGTAAAGCACACGTAAATATTACCAAGCATATATGTACCAATTTAAACAACTAAATTTTTTTTTAGAAAACTTATATCCTTGAAAGCCAAATTTTTTTTTCAAAACCAAATTCCTTTATTGACGTTGTTTGACAAAGTTTAACACTATAATTCCTATCATACATCAAATTGATTCCTTTCAACTACATTATCTGAAATTCTTAACAAGCTAATTAACACAATCACTGTTCAATTTCACCATTAGTTCACAATCATATATATACATTCAGACCTATATTCAAACTATTTTCATACATATATTCACTGTAAAAACAAATTTCTCTTCTTGCAGACTTAATCTAGCATACAATCATATCTATATGTTAAGCAAACAATTTCTTGTTTATAACCCAACTAAAACCTCACCAACATGAATAATCCCCACAATTCATTGTATAACTACAATTCAAGAATATGGAATTCACAGAGCATATAGTTTTTTTTGCCGTGAACATAAATATGCATATGTATATATATACCATACTAAGGTTATGTAAAAATACCTTTAATTTGCTTAAAATTCTTGCTATCACCACTGAGTTTGCCATATAAAGATTCTTAAGATTCTCCCGATTCTCTCTCCGACTTCTCTCTCAATTCTCTCTCGAACTCTCTTCTCTCTTTTCAATTAACTAGAATGCGTAAAAAGAAACCAAGTGATAGCTATAATCTGAAAAACTAAAGCGCTAATCCTTGTCATACACTTAATAAAACATCGATTTACAAATCTAACATATTCTATAAATATTATATTTTAATTATTTTATTTAAATTAAAAAATTAGAAATTATCCATAAGGCTTTGTTTGGGAAAAGCAGTTTAATTTTTAAGGAATTAATATATTAAGCCTTTTTTGGCAAAAACTAAATTAAACCCTTTTAATTTATTTTATTAACTCCTTTATAATATAGTTATTTATCACACTTTATTTAATTAAGTTTTCATACTTAATTTAATTAATTCTAATAAAAATTTATTGAATAATTCATTTAATCACATAACTCAATACAAATAATTAACCATCAAATTGAAATATCAATATAATAATAATTTCCTTAAGTCATTAATTATTTATTAAAAAAAATAATTAACCACATCAAACCAAATCAAATTGAACAATTATTTATTCAACAATAAACACGTCCATTAAATACTCATATAATTCAATAAATATTTAATATTACAATTTAAAATTCTGGAATGTTACATCGTTCCCTCCTTACAAGGATTTTGTCCTCAGAATCACAACTCAAATAAATCATTCGTCATATTCTTCCCTACTTATAAGGATTTTGTCCCCAGAATCGAAGACACAGATTAAACAAATAGCTCAAGGTAATTTTTCATCATTTTATCTTCAAGTTTCCACGTGGCGCATCGACATTGTGGTTCCTCCATATCACCTTCACGGAAGGTATTACTTTATTCACGAGCACACATGTTCTTTCACATCGACTATACGGATAGGAACCTCTTCATAGGACAAATCTTTATTAAAGCTGCAATGGTTTATTAAAGCGCAATAATTAACATGTGTAATCCATGTAAAGCTGCGTAAATATTACCAAGCATATATGTACCAATTTAAACAACTAAATTTTTTTTTAGAAAACTTATATCCTTGAAAGCCAAATTTTTTTTTCAAAACCAAATTCCTTTATTGACGTTGTTTGACAAAGTTTAACACTATAATTCCTATCATACATCAAATTGATTCCTTTCAACTACATTATCTGAAATTCTTAACAAGCTAATTAACACAATCACTGTTCAATTTCACCATTAGTTCACAATCATATATATACATTCAGACCTATATTCAAACTATTTTCATACATATATTCACTGTAAAAACAAATTTCTCTTCTTGCAGACTTAATCTAGCATACAATCATATCTATATGTTAAGCAAACAATTTCTTGTTTATAACCCAACTAAAACCTCACCAACATGAATAATCCCCACAATTCATTGTATAACTACAATTCAAGAATATGGAATTCACAGAGCATATAGTTTTTTTTGCCGTGAACATAAATATGCATATGTATATATATACCATACAAAGGTTATGTAAAAATACCTTTAATTTGCTTAAAATTCTTGCTATCACCACTGAGTTTGCCGCAAAGATTCTTAAGATTCTCCCAATTCTCTCTGACTTCTCTCTCAATTCTCTCTGAACTCTCTTCTCTCTTTTCTCAGTAACTAGAATGCGTAAAAAGAAACCAAACTGATAGCTATAATACGAAAAACTAAAACTGCTAATCCTTAATACGCCACACTTAATAAAACATCAGTTACAAAATCTAACGCATATTCTATAAATATTATATTTTAATTATTTTATTTAAATTAAAAAATTAGAAATTATCCATAAGGCTTTGTTTGGGAAAACCGTTTAATTTTTAAGGAATTAATATATTAAGCCTTTTTTGGCAAAAACTAAATTAAACCCTTTTTAATTTATTTTATTAACTCCTTTATAATATAGTTATTTATCACACTTTATTTAATTAAGTTTTCATACTTAATTTAATTAATTCTAATAAAAATTTATTGAATAATTCATTTAATCACATAACTCAATACAAATAATTAACCATCAAATTGAAATATCAATATAATAATAATTTCCTTAAGTCATTAATTATTTATTAAAAAAAATAATTAACCACATCAAACCAAATCAAATTGAACAATTATTTATTCAACAATAAACACGTCCATTAAATACTCATATAATTCAATAAATATTTAATATTACAATTTAAAATTCTGGAATGTTACATCGTTCCCTCCTTACAAGGATTTTGTCCTCAGAATCACAACTCAAATAAATCATTCGTCATATTCTTCCCTACTTATAAGGATTTTGTCCCCAGAATCGAAGACACAGATTAAACAAATAGCTCAAGGTAATTTTTCATCATTTTATCTTCAAGTTTCCACGTAGCTGCATCAGCATTGTGGTTCCTCCATATCACCTTCACGGAAGGTATTACTTTATTCCTGAGCACATGTTCTTTCCTGTCGACTATCTGGATAGGAACCTCTTCATAGGACAAATCTTTATTAAACTGCAATGGTTTATTAAACTGCAATAATTAACATGTGTAATCCATGTAAAGCCACACGTAAATATTACCAAGCATATATGTACCAATTTAAACAACTAAATTTTTTTAGAAAACTTATATCCTTGAAAGCCAAATTTTTTTTCAAAACCAAATTCCTTTATCGCGTTGTTTGACAAAGTTTAACACTATAATTCCTATCATACATCAAATTGATTCCTTTCAACTACATTATCTCGAAATTCTTAACAAGCTAATTAACACAATCAATCATTCAATTTCACCATTAGTTCACAATCATATATATACATTCAAGACCTATATTCAAACTATTTTCATACATATATTCACTGTAAAAACAAATTTCTCTTCTTGCAGACTTAATCTAGCATACAATCATATCTATATGTTAAGCAAACAATTTCTTGTTTATAACCCAACTAAAACCTCACCAACATGAATAATCCCCACAATTCATTGTATAACTACAATTCAAGAATATGGAATTCACAGAGCATATAGTTTTTTTTGCCGTGAACATAAATATGCATATGTATATATATACCATACAAAGGTTATGTAAAAATACCTTTAATTTGCTTAAAATTCTTGCTATCACCACTGAGTTTGCCGCAAAGATTCTTAAGATTCTCCCAATTCTCTCACAGCTTCTCTCTCAATTCTCTCTGAACTCTCTTCTCTCTTTTCTCAGTAACTAGAATGCGTAAAAAGAAACCAAACTGATAGCTATAATACGAAAAACTAAAACTGCTAATCCTTAATACGCCACACTTAATAAAACATCAGTTACAAATCTAACGCATATTCTATAAATATTATATTTTAATTATTTTATTTAAATTAAAAAATTAGAAATTATCCATAAGGCTTTGTTTGGGAAAACCGTTTAATTTTTAAGGAATTAATATATTAAGCCTTTTTTGGCAAAAACTAAATTAAACCCTTTTTAATTTATTTTATTAACTCCTTTATAATATAGTTATTTATCACACTTTATTTAATTAAGTTTTCATACTTAATTTAATTAATTCTAATAAAAATTTATTGAATAATTCATTTAATCACATAACTCAATACAAATAATTAACCATCAAATTGAAATATCAATATAATAATAATTTCCTTAAGTCATTAATTATTTATTAAAAATAATAATTAACCACATCAAACCAAATCAAATTGAACAATTATTTATTCAACAATAAACACGTCCATTAAATACTCATATAATTCAATAAATATTTAATATTACAATTTAAAATTCTGGAATGTTACATCGTTCCCTCCTTACAAGGATTTTGTCCTCAGAATCACAACTCAAATAAATCATTAAATCATATTCTTCCCTACTTATAAGGATTTTGTCCCCAGAATCGAAGACACAGATTAAACAAATAGCTCAAGGTAATTTTTCATCATTTTATCTTCAAGTTTCCACGTAGCTGCATCAGCATTGTGGTTCCTCCATATCACCTTCACGGAAGGTATTACTTTATTCCTGAGCACATGTTCTTTCCTGTCGATTATCTGGATAGGAACCTCTTCATAGGACAAATCTTTATTAAACTGCAATGGTTTATTAAACTGCAATAATTAACATGTGTAATCCATGTAAAGCACACGTAAATATTACCAAGCATATATGTACCAATTTAAACAACTAAATTTTTTTTTAGAAAACTTATATCCTTGAAAGCCAAATTTTTTTTTCAAAACCAAATTCCTTTATTGACGTTGTTTGACAAAGTTTAACACTATAATTCCTATCATACATCAAATTGATTCCTTTCAACTACATTATCTGAAATTCTTAACAAGCTAATTAACACAATCACATTCAATTTCACCATTAGTTCACAATCATATATATACATTCGCACTATATTCAAACTATTTTCATACATATATTCCTTTGTAAAAACAAATTTCTCTTCTTGCAGACTTAATCTAGCATACAATCATATCTATATGTTAAGCAAACAATTTCTTGTTTATAACCCAACTAAAACCTCACCAACATGAATAATCCCCACAATTCATTGTATAACTACAATTCAAGAATATGGAATTCACAGAGCATATAGTTTTTTTTTCTTAGTGAACATAAATATGCATATGTATATATATACCATACAAAGGTTATGTAAAAATACCTTTAATTTGCTTAAAATTCTTGCTATCACCACTGAGTTTGCCGCAAAGATTCTTAAGATTCTCCCAATTCTCTCACAGCTTCTCTCTCAATTCTCTCTGAACTCTTCTCTCTTTTCTCCAGTAACTAGAATGCGTAAAAAAAGAAACCAAACCGATAGCTATAATATGAAAAACTAAAGCGCTAATCCTTAATACGCCACACTTAATAAAACATCAGTTACAAATCTAACGCATATTCTATAAATATTATATTTTAATTATTTTATTTAAATTAAAAAATTAGAAATTATCCATAAGGCTTTGTTTGGGAAAACCGTTTAATTTTTAAGGAATTAATATATTAAGCCTTTTTTTGGCAAAAACTAAATTAAACCCTTTTTAATTTATTTTATTAACTCCTTTATAATATAGTTATTTATCACACTTTATTTAATTAAGTTTTCATACTTAATTTAATTAATTCTAATAAAAATTTATTGAATAATTCATTTAATCACATAACTCAATACAAATAATTAACCATCAAATTGAAATATCAATATAATAATAATTTCCTTAAGTCATTAATTATTTATTAAAAAAAATAATTAACCACATCAAACCAAATCAAATTGAACAATTATTTATTCAACAATAAACACGTCCATTAAATACTCATATAATTCAATAAATATTTAATATTACAATTTAAAATTCTGGAATGTTACATCGTTCCCTCCTTACAAGGATTTTGTCCTCAGAATCACAACTCAAATAAATCATTCGTCATATTCTTCCCTACTTATAAGGATTTTGTCCCCAGAATCGAAGACACAGATTAAACAAATAGCTCAAGGTAATTTTTCATCATTTTATCTTCAAGTTTCCACGTAGCTGCATCAGCATTGTGGTTCCTCCATATCACCTTCACGGAAGGTATTACTTTATTCCTGAGCACATGTTCTTTCCTGTCGATTATCTGGATAGGAACCTCTTCATAGGACAAATCTTTATTAAACTGCAATGGTTTATTAAACTGCAATAATTAACATGTGTAATCCATGTAAAGCACACGTAAATATTACCAAGCATATATGTACCAATTTAAACAACTAAATTTTTTTTTAGAAAACTTATATCCTTGAAAGCCAAATTTTTTTTTCAAAACCAAATTCCTTTATTGACGTTGTTTGACAAAGTTTAACACTATAATTCCTATCATACATCAAATTGATTCCTTTCAACTACATTATCTGAAATTCTTAACAAGCTAATTAACACAATCACTGTTCAATTTCACCATTAGTTCACAATCATATATATACATTCAGACCTATATTCAAACTATTTTCATACATATATTCACTGTAAAAACAAATTTCTCTTCTTGCAGACTTAATCTAGCATACAATCATATCTATATGTTAAGCAAACAATTTCTTGTTTATAACCCAACTAAAACCTCACCAACATGAATAATCCCCACAATTCATTGTATAACTACAATTCAAGAATATGGAATTCACAGAGCATATAGTTTTTTTTTGCCGTGAACATAAATATGCATATGTATATATATACCATACAAAGGTTATGTAAAAATACCTTTAATTTGCTTAAAATTCTTGCTATCACCACTGAGTTTGCCGCAAAGATTCTTAAGATTCTCCCAATTCTCTCACAGCTTCTCTCTCAATTCTCTCTGAACTCTCTTCTCTCTTTTCTCAGTAACTAGAATGCGTAAAAAGAAACCAAACTGATAGCTATAATACGAAAAACTAAAACTGCTAATCCTTAATACGCCACACTTAATAAAACATCAGTTACAAAATCTAACGCATATTCTATAAATATTATATTTTAATTATTTTATTTAAATTAAAAAATTAGAAATTATCCATAAGGCTTTGTTTGGGAAAACCGTTTAATTTTTAAGGAATTAATATATTAAGCCTTTTTTGGCAAAAACTAAATTAAACCCTTTTTAATTTATTTTATTAACTCCTTTATAATATAGTTATTTATCACACTTTATTTAATTAAGTTTTCATACTTAATTTAATTAATTCTAATAAAAATTTATTGAATAATTCATTTAATCACATAACTCAATACAAATAATTAACCATCAAATTGAAATATCAATATAATAATAATTTCCTTAAGTCATTAATTATTTATTAAAAAAATAATTAACCACATCAAACCAAATCAAATTGAACAATTATTTATTCAACAATAAACACGTCCATTAAATACTCATATAATTCAATAAATATTTAATATTACAATTTAAAATTCGGAATGTTACATCGTTCCTCCTTACAAGGATTTTGTCCTCGTAATCACAACTCAAATAAATCATTCGTCATATTCTTCCCTACTTATAAGGATTTTGTCCCGTAATCGAAGACACAGATTAAACAAATAGCTCAAGGTAATTTTTCATCATTTTATCTTCAAGTTTCACGTAGTCGCATCATCAAGATTGTGGTTCCTCCATATCACCTTCACTAAGGTATTACTTTATTCTCGAGCACATGTTCTTTTCTCGTCGACTATCCGGATAGAACCTCTTCATAGGACAAATCTTTATTAAACTGCAATGGTTTATTAAACTGCAATAATTAACATGTGTAATCCATGTAAAGCACACGTAAATATTACCAAGCATATATGTACCAATTTAAACAACTAAATTTTTTTTTAGAAAACTTATATCCTTGAAAGCCAAATTTTTTTTTCAAAACCAAATTCCTTTATTGACGTTGTTTGACAAAGTTTAACACTATAATTCCTATCATACATCAAATTGATTCCTTTCAACTACATTATCTGAAATTCTTAACAAGCTAATTAACACAATCACTGTTCAATTTCACCATTAGTTCACAATCATATATATACATTCAGACCTATATTCAAACTATTTTCATACATATATTCACTGTAAAAACAAATTTCTCTTCTTGCAGACTTAATCTAGCATACAATCATATCTATATGTTAAGCAAACAATTTCTTGTTTATAACCCAACTAAAACCTCACCAACATGAATAATCCCCACAATTCATTGTATAACTACAATTCAAGAATATGGAATTCACAGAGCATATAGTTTTTTTTGCCGTGAACATAAATATGCATATGTATATATATACCATACAAAGGTTATGTAAAAATACCTTTAATTTGCTTAAAATTCTTGCTATCACCACTGAGTTTGCCGCAAAGATTCTTAAGATTCTCCCAATTCCCTCACAGCTTCTCTCTCAATTCTCTCTGAACTCTCTTCTCTCTTTTCTAAGTAACTAGAATGCGTAAAAAGAAACCAAACTGATAGCTATAATACGAAAAACTAAAACTGCTAATCCTTAATACGCCACACTTAATAAAACATCGCCATAAATCTAACGATATTCTATAAATATTATATTTTAATTATTTTATTTAAATTAAAAATTAGAAATTATCCATAAGGCTTTGTTTGGGGAAAAACCGTTTAATTTTTAAGGAATTAATATATTAAGCCTTTTTTTGGCAAAAACTAAATTAAACCCTTTTTAATTTATTTTATTAACTCCTTTATAATATAGTTATTTATCACACTTTATTTAATTAAGTTTTCATACTTAATTTAATTAATTCTAATAAAAATTTATTGAATAATTCATTTAATCACATAACTCAATACAAATAATTAACCATCAAATTGAAATATCAATATAATAATAATTTCTTAAGTCATTAATTATTTATTAAAAAAATAATTAACCACATCAAACCAAATCAAATTGAACAATTATTTATTCAACAATAAACACGCCCATTAAATACTCATATAATTCAATAAATATTTAATATTACAATTTAAAATTTCGAATGTTACATCGCTCCTCCTCCTTATAAGGATTTTGTCCTCAGAATCACAACTCAAATAAATCATTCGTCATATTCTTCCCTACTTATAAGGATTTTGTCCCCAGAATCGAAGACACAGATTAAACAAATAGCTCAAGGTAATTTTTCATCATTTTATCTTCAAGTTTCCACGAGTCGCATCAAAGATTGTGGTTCCTCCATATCACCTTCACGTAAGGTATTACTTTATTCCTGAGCACATGTTCTTTCCTGTCGACTATCTGGATAGGAACCTCTTCATAGGACAAATCTTTATTAAACTGTGCAATGGTTTATTAAACTGCAATAATTAACATGTGTAATCCATGTAAAGCACACGTAAATATTACCAAGCATATATGTACCAATTTAAACAACTAAATTTTTTTTTAGAAAACTTATATCCTTGAAAGCCAAATTTTTTTTTCAAAACCAAATTCCTTTATTGACGTTGTTTGACAAAGTTTAACACTATAATTCCTATCATACATCAAATTGATTCCTTTCAACTACATTATCTGAAATTCTTAACAAGCTAATTAACACAATCACTGTTCAATTTCACCATTAGTTCACAATCATATATATACATTCAGACCTATATTCAAACTATTTTCATACATATATTCACTGTAAAAACAAATTTCTCTTCTTGCAGACTTAATCTAGCATACAATCATATCTATATGTTAAGCAAACAATTTCTTGTTTATAACCCAACTAAAACCTCACCAACATGAATAATCCCCACAATTCATCAGATAACTACAATTCAAGAATATGGAATTCACAGAGCATATAGTTTTTTTTGCCGTGAACATAAATATGCATATGTATATATATACCATACAAAGGTTATGTAAAAATACCTTTAATTTGCTTAAAATTCTTGCTATCACCACTGAGTTTGCCGCAAAGATTCTTAAGATTCTCCCAATTCTCTCACAGCTTCTCTCTCAATTCTCTCTGAACTCTCTTCTCTCTTTTCTCAGTAACTAGAATGCGTAAAAAGAAACCAAACTGATAGCTATAATACGAAAAACTAAAAGCGCTAATCCTTAATACATACACTTAATAAAACATCAGTTACAAATCTAACGCATATTCTATAAATATTATATTTTAATTATTTTATTTAAATTAAAAAATTAGAAATTATCCATAAGGCTTTGTTTGGGAAAACCGTTTAATTTTTAAGGAATTAATATATTAAGCCTTTTTTGGCAAAAACTAAATTAAACCCTTTTTAATTTATTTTATTAACTCCTTTATAATATAGTTATTTATCACACTTTATTTAATTAAGTTTTCATACTTAATTTAATTAATTCTAATAAAAATTTATTGAATAATTCATTTAATCACATAACTCAATACAAATAATTAACCATCAAATTGAAATATCAATATAATAATAATTTCTTAAGTCATTAATTATTTATTAAAAAAATAATTAACCACATCAAACCAAATCAAATTGAACAATTATTTATTCAACAATAAACACGCCCATTAAATACTCATATAATTCAATAAATATTTAATATTACAATTTAAAATTTCGAATGTTACATCGTTCCTCCTTACAAGGATTTTGTCCTCTAATCACAACTCAAATAAATCATTCGTCATATTCTTCCCTACTTATAAGGATTTTGTCCCTTAATCAAGACATGATTAAACAAATAGCTCAAGGTAATTTTTCATCATTTTATCTTCAAGTTTCCACGTAGTTGCATCAAGATTGTGGTTCCTCCATATCACCTTCTTCACTAAGGTATTACTTTATTCCCGAGCACATGTTCTTTTCCTCGTCGACTATCCGGATAGAACCTCTTCATAGGACAAATCTTTATTAAACTCGCAATGGTTTATTAAATCGCAATAATTAACATGTGTAATCCATGTAAAGCACACGTAAATATTACCAAGCATATATGTACCAATTTAAACAACTAAATTTTTTTTTAGAAAACTTATATCCTTGAAAGCCAAATTTTTTTTCAAAACCAAATTCCTTTATCGACGTTGTTTGACAAAGTTTAACACTATAATTCCTATCATACATCAAATTGATTCCTTTCAACTACATTATATCAAATTCTTAACAAGCTAATTAACACAATCACTGCTCAATTTCACCATTAGTTCACAATCATATATATACATTCTGCATCTATATTCAAACTATTTTCATACATATATTCAATTTGAAAACAAATTTCTCTTCTTGCAGACTTAATCTAGCATACAATCATATCTATATGTTAAGCAAACAATTTCTTGTTTATAACCCAACTAAAACCTCACCAACATGAATAATCCCCACAATTCATTGTATAACTACAATTCAAGAATATGGAATTCACAGAGCATATAGTTTTTTTTTGTCGTGAACATAAATATGCATATGTATATATATACCATACAAAGGTTATGTAAAAATACCTTTAATTTGCTTAAAATTTTTGCTATCACCACCGAAGTTTGCCATAAAGATTCTTAAGATTCTCCCAATTCTCTCATGCCTTCTCTCTCAATTCTCTCTCGAACTCTCTCTCTCTTTTCTCAAGAATTAGAATGCGTAAAAAGAAACCAAACCGATAGCTATAATACTTAAAAACTAAAACCTGCTAATCCTTAATACGCCATACACTTAATAAAACATCGCCATAAAATCTAACGATATTCTATAAATATTATATTTTAATTATTTTATTTAAATTAAAAAATTAGAAATTATCCATAAGGCTTTGTTTGGGGAAAACCGTTTAATTTTTAAGGAATTAATATATTAAGCCTTTTTTGGCAAAAAAAAACTAAATTAAACCCTTTTTAATTTATTTTATTAACTCCTTTATAATATAGTTATTTATCACACTTTATTTAATTAAGTTTTCATACTTAATTTAATTAATTCTAATAAAAATTTATTGAATAATTCATTTAATCACATAACTCAATACAAATAATTAACCATCAAATTGAAATATCAATATAATAATAATTTCTTAAGTCATTAATTATTTATTAAAAAAATAATTAACCACATCAAACCAAATCAAATTGAACAATTATTTATTCAACAATAAACACGCCCATTAAATACTCATATAATTCAATAAATATTTAATATTACAATTTAAAAATTCGAATGTTACATCGCTCCCTCCTTATAAGGATTTTGTCCTCGTAATCACAACTCAAATAAATCATTTCATCATATTCTTCCCTACTTATAAGGATTTTGTCCCCGTAATCAAGACATGATTAAACAAATAGCTCAAGGTAATTTTTCATCATTTTATCTTCAAGTTTCACGATTTTGCATCAAAGATTGTGGTTCCTCCATATCACCTTCACTAAGGTATTACTTTATTCCCGAGCACATGTTCTTTCCTCGTCGATTATCCGGATAGAACCTCTTCATAGGACAAATCTTTATTAAATCGCAATGGTTTATTAAATCGCAATAATTAACATGTGTAATCCATGTAAAGCACACGTAAATATTACAAAGCATATATGTACCAATTTAAACAACTAAATTTTTTTTTAGAAAACTTATATCCTTGAAAGCCAAATTTTTTTTTCAAAACCAAATTCCTTTATTGACGTTGTTTGACAAAGTTTAACACTATAATTCCTATCATACATCAAATTGATTCCTTTCAACTACATTATCTGAAATTCTTAACAAGCTAATTAACACAATCAACTGCTCAATTTCACCATTAGTTCACAATCATATATATACATTCGCATCTATATTCAAACTATTTTCATACATATATTCACTGTAAAAACAAATTTCTCTTCTTGCAGACTTAATCTAGCATACAATCATATCTATATGTTAAGCAAACAATTTCTTGTTTATAACCCAACTAAAACCTCACCAACATGAATAATCCCCACAATTCATCAGATAACTACAATTCAAGAATATGGAATTCACAGAGCATATATTTTTTTTTGCCGTGAACATAAATATGCATATGTATATATATACCATACAAAGGTTATGTAAAATACCTTTAATTTGCTTAAAATTCTTGCTATCACCAATCGAGTTTGCCAAGAAAGATTCTTAAGATTCTCCCAATTCTCTCATGCCTTTCTCTCTCAATTCTCTCGAACTCTCTCTCTCTTTTCTCAAGTAACTAGAATGCGTGAAAAAAGAAACCAAACCGATAGCTATAATAATTAAAAACTAAAACCGCTAATCCTTAATACGCCACACTTAATAAAACATCGCCATAAATCTAACGATATTCTATAAATATTATATTTTAATTATTTTATTTAAATTAAAAAATTAGAAATTATCCATAAGGCTTTGTTTGGGAAAACCAGTTTAATTTTTAAGGAATTAATATATTAAGCCTTTTTTGGCAAAAACTAAATTAAACCCTTTTTAATTTATTTTATTAACTCCTTTATAATATAGTTATTTATCACACTTTATTTAATTAAGTTTTCATACTTAATTTAATTAATTCTAATAAAAATTTATTGAATAATTCATTTAATCACATAACTCAATACAAATAATTAACCATCAAATTGAAATATCAATATAATAATAATTTCTTAAGTCATTAATTATTTATTAAAAAAATAATTAACCACATCAAACCAAATCAAATTGAACAATTATTTATTCAACAATAAACACGCCCATTAAATACTCATATAATTCAATAAATATTTAATATTACAATTTAAAATTTCGAATGTTACATCGCTCCTCCTTATAAGGATTTTGTCCTCGTAATCACAACTCAAATAAATCATTCGTCATATTCTTCCCTACTTATAAGGATTTTGTCCCCGTAATCAAGACACAGATTAAACAAATAGCTCAAGGTAATTTTTCATCATTTTATCTTCAAGTTTCCACGAAGTGCATCAAGATTGTGGTTCCTCCATATCACCTTCACTAAGGTATTACTTTATTCCCGAAAGCACATGTTCTTTCCTCGTCGATTATCCGGATAGAACCTCTTCATAGGACAAATCTTTATTAAACTCGCAATGGTTTATTAAATCGCAATAATTAATATGTGTAATCCATGTAAAGCACACGTAAATATTACCAAGCATATATGTACCAATTTAAACAACTAAATTTTTTTTTAGAAAACTTATATCCTTGAAAGCCAAATTTTTTTTTCAAAACCAAATTCCTTTATTGACGTTGTTTGACAAAGTTTAACACTATAATTCCTATCATACATCAAATTGATTCCTTTCAACTACATTATCTGAAATTCTTAACAAGCTAATTAACACAATCACTGTTCAATTTCACCATTAGTTCACAATCATATATATACATTCAGACCTATATTCAAACTATTTTCATACATATATTCATCAGAAAACAAATTTCTCTTCTTGCAGACTTAATCTAGCATACAATCATATCTATATGTTAAGCAAACAATTTCTTGTTTATAACCCAACTAAAACCTCACCAACATGAATAATCCCCACAATTCATTGTATAACTACAATTCAAGAATATGGAATTCACAGAGCATATAGTTTTTTTTGCCGTGAACATAAATATGCATATGTATATATATACCATACAAAGGTTATGTAAAAATACCTTTAATTTGCTTAAAATTCTTGCTATCACCAATCGAAGTTTACAAGAAAGATTCTTAAGATTCTCCCAATTCTCTCATGCCTTCTCTCTCAATTCTCTCTCGAACTCTCTCTCTTTTCTCAAGAATTAGAATGCGAAAAAAGAAACCAAACCGATAGCTATAATATTTAAAAACTAAAACCTGCTAATCCTTAATACGCCACACTTAATAAAACATCGCTATAAAATCTAACGATATTCTATAAATATTATATTTTAATTATTTTATTTAAATTAAAAATTAGAAATTATCCATAAGGCTTTGTTTGGGAAAACCGCTTAATTTTTAAGGAATTAATATATTAAGCCTTTTTTGGCAAAAACTAAATTAAACCCTTTTTAATTTATTTTATTAACTCCTTTATAATATAGTTATTTATCACACTTTATTTAATTAAGTTTTCATACTTAATTTAATTAATTCTAATAAAAATTTATTGAATAATTCATTTAATCACATAACTCAATACAAATAATTAACCATCAAATTGAAATATCAATATAATAATAATTTCTTAAGTCATTAATTATTTATTAAAAAAAATAATTAACCACATCAAACCAAATCAAATTGAACAATTATTTATTCAACAATAAACACGCCCATTAAATACTCATATAATTCAATAAATATTTAATATTACAATTTAAAATTCGGAATGTTACATCGCTCCTCCTTATAAGGATTTTGTCCTCGTAATCACAACTCAAATAAATCATTCATCATATTCTTCCCTACTTATAAGGATTTTGTCCCCGTAATCAAGACATGATTAAACAAATAGCTCAAGGTAATTTTTCATCATTTTATCTTCAAGTTTCCACGTGAGTCGCATCAAGATTGTGGTTCCTCCATATCACCTTCACTAAGGTATTACTTTTATTCCCGAGCACATGTTCTTTCCTCGTCGACTATCCGGATAGAACCTCTTCATAGGACAAATCTTTATTAAATCGCAATGGTTTATTAAATCGCAATAATTAATATGTGTAATCCATGTAAAGCACACGTAAATATTACCAAGCATATATGTACCAATTTAAACAACTAAATTTTTTTAGAAAACTTATATCCTTGAAAGCCAAATTTTTTTTCAAAACCAAATTCCTTTATCGACGTTGTTTGACAAAGTTTAACACTATAATTCCTATCATACATCAAATTGATTCCTTTCAACTACATTATCTCAAATTCTTAACAAGCTAATTAACACAATCATCGCTCAATTTCACCATTAGTTCACAATCATATATATACATTCGCACCTATATTCAAACTATTTTCATACATATATTCACCAGTAAAAAACAAATTTCTCTTCTTCGCAGACTTAATCTAGCATACAATCATATCTATATGTTAAGCAAACAATTTCTTGTTTATAACCCAACTAAAACCTCACCAACATGAATAATCCCCACAATTCATCAGATAACTACAATTCAAGAATATGGAATTCACAGAGCATATAGTTTTTTTTTGCCGTGAACATAAATATGCATATGTATATATATACCATACAAAGGTTATGTAAAATACCTTTAATTTGCTTAAAATTTTGCTATCACCAACGAGTTTGCCGTAAAGATTCTTAAGATTCTCCCAATTCTCTCACATGCCTTCTCTCTCAATTCTCTCTGAACTCTCTCTCTCTTTTCTCAAGAATTAGAATGCGTAAAAAGAAACCAAACCGATAGCTATAATACGAAAAACTAAAACCGCTAATCCTTAATACGCCTACACTTAATAAAACATCGCCATAAATCTAACGATATTCTATAAATATTATATTTTAATTATTTTATTTAAATTAAAAATTAGAAATTATCCATAAGGCTTTGTTTGGGAAAACCGCTTAATTTTTAAGGAATTAATATATTAAGCCTTTTTTGGCAAAAACTAAATTAAACCCTTTTTAATTTATTTTATTAACTCCTTTATAATATAGTTATTTATCACACTTTATTTAATTAAGTTTTCATACTTAATTTAATTAATTCTAATAAAAATTTATTGAATAATTCATTTAATCACATAACTCAATACAAATAATTAACCATCAAATTGAAATATCAATATAATAATAATTTCCTTAAGTCATTAATTATTTATTAAAAAAATAATTAACCACATCAAACCCAAATCAAATTGAACAATTATTTATTCAACAATAAACACGCCCATTAAATACTCATATAATTCAATAAATATTTAATATTACAATTTAAAATTTCGAATGTTACATCGCTCCTCCTTATAAGGATTTTGTCCTCGTAATCACAACTCAAATAAATCATTCGTCATATTCTTCCCTACTTATAAGGATTTTGTCCCCTTAATCAAGACATGATTAAACAAATAGCTCAAGGTAATTTTTTTTCATCATTTTATCTTCAAGTTTCCACGAGTTGCATCAAAGATTGTGGTTCCTCCATATCACCTTCACTAAGGTATTACTTTATTCCTGAGCACATGTTCTTTCCTCGTCGACTATCCGGATAGAACTCTCTTCATAGGACAAATCTTTATTAAACCGCAATGGTTTATTAAATCGCAATAATTAAATGTGTAATCCATGTAAAGCACACGTAAATATTACCAAAGCATATATGTACCAATTTAAACAACTAAATTTTTTTTTAGAAAACTTATATCCTTGAAAGCCAAATTTTTTTTCAAAACCAAATTCCTTTATCGACGCGTTGTTTGACAAAGTTTAACACTATAATTCCTATCATACATCAAATTGATTCCTTTCAACTACATTATCTCAAATTCTTAACAAGCTAATTAACACAATCACCGCTCAATTTCACCATTAGTTCACAATCATATATATACATTCTGCACTCTATATTCAAACTATTTTCATACATATATTCACCGTAAAACAAATTTCTCTTCTTTGCATTTACTTAATCTAGCATACAATCATATCTATATGTTAAGCAAACAATTTCTTGTTTATAACCCAACTAAAACCTCACCAACATGAATAATCCCCACAATTCATCAGATAACTACAATTCAAGAATATGGAATTCACAGAGCATATAGTTTTTTTTGCCGTGAACATAAATATGCATATGTATATATATACCATACTAAGGTTATGTAAAATACCTTTAATTTGCTTAAAATTTTGCTATCACCAATCGAAGTTTGCCGCAAAGATTCTTAAGATTCTCCCAATTCTCTCATGCCTTCTCTCTCAATTCTCTCCGAACTCTCTCTCTCTTTTCTCAAGAATTAGAATGCGTAAAAAGAAACCAAACCGATAGCTATAATATGAAAAACTAAAAATCGCTAATCCTTAATACGCCACACTTAATAAAACATCGCCATAAATCTAACGATATTCTATAAATATTATATTTTAATTATTTTATTTAAATTAAAAATTAGAAATTATCCATAAGGCTTTGTTTGGGAAAACCGCTTAATTTTTAAGGAATTAATATATTAAGCCTTTTTTTGGCAAAAACTAAATTAAACCCTTTTAATTTATTTTATTAACTCCTTTATAATATAGTTATTTATCACACTTTATTTAATTAAGTTTTCATACTTAATTTAATTAATTCTAATAAAAATTTATTGAATAATTCATTTAATCACATAACTCAATACAAATAATTAACCATCAAATTGAAATATCAATATAATAATAATTTCCTTAAGTCATTAATTATTTATTAAAAAAATAATTAACCACATCAAACCAAATCAAATTGAACAATTATTTATTCAACAATAAACACGCCCATTAAATACTCATATAATTCAATAAATATTTAATATTACAATTTAAAATTCGAATGTTACATCGCTCCTCCTTATAAGGATTTTGTCCTCGTAATCACAACTCAAATAAATCATTCGTCATATTCTTCCCTACTTATAAGGATTTTGTCCCCTTAATCAAGACACAGATTAAACAAATAGCTCAAGGTAATTTTTCATCATTTTATCTTCAAGTTTCCACGAGTGCATCAAGATTGTGGTTCCTCCATATCACCTTCACTAAGGTATTACTTTATTCCCGAGCACATGTTCTTTCCTCGTCGATTATCCGGATAGAACCTCTTCATAGGACAAATCTTTATTAAATCGCAATGGTTTATTAAATCGCAATAATTAATATGTGTAATCCATGTAAAGCACACGTAAATATTACCAAGCATATATGTACCAATTTAAACAACTAAATTTTTTTTAGAAAACTTATATCCTTGAAAGCCAAATTTTTTTTCAAAACCAAATTCCTTTATCGACGTTGTTTGACAAAGTTTAACACTATAATTCCTATCATACATCAAATTGATTCCTTTCAACTACATTATCTCAAATTCTTAACAAGCTAATTAACACAATCATCGCTCAATTTCACCATTAGTTCACAATCATATATATACATTCGCATCTATATTCAAACTATTTTCATACATATATTCATTTGTAAAAACAAATTTCTCTTCTTGCAGACTTAATCTAGCATACAATCATATCTATATGTTAAGCAAACAATTTCTTGTTTATAACCCAACTAAAACCTCACCAACATGAATAATCCCCACAATTCATCAGATAACTACAATTCAAGAATATGGAATTCACAGAGCATATAGTTTTTTTTTGCCGTGAACATAAATATGCATATGTATATATATACCATACTAAGGTTATGTAAAAATACCTTTAATTTGCTTAAAATTTTGCTATCACTAATCGAAGTTTGCCGCAAAGATTCTTAAGATTCTCCCAATTCTCTCATGCCTTCTCTCTCAATTCTCTCTCGAACTCTTCTCTCTTTTCTCAAAGAACTAGAATGCGTAAAAAAAGAAACCAAACCGATAGCTATAATACGAAAAACTAAAACCGCTAATCCTTAATACGCCTACACTTAATAAAACATCGCCATAAATCTAACGATATTCTATAAATATTATATTTTAATTATTTTATTTAAATTAAAAATTAGAAATTATCCATAAGGCTTTGTTTGGGAAAACCGCTTAATTTTTAAGGAATTAATATATTAAGCCTTTTTTGGCAAAAACTAAATTAAACCCTTTTAATTTATTTTATTAACTCCTTTATAATATAGTTATTTATCACACTTTATTTAATTAAGTTTTCATACTTAATTTAATTAATTCTAATAAAAATTTATTGAATAATTCATTTAATCACATAACTCAATACAAATAATTAACCATCAAATTGAAATATCAATATAATAATAATTTCCTTAAGTCATTAATTATTTATTAAAAAAATAATTAACCACATCAAACCAAATCAAATTGAACAATTATTTATTCAACAATAAACACGCCCATTAAATACTCATATAATTCAATAAATATTTAATATTACAATTTAAAATTTCGAATGTTACATCGCTCCTCCTTATAAGGATTTTGTCCTCGTAATCACAACTCAAATAAATCATTCGTCATATTCTTCCCTACTTATAAGGATTTTGTCCCGTAATCAAGACACATGATTAAACAAATAGCTCAAGGTAATTTTTCATCATTTTATCTTCAAGTTTCCACGTAGTCGATCAAGATTGTGGTTCCTCCATATCACCTTCACTAAGGTATTACTTTTATTCCCGAAAGCACATGTTCTTTCCTCGTCGACTATCCGGATAGAACCTCTTCATAGGACAAATCTTTATTAAACTCGCAATGGTTTATTAAATCGCAATAATTAAATGTGTAATCCATGTAAAGCACACGTAAATATTACCAAGCATATATGTACCAATTTAAACAACTAAATTTTTTTTAGAAAACTTATATCCTTGAAAGCCAAATTTTTTTTCAAAACCAAATTCCTTTATCGACGTTGTTTGACAAAGTTTAACACTATAATTCCTATCATACATCAAATTGATTCCTTTCAACTACATTATCCAAATTCTTAACAAGCTAATTAACACAATCACTGCTCAATTTCACCATTAGTTCACAATCATATATATACATTCGCACTCTATATTCAAACTATTTTCATACATATATTCACCAGAAAACAAATTTCTTCTTGCGCACTTAATCTAGCATACAATCATATCTATATGTTAAGCAAACAATTTCTTGTTTATAACCCAACTAAAACCTCACCAACATGAATAATCCCCACAATTCATCAGATAACTACAATTCAAGAATATGGAATTCACAGAGCATATAGTTTTTTTTGCCGTGAACATAAATATGCATATGTATATATATACCATACAAAGGTTATGTAAAAATACCTTTAATTTGCTTAAAATTCTTGCTATCACCACTGAGTTTGCCGCAAAGATTCTTAAGATTCTCCCAATTCTCTCACATGCCTTCTCTCTCAATTCTCTCTCTAACTCTCTCTCTCTCTTTTCTCAAAGAATTAGAATGCGTAAAAAGAAACCAAACCGATAGCTATAATATTTAAAAACTAAAACTGCTAATCCTTAATACGCCACACTTAATAAAACATCAGTTACAAATCTAACGCATATTCTATAAATATTATATTTTAATTATTTTATTTAAATTAAAAAATTAGAAATTATCCATAAGGCTTTGTTTGGGAAAACCGTTTAATTTTTAAGGAATTAATATATTAAGCCTTTTTTGGCAAAAACTAAATTAAACCCTTTTTAATTTATTTTATTAACTCCTTTATAATATAGTTATTTATCACACTTTATTTAATTAAGTTTTCATACTTAATTTAATTAATTCTAATAAAAATTTATTGAATAATTCATTTAATCACATAACTCAATACAAATAATTAACCATCAAATTGAAATATCAATATAATAATAATTTTCTTAAGTCATTAATTATTTATTAAAAAAATAATTAACCACATCAAACCAAATCAAATTGAACAATTATTTATTCAACAATAAACACGCCCATTAAATACTCATATAATTCAATAAATATTTAATATTACAATTTAAAATTTCGAATGTTACATCGCTCCTCCTTATAAGGATTTTGTCCTCTAATCACAACTCAAATAAATCATTCGCCATATATTCTTCCTACTTATAAGGATTTTGTCCCCGTAATCAAGACACAGATTAAACAAATAGCTCAAGGTAATTTTTCATCATTTTATCTTCAAGTTTCCACGAGTCGCATCAAAGATTGTGGTTCCTCCATATCACCTTCACTAAGGTATTACTTTATTCCCGAAAGCACATGTTCTTTCCTGTCGACTATCCGGATAGAACCTCTTCATAGGACAAATCTTTATTAAACCGCAATGGTTTATTAAATCGCAATAATTAAATGTGTAATCCATGTAAAGCACACGTAAATATTACCAAGCATATATGTACCAATTTAAACAACTAAATTTTTTTAGAAAACTTATATCCTTGAAAGCCAAATTTTTTTTTTCAAAACCAAATTCCTTTATCGACGTTGTTTGACAAAGTTTAACACTATAATTCCTATCATACATCAAATTGATTCCTTTCAACTACATTATCCAAATTCTTAACAAGCTAATTAACACAATCATCGCTCAATTTCACCATTAGTTCACAATCATATATATACATTCTGCATCTATATTCAAACTATTTTCATACATATATTCACCAGAAAAAACAAATTTCTCTTCTTGCAGACTTAATCTAGCATACAATCATATCTATATGTTAAGCAAACAATTTCTTGTTTATAACCCAACTAAAACCTCACCAACATGAATAATCCCCACAATTCATCAGATAACTACAATTCAAGAATATGGAATTCACAGAGTATATAGTTTTTTTTTGCCGTGAACATAAATATGCATATGTATATATATACCATACTAAGGTTATGTAAAAATACCTTTAATTTGCTTAAAATTTTGCTATCACTAATCGAAGTTTGCCGCAAAGATTCTTAAGATTCTCCCAATTCTCTCAGCCTTTCTCTCAATTCTCTCCGAACTCTCTCTCTTTTCTCAAGAATTAGAATGCGAAAAAGAAACCAAACTGATAGCTATAATACGAAAAACTAAAACTGCTAATCCTTAATACGCCACACTTAATAAAACATCAGTTACAAATCTAACGCATATTCTATAAATATTATATTTTAATTATTTTATTTAAATTAAAAAATTAGAAATTATCCATAAGGCTTTGTGTTTGGGAAAACCGTTTAATTTTTAAAGAATTAATATATTAAGCTTTTTTGGCAAAAACTAAATTAAACCCTTTTTAATTTATTTTATTAACTCCTTTATAATATAGTTATTTATCACACTTTATTTAATTAAGTTTTCATACTTAATTTAATTAATTCTAATAAAAATTTATTGAATAATTCATTTAATCACATAACTCAATACAAATAATTAACCATCAAATTGAAATATCAATATAATAATAATTTCCTTAAGTCATTAATTATTTATTAAAAAAATAATTAACCACATCAAACCAAATCAAATTGAACAATTATTTATTCAACAATAAACACGCCCATTAAATACTCATATAATTCAATAAATATTTAATATTACAATTTAAAATTCGAATGTTACATCGCTCCTCCTTACAAGGATTTTGTCCTCGTAATCACAACTCAAATAAATCATTCGTCATATTCTTCCCTACTTATAAGGATTTTGTCCCCGTAATCAAGACATGATTAAACAAATAGCTCAAGGTAATTTTTCATCATTTTATCTTCAAGTTTCCACGTAGTTGCATCAAGATTGTGGTTCCTCCATATCACCTTTCACTAAGGTATTACTTTATTCCCGAAAGCACATGTTCTTTCCTCGTCGACTATCCGGATAGAACCTCTTCATAGGACAAATCTTTATTAAACCGCAATGGTTTATTAAATCGCAATAATTAATATGTGTAATCCATGTAAAGCACACGTAAATATTACCAAGCATATATGTACCAATTTAAACAACTAAATTTTTTTTAGAAAACTTATATCCTTGAAAGCCAAATTTTTTTTCAAAACCAAATTCCTTTATCGACGTTGTTTGACAAAGTTTAACACTATAATTCCTATCATACATCAAATTGATTCCTTTCAACTACATTATCTCAAATTTTAACAAGCTAATTAACACAATCACTGCTCAATTTCACCATTAGTTCACAATCATATATACATTTGCACTCTATATTCAAACTATTTTCATACATATATTCACCGTAAAAACAAATTTCTCTTCTTGCAGACTTAATCTAGCATACAATCATATCTATATGTTACAAACAATTTCTTGTTTATAACCCAACTAAAACCTCACCAACATGAATAATCCCCACAATTCATTGAATAACTACAATTCAAGAATATGGAATTCACAGAGTATATATAGTTTTTTTTTGCCGTGAACATAAATATGCATATGTATATATATACCATACTAAGGTTATGTAAAATACCTTTAATTTGCTTAAAATTTTTTGCTATCACCAATTTAGTTTGCCGAAAGATTCTTAAGATTCTCCCAATTCTCTCACGCCTTCTCTCTCAATTCTCTCGAAACTCTCTCTCTTTTCTCAAAGAATTAGAATGCGTAAAAAGAAACCAAACCGATAGCTATAATACGAAAAACTAAAACCGCTAATCCTTAATACGCCACACTTAATAAAACATCGCCATAAATCTAACGATATTCTATAAATATTATATTTTAATTATTTTATTTAAATTAAAAATTAGAAATTATCCATAAGGCTTTGTTTGGGAAAACCGCTTAATTTTTAAAGAATTAATATATTAAGCCTTTTTTGGCAAAAAACTAAATTAAACCCTTTTTAATTTATTTTAATAACTCCTTTATAATATAGTTATTTATCACACTTTATTTAATTAAGTTTTCATACTTAATTTAATTAATTCTAATAAAAATTTATTGAATAATTCATTTAATCACATAACTCAATACAAATAATTAACCATCAAATTGAAATATCAATATAATAATAATTTCCTTAAGTCATTAATTATTTATTAAAAATAATAATTAACCACATCAAACCAAATCAAATTGAACAATTATTTATTCAACAATAAACACGTCCATTAAATACTCATATAATTCAATAAATATTTAATATTACAATTTAAAATTCTGGAATGTTACATCGTTCCCTCCTTACAAGGATTTTGTCCTCAGAATCACAACTCAAATAAATCATTCGTCATATTCTTCCCTACTTATAAGGATTTTGTCCCCAGAATCGAAGACACAGATTAAACAAATAGCTCAAGGTAATTTTTCATCATTTTATCTTCAAGTTTCCACGTAAAAGTCGCATCAAGCATTGTGGTTCCTCCATATCACCTTCACGGAAGGTATTACTTTATTCCTGAGCACATGTTCTTTCCTGTCGACTATCTGGATAGGAACCTCTTCATAGGACAAATCTTTATTAAACTGCAATGGTTCATACTCGATCACGTGCTTGTAATCGGATTTATACGGTCGCAACACCGACACATGAAAAATGTTGTGCACATGTTCTAATTCTGGAGGTAAAGCTACCTCATAAGCCACTTCTCCCACTTTTTGTAGAATCTCGAAAGGTCTAATAAACCTTGGGCTTAACATTCCCTTCATTTTGAAATGAATTTTCCCCTTCCAAGGAGAAACTTTTAGGAACACAAAATTTCCTGCTTCAAACTCGAGAGATTACTGTGTGTTGATCGACAAAGATATTTTTCTTACATCGATCTCTTGAGCGGACTACTAGTCTTGCTCGATTAGTTTGATAATTTCAAATGCATTGTACCGATTCTACGGTCCTAGTAGTTGGCGTTCACCAACTTCATCCCAAAGATAGTGGGGTTCTCGCATTTCTGTAGTATAATACTCACGATGGCAAGATACCAATGCTTGCATGGTAACTGTTGTTGTATGCAAATTCCACCAACGGTAGATGATCATCCCAATTTCCTTTGAAATCCATGATGCATGCTCTAAGAATATCTTCTAGTGTCTTAATTGTTCATTCGCTTTGCCCATCAGTTTACGGATGATATGTCGTACTCATCTTCAATTGCGTTCCCATGCATTCTTGAAGTTTCTTCCAGAAATTTAATGTGAACCTCGGGTCTCGATCTGACACTATTGATATTGGAACTCCATGTCTTGAGACGATCTCTTTAACGTATAGCTTCGCCAACTAATCAAGACTAAATTTAATCTTTATTGGCAACAAGTGTGCAGATTTTGTCAATCTGTCCACTATCACCCATATCGCATCGTATCTTTTCTGAGTCATTTGAAGACCTACCACAAAATCCATTGTGATATGCTCCCATTTCCATTCTGCTATCTCTAACGGTTGAAGTAATCCGCTTGGCCTTTTATGTTCTGCCTTTACTCTCTGACATGTCAAGCACTTTGCAATGCATTCTGCAACGTTTCTTTTTATATTTGGCCACCAAAAATGTTGCCACAAATCTTGATACATCTTCGTACTTCCCGGATGAATCGAATATCTTGAGCTATTAGCTTCTGTCAAGATGTCTTCGTTAATATCCTGTACTGCTGAAACCCAAATTTAACCCTCGAATCTCAGCATTCCCTCAGTATCAACCTTGTATTTCACTTCCTTTCCCTCGACCACACTTTCTCTTATTGTTCTGTATTCCTCATCATGCAGTTGAGCGTTCTTCACTTTGTCCACCAAAGTTGGACTGGCTTCTATCTAGTATAATTTTTCATCGGATTCTTTTGGAAATTTGATTTCCAACTCTAACCTTGCCATTGCTAAAATGAGCTCCTCCTTATCGGTTAACAACATCAACATTTCTCTGCCTTTCCTACTCAAGGCATCTGCAACCACATTAGCTTTTCCCGAGTGATAAAAGATCTCGCAATCATAATCCTTTATCAATTCCATCCATCTCCTTTGATGCATGTTCAAGTCCTTTTGAGTGAAGATATACTTCAGACTCTTATGGTCTGTGTAGATCTCACATTTTTCTCCATAGAGATAGTGTCTCCATATCTTTAAAGCAAACACTACTGCTGCCAACTCTAAATCATGAGTCGAATACCCTTTCTCGTACTCCTTCAACTGCCTTGATGCATACGCAATGACCTTGCCGTTTTGCATAAGTACACAACCAAATCCCTTGTGTGATGCATCACTATACACACAAAAAAAAATTCATGTATTATCTGGTAATGACAACACAGGTGCCACACTGAGCTTCTTCTTCAATTCTTGAAAACTCTCCTCACATTTCTTCGTCCAAACAAATTTTACAGTTTTTCTCGTCAAATTTGTCAACGGAGTGGCAATCTTGGAGAAATCTAGGATAAATCGTCGGTAATACCCTGCCAATCCCAAGAAACTTCTCACTTCTTATGGAGTTCTTGGTTGTTCCCAATTTATCACAGCTTTAACCTTTAATGGATCCACTGAAATTCCATCCTTGTCAATTACGTGCCCAAGAAATTGTACACATTCTAACCAGAATTAACATTTAGAGAATTTCGCGTACAACTTTTCCTTTCTTAGCGTCTCCAGCGTTAGACGTAAGGGTTCCATGTGTTCTTCTTGAGTTCTAGAGTACACTAGAATATCATCGATAAACACCACCACAAACTTGTCTAAAAATTGCTTAAACACCCTGTTCATTAAATCCATGAACGCTGCAGGGGCGTTTGTCAAACCAAAAGACATCACCAAAAATTCGTAATGTCCATACCGAGTTTGGAATGTCGTCTTCGGTACATCCTCCTTCCTTACTTTTAGTTGATGATACCCACTTCTCAAATCTATTTTTGAGAAATATCTAGCACCCTTCAACTGGTCAAACAAATCATCTATTCTCGGCAATGGATATTTATTCTTAATAGTGACTTTGTTTAATTCCCTATAATCAATGCAAAGACGCATTGACCCATCCTTCTTCTTCACAAATAACACCGATACTCCCCATGGTGATACGCTCGATTGAATATACTTCTTATCTATCAATTCTTGCAGTTGTACCATTAGTTCTTTCATCTCTACCTGAGCCATTCTGTACGGGGCCTTCTATATTGGAGCGGTTCCTGGCACTAAGTCGATCACGAACTCAATTTCTCTGTCCGACGGAAGTCCTGGCAAATCCTCCGGAAACACGTCCATGAATTCCCTAACCACTGGTATTTCCTCCAGTTTCACACCCTTCTCCTTTTGAGTATCGACTATGTAAGCTAAATACCCTACACAGCCCTGACTCAATAACTTCTTAGCTTGCATCATCGTAAGACATCTCATTTGTCTAGGCGATTTGCTACCATGAAAAACTACCTTTGACGGAGTCATAAGGTTTACACACTTCTTTTGGCAATCAATTATCGCTCCATAATTGAATAACTAATCCATTCCCAATATAACATCAAACTCTCCGAGTTTTATCAGGATTAAATCTACTTTCATACCCTTAATGTTTACCCTACAGTTCTTGTATAAGAACCTAACAGGAATCACTTCCCTATTCGCAATTTCTATGGTTAAATGGAAATTCAGCTCTTCACTAGGTATTTCTAACTTCTTAGCAAATTCATCAGATATAAACGAGCAAGTAGCACCCGAATCAAATAATACATATGCATTTATATCATTGATTGGGATAATACCTGATACGACATCTTTTGATTGCACCGCGTCCTGCACCGTCATGTTTAAGGTTCTTGCTGTTGTCTTATTTGTTGATGTTGGTCCAGCAATAGCTAATGTATCTCCACTAGCACTTCCCTTGCTTCCATTTGCTTCACCAGATCTCTTAGACCCGCACGTGAAGCAAACGTTCTTCTTAGGTTGAGTGTAGTTTGGGGCGATGTGACCCTCCTGGCAACAATTGAAGCATACTCGTTTCACAATTAAGCACACACCCTTGTGAAACTTCCCGCATGTAGCACATGCTTCAAACTTATTCTTTTGCTGGTTTCCTTACTGATTTCCAGCTCCCACATTTGCATTCCACTTCCTCTTCTAATTGTTGTTGCCATTCCCACCATTACCACCACCACCATTCTTAGCTTCACCTTCTCTCTTCTTCTTTCTCTTCTCTTAGTTGTGTTTTGTTACAGCCTCGCCTCAACTCTCAGCGAGAATTGCCTTCTCCATCACTGCTGCAAACGTCTTTAGTTGGAACAAGGAGACCTTACTATACAACCAGGGCTTCAGTCCATGTTAAAATCTCTTCGCCTTTCGTTCGTTTGTGCTGACTTGATATGGCGCGAACCTCGCCAACTCATTGAATTTTGTGGCATACTCGAGACAAACATATCGTTCCTCGCCTCAAACTCAAAAAGCGCACCTCTAGCTGACTCTTCGAAATTTTTGGGAAATAAGTCTCAAAAAACATTTCTTTGAACCTTTTTCAAGTCATAATCCCTTGACCTCCTCGGGTTTTATTAGTCTGCCACTAATAACTAGGCTCTGCTTTCAACATGAATGTTACGAAAGCAGTCTTCTGGTCATCCTCTACCCTAGCAACATCGAAAACCTTCTCTATTTCCATGATCCAGGTCTGTCCTTCAACCGGATTCATGGACCCACGAAATTCTGGTGGTCCAACTACCTTAAAATCCTTAAAAGTTGTGCCCTGATTCTGAGGTTGATTCTGCAAAGCACCCGTCAGTAACGTCACTAGCTGCTGAACTGGGTTACATTCCTCATTGTTGTTGTTGGTTTCCTCAGTGGCTCTTTGTCGGGGTGGTTGACGTCTTGGAGGCATTTTCTGTTAAAAATACACTCATTAGACTATTACTCCATTTCTTTAAATTTTATCATGAAACAGATAATACTTTGAATAAAATAATAACTTTTATTCATTCATAATCTTTAAAAAAACATCAGAATAATAGCATCACTACCATTAACATAACTTTCCTAAACTACAACAGTTGCAGGATTACTTCATCATCATCTATCCCATTGGTTGTATCATACCCGAGATTTATATTTCATTTATTTTCTAATCACATATCAATTACATTCCCTACAATGTCCTACTAAGATGTTGCGTAGCCTTACGACATTCTTCCTCCATAATTCGGAACATTGTTCGGCGATCTAATATGTATGATTGTTCTGTGATCTAATGTCTTGAATACGTTATTCATTTCTTCCATCTTCATCCTCTTTGCTTGTGCATCCCTCTCCGTTGTTTGGACTCGTTGGTAAGCTTCATTGTACGCATCTTCAGCTCTTGCCCTCTTAGTAGATTCCTCCTTTAGCTTATTCTTCAATTCTGTAATCTCTGCTATCATATGCTTGTTCTCTCCTTCGGTGTGAACCAGCTTCTCTTCAACGTTGTTCAGCCGTTCTTCTCGATCCTGGATCTTGTCGTCCTTCTGTGCCATCGATGTCTGTTGCTCAGCTACTATTTCTTGCAACTCCTCGATGGTATCTTGAAGTTCCACATTACGGTCATACACCTCGTCGTACATACGGGCAGCTATCGAGTTAAATGGAAGATCTTCCTCCTCGTCCTCCTCGTCCGACTATGGCAGCTCTACGGGGTCCTACTCGTCCGTCTCTATCTCATCATCCTCATCAGGTACTCTCTTCTGATCAACTATTGTGATCGACAGAACTGTTTCCCGTGGCAGTAATTATTCTCAAATCACCTGAATATCTCGAGGCTCCTCCTCTCTAGCCTGACTGGATCCTCCTACATTAGTCATGTTGTCAACCAAATTTTAAGTTTTAATTACTAATCAATACTACTCGACACTCACGAGCACATAAGTTATAATCACATAAGCACATAAGTATTTTATTACTTCTTCCTTAAAACTCGATAAGAGTTCATCATCACTATCTTTTCAAAGGTTACTTCCTAAGGCTTTTCCCCACCTAAGGTTCATAACCTAAAGCTTTGATACCAACCTGTGACACCCCCAAATCTAGGTACTTCATTCCCATAGGATTTGGTGTTCAATTAATCAAACATTCATATCTAACTACCCAATCATAGTAAAATTGAATAGTAAAACCTCCCCATTAAAGGGTTACATTAATAAAATCTCCCAGGTTGTCTAACCTTTAAATACAATCATTTAAATGCAGAAAATAAATAAACTTCATTACAATTATTAAAACAAAATCTGATAATAAAACATCAACATGTTACAAGTCTTCAATACTTGTTCATCTTTCCTTTTTCCTTACTGGTGCTAGGTACATCAACCTTCTCATCTTTAACTGTAATAGTTATATAAGCAAGAGTGAGTAAACAAAGCTCATTTGAAATAACAATGAATGAAAATCTTACAACAACTGCCAAATAAGAGGCTCAATAGAAATGAACAATATGGTCTATCAACATTTTGAAATATATAACTGAGGGTCCTAAGACCACGAACTATGTCCACAGTTGCGAGTAATCTTTCAACTGGAACTTTAACAGTCATAAGACTATAAAGACTCCTCGTACTTAGGGGGATCAGCCCTTCGTATAATGTATTGTGCCCAAACATTTCAATGATAAGCGTAAACCCCTAATAATAGGGTTGTTCATCTTAGTATTTAGAGTACAAGTCCGCACCAAAGTAAGTTTGGGTTGGATAAGTTTCAGGGTAATTTAGAGTTTACGAACATCAACTAAGGATTAGTTGAATAAAACTGTAATAACATTATGCTATAGAATAATTCATAAGTGAATCAACATTGTGTACTAAGGTCATGCTTTAGGAATAATCTAAGAGCATAAGTATTGAATATTGTAACATACCTTTCTTGAACAATGTTAAGCTAAGGTTAAAACCTTATTTAGAGTTGAATCTTAAGCATGCATAACAAATAATAAGTTGAATGATACAACTTGTTCAACATTAGTGTGTTAGAATGTAGAAATTTGCATGCTAATTAACAAGTCAAAGATTGGCTCAAAATCAAGAGATAAAGTTTAGGAGCTTGCACGATATAATTAGGGTTAAGAAACTTGCACAAAGAAAGCTTAGAGTTAGGTAGAGTTGAATCTTAAGCATGCATAACAAATAATAAGTTGAATGATAAAACTTGTTCAACATTAGTGTGTTAGAATGTAGAAATTTGCATGCTAATTAACAAGTTAAAGATTGTCTCAAAATCAAGAGATAAGGTTTAGGAGTTTTCACGATATAATTAGGGTTAAGAAACTTGTACAAAGAAAGCTTAGAGTTAGGAAAACTTGCTCAAAGATAGTTTAGATACTTGCACATTTATAAAAGTAGAGCTAGAGAACTTACCTCGTGCGTAGGTTAAACAATCACTACTCACGTTCACCACAAGTCCTACACATACCATAGGTATTGACAATACACATTAGTTACACTAACATTACCTTCGTGAGTTGCTTTCTTACTTTTAGTATAGCTACTAACTAAGTTTAAGTTTAAACAACATCACATCTTTTCATGAACATTACTTTTTAGCTTTATTACAACTACTTAATTGATCATGTCATTGCACCACATACACATTAACAACTTGATACAACATCCTATTACATGTCCAACAAGTTATCATTAAGTTATACTAACACACAAAGGATTGCACTTGCATTCGCGCATCCCGACACCCTCTAATTAGCTCCAAATACACAATAGTCCTAACGATAGACATTTTGACCCTTCATAACGATTTCAAATTGAAAACCTTAAAGCATAAAAGTTATAGGTCTATTCGCCCTTGTTCCGAATCATCTTGAATCACCTTAATCGGAGTTCATATGAAAATGTTATGGCCATTTTACTACAGGAGGTCAAAGCGTCCGACCCATTTATAATTCTAGCTGGCCTGGGCGAGACGATGACGCTTAGTATGTGAAATTCAGCACTAGGTAGCGAGACGATTAAGCGCTTAGGTATGAATTAATGATGGGGCACGAACTTCAATGCTGACCGGGCACGAGTTCAGCCTATTTTTATACCGAGATAGCAATTTAAACAATATGAGAATTTAGCGTTAGACTCAATTCTGAACACCCAAAACCAGAAACAAAACCAAGCTAATGTGTCTTAATTTCTAACACCAATTAACATGTGTAATCCATGTAAAGCACACATAAATATTACCAAGCATATATGTACCAATTTAAACAAGTAAACAAAAATTTTAGAAAACTTAAATCCTTGAAAGCCAATTTTTTTTTAAAACCAAATTCCTTTATTGATGTTGTTTGACAAAGTTTAAAACTGTAATTCCTATTATACATCAAATTGATTCATTTCAACTACGTTCTCTGAAGTTCTTAACAAGCTAATTAACATAATCACTGTTCAATTTCACCATTAGTTCACAATCATATATATACATTCATACCTATATTCAAACTATGTTCATACATATATTCACTGTAAAAACAAATTTCTCTTCGTGTAGACTTAATCTAGCATACAATCATATATATATGTTAAGCAAACAATTTCTTGTTTATAACCCAACTAAAACCTCACTAACATGAATAATCCCCACAATTCATTGTATAACTACAATTCAAGAATATGGAATTCACAGAACATATAGTTTTTTTTTGTTGTGAACACAAATATGCATATGTATATATATACCATACTAAGGTTATGTAAAAATACCTTTAATTTGCTTGAAATTCTTGCTATCACCATTGAGTTTGCTACAAAGATTCTTAAGATTCTCCCAATTCCCTCACAGCTTCTCTCTCAATTCCATCTGAACTCTCTTCTCTCTTTTCTCAGTAACTAGAATGTGTAAAAAGAAACCCAAACTGATAGCTATAATACGAAAAACTAAAACTGCTAATCCTTAATACGCCACACATAATAAAACATCAGTTATAAATCTAGCGTATATTCTATAAATATTTTATTTTATATTAATTTTATTTAAATTCAAAAATTAGAAATTAGCCATAAGGCTTTGTTTGGCAAAACCCTTTAATTTTTAAAGAATTAATATATTAAGCCTTGTTTGGAAAAAACTAAATTAAACCCTTTTAAATTTATTTTAATAACTCCTTTATAATATAGTTATTTATCACACTTTATTTAATTAAGTTTTCATACTTAATTTAATTAATTCTAATAATAATTTATTGAATAATTCATTTAATCACATAACTCAATACAAATAATTAACCATCAAATTGAAATATCAATATAATAATAATTTCCTTAAGTCATTAATTATTTATTAAAAAATAATTAACCACATCAAATCAAATCAAATTGAACAATTATTTATTCAACAATAAACACATCCATTAAATACTTATATAATTCAATAAATATTTAATATTACAATTTAAAATTTTGGAATGTTACACGTTGTTCGACGAATACCGCAAGCTTATCTCTTGAATACAAGTTATATTACTTTTTCGTTCGAAAGAGCTAATATGCTTAAACCCGTGTGAAAGTTATTATTCATGTTAAACTTAGTATTGATCTTGAATATTGTGAAAGAGTCGATGCCATTTGATTCGGCTAGACTATATGCATGTTTATAAAATCTGTCCAAACCAATTGATTGGTGCGAAAATCTTGAAAACTGAGTTGGACAACCCTTTTGGTAAGGGGACTGTATGTCGTTGGAAACCCCAACACATGAATAAATATTATTGTGGTGTTATGCATAACGTAAAGTATTATAGACTGATCATCTATAGTACTTGATATTTTTGGGCTATCAGTTTAATATTGGTAACCCTAGTGGAAGTTCAATAGTCCTTAGTGACTGTTCAGTATAAATTGTTCATTTAGTTGGATACCTTGATAATCATTGAATTCATATATATCTGTCGATTTATATTTAATTATCGTTCTTATTCAAAGAATTGTTGATATTTCATACCCATGATGTTATTCTGATACTTTGAACTATCCTAGAAATGACACTTCGATATTTCAAACCTTGTGATATTATATCCTACACCCTTGTTGTATATTACTTGCTGGGCAATTTGTGCTCATCCTTGCTTATTTAAAACCTTTCAGTTAAGGAGGAACATGGAGGTGTCTCTGGAACAGACAAGGGCAAGGGCAAGGCTATCGACTAACTTGTCCCTTTATGTTTAAAATCTATTATGTTATACTAAGACTATGTTTAAGCTTAAGTAGGGTTATGTAATAAGTCCTTATTCGATTTTATTATGTAATCTATTAAATCAATCAGAGGTCATGAGACTTGGGGAATAATTATAATAAATCATTGTATATTATTCTAAATTAGATTTTCTGTTGTGAATGTGTTATTTTAGCTATTATAATTTTACCATGAGAACGTGACGAACCAAATTCGAGTGACCAAGTGGAGGTTCGAATTTGGGGGCGTCACAGGTTGGTATTAGAGCCAAAGTTATAAACCTTAGTAGCGAGTGTCCTTAGATTATAACTCGGGAGAACTTAGAAGTTAGGAAGGAGATAAAACTCATGTAGAGTTTTCCTTGAGAGACTTAGCGTGTTATGAAATATTACTTCATTCTATACAATGAACTTATGTTTGTTTAACATTCTAATGGAGTTGTTGTTTGTGTTGTCTTATGTTGGTGATTGTAGGATGACTGACATGGAAAGACCTAGCCGAGTAGTAGAGGAGGAGCCGCATGATATCCATGTAGTATTTGAGACACCCTTGATAGCAGAGCCTATTTCAGTAGTAGCCCCTTTTGATGATGACGATGAGGAAGAGGTGGAGTCTGACCTTGAAGAGGAGCCTTTGGAGGAGGAGCCCGAGCCTGTGGAGGACTCCGGCGAGGCTACTTTTGAGGATAAGATGTTAGGAGAGTATGAGGAGCAGATATTAGAGTTGGGATGTAGAGTGGAGGAGCTAGTGGTGGAGGCTAGGGAGAGGGAGTTTGCGTTCCAGAAGTTGAGGGACGAGGACCATCAAAGGCAACTAGTGATGCAGGAGATGGAGGTGGAGATTCCTCACCGTAAGGAAGCAGGGATCCAGATGGGAGCTTTGTTTCACCGAGCGGTGGCGAGGAATGTTGAGGTGGCAGGAAAGCTGGAGGAATTAGAGCAGAAGGTGTTGAGTGAGAGGGCGGAGAAGGAGGCTCTCCGAACTCAGTTAGAAATGGAGGTGATGGATAGGATTCACTTTGAGGAGAAGTAAGAAGAAGCCAATGATAGGGTAGATGACCTAGAGGATGAGGTGCAGTGCAAGAGGAGGAAGATGAACAAGATGGGCTATGCTCTTCGTATGGCCATGGAGAGATTGATCGATGGGGTACACCATTACCCAGCTGAGCAAGGATAGACCTGGCATACCATAAGTTGGGACATGGTGGTGCACATCACAGAGAAGGAATATCAGAATGCCGTTGAGCGTGGGATGTTAGATTGAGTTTAGAGAGAAGAGCTTATTAGTGTAGTATTTTTATTTATGTGTTAGGAATATGTTGTTGTAATCTCAATCTTTTGTGTAAGATGTGAGATAGTGGTAAACCCCCAAATTTCTGAAAAGTGTTAGAGGGGTAGTAAGTTGGTATGTCATCGTCTTTTGTGATACTAGGGGATATATATTATCATTTATAGCAGTATGATAGAAAAGAACATGTAATGTAACCCTTTGGCATATGAATATAAATGATCATATTTCAGAAACGTGTTATAAACCTGTAGTTTTTTTCTATTGAGAAATGTCTAAGTATTATAACTAGATAATAAAATAAAAATTTTGTGATGCAGAAAATGCCGCCCAGACGTAGAATAATTGTCCCAGAAGAGTCAATTAATGATGAGAGAGGTCCTGTAGATCCGATACAGAGAATGGTAGATTTATTGGGAGAAGCTCTGAGGGGAATAAACGAACCCGTAACACCCGTTCCCCAAGCTGTCCCAGTAATGACCTTTAAAGATTTTAAGAGTGTAGGACCCCCAGAGTTCACGGGAACCACTGACCCGATAGTTGCGCAAACCTGGATCAAGGAGATCGAGAAGGCCTTCACTATAGCTCGCGTAGGTGAAGACCAAAAGACAATATTTGCCACATACATGATGAGGGGCGAAGCGAACAATTGGTGGGAAACTAATCAGTAGAGAGCGCGGGAAGGAACGATATCATGGGAGAGGTTTACTACGTTGTTCTTCGAGAACTATTTCCCGAAGAGTATGAAGAGTAGGATGGAAGTAAAATTTCTAGAATTAAAACAAGGTGATATGGCGGTGGCGCAGTACGCAACTAAGTTCAATGAACTAGCGCGATTTGCAGAGCACACCAAGTTGTGGGTGAGGAGAGGAAGGTGAGACGTTTTGAGCAAGGGTTGAAGCTGTGGTTGTATAATAAGGTATCGGTCTTCCAGATTGATTCCTTTACAATGTTGTTGGAGAAGGCAATCATTGCGAAAGGTGGCAGTAAGGCCTTAAGTCTATATCATAAGGAGAAGAAGAACAAGAACGCTGGTAGTGAACATCGTGGAGGGAGCAGTAGGGGAGGAAGTAACTCACGAAAAAGGAAATGGGAAAACAATAACAACAATAGAAACAATAACCAAGGTGGGAGTCACCATGGAAACTTCAAGAAGAGGACCGAAGCTTGCAACAAATGTGGAAGAAGCCATCAGGGAGAATGCTGGAAGAGGAAAAACACTTGCTATAACTGCGGCCAAGAGGGGCACATCTGGCCAAATTGCCCAAAGCCGAAGAAGATCAGAGGATGTTTTGCTTGTGGATCAACAGAGCACCAGATAAAGGATTGCCCAAAGAAAGGAAGCGGAGGAGCTGGCGGAAGCCAAGGAGGAAGAAGTAAGTTGATGATTGGTGGACCTGCACAACCCAACCGATCGACCGTTTGAACCTTTAACATGACTGTCCAAGACACCGTAGCTGCAATGGACGTGGTGTCAGGTATAATCCTAATCAATAATATAAATACTTATGTATTATTTGATTCGAGTGCCACCTGTTCATTTGTATCTGAAGAATTTGTTAGTAAACTTAGTACACCCCAAGAACGTTTAGAAGATCCTTTAAACAGAGAAGTTGCGAATATGGAAATAATTCATGTAGAATACGTCTATCGAAATTGTCACGCAAACATTAGAGAACATGAAGTGAGCGTAGACTTGATTCCTATTAGACTAGGAGAATTTGACGTAATACTGGGGATGGATTGGTTATATAACCATGCAGCAGTAATTGACTGTCAGAACAAATGTGTGAACCTTCAGACTCCAAGTAAGTCTAAGTTAGTGTTTTATGGTAGCTCATCGCTTAAGCAATCGTGTTGCGTTACGATGATGCAGACCAAGAAATTGTTAAATGAAGGATGTGTAGGTTATTTAGCTTACATTGTGGATACTCGAAAAAAGGGAGTAGAGATTAAAGATATACCCATAGTGAGTGAATTTCAGGATGTGTTTTCGGATGATCTGTTTCGCCTTCCGCCAGACAGAGAAATTGAATTCGTAATAGATTTAGCACCGGGAACGACACCGATTTCGAAAGCTCCATATCGGATGGCACCAATAGAAATGAATGAATTGATGATACAACTTCAAGAGTATTTGGATAAAGGTTACATTCGACCAGGTGTGTCTCCTTAGGGAGCACCAGTGTTATTCGTTAAGAGAAAGGATAGATCGATGAGGCTCTATATCGATTATCGCGAATTGAACAGAGTAACGATCAAGAACAGATATCCACTACCGAGGATAGACGACTTATTTAATCAAATGAAAGGAGAGAATTATTTCTCAAAGATTGACTTGCGGACGGGATATCACCAACTAAAAGTGCGGGATGAGGACATACCAAAGATTGCGTTTAGAACTCGTTATGGACATTACGAGTTTTTGGTAATGTCATTCGGTTTAACTAATGCTCTGGAAGCATTCATGGACTTGATGAATCGAGTTTTCAAGCCATATTTGGATAAATTCATAGTAGTTTTCATCGATGATATTTTGATATACTCAAAGACGGAGGAAGAACACGCCGAACATCTGAAGATTGTTTTGGAGGCACTACGAAACGAGAAGATGTATGCGAAGTTTTCTAAGTGCGAATTTTGGATGAAGAAGGTTCAATTCTTAGGCCATGTGGTGGATGAGAATGGAATCTCAGTAGACCCCGAAAAGGTCAAAGTAGTGAGAAATTGGGAACCAAGGACACCGATGGAGGTGAGAAGTTTCTTAGGGTTAGCAGGATACTATCGAGGATTTATTCAAGATTTTTCTAAGATAGTGACCCCGTTAACTAATTTGACGAGGAAGACGGTGAAATTTGTATGGACCGACAAATGCGAAGAGAGTTTTCAAGAGTTGAAGAAGAGATTGAGCGGGGCGCCTGTATTATCATTACCAGATGATACGGGAGGATTTGTGGTGTAGTGATGCATCGCATAGAGGACTTGGTTGTGTGCTTATGCAACACGGCAAGGTCATTGTGTATGCATCACGACAATTAAAGGATTATGAAAAACGATACCCTACTCATGACCTACAGTTAGCGGCCAAAGTTTTTGCGTTAAAGATATGGAGACATTATTTGTACGGAGAGAAATGTGAGATATACACGGACCACAAAAGTCTAAAATATATCTTCACACATAAGGAGTTGAATATGCATCAAAGGAGGTGGTTATAATTAATCAAAGATTATGACTGTGAAATTCTTTATCACCTGGGGAAGGCAAACGTAGTTGCCGACTCTCTGAGCAGGAAAGGAAGGGAGAAATTGTTTCAACTGATGACTCAAGAAGAGTTAATAAGAGATATGGAGAAATTGGAAATAGAAGTGAAGGGACCCGAGAGCTCTGAAGAGAAGTTATTTGTAATGGAAGCTTGTCCGACATTGTTGGATAGAGTAAAGGAAGCCCGGGAGAAAGATGGAGAGTATGGGTACCGGTAGTGGGAAAGTTAAGAGAGGAGATTTTGTACGAGGGTCATAATATGACGTATTCCATTCATTAGGGAGGCACAAACATGTACTGGGACTTGAAGCAACATTTTTGGTGGCCAAATCTGAAACGGAAAGTTGCAGAGTACGTTAGTAGATGTCTTACGTGTCAACGTGTAAAAGCAGAGCATCAACGACCGAGTGGGTTACTACAACCGTTGGAAATACCAGAGTGGAAATGGGAGCATATTACGATGGATTTCGTGGTAGGACTTCCAGTCACACAGAAAGGTTTGGATGCCATTTGGGTCATCGTGGATCGACTTACGAAGACTGCACATTTTCTACCTATCAAGATCCGCTATAGTTTAAATCAATTAGCGAGTCTGTATGTAAAGGAAATTGTTTCACGACATGGAGTGCCGGTATCGATTGTTTCTGACCGAGACCCGCGTTTCACGTCAAAATTCTGGAAAAGCTTGCAAGAGAGAATGAGAACACAGTTGAGGTTGAGCACTGCTTATCATCTTCAGACAGATGGACAGAGTGAGCGAACTATACAAACGCTAGAAGACATGCTTAGGACTTACGTGATGGACTTCAAGGGAAATTGGGACGACCACCTACCCTTAGTTGAATTTGCGTAGTTACCATGCGAGTATCGACATGCCACCGTATGAAGCTCTTTACGGAAGGAAGTGCAGAACGCCTTTATGTTGGGACAAAGTCGGAGAACGACGAATACTCAGATCAGAGTTAGTACAACAAACCGCAGACGTGGTAAAAGTGATAAAGGCTAGATTTGTAACAGCTCAAGATCGCCAGAAAAAGTACGCAGATTTGCATCGGCAAGACCGAGGTTTTGAAGTCGGCAGTTTTGTATTCTTGAAAGTATCTCCATGGAAAGGAAAAATCCGTTTCGGCAAGAAATGAAAACTGAGTCCAAGATTCATAGGACCGTTCGAGATACTAAAGCGAGTGGGCGAAGTAGCGTACAAAGTTGCACTACCACCTGAATTGGAGCACATCCATAACGTGTTTCACATATCTGTGTTGCGCTCGTACAAGCCTGACTACAAGCACATGATTTCTTATGAACCCATTCAAGTGGAGAAGAACTTAGCGTATGAAGAAATTCTTGTCCAAATTCTAGATAGGAAAGAGCAAACTTTAAGAAATAAAGTCATTTCTTCTATAAAAGTGCTTTGGCGTAACCACGATATCGAAGAGGCAACATGGGAGTTAGAAGATAGGATGATGCGGGATTATCCCCATCTGTTTGTATAACCTTGTAGCAATTCCAGGACGGAATTTTTATAAGGGGAGGGGGGGGGGGGAGGATGTAATACCCGAGAATTTTCACGTATTAATAAATGGAAATGTCAATGGAAATAAATATTTATAAATGATTTTTTTTATATTTCGAAATGAGTTCACTCGATTATATTAAAGAACTGAGTAATTGAGAATATGTGGAGTTTGTGGTAAACTCGTTGAAAGCCTTGTGTGGCATGGTGATTGGAAACACTAACAGTAATGTTAATTAACGAAGGAATTATAAAGTAAACAATTAAGTAATATTAATTGTTGTTGTAGCATATTTATTGATTGATTATTGATGTTGTAGTATATTGTTAATGAGGGTTAATTATTATGCGATTATTAATTGTTATATTAATTAATTGATTACGGTTATGGTAGAATATTGATTTCTTGGTAATTGATCTATAATATGAGAATATTTTTTTGAAATTATATAATCAAAATTATATAGATAACTAATGATTATATAAATCCATAATTTTTTCAGTACGGAGTGGATTAAATTATATTAAGCGGTAATTAATCAAGGGAAGGAATAAATTATTTGTTTAGCATAAATAAGTGAGTTATTAATATAATAATATTATTATATGGTTATATGAGTGGTAGTGATAATTATGGAACTACCCGGACAATAATACCTGACTGCATTATTTCGTAGAGTCAATGTACATAAATTATATGATGTGGGTGTATAATTACTCCCAAATTTCCTATTAGAGTAACACTTGGACATTAAAACCTATTTTTGGATAACAAAATAACTAAAGTGAGTTAAGCAATTACTGAACCTTGTCCCAAATTAGAGTCTCAATTGCTAGTTACGTATAAGGCCAATGGCCTATCCACTACCTATTACATGAAACTCAACAAATTGAAAAAGGCTACTAGGGAAATAATGAAGCTAGAGATGGTTGTGATGATGGCTAAGAATTGGTAGTTGGCCAACCATTCAAAGCCCAGCATTTCTTCTCAATCTCCATTGATTCAAACCATGGTACAATGCCATGGACTGGGTACTCAATTCTCTATAAATAACACCCTTTCCTTCTCTATTCTCTGTTACTTGAAATTGTTTGTTAAGAGTAAACTGAAAGGGTGAGTTACTGAGCATTGGGGAGGGTATAATCAAAGTAGTGAGGAGTCCAATTCGAGCTTTAAGAGGTATAAAATCTAATTTTGTGTTCTTAAGCTTGAGTGTTGTCCAATTTCTAGTAATTGTTTCATTCTCTGTTAATTGGTATGGATTAGCAGGCCATTGTGATATTTGAGCTTGTATACATGTTTAGGAGTCTTATAGTTGTCTGATTACAAGTTTGGCATGGGTTAGAAGGAAACTCTGCAGAAGCAGAGCCTTCATTTCTGAGTTCTGCTCGAAGTGGCGTTGTCGCGCCACTTCTATAGTACATGACCGCGCGACCGCGCCTGCTTCCAGTCATATACACTATTTTTGTGGCCTTGTATCATCCTGAGCATGTTACTTTGGTTAGAATATGTATATAAATGACCCTAGCATGTGGTTAGACATTGTTTTGAACATAGTACGTTATTTTAGCTTGAGGTAAGTTGAGTTTTCAAGAAAATTTCAACATTTGGAAAACTAGAAATGGTAAACTTGGATTAATGTATATTCTAATTTTGTGAGCATGTGTAGATAACCTAGGTATGCACGTACATGAGTATAACATAGGGCACGAATTGGTTTGGTGTATAATAGAGTTTTCTAACATGGTTTTAAAGGATTTCTAAAGGAAAACTTAAAGTTTTGCAAAACAAAGTATGATGAGTATTATGTTTTCAAATTCTGATATTTCTAGCTTATGTAAATAACTTGAGTATGTGTGAAAATGCGTACGAAAGTATGCTTTAGACAGTGTGTGTGCTTATCTTGCGTGCTTAAATAAGTTTACTAAAGAGACTTATAATTTCAAAGATAAACTTGATAAACTATGAGTTAAGATTGTGAGCATGCTTATGTGGTCTAAATTGTGCATACGAGATATCACGATTAGGTGTGTTATGCATGTATATATGATTAATATGAATGCCTAATGAGCCTTATGCATAGTAAAACTAGTTAAATGTGGCTTAGAACAAGCATGGATTAACTAGAAAGTCATAACTTGTAATACATGACTAATCTAGTACAAACATGAGTTGTTGACCTATGGATCGCATAGTATTTGTGCAAACGATTAAACGTGAGAAAATTATGAATTTAGCCTTTAAAGTCTTGATTAAATGAGGGTAGATGGTGACCTATGATAATGTTATGATGTGAGGTCAAACTTGGTTATCCACCTACTAACATGTGTGTATTGCATGATTATTTATGAACGTACCAGTCGAGTATGCCTTTGACCTTCAGAGGAGACCATTTCTGGTTTGAACCGAGAGCCATGCAACGCAGCGTCTCCTTAGTACAAAACCAGTAGCAGCCCGCCATCTCTTTGTAGGGTCAGTTTTCTACTATTAATTAGTAAGAGTTGCATACTTGTATTATTACTCTAGCATGCATTATATGACCAGTACATGTCCAATGTGTTAAGAAGCAGGCTAAATGATATGAGTGGATGTTTAATGAAGTGATTATAGACTTTCAAGTGATAAGTCCAAAAAGTATTTGCAAACTATAAAGCAACGATTAAAGACCATGTTATTTGATTTTCATGGTGACTTACAAACTGATTTTGTGTTATAAATACGTAAAGTATGAAATGAAATATGTGAAGTGTATACAACTAAGTTAGATGTTTAAGTATGTATTTAAATTTACATATCAAGCATGAGCACATTTAACTAATGAATATCCTATATTCGTATCACATTATGATAGGACTCGAAAGTGTATTGATAAGCGATATTTTGTGACAACCCGAAAATCTGGATTGTCTAGAAATTAAGATTTAAAGAATTACTTATTAATAAAATGAATTTTTATTAATATTATTCTATGCTATGTGTTTATTAATCGTTTTATAACCTAGAATGATTATTAATCGGGAGGATTCTGGCTATGAGCTAGATTGAACGAGTAAGAATTTTCAAGACGAAAATAAAAATTTTCTGGGAACAAAATATTTCTGGGGAAAAAGACAAAATAGGCACTATTCACTCAACGAAACCTAAGGGTTAGGGTTTGAATAACCTAAGCCTTTTCAAGAGTTCGGTATGTTGAAATGACATTCTGTCAAAAGATTTGACGATAATATATCGTGAAAAGTTAAGTAAGCCGATAAAAGTTTTTCTCGAAAAACGTGCAAAAATTAGACGAAATAAAAATGACGAAAAGTACTGCTGTGTACTTTTCACTCGTTTAGCTACGTTAGGGGAAAACGTGAAGGTAAACGCTTGACACCAAAAAGGGTTTTTCAGTTTTTCTGAAATCCGAAGGATACGTAAAATTTAATCGGTAAAGGAAAGACGAAATATCCAAAAATATTTGGATTCCGAGAATCGCAGTTTTCGAACTGTCGGACGAAACCTAAAAGACGAAACCATGAAACTTACAGGCTAAGTTTCGTGAATAGTAAGGAGGTGGAAGTAAGGAGCTGTGAATAGTGATTTTAGGGGCAAAATTACTATTTTGCCCCTAGCCTTGAAAATCTATAAATAGGAAGCTTAAGCTCATTTGTTTTGATTCTTGAAAATCCTACACTTTGAGAAAGAGAGAGAGAGAGAGAGAGTTCGGATGGGAGGAAGAAGAGAAAAGGAAGATGAAAAGTTGGCTCGTGAGCAAACTTTGTCCGACGGAAGGAGATCAAAGGAGAAAGGTAATCCGAAACCTATTCTCTTAGAAATTTTCTTTAAGTTCCTATGTTCAAAAACATAGATTAATGAGAATAAGAAGTAGATGATGTTAGGAATGGTTTCATTTGGTTGAAATCGTAAGAAAATGAAGAAATAAGAATTAGAAGTTTATTTAATAAATTTCTTAAGGAAGTGTAAGATTCGTAAGGATTTTGAGCGATCCGAATGAATCTTATGAATGAGTAGGTTAAATAAGTTAGGAATGGTGTTCTATAACATCAAATTCCAAGGAAAAGTGAAATCGTAATCCAAAATATCGATTAAAAATGAAGAACGAACGAAGAACACGAAGAACGTTGTTGATGGACAAATTTAAAACCATCGTAGTATAATTGTTTGTTATGGACAAGTTTAAAACCATCGTTTATAAGTTAGATGCTTATAGCTTGGTTAGGAACGATAGAAACATTCATGAAGAACGGATTAAAACGGAGCTATAACGAAGTTATGGAGAAAATTTCGTAAAAGAAGAACGAGAATTAGAAAATTAATAAATGAACCCGAACGTGTAGGGTTTCATAAGAAAGTAAGAGAATGTATAAAATGTGAGTTGTGGACTCAAGAACGAACGAATTCCGAGGTCGGATGACCGAATTACAGATGAACGAACGAAGAACGTTAAAAACATAAAACGAACGAAGAGGAAAGATTAAGCCAATTGAATGGGCATGTTAACGGATTCAGAACGAATTTCTATCTGTGGATAATCGAAGTAAATAAGATAAGGAAGAAAATGGCTTTCGAACAACCTCGTTCTGACTTATAACGAAGAAGTTATGAGATCGAAAAGTAAGCGTCTCAAAATGAAGTTAACACATAGAAAAAATTTTGAGAAGAAGGGCTTGGCGCCGCGGCGCCAGACATGCCTTGTAAGGTGGCGCTATAGTGCCAGACCGGAGAGCCAGACACTGCTAACTCATGCCGCAGCACGAGTCTTAGTGAAGAGAGTGGCGCCACAGCTCCGGTACAGGGAAAAAGGCCAGTAATGAGCTTTTAAGTGCTCAACTACTGGGGGATGTGCAAGAAAGAAATATGAACATGTAGTTCACCTAATGTAACATTTAATCAAGTGTTTTAAACCTTTAATGAATGTTGAATGGAAAGATTAACCGAGATTAAAATAATGTAATTACGGATTATGGAGCCGAGATCAGGGTATCGTAGTCGCAATAAACGAACGTGAGGGATTGCTATGATTGTGATTCCTTAGACGTTAAGTGACGAAAGTAATGAATAACATTTCGATGTTATTTTGTGGTAATGAGAGATAAGTGTAAAGCGTATAGACGCTGTGAATGCAACGTTATTGTGATGAATGATCGGTCTTAGCATACAACGATCGGTATGACTTTGACGTTAAGAAAGAATAAGGAACATGGGGTTCATGGGATGGATAACGATTGAAAGAGATTAAAACCTTGAGTAAAGGTTGAATGAGAGGTTAAGAGATGAGCAACATGAACGCTAAATACGTAAACGATCCTCGTGAGTCGTATTCACGTTGGACGAACATTCTAAGTATACCCTGGTTGTATGACGTAGACGTTGATGAAGGTAGTAAATAAGGTATGAATTATCGAGAAAGCTTTATTGAACAATAATAAGTGTAATGAAAGTTGAATGTGAGTCGGATGAGAATGTTAGAATGAAATGTAAGCGTTGGACACTTGAACCGAGTTAAAGGTTAAGTGTACGCGAATACTAAACGGGTAGAACCTACACCCCGTGTATGGTTTGACCGTAAGGTAATAAAGATCAATGATTAAACATGTGAACGATGGAGAAGCTGAATTAAGGACAAGTACGTATAACGTAAAAGAAGCCGAGTTAATGTTTATAACTTGGATAACGTTCCAAGTCAAATGAATCAGATGTTGTAAGATAAGAATAAGGTAACATAAAATGCTTAACGCTATAAATGCGTAGAATGAATATTGAATGATCGTTCTGAGTATAAAAAAGATTGTATGTCTTAGACGATAAAGAATGAATCCTAAGGTATGGCATTTAGTTGCCAAAAAGTCATAAGGAATAAGAAATTTACTTAACGAACATTATAGTTTAATAGTTCGGATAAGTTAAGATAAGTTAGGTTGTGGTACAATCGTAAGCTTTGATGGTTGACATATGGGAGCTGGGCTAAACAATTCCTTCAGAGAGCGAAGGTATATACAAAACTGGCAACCAATCTAACATACTGTTGTGGGCAGTGTAGATGAGACGAGAACTTGTTTGTTGGTTATTTGTGGGAAACCACTCAGAGTACCATATGGACTACTAGCAAAGACACGATGTGTGCTGAGTCCTAAAAGAGTTATAAGAAGAAGATAAGAATGTAAATCATCAAAGATGATGAACATTTTGAGTAAGACATCTCCGTATATCATGAAGCCGTTAACTGGTAAAGGAAGTTAGTCGCGTAAAATTACATTGCAAGAACGCGAACCCTAAGAAGTAAAGTTAAGTAAACCAATGTGTAAGTCAAGTATATGACTAATTGGTGTATGTGTTATTTCCTTATGTGTTATAGGGATTGGAATGAGCGATTCGGTGTAAGTATGGTATCTTGTAAGGCAAGTTTCCTAACTTCATTCATATTTTAAATGAATGCTAGTTTCTAAAACTTCTCAGATGTTGAACTTGAAAAGTTCTGTTTATGTGCGAATGTGTGATATTTATAAAAGGTGGTAGAACATATGAGGCCTTGTGCCGCAATGTGAACACTTCGGTGTTTCTATGAGATGAATGTTCTGTGATTGAACTGTTCAATATGAGCATGTTCTGTTTATCCATGAACCATTATTGTTAAGTCTGTGCTATTGATTCTAGCCAGACGGAATGTGTATGAAAGAGAGTAGAGAATGAAAGTATTTCAAAGTGAATGTGACTAATGTTTTAAAATGATAGTAATCGAGATTATTCCTATTATTCAAGCTGCTTCATAACCTTTGTTCGGTTATTGAAGTCTGAAAAGAATGTTTAAATTCTTGAAGTTATTTGTTCAACTGCTATGACTTGCTGGGCAATTGAATGCTCACACTTTCTTTAAATGAAAAACATTTTTAGCGAACGATGTTAGAAGAACTTAAGGATCCCGTAAGGATCAAGCAGACGGTATCCAGATGAAGTGTCATTCAGAATGTGAATGAGTGAAAAGATCAAGTGAAGATTTGTAATGTAGAAAGATGAAAATTATACTATAGACTAGTTTAATGAATTGTTATGTATCCTTGGTGGCGGATAAAAGTCACTCTTATAAGATAAAAGGAATAATGTAATTATCATTATTTGTAATGAGAAAGGTTATAAGGTTTTAGAACCTGGGAATTTAGAATGTATGTTATTATATTTCAGTATATAATAATGTATGTTTGGATGAATGATGTATTCGTGACGTACGGAATTCGGGTGTGAAGATAGATCAGATTTTGGGGCATTACATATTTGGTAAACTACGCTTAAGGCAAGTTCCCTAAACTTACTCTAATTATTATTGAGCAAGTTTCCTTTAACTCCATTCTTGATTGTGCAAGTATCCGAACCTTACTCTTATTGTGCAAGTATAATTGCATTCATTGTGTGACACCCCCCAAATCTAGGTACTTCATTCCCATAGGATTTGGTGTTCACTTAATCAAACATTCATATCTAACTACCCAATCATAGTAAAATTGAATAATAAAACCTCCCAGGTTGTCTAACCTTTAAATACAATCATTCAAATGCGAAAAATAAATAAACTTCATTACAATCATTAAAATAAAATCTGATAATAAAACATCAACATGTTACAAGTCTTCAATACTTATTCATCTTTCATTTTCCCTTACTGGTGCTAGGTACATCAACCTTCTCATCTTTAACTGTAATAGTTATATAAGCAAGAGTGAGTAAACAAAGCTCACTTGAAACAACAATGAATGAAAATCTTACAACAACTGCCAAATAAGAGGCTCAATAGAAATGAACAATATGGTCTATCAACATTCTGAAATATATAACTGAGGGTCCTAAGACCACAAACTATGTCCACAGTTGAGAGTAATCTTTCAACTCCAACTTTAACAGTCATAAGACTATAAGGACTCCTCGTACTTAGGGGGATCAGCCCTTCGTACAATGTATTGTGCACAAACATTTCAACACTAAGTGTAAACCCCTAATAATAGGGTTGTTCATCTCAGTATTTAGAGTACAAGTCCGCACCAAAGTAAGTTTGGGTTGGATAAGTTTCAGGGTAATTTAGAGTTTACGAACATCAACTAAGGATTAGTTGAATAAAACTGTAATAATATTATGCTATAGAATAATTCATAAGTGAATCAACATTGTGTACTAAGGTCATGCTTTAGGAATAATCTAAGAGCACAAGTATTGAATAATGTAACACACCTTGCTTGAACAATGTTAAGCTAAGGTTAAAACCTTATTTAGAGTTGAATCTTAAACATGCATAACAAATAATAAGTTGAATGATAAAACTTGTTTAACATTAGTGTGTTAGAATGTAGAAATTTGCATGCTAATTAACAAGTTAAAGATTGGCTCAAAATCAAGAGATAAGGTTTAGGAGCTTACACGATATAATTAAGGTTAAGAAACTTGCACAAAGAAAGCTTAGAGTTAGGAAAACTTGCTCAAAGATAGTTTAGATACTTGCACAATTATAAAAGTAGAGTTAGAAAACTTGCCTCGTGCGTTGGTTAAACAATCACTACTCACGTTCACCATAAGTCCTACACATACCATAGGTATTGGCAATACACATTAGTTACACTAACATTACCTTCATGAGTTGCTTTCTTACTTTTAGTATAGCTACTAACTAAGTTTAAGTTTAAACAACATCACATCTTTTCATGAACATTACTTTTTAGCTTTATTAGAACTACTTAAGTGATCATGTCATTTCACCACATACACATTAACAACTTGATACAACATCCTATTACATGTCCAACAAGTTATCATTAAGTTATACTAACACACAAAGGATTGCACTTGTATTCGCGCATCCCGACGCCCTCCGATTGGTTCCAAATACACAACAGTCCTAAAGATGGCCATTTTGACCCTTCATAACGATTTCAAATTGAAACCCTTAAAGCATCAAAGTTATAGGTCTATTCGTCCTCGTTCCGAATCATCTTGAATCACCTCAATCGGAGTTCATATGAAACATTTATGGTCATTTTACTACAGGAGGTCAAAACTGTCCGACCAAGACTACAATTCCAGCGCTGGGGCGCGAGACAATGGCATTAGGGCGCGAAATTCAGTGCTGGGGCGCGAATTTCAACGCTGGGGGGCGAATTTCAGCGTTGGGGCGTTGTTCCCAATTACTTACTACTTCGACCTTTTCGGGGTTTACTATGATTCCATTCTCATCCACCACGTGGCCTAAGAATTGAACCTTCTTCATCCAAAATTTGCACTTAGAAAACTTCGCATACAACTTCTCCTTTTGTAGTGCCTCCAAAACAATCCTCAGATGTTCGGCGTGTTCTTCCTCCGTCTTCGAGTAAATTAAAATATCATCGATGAAAACTACTACGAATTTATCCAAATATGGCTTGAAAACTTGATTCATCAAGTCCATGAATGCTTCCAGAGAATTAGTTAAATCGAATGACATTACAAAAAACTCATAATGTCCATAATGAGTTCTAAACGCAGTCTTTGGTATGTCCTCATCCCGCACCTTCAGTTGATGATATCATGTCCGTAGGTCGATCTTCGAGAAACACTTCGCTCCCTTTAGTTGATCAAATAAGTCATCTATCCTTGGTAATGGATATCTGTTCTTGATCGTTACTCTGTTCAATTCTCGATAATCGATACAGAGCCTCATCGACCCGTCCTTTTTCTTAACGAATAACACTGGTGCTCCCCAAGGAGACACACTCGGTCGAATGTAACCCTTATCCAATAACTCTTGAAGTTGTATCATCAATTCCTTCATTTCTAATAGCGCCATACGATATGGAGCTTTCAAAATCGTCAGGAAACACATCCTGAAATTTACTCACTACGGGTATATCTTTAATCTCTACTCCCTTTTTTCGAGTATCCACTATGTAAGCTAAATAACCTACACATCCTTTCTTTAATAATTTCCTGGCCTGCATCATCGTAATGCAACACGATTGCTTAAGCGATGAGCTACCATAAAACACTAACTTAGACTTACTCGAAGTTTGAAGGTTCACACATTTGTTCTGAAAGTCAATTACTGCTGCATGGTTATATAACCAATCCATCCCCAGTATTACGTCGAATTCTCCTAGTCTAATAGGAATCAAGTCTACGCTCAGTTTCATGTTCTCTAATGTTTGTGATGTATTCTACATGGATTATTTCCTTATTCGCAACTTCTATGTTTAAAGGATCTTTTAATCGTTCTCGGGGTATACTAAGTTTACTAGCAAATTCTTCAGATATAAACGAACAGGTGCCACCAGAATCAAATAATACATAAGCATTTATATTATTGATTGGGATTATACCTGACACCACGTCCTTTGCAGCTACGGCGTCTTGGACGGTCATGTTAAAGGTTTGAGCGGTCGATCAGTTGGGTTGCGCAGGTCCACCAATCATTAACTTACTTCCTCCTCCCTAGCTTCTGCCAGCTCCACCGCTTCCTTTCTTCGGGCAATCCTTTATCTGGTGCTCTATTGATCCACAAGCAAAACATCCTCTAATCTTTTTTGGCTTTGGGCTATTTGGTGATATGTGCCCCTCTTGGCCGCAATTATAACAAGTGTTTTTCCTCTTCCAGCATTCTCCCTAACGACTTCTTCCACATTTGTTGCAAGCTTCGGTCCTCTTCTTGAAGTTTCCCTGGTGACTCCTGTGAGACCCTAAATTTTATGAATAAAGATTTAAATTTCTCAAAATATTTTTTTGAATATTATGGTGTGGATTTGATATAATGTTATAGTTGTGGGTAATATTTACAAATTTTGCAAAGTAAGCAAGTGATTATATAATATTTGATTAGTCGGGGAATATTCTTTTTGTCGGGGAATATTCGTACAATGGCACAATCATTGGTGGACCCCACAACGGAAGTATTGTCGTAGTTAAAAAATGACATAATTATCTTTTTATAAAAATAACGGCGAAAGTGTTACCGAATTAAAACTGTTGAACTACCCTTAGTAAAAGAAATGCGATGTCTGGCGTGGTTGCATAGTAGCACACGGTATTGATTATTAATGCTTACGTAAGAAGTCACTCAGTTATACTCAATTATTGCTACAGTAATTGTTGCATCATATCTATCATATTATTGATTCAATTATTGTCACAGTATCATCTGTATAATATGTTATATTATTAAATCAATAATTGAGATGACAAAGTTATTCATATTATTATTTGCAATATTGACAATGTTTAGAAGTTCTTTCAAGGAGAGGTTTGGTCACCTAATTGCGCGCCAATAAGAAAAAATCCTTATCGAAAAGCCCCCTCTTTCTTGGGAACGACCTGATTGTTAAATATTGTGAATTATAATATTAATGATGAATAAGTTCGTGTTGATTAAAGATGAAATGGATAGTTCTATTGTGTTGGAATTATTAGTGTTAGTGGAAATCGACATTTATTTCGATAATAATTGATGTCTGGTGGTTATATTGACCAATCGGGTAATTAACCGAATAAATGAGCAATTAATTGCTATTGATTCATATGATTATAACTATTGATTCACATGATTGAACTATTGATTCACTTTATTTACTATTATGGGAGGTGGTGCAAGTTTGATAATACTTGCAGGACTAAATTAAAAATGAAGAAAAAGAGGAAGGTATTATACTGTAATATTTTGAGCCCCAAAACATGCAATTATTGAAACTATATTTTTCTATAAATAGAAGCTCATTATTCCTTCATTTCTCACCAATTCACTAAAGCTATAGAGCAATTATTATAGAGAGAAAGAAGAAGAGAAGTCTGTTACCTCACTATTCCAGTATCCAGTCTTCTTTTGACGTAAGGGGTATTATTTCTTTCGTATTCATGAAGAGAGCTATTGTTATTCTATTCATTATTATTCCGTTGGAATAACCTGTATACACGGACAACCGTATACATGGTGAAATTCTTCTGTTATTCCATTCTTTATTATTATGTTGGAATAACTTTGTCCTGTCGCAATACCGCATACCGTGAAATTCTTACATTATTTCATTCTTTATTATTTTGTTGGAATAACCTGTCTGTGAGGTCTATCGCATGCCTGGTGAATTCTGTTGTTATTCCATTCTTTATTATTCTGTTGGAATATCCTGTTTGTGCGGATTACGCATGACTTGGTTTCATTCTTAATTATTTTGTTGGAATATCACATGCGTGCTGATTACGCATGACTGGTTCCATTCTTTATTATTACGTTGGAATATCCCGTCTGTCTTGATTACGCATGACTTTGGTTCCATTCTTTATTATTACATTGGAAATAACTGTATGCATCTTGATATATCGCATGCATGGTAAATTCTTACATTATTCCATTCTTTATTATTCATTTGGAATAACTTTTGTCTATGTGGATTATCAGCATGCATGGTGAATGATCCTTCGTATTCATTCTTTATTAAATTGTGGAAATAATCTGTCTACGTGGATTATCGCATGGCGGGTGAAAATCCATTTGCAGTTTCATATATTCTATTATACTTGTATGAGATATCATTTCATTTGTACTCGTCATGGAATATCATTTTTTTTGGTATTTTTTTTATGAGTAGTCACGGGTTACTATTCACCCAAATTATTATTCACCCGAATATTATTCACTCGGGTATTCGGGACACTTTTCATGTCGGGGTACTATTCACGGGGTACTATTTACCCAAAAAATATATTTCTTTTTTGTCCAAATTATTTTTGGTACATGAATATTATTCTTGAATTTTACTCTACAAAGCAGTATCGTGTTGACAATTTGGACGTTATTGATTTCTAGATAAATTAAATTATAAATCTTTAAAATTTACGTGCATAGATGGACTTGGTATGATTATGACCAAGGATTATTCGGTATAATCATGACCGTAATGTGACGAATGATGTTGTAAAAGTCCTCATTGGCCTATAGTTCATTGATGGGACAGGTTGTTGGTATGATTATGAATGTGGATTATTCTAGTATAATCATGACCATTGATGATTACATGAATATCCTGGTAGTGCGGGGATGATTCGATTTTATTTATTGTTGAGTCTCAAATGATAAAGTTGATGAAAAACTTTTTAAATCATAGAAGATAGTAGATTTTATGCTCTACTTGACTCTCCTAATGGATTGCTTATTTCCGCTGCAGTTGTTGATCTAAAACTTGTTGTCTATTGTATTCTATCATTTGTTATACTGTTGAAGGCTAAGGACAATTTATTCTACATTATCTTAGTCATAATATTTCTTACTGGGCTAGTTGAGCTCACCCTTTCTTTCATTGTTCTCTTCAATAAATGAGAATATAGCTGGGACGAGTCGGGGAATGGAGTGATGGTCCAGGATAAATGGCTTTAGTAGTCCTCACTATTCTACGGAATAATGTGATAATAATTGTAATCAGGACACCATTGAGTGTGGATATTGTCTAGATGATAATATTCTTGTTTAAACTCTCAAATTATGTTTTGTCGTATTTTTTTACATTTGTTGTATAATTAAGTTGTATTTGAATTTATGTACCATGTATCTGGCGACTCAAGATGGGTGATGTATACCTATTTTGGAGGCGTCACAGTTGGTATCAAATCTTAGAGATATGATCCATGACTGAGATGTGAGACAAGAACTAGGAGGGGAAAGATGGGGAATTCCTTCGCTAGTATGACCTACCTAAGTTTATTTAGTATTTAATTGGTCGGTCAGAGTATAGGGATAATATGTGATATGTCAATTAACCCTTGTTTTGTGACAGTGTTTGAAAATGGCATCTGAAAATGTTGAGATCAGCAATGAATAACATGAGACCGTTGAGTCACTAACGATCAATACCCAGGATAATGTGCAACAGGAAGAAAATAATCCTCATATAAATAATAACACCGATCAGATGATGAATGATGGGATGTGCAGAGGCTTTATGCAATTTATGCAACATCAGGCGAGAGAGACTCTTGTTCAAAATGTAGGTGGAAACATTGGCAACTCTCGGATGGTCACCGCTAAGCAGTTCAAGGAGTTGGGACCACCGGAGTTTTTGGGAAAGCCAGAACCACTTAAGGCGCAGACGTGGATAAAGAAAATTACCAAGATATTTGATGTCTTAGGATGCTCTGAGGAGCAAAAGGTTCCCTTTGCCACCTTTATGTTGCGTGAAGAGGCGGACATCACTGGAAATCAGAAAGCGTACTTGACTGGCGACGACTCAAGATGTCTTGGGAGAAGTTCCAAGAGTTGTTTAACGACAAGTACTTTCCCGAAAGTATTCGTCACATGAAGGAGGTTGAATTCATCAAGTTGGAGCAAAACAATATGACCGTCGTTATAGCATTTTTTCATCATGGTTAGTCATAACCACTTGTCAGCCGGGAACTCAGTTAGTAGTGCCTCACAGGACCTTTTTGCTGATTATGGTGCTTCAAACTCATCTTCCCCTGGCTCTCCTCTCTTTCATGTTGAGGAGATGGGTGAATCAGATGCTCTTGGTACTCGGGTTAACTTCGGTGACTCCTCTTCTCCGGTTACGACAGTTGATCTTGGTCATCCCTTGGGTGAAAATGCAAAGGAAATTTTCTCTCTTTGCTCAACACTTTTCTTTGAAAGATCGAACAAAGCTCTTTTTGAAAGGAAAAAGAATCTCAATCTCATGTCCTTTCTATCCGCTCATGGATTTTCTTCTAATGATGTGCAAGCTTTTCTCTCGGAGGGTAAAACCATTAATTTTGGTAAATCACCTGAGGTGGATGCTATTAGTCCTATTAGACATATTAAGGCAAACTTTCTCCTAAGAAATTTTCCGGGAGCTCTCGGCTCTGGTCTCATGTTTTGGTGAATCTTCTAAAATTTGGATTTGGAGCTAACGCTTTAGTCTCTCTCTTCTGTAAAGTCTTCCCATTTATTATGGCAAAAGGTGTTTCTCTTTAAAATCTCAGCGCCTTTTCTTGAGGAAGGTGAAATTCCTACAGAGTCTGTCAGAGAACACACCAAGACTTGGAGTGATATTGTGGGCAAGCAGTCTGGGAAATCCTCTCGAAATCTTTCGTACCACCCCCCCCCCCTCACTTTGGACGATGGGACCATCACAAATTGGCCCTCCTAACGAGATGCTTAGCAGAGAGGTAACTTGACTTTGGGCCTCAAGTTTGGTTGGGTACTTTTTACAGTCTTCTCTTCCCTTTAAGGTTGTGGAACCTATAGCTCGGCGTTTATGGGGATATCTGGGCCTTTCAAATGTGTTCCTCCATAATAAAGGGTATTATATCTTCAAATTTGATTCTATTTCTGACCGGGATAATATTCTTGCCTCTGGTCCCTGGCATTTTGCTTCAAAAGGCATTGTTCTACAGAAATGGAAGGAGGGTGTTATTTTCTCCAAATCAGAATGTGCTGTGTTCCTGGTATGGGTAAAGCTAACAAACATTCCCCTCTCCTACTGGTCTGATGAGGGAATAAGTTATATTGCAAGTGCTATTGGGAAACCGTTATTCACTGATGAAATGACTTCCCAAAATGATTTTCTGCAATATGCTCGTGTTTGCATTGAAGTTAAAGCTTCTTTCTCTTTCCCCCCCTCTATTCGTGTGGTTGTTAAAACGGATGACTCTTTGGATAGCATTTATGTTCCTGTTGATGTTGAATACCAAAGTAAACCTCCCTCATGCCCCACATGTAATGTTTTTGGTCATTCTCCGTTAAATGTCCTAAGGCAAACTATAAATTGGATCCCAAAAGTTCAAAAGCTCCTTCGGTTGGGCCATCTGGTCACACTATCTCAAATCCTGCTCCCATTAACTTCTCTTCTGAGCATCAAGCTGCTCCTGTTCATAACGACTGGGTGAATGTTACTCGTGGAGTAAAAACTGCTATTGGTACCTTACTTCCTAGCAATACCTTGTGCACTTCTAACACCTTTGCCCCTATAAATGAGGAAGATCATCCGGATAACTCTGATTTCGAATCCCCTGCTGTCCCAAATCCACTAGTCTCAAAACTAAAGGTGATTGATGAAAAGGAAGGCAAAGATCTAAAGAACAAGCAGAGCTATAGAAATGATAATCCTCAAGCTGCAAAGAAGAGGAAAGGGAAAGGCAAGGCTGGTTCGTCCCCCTCTTAGTTTTTTTATGTTAGCTTCCTATAATATAAAGGGTCTAAATAAATGTCAAACAAAGCTTTTGCTAAGCGACTTATAGCGAGATAATAGAATATCTATTTTGGGCCTTCTTGAAACTCGGGTCAAACAAGCTAAGGCTTCAAAAATTTCCAAGAACATTTGTCATTCTTGGAATTGGGCCTTTAACTATGATACTCATATCAATGGCCGAATCTGGGTTGGATGGAATCCAAATATTTGGAATTTGGATGTTATTTTTGTTTCCTCTCAAGTTATACATTGTAAAGTCCAATCTGTTGATTTGTTTAGTACCACTTTTTTACTCTCTTTTGTTTATGGGCTAAATTCTTATTTGGAAAGAAGGGACTTATGGCATGACTTAATTTCTATATCTTCTCCTATTAGTTGGTGCATGCTGGGGGACTTTAATGTTATAAAGGACCTATCTGAAACAAACAATGAAAATGTTTCTTGGGACATTGGGATGGAAGATTTTAAATCTTGCATAAATTCTGTTGGTATTGATGATATTAGAGGTGTGGGTCCTATGTTTACTTGGTCTAACATGCAGCTTGCTCGGCCGGTGCACAAAAAATTGGATCGTGTTATGGGGAACTCTGGCTGGTTCACTAACTTCAGCATGTCTCATGTCACATATGCCCTCGTGGATTATCCGATCATTCTTTGGTCCTTCTTGATTTGGTAGACGACTTCCTCAATCTAAGCGTCGGTTTCAATTCTTTAATCACATGCTCCTTCTTGAAGGCTTCAAAGAGGTGGTGGGTAATGCTTGGAACACCTACATCTCTGGGAATCCCTTCCATATTTTTTTCGAGAAACTGAAATGTACTAGACATGCTCTGGTGTCCCTAAATCTAACCTCTGGCAATTTAGTGTCTCTCGGTCCGCTTTCATTAAAGAGGCGCACTTAGTCTTGAGACCTTACTCCATGACAACCCCTTGGATACTATTCTTACTGGGAGAGAAAAATCATGTCATCATCAACTCTTGGACCGCCTTGGAAAAGAGGAAATTCTTCTTCAATGAAATCTAGAGCTAAGCTGGGTGGCCTTGGGTGATCGAAACTCTAGCTATTTTGCCAACATAATGAAGAACAGTTGGAACTCTAATAAAATTTTATCCATCATGAACTCGGCCGTGAGTTCTTTAGTGCATGGCCAAAGAAACATTGAAGATGTTGCATGTAGGCTACTTTGACAATCTTTTCAACACTATTGAGGAGCCGTATCCGGGTTTGCAAATTTTGACTCCACTCCTTCTAGTGGTCAAGAATGCACAAGCCATTAAACTGGGAAGCCCATCTCCGATATATAGAAATCCTTGAGGTCCTTAAATCCATGAAGCGAAGCAAAAGTCCAAAATGGGATGGCTTTAATGTCAATTTTTTCCTTAGTTGTTGGGATATAGTGGGTGTGGATTTCCTAAAAGGCACATACTACTTCTTTGGCAATGATGAAGCTAACGAGGGGTTCAACTCGATTGCTCTAGCTCTCATTCCTAAAAGCTCAAATCCTTCTTCCATGTCCGATTTTCGACCTATCTCCCCCTTTGCAACACGATATACAAATGTATTGCCAAAATCCTCTCTAACGAAGCTAAAGGAGGTTCTTCCATCTCTTGTGGACAAAGCACAATCGCTTTTTGTTAAAGGAAGATGCATTAGTGACAATATTCTTCTAGCTCAAGAAATGTTCACTGGCTACCTCCGCACCACAGGTCCCTCTAGATGTGCTCTTAAAATTGATCTTACCAAAGCTTTTGACACGGTTAGATGGGATTTCCTTTTTGACACATTACGAGCTTTCAAATTTCCCTCTCCCTTTATTGGTTGGATTAAAGCATGTATCACCTCTGCCATGTTTTCTGTAAAGATCAATGGATCTCTTGCAGGATTTTTTGGGAGCTCCAGAGGTCTCAGACAAGGAGACCCACTTTCCCCTTTTCTATTTGTTTTGGTTATGGAAATGCTCTCCCTCAAACTGAACAAGGCAACCTCTGTTCACAATTTTCATATCATTGGAAAACCAAAGAATGCAAACTTACTCATCTTTTCTTTGCAGATGACATTATGATTTTCTGTCATGCTTCTCTGCCATCTGTATCTATCATAAACTCTTGCATTCTTTCTTTCTCTTTATACTCTGGGCTCATTCCAAACTCTCACAAAAGTCATTTTTTCCTCTCTAAATCTGAACCCTCTGCTATTAGGGAATTTTCTTCTCTTCTAGGTTTCCAGATTGGAACACTTCCTTCAAAGTTTTTGGGAGTCCCTCTTTTGTCACAAAAACTCTCAAAGGTTGATTGCATTCCTCTCATACATAGGATCACCAACCAGTATAACCTCTTGGACATCAAAGTTCTTTTCTTACTCTGGCGGGGCTCGACTTATCAAAACTACTCTCTTTTCTATACAAGTTTTCTGGAGCTCCCATTTCATTCTTCCGAAAGAGGTTCTCAAAGAAATCCAATCCATCTTATCTCGATTTCTATGGAAAGGGGCAACACTTGGAAAATATGGTGCAAAAGTTGCTTGGGCCAAAATTTCTCTTCCACTAAATGAAGGTGGTCTTGGCATTAAAAGCTTAACGGACTGGAACAAAGCTCTCATTCTACAGCATCTCATTGGCATTATTCAACCTAAATCATCTTCTCTTTGGGTAAACTGGATCAAAGCCACAACTTTAAAACAAAAATCTTTACGGCGATTGGAATCACATTTGCAAGTTCATAGATATGGAAGCGTGTTACGAAACTAAGGCCACTTGCTCTACAAAGACTTGCACTACTGGGTAGGAAATGGTGGGGACACAAACCTTTGGTTCGACCCTGGCTAAATGATACCGCCATCAACCCCTCCAATTATCTTTACATCCCAATACGGGGATCCCTCTCTGGCCACTCTTGCTACCAAATTATCGAGGTAACACTTGGTTTCTTCCTCGGGCAACCATCATGACACAATCATATTACGCCAGGAAAATGGAACATCTCCTCCTCCTACACAAGCAATGAGATAGGATTTTACGGGAAGCTTGTGATACTAAACATATCAAAGCTAATCAAATCTGGAGGCCATCCGTTCAAGGCAAAATGACTCTATCCTTGGTGCTCAATGGTGTGGAACAAATTTCATGTACCACGATTCTCTTTTATCCTTTGGCTTGGCATTCTAAAGAGGCTACCCACCAACTAATAGGACTTGAGTTATTGGGGCTAACATGGAATTGCCCTCTTTGCAACCTTCATCCGGAGACATTTGACCATTTATTTTTTAAATGTGCTTACTCGAGAGAATATTCTTCTTACGACAACAAACCTTGGTAATTGGACTCCTTTTCCAAATTCTTGGGATGCTATTTTGAATTTCTAACAAATTTTCAAGGCTCAAATCTTCAAGGAATATTCTTAGCCTTACGGTGGGCATTTATTTCTACAAAGTCCGGGAGGCTAGGAATAAAAAGCTACACTCTGACACTCTCCCTCTTATGACCAGTCTTGCAAAGGATGTCATTAATATAATTAAGTCTAGGTTATCTACATGTAACTCCTTCATCAAAGCTACAAATAGTCAATTTTTCTGTAATTTGGTTATTACCAACTAGTTGGATTCTGGTTTAGTTCCTAGTATAGTTTCCTCATCTTGGGCATGTCCATAGATGATGTAGCTATATTTTGGGGTCCCCCCCAATGCCTTTGTTTCTTTTTGGTTCCTTCTATACAAACAAATTTAGCAAAAAAAAAAAACAATATGACCGTGTCGCAATACGAGGCTAAATTTGCGGAGTTATCCCGGTTTGCATCCCATTTGGTCGATAATGAGGAGCGAATGACGCGAATGTTTCTAAGAGATTTAAAACCCGATATACGTCAATACCTCATTTCTCACAAACTTTGTTTATATTCAGATGTTGTGAATAGGGCTCGATTATTGGAGCGCGATAATGAGTCAACACAACCAAAAGGCAACGATTTAACAACATGATAATAATCGTCTGCGGTGGCAGCGACCACGCCGGAACAATGATAACAAATCGTGGGGAAATTATCATGCCAAGAATGGTAACCACTTCGGTAGTAATCATGGCCAAGATAATAGGAGTTGAAATTTCAAGAAGAGAAGGTTCAACAACGATGGAAGGACAACAGCACCAACACCCGTTTTCAAGGAAGGAGAACGACCACCAATTGTATGCTTCAAATGCGGAGGGGAGGGACATATCAGTCCAAACTGCGTGATGCAGTCCAAAGAATGTTATAATTTTGGAAAAGAAGGTCACCTAGCCCGATTTTGTTGTGCGCCAAAGTCAAGTCCAGCTGGGACGGTGGCACCAAAGGCGGATACGGACAAAATAAATTCGGTGGTTTCAGGAAGAGCGTTTTTCGTGACTTCTCAAAAAGCGAGTAACCCGAACGAAGTTAGCATGGGTTAGTTAATTATAAATTCTTGCGAAGTCTATACCTTATTAGATATCGGTTCCACCCATTCTTTTATCTCTCTTGTTTGTGCTCAACGTTTAAATTTGACCCCAGAGAAGTTAGACTTTGACTTATTGGTTGAAACTCCGTTAGGAGAAACCTTCATTACATGTGTTATCCATGTCTTGGATGAGAGTCACAGTTTTGAATGATATTTCTATCATTAATAAATTTCTTGACGTATTCTTGAAGACTTCTTAGCTTACCCCTAGAGCGTGAAATTGAATTTTGTATTAACCCCAGTACAAACCCCATTTCTACCCTTAAATATTTCTTCAACCAAAATGAACGAATAATGCGCCAAAGATGTTGGCTCGAGCTATTGAAGATTACGACTATACCATTCAATATTATTGTGGAAGAGCGAACGTGGTAGCTGACGCGTTGAGTAGAAGATCGTATACATTTACGAGTGCGACGTTGTTAACACAAAAACCCATTTCGTATAACTTACAAATGATGAAGATAGAGTTAAAGACTAGAGACCCACGTGAAGATAGCGAATATACGATTAGAATTGACTTTAATCGATAAAGTTAAAGCCGCTCAAACTACACACCTGGAGCTGATGAATATGAAGAAGAAGGTTCAAGAAGGCGTTATTCTAGAAGTAAGAGTCGATGAATAGAGGAAATCTCAACCCTCGATTTAATTGGCCCATTTGAAATCCTCGATCGAGTAGGAACTGTGGCCTATAGAATCGTTTTACCGCCAAGTATGTCGCGTGTTCATAACGTTTTTCACGTATCGATGTTACGTAAATATGTGGATGACCCGAACCACATTATTAAATTAGAACTAGACGAGATAGCAGATGATTTAACGTATGAGGAGATACGTGTTAAAATCTTGGATAAGAAGGATAGTATTCAACACTCAAAGGTTATACCTCAAGAGTTAGAATCGAAATGAAGTCAAGGTATCCTCATCTCTTTGAGATACCGTACGTCATATATAAATTTTGAGGCGAAATTTCATAAGGAGGGAGATTGTGAGACCCCAAATTTTATGAATAAAGATTTAAATTTCTCGAAATATTTTTTTTGAATATTATTGTGTGGATTTGATATAATGTTATAGTTGTGGGTAATATTTACAAATTTTGCAAAGTAAGCAAGTGGTTATATAATATTCGATTGGTAGGGGAATATTCTTTTGTCGGGGAATATTAAATACGGCGCACAATCATTAGTGGACCCCACAACGAAAGTATTGTCGTAGTTAGAAAAGGCGTAATTATCTTTTATAAAAATAACGGCTGAAAGTGTTACCTTTAAAAGCTGTTGAACTACCCGGTAGTAAAAAAAACGATGTCTGGCGTGGTTGTATAGTAGTACACGGTATTGATTATTAATGCTTACGTAAGAAGTCACTCAGTTATACTCAATTATTGCTACAGTAATTGCTGCATCATATCTCTCATATTATTGATTCAATTATTATCACAGTTTCATCTGTATAATATGTTATATTATTAAATCAATAATTGAGATGGCAAAATTATTGATATTATTATTTGCAATATTGACAATGTCTCAGAAGTTACATCGAGGGCGGGGTTGGTCACCAAATTAATGCGCCAATAAGGAAAAATCCTTATCGAAAAGCCCCTCTTTCTCGAAGGACGATTTTGGTTGTTAAATATTGTGAATTATAATATTAATGATGAATAAGTTCGTGTTGATTAAAGATGAAATTGATAGTTCCATTGTATTGGAATTATTAGTGTTGGTGGAAATCGACATTTATTTCGATAATAATTAATGTCTGGAGGTTATATTGACCAATCGGGTAATTAACTGAATAAATGAGCAATTAATTGCTATTGATTCACATGATTATAACTATTGATTCACATGATTGAACTATTGATTCACATTATTTACTATTAGGGGAGGTGGTGCAAGTTTGATAATACTTGCAGGACTAAATTAAAAATGAAGAAACAGAGGAAGGTATTATACTATAATATTTCGAGCCCCAAAACATGCAATTATTGAAACTATATTTTTCTATAAATAGAAGCTCATTCTTCCTTCATTTCTCACCAATTCACTAAAGCTATAGAGCAATTATTCTAAAGAGAAAGAAGAAGAGAAGTCTGCAACCTCACTATTCCAGTATCCAGTTTTCTTTTGAGGTAAGGGGTATTATTTCTTTCGTATTCATGAAGAGAGCTATTGTTATTCATTTCCTTATTATTCTGTTGGAATAAATTGTATACGCGGACTACCATATACATGGTAAAATTCTTCTGTTTTTCCATTCTTTATTATTATGTTGGAATAACCCGTTTATGCGAAGTACCGCATACCTGGTGAAATTCTTCTGTTATTCCATTCTTTATTATTCTGTTGGAATAACCTGTCTGTGCGGTCTATCGCATGCCTGGTGAATTCTGTTGTTATTTCATTTATTATTATTCTGTTAGAATATCTTGCATGTGCGGATTACGCAGGACCTGGTTCCATTCTTTATTATTCTGTTGGAATATCCTGTCTATACGGATTACGCATGACCTGGTTCCATTCTTTATTATTATGTTGGAATATCCTGTCTATGCGGATTACACATGGCCTGGTTCCATTCTTTGTTATTATGTTGGGAATAATCTGTCTGTGCGGTCTATCACATGCATGGTGAATTCTTCTGTTATTCCATTCTTTATTATTCTATTGGAATAACCTGTCTATGTGGATTATCGCATGCATGGTGAATGATCCTTCGTATTCATTCTTTATTAAATTGTGGAAATGATCCGCTCACGTGGATTACCGCAGCGGTGAAAATCCATTTGCAGTTTCATATATTCTATTATACTTGTATGAGATATCATTTCTTTTGTACTCGTCATGGAATATCATTTTCTTTGGTATTTTTTTACGAGTTACTATTCACGGGTTACTATTCACCCGAATATTATTCACTCGGGTATTCGTGATACTTTTCATGTTGGGTACTATTCATAGGGTATTATTCCTAAAGTACTATTCACGGGATACTATTTACCCAAAAAATATATTTCTTTTCTGTTCAAATTATTTTTGATACATGAATATTATTCTTGAATTTTACTCTACAAAGCAGTATCGTGTTGACAATTTGGACGTTATTGATTTCTAGATAAATTAAATTATAAATCTTTAAAATTTATCCTTGAACTTGTTTTATTGAATTATTATGTCATTGTCATCATCCCCATGCTTATATTATGATGAAAATCATCTTTGGCTTACGTGCATAGATGGACTTGGTATGATTATGACCGAGGATTGACCGGTATAATCATGACCGTAATGTGACGAATGATGTGGTAAAAGTCCTCATTGGCCCGTAGTTTATTAATGGAATGAGTTGTTGGTATGATTATGACCGTGGATTATTCCATTGTAATCATGACCATTGATGATTACATGAATATCCTTGGCCGTAGTGCGTGGATGATTCGATTTTATTTAATGTTTGAGTCTCAAACGATAAAAGTGATGAAAACCTTTAAATCATAGAAGATAGTAGATTTTATGCTCTACTTGACTCTCCTAATGGATTGCTTATTTCATTGCAGCTTGTTGATCTAAAACTTGTTGTCTATTGTATTCTATCATTTGTTATCTTTGTTGAAGGCTAAGGACAATTTATTCTACATTATCTTAGTCATAATATTTCTTACTGGGCTAGTTGAGCTCACCCTTTCTTTCATTGTTCTCTTCAATAAATGAGAATATAGCTGGGACGAGTCGGGGAATGGAGTGATGGTCCAGGATAAATGGCTTTAGTAGTCCTCACTATTCTACGGAATAATGTGATAATAATTGTAATCAGGACACCATTGAGTGTGGATATTGTCTAGATGACAATATTCTTGTTTAAACTCTCAGCTATGTTTTGTCGTATTTTTACACGACTGTTGTATAATTAAGTTGTATTTGAATTTATGTACCATGTATCTGGCGACTCAAGATTGGTGATGTATACCTATTTTGGAGGCGTCACAACTCCCACCTTGGTTATTATTTTTGTTGTTGTTATTTTCCCATTTCCTCTTTTCGGAGTTACTTCCTCCGCTGCTACTCCCTCCACGATGCTCACTACCAGCGTTCTTATTCTTCTTCTCCTTATGATATAGACTCAAGGCCTCACTGCCTCCTTCCGCAATGATTGCCTTTTCCAACAATGTTGTAAAGGAATCAATCTGTAAGACCGATACCTTATTATACAACCACGGCTTCAACCCTTGCTCAAAACATCTCGCCTTCCTTTCCTCATCCACAACTTGGTGCTCTGCAAATCGCACTAGTTCATTGAACTTAGCTGCGTATTGTGCCACCGTCATATCACATTGTTTCAACTCTAGGAATTTCACTTCCATCCTACACTTCATACTTTTCGGAAAATAATTATCGAAAAATAGCGTCGTAAACCGCTACTATGTTATCGTTCCTTCCCCCGCTCTCTGCTGATTAGTTTCCCACCAATAGTTCGCTTCGCCCCTTATCATGTATGTGGAAAATACTGTCTTCTAGTCTTTACCCACGCGAGCTATAGTGAAGGCCTTCTCGATCTCCTTTATCTAGGTTTGCGCAACTATCGGGTCAATGGTTCCCGCGAACTCTGGGGGTCCTACACTCTTAAAATCTTTGAAGGTTGTTACTGGGACAGCTTGGGGAACGGGTGGTACGGGTTCGTTTCTTCCCCTCAGAGCTTCTCCTTATAAATCTACCAGTCTTTGTATCGGATCTACAGGACCTCTCTCATCATTAACTGACTCTTCTAGGACAATTATTCTACGTCTGGGCGGCATTTTTTGCATCACAAAATTTTCATTTTATTATCTAATTATCATATTTAGACATTCTTAATAGAAAAGAACTATAGGTTTATAACACGTTTCTGAAATAAGATCATTTATATTCATATGCCAAATGGTTACATTACATGTTCTTTTCTAGCATACTGCTATAAATGATAACACATATCCCCTACTATCATAAAAGACGGGGACATACAAACTTACTACCCCTCTAACACTTCTCAGAAATTTGGAGGTTTACCACTATCTCACATCTTACACAAAGGATTAAGATTACAACAACATATTAATAACACATAAATAAAAATACTACACTACTAAGCTCTTCCCTCTAGACTCAATCTAACATCCCATGCTCAATGGCGCTCTGATATTCCTTCTGTGTGAGGTGCACCACCATGTCTCGGCTTATGGTATGTCGGGTCTGTCCTTGCTCAGCTGGGTAGTGATGTACCCCATCGATCAATCTCTCTATGGCCGTGCATAGGGCATAGCCCATCTTGTTCATCTTCCTCCTCTTGCACCGCACCTCATCCTCTAGGTCATCTGCCCTATCATTGGCTTCCTCCCACTTCTCCTCGAAGTGAATCCTTTCCATCACCTCCATTTCTAACTGAGTTCGGAGAGCCTCCTTCTCCGCCCTCTCACTCAAAACCTTCTGCACCAATTCCTCTAGCTTTCTTGCCACCTCAACATTCCTCGCCACCGCTCGGTGAAACAAAGCTCCCATCTAGATCACTGCCTCTTTACGATGAGCAATTTCTACCTCCATCTCCTGCATCACTAGTTGCCTCTGATGGTCCTCGTCCTTCAACTTCTGGAACGCAGACTCCCTGATGAGTGAGATTTATACCCATGAATTGAGTGCGTTTGAGCTTAATCTTTTGGAAGTTTTTAAGTGTTTGTGTCTATTCATGCATGTTTTATGTTATTTTGTAGGAATTGGGATAAACGTTACTTGGATCGACGTTTGGGGTGGCTAGATTCGCGTTTTCGGCTTGCCATTTACATATCAGTCACTTCAGGGCCAATTTTAACATTTCTCTGGACCTTATTTTGGCAAACTCAAAGAATGAAAGCTGTAGATCTACGTCTCCTCTTTCCGGAACATCTTGAATCATCAAAATTGAAATTCGGACGAAGAAGTTTTGGTCATTTTCCCAAAGGACATTGGAGCAGAAAATTTCTAGACATGAGGCCAGCACCGGAGCACCCAAACAAGGCCTATGCCCAGCGTCGGGGCGCTAGAATGCAGACGTGCGATTAGTTGTCGTGCTTGATGCGTGGCATACTGGGAAGGATTGGTCAAGCTTAGACGCATTTTGGGGCAAATTTTGACACTTTTTTGACTCCAAATTGGATTGGGTTTGTTCGTAAGCTAAAAATTGGACTTGTAACCTATAAATACATGATGTAAGGCATGAAATAAAGGGAAATTACATAGATTAGATTAGAGATACACTCTTTTAGATTAGGATATTCATTCATAACTGAGGTCTAATCAGGAATCAAGAGAGATTTTGTGGAGAAGAATTCCAATTGAAGATTAAAGCTTGGGAGATTTTCTTTAAGAGTTTCTTCTTCTTCTTATTTTTAATTGTGTAATTCTTTCAAGATGATTTTCATGAGATTCTTGGTTTTATTTTTCATTATGAACTAACTCTTTTATTAAGACTACAAATTAAACCTTTTATGTCTATGAATTAATTATTTCATTTAGTCCAATTATTCATGCCAAGGTGAATTGTTTATCATGTCTTGTGCGTATTGATTAGTCATTTGGCCAGTAATTACCGTGTTACTCTAGAAGGATTCAGAAGATGAAATTTAGGGTTAGAACTGGGCATGATAACATGTATGCTTGATTATTTGCATGAGACGAATAATTAGGGTCGTGAATTGAATAGGAATATTTGTTCACTGCATGTAACAAATTGGGAATTGGAACTTAATGGGTTTAATTTAATTATTTTGCATAGGAGTATCGCAAGATTGATTGAATTGAATAAAAGTTAATTGATCACTTGGGAAAGGACTTTTAACACTTAGAATTCATGTTAACAATTCATTAGACATAATAATTGGATTAGTTGGATAATTAGTTTGAAGTACATAAATTTGGGATATTGTAGTCTTAACCTTTATTTATGTGAATTCATTCATCGAGTCTTAATCATTATTTATTTTAATTAATTTTAGAGTAATCTAGTTTTAATTGATTAATTTAGTTTTCTTAATTAGAAAAATCACACTTTACAATTGTTTAAATAAAATTGATTTGGTTAAGAGTTAGTACTTGGTAATTTTTATTACATAATTCCTCGTGGGAACGATACTTTTCTTATCACTTTATTACTTGTTGACCGTGTATACTTGCACATATTCATTGATTGCGAAATCGATCAACAAGTTTTTGGCGCCGTTGCCGGGGAATTAGTTTAATAATTTTGCCAATATTAATTTTTATCAAATTAGTTTTAATTTAAATGTTTTTTTTATTATTTTCTTTAATTCTCTTTCTATTTTTTTTCTTTCTATTCAGGTACCATGTCAGAATTTAATTATCAATAGTCATATACGAGAATGACTCAACCAAGGGGAACGAAGATTTATGGACTCACGATAGTACTTTCTGCATTATCAGCACAAATTGAGACACTTTCGAGGACGTTAGACGCTTTTGCAGCACAACGTCGTCAAAGTGTGGCGGTTACTTGTGATTATTGTGATGGAAATCATATGAGTCATCAATGCGCCATCAGTTTCGAGCCAGTACATTATGGTGGTGATTACCCCAACAATTATATCTATCCCAACAACTATCATCAGGATTGGGGGTATCACCTAGATTTTTCATGGAGCCATACTCATCAAGATCAATTTTATGCTCTAAGTTCAATATACCCACCGAATTTCTCGTGTCCACCTCCACTACAACAAGAGGAACATTCAAATTTGGAGGAAATTTTGTCCAAGTTCATAGCTTCAAGTGAGGAGAGGAGGATTAATCAAGAGATATCGAGTCAAAATTTTGCGAACCAGATGGAACAACTTCTTAATGCCTCGATCATTTGTCCTCAATACACTTGTCCCTATGACATAGATTCCGAGACTGATGGTGAGCCCTGACAAAATCTACAACCGGATGTGCCAAAAGATATAGATGTTGAAAGAGAGGAGACACTTGGGGACCAAGAAAAGGAGATCGGCAAAGATCTAACTTTGAGTACCAACGAAGATGAGCCGATTTTGATAGTGTCCCATGTACCTTCTCCACAAAAGGTCAAGGAGCCATGCAGTTTTGCAAGACCGTGTCCAATTGGCCAGGCAGTTTTGGGATGAGAAAGGGTAGATAAAAGAAGACCCTGTTGTGTTTGACAAGCTTCCATGCTACAATTTGATCACAAACATAATGGGGAAAGCACCTAGTGGTTTGTCATACTTAATAGGGATCCTATCTGGAAAGATCATGTGACGAACGAGATTTTTGTAAATTAATTTTAATATTTATTGAATTAAATAAATATTTTTCGATGATTTAATTATTGGATTACATAATTATTTGATGCAATTGTGGTAGATTAATTTAATTATGTGTTACATTTATTAAATTAATGTAGAGAATAATTATTATTCAAATATGTAATTATGTGAGCTTATCGAATTAAATGAAATATTTAATTAAGCATGATGTTATTTAATTAATTTAATTATTAATTAGAGAGTTAATAATTTGACATTATTTATTAATGAGAGAATTAATAATGTGACTATGTGAAATTATGAGAAATTATTATATTTTATTTAAAATAAATTAAATAAGATATTGATTTATTTTATGAAGGAGTGTGACATTAATTAAACTATATGATAAAGTTTTATTAAATTAAATGTTTTTTTAAATCTATTTTGCTAGCCAAACAAGGCCCTATGGGGAGTTGGAGCGATTACCCATTATTGGGTTAAGCTCGACCACTTCCAGTCGTCGATTCTCTTATTATATCATACGTCTTCTTTTCTTTCTTCATTTTTCCTAAGTCTAGAAAAGTAGAAAGCAAGAGAGTTTGAGAGAGAGATTGAGAAGTGTTGAGAAAGAATTTTGATTGAAGAAGAGTTGAGAAGAAATTATTCCCTACTAATCTATACTTATTCTCGAGGGTAATCTCCTCTTCCCAAATTCTAAATTTCACGTCATTAGTTTTTATAAAATGGCTTTCATACATTTTGTAAAATCTCGTAATTGAGAAAGGGTTTGATTATGAGTTTATATATGGGTTAAGATGTATCAAATCGTATTTGATTATATATATATTATGTGAATTATCATGTCATCAATTTCATAATACTATGAATTGCTATTTGAAAAATTTACAGAGTATGGGTTTTGGCCTTATGGCCTTTATCGTGATATTTTATGTATTGATCGTATGTTATCCCTAAATTTTACACTCGTATATTATTATGCATGTTGATACGAAGAGACCAAAGTTTAAATAAACGGATTCGGTGTTATAACGAATCTGTAGTGACAATTTTCATGTTTTATTTTCAAAACCTTCAAGAACATCAAGAACAGTGAAAGTAAATGTGTTGATTTTGCAAATTATGTGTTGTAACTTGTTAAAAATCATGCTAGATGGGTTAAGTAATGATTATATATGTATTACAATGATTGGGTAAGTCTAAATTCGTGTAAAAATAACTAATTGGAAGTTATGACCATATTCATGTATAATTTTACGTGTGATTGATTTTTGGCCTAATTTGGCCTTGTTATGTTCATGACTCGCAGAATCACATAAATCGCAGAAAATGAGCTCAGGTAATCTCAAGCCCCATGATTGTTACTAAACTAAATTACCAGCCTTATTGAATCAAAAAAATTAAAAAATAAAAATAAATAAATAAATAAATAAAATAAAAATAAATAAATAAAATAAAAAATAAATATTTGATGAAAATTATTATTAAAATATTTATAAAATAAATTAAATATTTTAATTGAGGTATTTATGGAATAAAATAAATATTCGATGAAAATTATTATTAAAATATTTATAAAATAAATTAAATGTTTAATTAAGATATTTATGGAATAAAATAAATATTCGATGAAAATTATTATTAAAATATTTATAAAATAAATTAAATATTTTAATTGAGATATTATGGAATAAAATAAATATTCGATGAAAATTATATTAAAATATTTATAAAATAAATTAAATATTTTAATTGAGATATTTATGGAATAAAATAAATATTCGATGAAAATTATTATTAAAATATTTATAAAATAAAGTAAATATTTTAATTGAGATATTTATGGAATAAAATAAACATTCGATGTAAATTGTTATGAAATAATTTATTCGAAAGTGTAATAATAAGTAAGAGAATGAAAATATTCTAATTTAATTGAGTAATTAAATTAGAAGGGTAATGATTTGTTAAATAAAGTGGAGTTTATATTAAATAATTAAGTGAAAATATAACTAATGAATGTCGTGAATACATATGGTATGTGTGTAGGATTTGTGGTGAATTCAAGTAAGTAATCGTTTAGCATACGCATGCGAGGCAAGTTCCTAACCCTACTTGTCATTATTGTTCAAGTTATTAGTTACCTCGAGTAAATTATCATTACTATTATTCAAGTTCAATTGTTATATTAAAGATTTATTATCTTTTCAAGCATTATACAATAATTGTTCTATTGTATACTACTTGAGATTATTATTCAAATTGAATATCATTATTGTTGAACCTTATTAGACTAGTGAACTTTATTGATTCAACTAGTCCTTAGTTGATGAACGCTCTAAATTTCGTAAACCCTTATTGAATTATCCAAACCAAACTTCCTTTCAGTGCGGACTCGAATGTCAAATGAGATGAACAACCACGTAAAGGAATTTACTTATGCGTTAGCGTTAAGATATTATACGCGATGTGATGGTACTAAGGGCCGATCCCCCTAAATACGATGGAAGAAAGGTCCATAGTCTTATAACTGTTAAAGGTTTCAAGTATAATCCTTGTTAACCTAGGACATAGTTTAAGGTCTTATGACCCTCAGAATTCTTTTGATTCTTGTTATTCATTCTTGATTCAAAAGTTGAGCTTTTATTCAGATGTCTTTGATTCACTCGCATGTTATTATACTGTTATTTCATTGTTATACTTGTGGGCAATAGTGCTCACTCTTGCTTTATAATAACATTGCAGTTAAGAACGAAAGAACTGACGAACCTTCCACTAGTAAAGGCAAGGGCAAAGTTAGCAAGTGTTGAAGACTTGTTATTTTATTTGATGATGTATTTATGTTAGACTTGAGTTAATGATGTTGTTTAAGACTTATTGTTTATATTTCCGCACAGATGTTTAAGGTTAGTTCAACCTGGGATTATGTTTATGATTCAGATGTTGTAACCCTATAAGGGGAAGATTTTTATTTCTATCTATTGCATGGTTTGCATTTATTATGGGTAGATAGATAGATGATATTTGTACAATGAACACCAAATCCTGTGGAATCGAAGTACCGGATTTGGGGGGTGTCACAAGTTAAGTATATCAAAGGCATGAGGTTTATGAACCTTAGGTGGGGAACAACCTTAGGTAGTAAGCCTTATAGAAAGAAGATAGTGATGGAAAACTCTTATCGAGTTATAAGAAATGAATTTATGTAATTCATTGAAGATAATAAAAGACCTTATGTGTTTATGTGTTAAAGTATCGTTAGATGATACGACTTAGTAACTAAAACTTAAAATTTTGTTGTCGGGATGTCGAATATTGGAGAAGCTAGTCAAGTCGGGGAGGAAGAACCCCGTGTACCTATAGTACCAAGCAGGAGGAGCCCGAGACATTCATGTCGTTAGGGGAAGCGGTACAGTGAGAGGGAGTCATCTCCATTGATCACCGTTGTTGGTCAGGAGCATGAGCCCGAGACTGATCCTAAGGAGGATCCAGAGGAGGAATTTGTTGAGGAAGAGGAAGAGGTAGAAGAATAGTTACCACGGTACACCGTTGATGCGGAGATGTATGACACGTTATACGATCGTAACGTGGAGTTACGAGACGAGGTCCAGGATTTGACTGAGCGAGTGGTTATTCAGCATATTACTCTAGGGGAGAAGGAGAGGGAGATTTCGACTCTTCACTCTCGACTGGCAAATGTGGAATGGGATTTGGTCCATGAGAAGGGACAAGCGAAGATAAGACCGAGGAGATAGAAAAGTCAAGAAGGAATCAAGGAAACCTCCAAGAAAGCCCGAACATAGCGAGAAGAGGGATGGGTAAGAGAATCGCGTCGAGCTGATCGTGCAGAAGATGATAGTCGTTCAAAGAAGGCAAAGCTTGAAGAGACATATTCTACACTTAATCATGCAATGGATGAGGCCCAAGATCGAGTTTTGAGGTACCCCATTCAGTTCGAAGGACTTCCATCGTATATGCTGGATCGCAGGACGATGTCTCGTATCATAGATGAGGAGCGTGGCAAGGCTATTCAGCACCTTGACAGACAGTGATAGAATTTGTTTAATTATGTGAAAGACTTAATTAGTTTTTATATGTAAATTCTGACGTGTTTATGAACGAAAGAATATTTGAATGTTTTAAATCCTGTGGATTCTTTATTCCAGGATAGTTGATGTAAATAGCAGTTATGCTATCGTTTAATGTTAAAACTTTGATTTGAATGCAAATATATCAAGTTGTTTGAGATGATGTGTTAAGTGATATGTTAAATTGTTGAGTAATGCCTTAACTATTTAGAGAAATAAATAAAGTTCTAATAAAGCGTTTATTTAACAGAAAAATGCCGCCAAGGAGAAGACAACAACATCAACCGGCTCAGGAAGAGTCAACCAATAATAACAATTATGCCAACGCTAATCTCTAAAGCAAGTTGGTGAACTTCTTATTTGGAGCCATGAATAACCAACCTCAAGCTCCACCAAACACAATGTTTAAGGACTTCATGCGGTGGGACCTTAAAGTTCAAAGGTTCCAGGAATCAATCGAGGCTCAAATGTGGATTATGGAAATGGAGAAGGTTTTCGATGTTGCTAGGGTTAGAAGACCGTAAGACCGCTTTTACAACGTTTATGTCAAGTGCGAGGCTAGCTCATGGTGGCAAGCAAACAAAGTGCGAGGAGGTGAAGGTATAATTACGTGGGAGAGATTTAAAGAGATGTTTTTGAAATGTATTTCCCAACTAGTTCACAGAACCAGATGGAGGTTCAATTTCTAGAGTTGAAGCAGGGAAATATGAGCGTGCCTGACTATGCGGCTAAATTCAACGAATTGGCAAGGTTTGCCCGTATCAAGTTCACACGGATGAGAGGAAGGCGAGACGGTTTGAGCAAGGACTAAAGCCTTGGGTGTACAGCAAGGTATCAATGTTTGACTAAACACGTTTCTTTGGAGTCTTTGGAAAAGGCCATCCTCATTTGAAGGAGGAAGCGTCAAGTGACCAAGTACAATCAAGATCAAAAGAAGAAGAAGAGTGAAGGTGAAGGAAATAATAAGGTCGATTGGAAGTGGTACAGAGGTGGAAATTTCAATCGGAAGAAAAGGTGGAACGACATGACTCATCATCGGGGAATCGCAAGGTAGTCGGAAGAAAAGAATCGGCGCGATGCCCGACTTCATGGAAAGCCCATCTGGGAGTTTGTATGAAAGGAAAGGAGTGTGCTACAATTGTGGACATGAAGGCCACATAGCACCAAACCTGTCTAAACCCAAAGAAGGGTGCTTGTTTTACTTGTGGTTGAAGGACCATCGGCAAGAGATTGTCCCAAGAAGGGATCGGGAGGGTCGGGGATCGGAGGAAAGCGGGAAATAATAGTGGAAATGCTTAACCATCAGGACCAACCGCAACAAACCTGATCAACCCACCGAACTTTCAATATGACGGTCACGGATACAATCCAGTCTCGTGATGTGGTGTCAGGTATCATTTCGATCAATAAAATTAATGCTTATGTTTTATTTGATTCAGGTGCTACTTGTTCCTTTATATCCGAAGACTTTGCTAATAGTTTAGATTTGCGTATGGATGAGTTGGAATATCCCATGAATATAGAAATTGCGAATAGAGAGATAATTCCTGTTAAGTACGTAATTAAGAACTGTAGAGTGGATATTAAGGGTAATATCATGAACGTAGATCTTATCCCTATTTGACTTGGGGAATTTGACGTTATTTTGGGAATGGACTGGTTATTCAATTACGGGTCAGAATTGATTACCAAAGAAGCGTATTAACCTTATGACTCATCAAAGGTTGTATTTTATGGTAGCAAGTCACTGAACAAGCGAGTTATCGGCGATGATGCGCAGCCGAAGTTATTGAGACAAGTGTGTAGGATACTTAGCTTACATAGTCGATAGTCGAAAAGAGAATCCGAAGGTAGAAGAAATACTGGGTGTGAGGGACTTCATGGCGTATTTCCAGACGATTTACCAGGACTTCCACCAGATAGAGAGGTAGATTTTGTAATCGATTTGGCGCCCGGAAATGCTCTAATATCGAAGGCACCATGCCGAATGGCACCAGTAGAGATGAAGAAATTAATGGTATAACTACAAGAATTATTGGACAAGAAGTACATTCAACCGAAGCGACGCCGTGGGAAGCCGCCGGTGTTGTTTGTGAAAAGAAGGATGGATCGATGCGACTCTGCATTGACTACAGAGAACTTAATAAGGTCACGATTAAGAACAGATATCCATTACCGAGGATCGACGACCTGTTTGATCAATTGAAGGGAGCGAGATACTTTTCCGAGATAGACTTGAGAACCGGTTATCATCAATTGAAGGTGAGGCCGGAGGATGTACCAAAGACTGTGTTCAGAACGCGATACGGTCACTACAAATTTTTAGTAATGTCGTTTGGTCTTACGAATGCTCTTGTAGCATTTATGGGACTAATGAATGGTGTGTTCAAGCCGTTTTTGGACAAGTTCGTAGTGGTATTTATAGATGACATTTTGGTCTATTCGAAAACCAAAGAAGAACACGAAGAGCATTTGAGATTAACGTTGGAAGTATTGAGAAGGGAAAAGTTGTATGCCAAGTTTTGAAATGCTAATTTTGGATTGAACGAGTGAAATTTCTTGGGCGCGTGATCGATAAAAGCGAATTTCGGTAGATCCATCCAAAGTCGGGCCGTGATTAATCGGGATCAATGAGAGGACACCGTCGAAGTCTGAAGTTTTCTTGGATTGATGAGGATATTATAGAAGGTTCATACAAGACTTTTCTAAGATCGCCACTTCGTTAATGAATTTAACTCGAAAAGTTGTGGAAATTTGTTTGGACGGATAAGTGTGAGGAAAGTTTTCAAGAATTGAAGAAGAGGTTGAGTACTGACCTGTGTTATCTCTTAGGATGATACAGAAATTTTGTTGTTTATAGTGATGCATCGCATAAAGGACTTAGGCGTGTCTTCGATGCAAAATGGCAAAGTCATTGCGTATGCATCACTTAACGATTGAAGGATTACGAGAAGGGATATCCCACCCATGACTTGGAGTTAGTCGTAGTTGTTTTTTGCTTTGAAAATTTGGAGGCACTATCTCTACGGGAGAAGTGTGAAATATATACCGGACCATAAGAGTTCCAAATATATTTTCACCATGAAGGACTTGAATATCGTCAAAGAAGGTGGTTGGAGTTAATTAAGGACTACATTTGTGAGATTTTATACCATCGGGTAAGGCGAATGTGGTTCTTGAGCGCCTTAAGTAGAAAGGGTCGTGAGAAATTGATGATGTTAATCGCTTCAGAGGAGCTAATTACGTAAATAGAGAAACCGAGTTGGAAGTGAAGTATCCTATGGAGATTGATGAGAAGCTATTTCGGATGCAATGCGTACAACTCTACTAGATAAAGTAAAGGAGGCTCACTTGGGATGAAGAATATAAAAGGTGACAAAGAAGATATCTCAAGGAACCGAACCAAGATTTAAGATGGATAAGGAAGGAATACTTTGAGATTTGAAAATAGAATCTGGATTCCGCCAAAGACAAGAAATTAAGGAAGAAATTATGAGTGAGGCTCATAGTTCAAGATATTCGATTCACCTGTGTAGTACAAAGATGTATCAAGATCTTGACAACATTTCGGTGGTCGAATTTGAAATCGATGTTGCAGAATGTGTTGCCAAGTGTCGACACCGCCGGAAAGTAAAAAGCGTAACATCGAGACCGAGTGGATTGCTACAACCGTTAGAAATCCCGTAATGGAAATGGGAACATATTACAATGGACTTCGTGGTTGGCCTTCCGACGACTCAAAAAAGGCTACGACGCAAAGATGGGTTATCGCCGACCGATCGATTTAAATCCGCACACTTCCTTCCAATCAAAATCGATTCAACTTAGATCGGTTGGCAAGGTTATATGTGAAAGAGATTGTTTTGAGACACGGAGTGCCGGTGTCAATTGTTTCGATAGAGATCCGCTTCACATCAAATTTCTAAACGTCTTCAGAATGCATGGGTACGCAATTGCGAATGAGTCTGATGTTTACCACCCTCAAGCACATTTTGACAGAGTGAGAGAACGATTCAAACATTAGAAGATATGCCGAGAGCACGTGTGATGGACTTTAAAGGAAATTGGGATGATCACCTCACCGTTAGTAGAGTTCGGCCACAACAACGATTACCACGCTAGTATTGGCATGCCTACCACGCGTTATCTACAGAAAGTCAGAGAACTCCGCTTTCGGGATGAAGTTGGTGAAAGACAATTGCTAGGGCGTAATTGGTACATGCATTGGCAGAGAATAGTCAAAGTGATCCGAGCACACATCGGTAGCGGCTCAAGATCGACAGAAGAAATACGCCGATCCACATCGTAAATATATCGAGTTTGAATCGGTAGTTATGTTTTCTTGAAGGTCTCTCCACGGAAGGGAAGATCGAGTTAGGAAGAAAGAGAAATTGAGCCCAAGATTTATTGGACCCTTTGAGAAGAATAGGAGAAGTTGCATGCAGGTAGCCTTTTACCTCCATCACTCGAGAATGTCCACAACGTATTCCATGTTTTTCAGATTATGACCATACAAAGCCGATTACAAGCATGTAATTGAATACGAACCCCTGCATTTTGAGAAAGACTTGTCTTCTGAAGAAATTCTGTCAAATTATCGGCCAAAAAAAGAACAAGTTCTCGTAAATAAAGTTATACCTTACATTAAGGTAATTTGGAGGAACCACAATGTCAAGAAGCTTATATGGGAACTCAAGAGAATATGATGAAGAATTACCCTCATTTATTTACTTAAATTTATGTAAAGCGATTCCGGGGATGTAATCTTTGTAAGAGAGGAGAGAATGTAATTCGTCAAATTTATTGAGTCGTGATTCGAGAGGACGTAATCCTTTTAAGGGGAAAGATGTGATGAACGAGATTTTTGTAAATTAATTTTAATATTTATTGAATTAAATAAATATTTTTCGATGATTTAATTATTGGATTAAATAATTATTTGATGCAATTGTGGTAGATTAATTTAATTATGTGTTACATTTATTAAATTAATGTAGAGAATAATTATTATTCAAATATGTAATTATGTGAGCTTATCGAATTAAATGAAATATTTAATTAAGCATGATGTTATTTAATTAATTTAATTATTAATTAGAGAGTTAATAATTTGACATTATTTATTAATGAGAGAATTAATAATGTGACTATGTGAAATTATGAGAAATTATTATATTTTATTTAAAATAAATTAAATAAGATATTGATTTATTTTATGAAGGAGTGTGACATTAATTAAACTATATGATAAAGTTTTATTAAATTAAATGTTTTTTTAAATCTATTTTTGCTAGCCAAACAAGGCCCTATGGGGAGTTGGAGCAGATTATCCATTATTGGGTTAATCGACCACCAAAGGCGTCGCTTCTCTTATTATATCATACGCCTTCTTTTCTTTCTTCATTTTTTCTAAGTCTAGAAAAGTAGAAACAGAGAGAGTTTCGAGAGAGAGATTGAGAAGTGTTGAGAAAGAATTTTGATTGAAGAAGAGTTGAGAAGAAATTATTCCCTACTAATCTATACTTATTCTCAGGGTAATCTCCTCTTCCCAAATTCTAAATTTCACGTCATTAGTTTTTATAAAAATGGCTTTCATACATTTTGTAAAATCTCTGTAATTGAGAAAGGGTTTGATTATGAGTTTACTTATGCGTTAGCGTTAAGATATTGTGCACAATATGGTACTAAGGGCTGATCCCCCTAAGTACGAGAAGAAAGGTCCATAGTCTTATGACTGTTAAAGGTTTCAAGTATAATCCTTGTTAACCTAGGACATAGTTCAAGGTCTTATGACCCTCGTAATTCTTTTTTGATTCTTGTTATTCATTCTTGATTCAAAAGTTGAGCTTTTATTCGGATGTCTTTGATTCACTCGCATGTTATTATAATCGTTATTTCATTGTTATACTTGTGGGCAATAGTGCTCACTCTTGCTTTATAATAACATTGTAGCTTAAGAACGAAAAGAATCATTTAACCTTCCACTAAGTAAAGGCAAGGGCAAAGTTAGCAAGTGTTGAAGACTTGTTATTTTATTTGATGATGTATTTATGTTAGACTTGAGTTAATAATGTTGTTTAAGACTTATTGTTTATATTTCCGCACAGATGTTTAAGGTTAGTTCAACCTGGGATTATGTTTATGATTCAGATGTTGTAACCCTATAAGGGAAAGATTTTTATTTCTATCTATTGCATGGTTTGCATTTATTATGGGTAGATAGATAGATGATATTTGTACAGTGAACACCAAATCCCGTGGAATCGAAGTACCCGGATTTGGGGGTGTCACAGATCATGCTAGGTGACTTAGATTTAATGGCCATTATTAATGGGAATCTCCCAAAAGAGACATTACTTCTGATGGATGTAGGGTTCCTCAATTTTCGTAGAGGAATTGGATAGAGAATTGAAGAAGATAGGCTGAGACTATAAAACAAGCGCTTATTGGGAGGCAACCTAAGTTTAATTTTTATTTTTAGTTTTTATTAGGTTTTATATTAGTAGTTTTGAATTTGCATTTATTTAGAATTTAATAAAATTATTTCTATCATGGTTTACAGGTTATTCAAGTCAAATTCAAGTGTGGTGCCCAATTTGTTCCATGTGCCTAGCCTATTCTCCAAACTTAGTGGACAAGGAGGAAGATTGCTATATTTTCAGGGAAGTCCTTTGCTTTAATTTTTTCTATTTTAGCCATTGAGGAAAATGTCTAGTTTAAGTTTGGGGGCATTTTAGTGTCGTATTGCATATAGTTAGTAATTTGCATTATAGTTCGTTATTTTTACGTGTTAGCATTGTGTTTTTGCATTTAGTGTGCATATAATACATGGTAGTTAATTGCATATGCATATATGTGGTGCATTAGTATATGTTCATGAAGTATAATTTTTTTTAGGCAATAGATTGGTTTGAATTTAGCTCGGCCTATGATAAGATTGATATAATTGTTAACTTGAACAGTATTGATAATTGATGATGAGTTCTAATTTTAATCATGATGATAATCTTAGCCTGTCTGAAACTTATGTAACCGGTTAGCACTTAAAGTTTAACTGTTTTAATCCACTTGGTTCAAGGGTTTCATAATTTGTTTCTGAGGAAAAATCTTGGTTAAAATTTAAGGAAATTAGTGAACTGGCGATAAAGGTTGGAATGACGTAAAAGCTTGAGTTTGGGAGAATCTATGGGGTATATATATATACAAAATGAAAATGAAAAAAAAGAAATTATGAAAAGAAAAAACTAGAAAAACTAGAAAATGAATAAAAAAATGAATAAACACCATGGCATGCTTGTCTAGTTTTGTGGCATTTGTTACTTGAGTAAGTAAGCCCGAGGGGATTGTATTTACACCTAGCTCTCTAAGGTTTTAATGGCTTGGGAGTCGTTGGTCGAAAGCTCGTTAAGGTAGCATTGAAAAGCCTAAGGAAATAAGACATTGCACAGCCATGAGAATAAAAAAAAATGAATAAAACACGAGAAAGAGCAAAAATGCCCTCGTGATTGTATAAAAGTAGAAATAAATCCTGTATTTACCCTTAGACTTGGTAATTGCTTAGTTTTAACCGGAGTTGTCATGTTCACAAAAGTAATTGAATTGGAACTGAAATTTTCCTTCTAAGAAGTTTGTTATGTGATTATCATGAACTGTGGTTGGTTAGAATGGTTAACAAGCACACACACAAAACATGGGTGATGACTGGTTTGGATTGACTAATTGGTTAAAGTTATGGATTTTGACATGATTGGATATATTGTTTGAGTGTCGATGGTATCTTTGAGGCCTGTTGATATATCATACTGATTTATTGCTGGGTTCGTAGGTATATTAGGAAGTAGATCATGCATATGCATTCATGTAGTTGAGTTCGGTTGTTTATTTTTAGTTCTTTTGTATTTTGCGTGAGGACAAACAAATGTTTAAGTTTTGGGTTATTTGATGAGTGAGTTTTATACCCATGAATTGAGTGTGTTTGAGCTTAATCTTTTGGAAGTTTTTAAGTATTTGTGTCTATTCATGCATGTTTTATGTTGTTTTGTAGGAATTGGGAAAAAAGTTACTTGGATCGACGTTTGGGGTGGCTAGATTTACATTTTCGGCTTGCCATTTACATAAAAGTCATTTCAGGGCCAATTTCAACATTACTCCGAACCTTATTTTCGAAAACTCAAAGAATGAAAGTTGTAGATCTACGTCTCCTCTTTTCGGAACATCTTTAATCATCAAAATCGAAGTTCGGACGAAGACGTTATGGTCATTTTCCCAAAGTACATCGGAGCAAAAAATTTCCAGACATGAGGCCAATGGCAAGGGGTAGAGAACGCAAAGGTCAAGAATGCCGTGTGCTTAGCCACGGGCGCTAGGGAAGGGATTGGTCAAGCTTGGACGCATTTTGGGGCTAATTTTGACACTTTTTTTTACTCTAAATTGGATTGGGTTTGTTCCTAAGCTAAAAATTGGACTTGTAACCTATAAATACATGATGTAAGGCATAAAATAAAGGGAGATTACATAAATTAGATTAGAGATACACTCCTTTAGATTAGGATATTCATTCATAACTGGAGTCTAATCAGGAATCAAGAGAGATTTTGTGGAGAAGAATTCTGATTGAAGATTAAAGCTTGGGAGATTTTCTTTAAGAGTTTCTTCTTCTTCTTATTTTTAATTGTGTAATTCTTTCAAGATGATTTTCATGAGATTCTTGGTTTTATTTTTCGTTATGAACTAACTCTTTTATTAAGACTACAAATTGAACCTTTTATGTCTATGAATTAATTATTTAATTTAGTCCAATTATTTATGCCAAGGTGAATTATTTATCATGTCTTGTGCGTATTGATTAATTATTTGGCCAGTAATTACCGTGTTACTCTAGAAGGATTCAGAAGATGAAATTTAGGGTTAGAACTGGACATGATAACATGTATGCTTGATTATTTGCATGAGACGAATAATTAGGGTCGTAAATTGGATAGGAATATTTGTTCACTGCATGTAACAAATTGGGAATTTGAACTTAATGGGTTTAATTTAATTATTTTGCATAGGAATATCGTAAGATTGATTGAATTGAATAAAAGTTAACTGATCACTTGGGAAAGGGCTTTTAACACTTAGAATTCATGTTAACAATTCATTAGGCATAATAATTGGATTAGTTGGATAATTAGTTTGTAGTACATAAATTGGGAATATTGTAGTCTTAACCTTTATTTATCTGAATTCATTCGTCGAGTCTTAATCTTTATTTATTTGAATTAATTTTAGAGTAGTCTAGTTTTAATTGATTAATTTAGTTTTCTTAATTAGAAAAATCACACTTTATAATTGTTTAAATAAAATTGATTTGGTTAAGAGTTAGTACTTGGTAATTTTTATTAAATAATTCCTCGTGGGAACGATACTTTTCTTATCACTTTATTACTTGTTAACCGTGTATACTTGCATGTATTCATTGATTGCGAAATCGATCAACACTCCCTTTCCCTAGCCTCAGCCTATAACTCCTCTACTCTACATCCCAACTCCAATATCTTCTCCTCATAGTCTCCTAACATCCGATCCTCAAAATTAGCCTCGTCAGAGTCCTCCAAATGCTCGGGCTCCTCCTCCAAAGGCTCCTCCTCCAGATCAGACTCCACCTCTTCCTCATTGTCATCATCAAAAGGGGTCACTACTGAATTAGGCTCAGCTATCAAGGGTGTCTCATAGACTACGTGGATATCACGCGGCTCCTCCTCTACCACTCAGTTAGGTCCTCCCATGTCAGTCATCCTACAATCACCAACATAAGACAACACAAACAACAACTCCATTAGAATGTTAAACAAACATAAGTTCATTGTATAGAATGAAGTTACATTTCATAACATACTAAGTCTCTCAAGGAAAACTCTACATGAGTTTTATCTCCTTCCTAACTTCTAAGTTCTCCTGAGTTATAATCTAAGGACACTCGCTCCTAAGGTTTATAACTACGGCTTTGATACCAACCTGTGACGCCCCCAAATTCGGACATCCACTTAGTCATTCTAATTCGGTTCATCACGTGCTCAAAGTATTACCATAATAACTAACATCATACATTCACAACGGAAAATCTAAATTAGAATAATATACAATGATTTATTATAATTATTCCCCCAAGTCTCGCAACCTACAATACTTAATAGATTACATAATAGTATCGAATAAAGACCTATTACATAATCTTACTTAAGTTTAAACTTAGTCTGCAAATAGTTTTAACACAAAATAATAGTTTTTAAATATAAAGGAACAAGCTAGTCGGTAGCCTTACCCTTGCCCTTGTCTGTTCCAGAGACACCTCCTTGTTCCTCCTTAACTGAAAGGTTTTAAATAAGCAAGGATGAGCATAAACTGCCCAGCAAGTATTATACAGCAAGGGTGTAGGATATAATATCACAATGTTTGAAATATTGAAGTGTCATTTCTAGGATAGTTCAAAGTGTCAGAATAACATCATGGATAAGGAATATCAACAATTCTTGGAATAAGAATGACAATTCAATATAAATCAATAGATATATATGAATTCAACGACTAACAATGTATCCAACTGGATAAGCAAATTATACTGAGCAGTCACTAAGGACTATTGAACCTCCACTAGAGCTACCAATATTAAACTGGTAACCCAAATAATATCAAGTACTATAGATGATTAGTTTACAATACTTTACGTTATGCATAACACCACGATAATATTCATTCATGTGTTGGGGTTTCCAACTACATACACCCCCCTTACCAAAAGGGTTGTCCAACTCAGTTTTCAAGATTTCCACACCAATCAATTAGTTTAGACAACTTTTATAAACATGCATACAGTCTAGCCGAATCAAATGGCATTGACTCTTTCACAATATTCAAGAACAATACCAAGTTCAACATGAATAAGAACTTTCACAAGGGTTTAAACATACTAACTCATTTGAACGAGAAAGTAGTATAGTTTGTATTCAATAAGCTTACAGTATTCGTCGAATGAAGAATGCAAAGATACTTGCACAATAAGAGTAGGGTTCGGATACTTACCTTAAGCGTAGTTTATCCACTTTAAGAAATCAACACTTTCTAATCCTATTTATAGCGTATTATATATTCAAGATGTCCATTAGCTAACACAGTCTTTAAACAAGCTTGACACGATTCAAGTATGCACATATGGTACAGAAATCAGATTATCAATTCATAATGAATCAAATACTTAGTTACTTCATAAGCAAATCAAGAATGCTTAGTTTAAGACCTCCTTACTCATGGACTTTCCATTGCAAGGGAAAACCAACTTATCATTGAAGCATCACATATATATATATACATCAGTAGGTTTTAAACCACCTCTAGCATTTTAGGTACCATACAAGTTGACTGCTAAAGCTTAGATCTCACCATCCCAGATTCCATGGGGCAAGCAGCTTGCATGTGGCTAAGTTTAGGACTAATAGCAATTCTTGTAGATCCCTCCTGGCCAAGCCAAGACTTAGCTGCTGCTTTGTGGTTTCTATTCGGTTTGTTCAACACAATCATACATGATATTCTTGTCATGTTAAGGGTCTTTTCATGCTTCTTAAGTCAATCTAGTTTCCTTTTTACATAATAGAATTCTAAATTGATCATTTCAACAAGTTAAGGCCATTCAAGGTCATGAAACCACAAAGTCTATCATGCTTGAATTATACAAGATAGTTACAAAACTCATATTAGGCATGCTTGTAAGTATTCATAACACATATGTGAATCTAACACTGCTTTAGTTAAAAATATGCTTCGTTCATGCTTTATTTGAAATATGATACATAAGCATGGTATATATATGTCTATATTTCATGAGTGAGTCTAAGAGTGTCATCAAACGTGATCAAAAATATTAGATTTTAGTCCTCATGGTAACTTGACAATATTCACATTCAAAGCTTACTAGTAGGTTCAACATGCTCATGTTTGCTTACTAACCATATAAACACAATCTAAAGGTTTATTCATGCATTTCTAAGTTATATTAACATGCTTGCAAAATCAGATTATACATTATATAGAATCATGTATGTTAGCTCACTAGACAAAGTCTCTTCTTGAATACATCTCTAACACAAGGCTTAATAAGTTTGATCATGCTCAAAGGAACTATGTACACTACAACATGCTCATTTCTGTGTAAAATCAGTTATGTATAGCTTACTAGGTTCAAAATTTGCAGAACATGATCTCTAACATAGTTTGTTTTCAAAATCTAACGTCCAAATCTCCATCTAAACTATTTGCTTCCATTAATCATGCAAATCTATTAAAACATGCCCAACTTAGATTCATATACTTATATATACACCTTAAACATGTTTTCATACTAGTTTAAACCATAATGGTCGACCAACACATAGCAGATAAAATAGAATTTCAAACTAACTTCAAGAATCCCAGAATTTATTTAAGTCCTCAAGATTAATATGGCATATTGCCACGCCTTGTTCGAACCAAGAACAGTGAACCTCGCCAACTGTTCAGCCCAAACATAGAATTTACTCCAAAATTCATTCCTAAACACTCATGTACCAATTGCAACATGATTATATGATCATATAACACTTATATATACCATACCCAACCTCATTAACATCTATCTTCATGAATTCAAGAATTTGAATTTTAAGAACTCAAGAACTCTGTTTAACAGAAACGGAAATGGAAGCAAGAAGAAAGGAGTTATACATCTGAAATGTGATAGGAACTTGCTCCAATGAACTCCCAAACTCTTAGAATGTTTGTATGCTATCAACCTCACTTGGCAAATACCAGGCAATTCAAGCAACACCAACTAATAAAACATGTATGCTATTTATAGAAAATTTCTTACCCAAACATAACAATTTTCCATTGAATCAAACCCATGGATTGTAGGATTGCAAGAAGGTTATGGAGTTGTAAGATGGTGGTTGAACTTCATCATAATCACCACTCCCTACCATAATCATCAGCTAAAAAGTTGGAAGAAAGAGTAGGCTTAGCCTTTTTGTTCCACACGTGACTGAGGAAGGAGAAAATGGGATACTCAATTTGGGACAATTAAAATGCTCAGCATTCTAGCAACACTTATACTTTACTTATGCACAACCCTTATTCTTATGTTATATCAACGATACATTAACTATAACTATATGTCACACTTTAATAATTAATGTTTCAAGGTAGTAGATGAAATATGGAAATGTAATACACATATAATCCATGTACATTTTATCACACTGATACATTTATTAAAATACTAGTTTACAATATGCTCATGGTATATTATTTTAATACATGCCCACATACATATTGTCACATAGATAATGTATTTATAACATATAGTTCCAATATATTTACTCACGTTGCCTCATACAATATAGTTTTATAAAACTTAATATATAGTCATGTAAATGTCACACTGCACTATATAGTATAATTGTACATGCACATAACCGTCAGTATAATATTATTATATTACTAACTTACTTATTTATGTTAAATAAACAAATCATGCACTTCCTTAAGTAATCAACACCAATATTAATTGATCCAACCATTGATTAATTTAGTTATGGATTTCCATAATCAATATTTATCTTTATAATATATATTGCAAATAATAATAATCACACATCATGAGTTAATTACCAAGAAACCAATTTTCCCCCCGCAATCAATTAATATTAATTATTGGCTTACTCATAACATGCTTTGTTCTATGATTTATCAATGTTACACACATCACATAATTGTTTCACTTAATTCCTAAAGTGAAACAAATTAATTTTCTTCAATCGTCCTCGCGCAATATTCGCTTGATTTATCTTGTATCAAGCTAGCCAAGACTAAATGGCTGTTCTCGACAAGCTGCTAAGACCTGGTTTAGCTTCAGCCCGTGTCAATTTTCATCTCTCAACTCACTTTATATTATATGAATTACTATCCACAAATATGTTACTATGAGTCTACGAGCGTATTGATTACAATTATGAAATCATCTTATCAGCGCGATTAATCTTCTTAATACTCGTTTTAATCTACTTAATGGATTTCCTCTTTTCACATTATGCCACACAAGGCATTTCACAAATCCCATTGCCACTTCACACATCTTAATACGCATTGATCTAATAAGAATCAATTGAATTTACCAATTCATAAAATAATAACACTTTTATTCACATAAATTTTATTTTCATTAATATATTCATTTAATAATACGTGGAAATTCTCGAGTATTACATTGTGTCTTTCTTTAATTAGTTGTTAATTCAGTAATATACATCAATCACACATTTTTCTAGTCAATTCCATGCCCAATAGAGTTCACTTGCCATCCAAATGCTAGAGTTCATGCCCCAACAGAGCACAAAACAAAACAGGAGAATTCACCAGTCGAGACCCCCGCCTTACATGGGGTATGTTCCTAATATGAGCAGCCTTCAATAGCATCCCTTCTGATAATTCTTTGTTGAAGACCCCCTACCAAGTAATGGGTATGACGCTAAACAAGCTTCGCTTTACGAAAGCATCTATTCTCGCTAATTGACTTTTTCTTTTGGCTTCACGATTACTTCTAGAAAAGCTCCAAATGACTCCAAATCTTCGTTAAATGCCACAACAACCACCCTACACATAAAAGAACACAAAAATAAATATAAACAAACATGAAAACAAGAAACTAGCAACAATTAAGCATGAAATGGGCAATGATTCATGGATATGAAATCCACTTATCAGATGGCTAATAGAAAACTCAGCTAGCTCTTGCTGATCCTAATAGGCATACACCTTGGATCTGTCCTCCGCTGATAAATGGCGGGAAGCCAAATGTTGACTCAATGCCCCCTCAAAAGGATGGAAATCTTGAAACTGGTCAAACTGACACATCACAGCTAGTGGGTGGTAAGTAGTCATGCCCTTCAATCCAGCCAGAGGGAGATAATCCATGCCTAGAGCATGAGTGATGAAGCTGTAGGGTGAACTGAGCCCTGTACACGACAATATATTAAATGGATCTCCAATCCCTGCCAGGAAAACGGACCAAGATGCAGGATCTGTACACTCTGCAGGCTGAAAGGAGTACGACATGGCTATCTCATGGGTAAAACAATACCCATGTCGTCTAAAAGTGCCAATCGGTCTCATGTGTGACATGAACCACACATACAGCATGACTGAGCTGCCTATAAATACTCTTAGAGGATAGGTGTAGCAATATGTGGTGGATCTCAGCGTCTCTGCTACAATCATTGGCACAATGGTATGACCCTCCCTAAGAGCTCTCACTATCATAATGACGCCAATGTCTAACTCATCCATGTACTGTGGCATGTATACATATGACAATACGCACAGTAGCAGAAAACGCTGTCCACCGAGCCAAATCTATTTATCAGAAAACGCTGGGATATCACGTGGCCGGATGTAATGTCATCGTGGACTACTCTACGCCTCAACCCGGTGAGGGTCATAAACTTCCGACTCATGTCGTCGATAGCCATGCTTGCGTAAGGTCTGTCCAGTGGAAGCACCGTCAACCGTGCATACTCCTCTGAGGTTGGAGTCAACTCATGGATACCAAGACGGAAGACCTACCTCTCTGGTATCCAGTGCTCCAGCATACCCTGTACAAAGCCTGTGGGAACCTAAAACATCAGTAAGGTCATGGAATGCTATAGTAGCTGATCTACATTTACCCTGTGTAAAGGTGACATACTATCATACCACAATCTCAGACGGGATGCCACCAACACTGGTGGGGTATGATCAATACGGCTAACTGTCGAAGAAGACATCTGTTTGGGCCATATCATAAGACCATCCAGGGGTCAATATTGAATATCTTTGGATATACATACATATGCATAACATTATACATGCATAATAAATAATAGATGGCAATATGATGTAGGGAATAACAGTATATACATTCCTAAGTACATTATCATCTAATACATCTCTGTATAGCTAAAAATACAGGGAAATGGGACATAGCTGCCCAACTACTAATGGAGGCCTATCAAAAGATATAGCGAGAATGGGGCACAGCCACCTAGTATCTAACAGAGGCCTATCAAAAGAGATAACGAGAATATACATCAGAAGAAGACAATGGTGTCAATGTCTACATCACCAATCCTGTCCACCTGATGTAACTCCTCCTAAGTCACTGGATCTCCATCAACAGGGATGTCAGGCCTATACAATGGAGGATCTGCACCGGCAAAGCCATATGGGTCATCTGAGGGGCTAGCTCCTGAGCTGGAAGGATCAAAAGTATCTACCTCTGCCAGATCTCTGCCCAAGTGTCGGATAAAGAAATGTGCCCGGTCCAACTGCTAGGTCAAACTTTCAATCTGTGTCAAATGAGTTGGATCTTGGACATAGGCCATCCAATCCATAATCATCACGGATCTAAGAACCATATCCCCCATAAACTGAGTGGCGCGGGTCTGAGCTCTGATGGTACAAGGGGACCACAATGTTGGAACATCTCCTGGGTATGTGGACCATCTGACAGTGTAAAATCGTCAACATCCAGCAATGGGATATCAATGACGGGAGACTGTGAAACAGGCCAATAACGCCTAGTAGGAGGCAAAATCGGTATACGAATCTCTCCTGTAGTGCTCCTAATAGCATGCTCTCCTAAATAGAGCTCCCATCCTCCATCTGTAAAGAGAGGAATCCTATAAGTGGAAATCACGTACTCGACACCAGTCGGGTATCCATCCTTAAACCCAATGGGCAAATGCTCCCCAGAATAGGGAATCCAGGTAATGGCATCAGCTGTCAATAACTCCAGCTGTAGGCAATGATGAGTGAAACCCTCAGCTACAGGGACCTGCTCCAGTATGGAATGATGCCACCGCCGTCCTCGTGGGTAGGTCTCCAAGCCTAGCACACTCATAATATGCAAACATGGGAGCCTCTCATAGGCCCAGAACTTCCAATACAAAGGCAAACATCTGCTGTCAGTCAACACTCTTAATCGGTACATGGGAAATCACAAGAGAAATACTCACCAGCAGAAATGGGTAGAATCCTAGCCAAGCCTCCGTCAAGCCCTACGAATGGATGCGCATATCCCTAACGAAATAGGCGAAGGTGTAGGAGCCCCAATCATACTCTCCAATATGGTCCACGTGTCATGTGGCGCTCACCAAAGTAAATGACACCGTAGAAGAGTTATCTGCTATGAAGCTGCCCCTAATGATTATCAGGAACAATCGTCGAAGAATGCGATTCATGACTCTCACATCATTGGGCATGGGCTCACTCAACAGCCCACTTATAGCATCTATGCTCAAAGGACCTGTACAAATGGTCTTACCCTTGAGCGCCTCAGCCGGGACTCCTGGCAAGGATCTCACGATAATCGGGGTAATATCCGCCGTACATAGCACTGACACCCCTCCAAACTCCATACCGGTGATAAACCACCAATCCATCGGCATCATAATCACCTCACAAATCCAACAATGAGAGACCGAGTCCGTGAAACCATTTCGACAATGCCCTGAGATAACCCCAGGGACAACGACGGGGAAGGATGGAAAAGAATGCCCCGAAGCCCCAACCATGCACAACCGCTCGATAATCAGGATGTAGAGCCTGATATGTGGAGTGAATGCTGAACCAGTTTCCTCTAGGCTGTGTAAAGTCGAGAACCTACTTCACAAAGCAGATCAACATCAGTACCTTCACTCCTCATCAATAGGAAAGAAGGAAGATCAAAATCTAGCTTTATACCTCATTTGCATGCAAGTAAATCGAGGGGTGTCGACTCAAATCACCCAAAAGCTCTGGGGTCATCACCTGAATGCCTACGAAATCTCTAAGGGGAACATGAGCAGCAGGAGCGGGGTCCACAACCGGTACATCCTCTTCCTCATCCTCTACATCCGGTACTTCAACCCAAACAGGATGTATTACCGCCTCCGCCAAACGACAAGGCTGGCTAACAGAACAGGGTCAAGGCACTTCAGAAGCCCTCCTCCGCACACCAGAAGTGGTCCTGTGGGAACTACTCGACTGATCTAGATCCATATATCTAGACAATAAGTCTCCAAATCACCTCAGAAAGGGTGTGGTAAATTCTAACCCGGAGCTTTTCAAAATGCAGTTTTATAACTACATTCATGCATGCATTATTTTAACATATGTCTACGGTAGAGTTAAAAACGCATGACAACCCAATGCCTACATTTTAAAAAAATTTAGCCATAGTTTCCTCTATACATAGGTCTATCCACATGCACATTAGCATTACTAAGTGGCCATTCAGTAGCACACCTATCCACAGTCATAAACATCTTATATGCATTAATACATCAAAGTCATAATCTATAAGGGTAGCCTAATTACCAGGATTACTTTGCATTTTTACCTTAGCTTATTTGTCCTCAAATAAGATAAGAAATAGCAGAAAAAAGGTGCCAATTTGACTGTTTCAAAAGTCGAATTTTTTACATCGTTATGTTCAGCATAGTTTAATACTAACATTTACTATGTTGAATATTTTTAATCATATCATATTAGCATTTATATTCACTACTATGTGTTTAGATGCATTCATGCGATAAGTCATTTTCCAACGGATAATAACTGGAAAAGAAGACATGCATATTTTACCAGGATAGTGTAGAACACTTGTACGGTGACAGAATTTTTAGAAAGACGCTTGAACTCAACAAATCTGAAGAAGAGCTCTCGGATTTCCTTTGCGATTCAACGTGAAAATGACTTGTGAAAGCAACCTATAGGTTTAAAGTACCCATGTTTGGCTGCAGGTGTACCTATGGCTCCCCTGGGTGGGGCCCACACCTCCAGCTCAATCCAGTTCAAGTTGCAAAGGAGTTCTCACAAGCCGAAAAGGCCAAATCAGGAATAAAAACGTTACACGATTGAGCAGAATAGCTTGAAATCCTTGTTTTCGCAAGCCAAACTGTGGTTTTACATATCACTCATTGGTATTTGCCCAAACACAGGGTAACTATACCGATGATCTTAGTTGTTACAAATCACAGTCAGTAATATCTCACGAAGGTCTGATGCCATCAATTCAGGGTCATAACCCTAAACCCTTCTTTTTCCCAAGCGAAATTTCATTCAATTTAACCGTTGATGTATTTGTCAATGAAGGTAAAGAAGTCTTGACATTTATCCTCAGCAGATATCTCCCCCGTTGATGAACATGTCAACGAAGGTCAGGCAACCCTAACAGCATAGCCTGTTGGCAGTAACTCCAATAGAACATTGAAAAGACTTGGCGATACAAACCAGGAAGGATCATCCTCTTCGAAGAGGATCGATGATGAAATATTTTATACACATCCTCAAACAGACAAAATAAATCCCCACAGAGTCTCTTGTACATGAGAGATACATCTTCAGTAAAAAGTCTGTGCCAAGGATTCAGAACTTTGGTGGTAACCCCAACATCAACATCTTGGAAGTTCTTTGTAGCTTTGGATCGCACGTCCAAGTACTTCATCAGGGTGGTCAGTGATTGCCAAACTTGGCAAAAGTCATGGGAGCCAGAAGTCATCCCACCATGTTGGAGAACAATCCAACAAACCACATACATTTGCATCATGTTTTACATTACATCATGATATCTTATCATATTTCAAGTGTGTAGTATTCTTTATCATTTCCATGCCATTGCATTGCATGAATATGATAAAGAGGGGCATCTGTAGACACTCGAAATTTTTACATTCCTGTTACTAACATTGGAGGAGGGCAGAATCGTCTTTTAGAGATAACCCTGAAAGACAGATCAGTTCTAATCCCGAAAACAACACCAGAAGTTTCAGTTTCAACCTCAGAGATAACCCCGAGGAATGCAGTTCAAGTTCCGAAAATCCCACCGGAGAAGGCCGTTTCATCTCGAAGATAACCCCGAGATACTCAGTCTCACTCCCAGAAATAGCACCGGGAGTTTCAGTCTCAACCTTGGAGATAACCTCGAGGAGTGCAGTTGCAGTTCTGGAGATAACCTCAGAAATGCTTGATGCAACCCATGCAGTCAGCTTCAACATCAGAGACAACACCGAGGCACTCAGCTCCAAACCTGGAGATGACCCAGGGAGGAAAGACACACATCAGAGATAACCCTGAGGACATCCAGTATTTGCAGCAGCCCAATCTCAAAGATAACCCTGAGCAACGACTACTTTATCAGTCCAAACTGAAGATAACCCCGGTGAGGGGCAAAATCATCATTTTTGCCACCTCGATCCCATATTGCGCTATCTCAACAGCTTTCAACATACATTCTACACAGCAATTCCCACAAGAACCAAGGAGTTCCAATCCCGAGTGACTACTACGCAAGGTAACACACCGGATAAAATTTGAAGGCTGAAGACCAAGGACATGGTCCAATCTTCCTGACTTCTTACAACCTCTAATCCCATGTCATTTGCGTAGCTCTCGACAACAGTAGTCCGAAACATGTCTTATACACCTCAATCGGATGCCCGAATCATGTTGCATGTGTTTATGCTCGGACTTTGGTCCGTGGTTTTTATTTCTTTTTGTATATATATCATATATATATGGACTAACATTATCGAGTTATGCCTCGATTGAGCCTGGACTCATGTCCTGAGCGTTTATTTGCTTTTTATATATATATATATATATATATATATATATATATATATATATATATATATATATATATATATATATATATATTTCTCGTTAGGCCTAGAGTTTACTTCGTGGCCTTCTACTGCTTTTTTACATTTAGTCTAGCTTGGAGTTTACTTCGTGGCGGTTGATCGTCTTTTACAGCTTTATTTACATTTCTGATCCCCCATGGAGGTGCTTTATGGTGGTTGATCATGTCTATATATATATATTTACCACTTTTATATATTCACATTTCTGATCCCCCACGGAGGTGATTCGTGGTGGTTGATCATGGCTGTATATATATATTTACAGCTTATATATATATAATTGTTTACAGCTTTCATATAAATTGCGGCATCATGTGAGCCTAGGAATCATGTGATCACAAATTTAGTCTACTGAATCTAGGTTCGGTTCCCGTGATGGACATTTTCAACTGTATGCAGCTTGTAAATTATTTCACGGTGTTCGAATTTCCTTAGATGGTTGTCATGCCCATGAGGAGTTCGACATTGCTTTGTACATTATTTTCTCAAAGATGCTTTGCATCTCGAAAATAAAAGCAATCAAGCCGAACATATAATAAAATGGAAGTACCAAAGGCCTCAATTACTATTAAGCATAAGGGTTTGAAAAACCTCTTTTTACAAAACTTCACTGCTATATCTTTTTTAAACCTGAATTTTTACACAAATTAAAACCCTTTGTATATAGGTGCGAACGAGGCATAGCACTACTTCCAAATAATTACACATTGACCCCCCCACACATTCATATAAGAGCTTAAATTAAAAAGTGGCGGTCACCGTGGTAACACGGATGTCGGAGGGTGCCTAACACCTTCCCTCTACATAATCAAGTCCCCAGATCCTAACGAATCTCGATTTCACAGACCCGTTTAGCAGTGTCACATCATTGGGTCAAAGTGCAAACCTTTTCTTGGTTGCATTGGTGCAACCATTTAAAAACACCAACCGATGACTCTTATAGTCCAATCGTTGACATATACATGTCGGACCTTTTCACAACTTGTTTTTCCAAACAAATCTCACCTAACATGAGAATACCAAAAGACAAGAACAAAAAGGGACAATAAAAATCCCGACATCGACACTCTTCATAAACTCCACATTTTTCTCAATTCTTATAAATTTAATTTGAATTAATTGGATTACTCATCTCACAACACATCAATATTTATATTCAAATAAATATTCATTTTTATATTAACATTATTATTAATATTTATTCATAAAATTCATGGTTCTTACATCCCCCCCTATAAAAATTTTGTCCCCAGAATTGGTACAGGGTTACACAAATATATGGGGATAGTCCCTTCGCATCTTATCTTCTAATTCCCTCGTGGCCTCCTCGGTGTCGTGGTTTCACCAAAGTACTTTTATAGAAGATATAACTTTATTTCTTAATGTCTGCTCATTCCTATCTAATATCTGGACAGGAATTTCTTTATACGCCAAATTCTTCTCCACTTGAATAGGTTCGTAGGAAATCACGTGTTTGTAATCAGGCTTGTACGAACGCAACACGGAGATGTGAAACACGTTGTGGATGTGCTCCAACTAAGGTGGTAATACAACTTTGTATGGCACTTCACCCACTCGCTTCAATATCTCGAATGGTCCTATGAATCTCAGACTCAATTTTCCCTTCTTGCCGAATCATATTTTTCCCTTCCAAGGAGATACTTTCAAGAAAACGTAACTTTTGACTTCAAAGTCATGGTTTTGAGGATATAAATATGCGTATTTCTTCTGGCGATCTTGTGCAGCTACTAGTTTAGCTCTTATCACTATCACCACGTCTGCGATTTGTTGCACCAACTCCACTCCCAACATTCGTCATTCTCCAACTTCATCCCAATATAGCGGTGTTCTACACTTTCTCCCATAAAGGGCTTCGTACGGTGGCATGCCGATACTCGCATGATAACTATTGTTATATGAAAATTCCACTAGGGGTAGGTGATTGTCCCAACTTCCCTTGAAGTCCATTACACAAGTTCTAAGCATGTCTTCCAGCGTTTGTATTGTTCACTCACTTTGTCCGTCTGTCTACGGATGATAAGCAGTACTCAACCTCAGCTGTGTTCCCATCCTTTCTTGTAAGCTTTTCCAAAATTTTGACATGAAGCGCGGATCTAGATTAGAGACAATCGATATCGGCACTCCATGTCATCAAATGATTTCCTTTACGTACAGGTTCGCTGACTGATTCAAACTATATCGGATCTTGATCGGTAGAAAATGAGTCGTCTTTGTTAGTCGATCTACGATAACCCAAATGGCATCAAAACCTCTCTACGTGACTGGAAGTCCCACCACGAAGTCCATCATAATGTGCTCCCATTTCCACTCTAGTATTTCCAACAGTTGAAGTAGACCACTCGACCTCTGGTGCTCTGCTTTGACCCGTTGACAAGTAAGACATCTACTAACGCACTCTGTGATTTCTCGTTTCAGATTGGGCCACCAAAAATGTTACCTCAAATCTTGGTACATCTTTGTGCCTCCAGGATGAACGGAATACGTCGTATTGTGAGCCTCGTTCAAAATTTCTTCCCTCAATTCGGTTACCGCTAATACCCACACTCTCCCATCGAATCTCAAAATACCGTCTTTATCCATTTTGAATTTCTCTTCCTCATTTTCTGTGATCTTCTTCCTTATTCTCTTGCACTCTTCATCCTTCTCTTATGATTCTTTTACTCTATCTAACAAGGTTGGACAAGCTTGTACTGTAAACAATTGTTCTTCAGAGCTCTCCTGTCTATTTACTTCTATCTCCAATTTCTCAATTTCTCTTATTAACTCCTCCTGACTTGTTAGTTGAAATAACTTCTCCCTTCCTTTCTTGCTTAACGTGTGTCGGCTACTACGTTTGCCTTTTCCTGGTGATAAAGAATATCATAGTCATAGTCCTTGATTAATTCTAACCACCTTCTCTAACGCATGTTCAACTCCTTCTGTGTGAAGATATAATTCAAACTCTTGTGGTCCGTGTATATCTCACATTTCTCCCTGAACAAATAATATCTCCAAATCTTTAACACAAAAACTATTGCCGCTAACTCTAAGTCATGAGTAGGGTATCATTTTTCGTAATCCTTTAATTTTCGTGACGCATACGCAATGACCTTGCCATGCTGCATTAGTACACAGCCAAGTCCTCTGTGCGAAGCATCACTATACACCACTAATCCTCCAGTATCATCTGATAATGATAATACAGGCGCTTCGCTTAGTCTCTTTTTCAGTTCCTGAAAACTTTCTTCGCACTTGTTCGTCCACACGAACTTCACCGTCTTCCTCGTTAGGTTGGTCAACAGGGTTGCTATCTTAGAAAAAATTCCTGGATAAAACTTCGATAGTACCCAGTTAACCCTAAGAAACTTCTTACTTCAGTTGGCGTCTTTGGCTGCTCCCAATTACTCATTGTTCTACCTTTGCAAGGTCTATTGATATTCCATCTTTATCCACCACACGTGTCCTAAAAATTGAACCTTTTCATCCAAAATTCACACTTGGAAAACTTTGCATACAGCTTCTCCTTCCTTATCGCCTCCAAAACCATCTTTAGATATTCGACGTGTTCTTCTTCCGTCTTTGAGTAGATCAAGATATCGTCAATAAAAACTACTACGAATTTATCTAAGAATGGCTTGAAGACTTGGTTCATCAAGTCCATAAATGCTATCGGAGCATTTGTCAACCCGAATGACATCACCAGAAATTCGAAATGTTCGTAACGAGTTCGGAATGCTGTCTTTGATATGTCCTCCTCCCGTACTTTCAGCTGGTGATAACCCTTCCGTAGATCTATATTTGAGAAACACTTCGCTCCCTTTAGTTGATCGAAAAGGTCGTATATCCTTGGTAACGGGTATCTATTCTTAATTGTTACTCTGTTCAACTCTTGATAATCGATACAAAGCCTCATCAATCTGTCCTTCTTCTTTACAAACAACATTGTTGCTCCCCAGGAGACACACTCAGTTGTATGTAACCCTTATCTAGTAATTCTTGCAATTATATCATCAATTCCTTTATCTCTACTGGCCCCATACGATATGGAGTTTTCAAAATCGGTGTCGTTCTCGGTGCTAAGTGTATTACGAATTCAATTTCTCTGTCTGGCGGAAGACCAGGCAGATCATCTGGAAATACATCTTGGAATTCTCTTACTACGGATATTTCCTTAATTTATACTCCCTTTTTTTGAGTATCAACAATGTACGCTAAGTAACCGACACATCCTTTTCTTAGCAATTTCTTGGCCTGCATCATCGTAAGACAACACGATTGCTTAAGCGATGAGCTACCATAAAACACTACCTTAGACTTATTCGGAGTCTGAAGGTTTGCACTTTTATTCTGACAATCTATTATCACCGCATGATTATACAACCAATCCATTCCCAATATTTTGTCAAACTCTCCCAATCTTATCGGAATCAAGTCTACGCTTAGTTCATGATCTTTAATGTTTACGTGATAATTTCAATAAATACATTATACAGGGATTACTTCCTTATTCGCAACTTCTATGTTCAAAGGATTTTCTAATCGTTCTCGTGGTAAATTAAGTCGACTAGCAAATTCTTCAGATACAAAAGAACAGGTGGCACCCGAATTATATAATACATAGGCATTTATATTATTTATTGGGATAATACCTGACACCCTGTCCTTCGCAGCTACTGCATCCTGGGCATTCATGTTAAATGTTTTGGTAGTGGGACGGTTGGATGGCGTCGGTTCTCCAATCATTAGTTTGTTGCCTCCCCCTTGCTGGCCACTTCCTCTACCGCTTCTATTCTTTGGGCAGTACTTAATCAGGTGGTCCGCCGAGCTTCAAGCGAAACAACCCTTGATCTTCTTAGGCTTTGGGCAATTAGGTGAAATGTGCTCTTCTTGGCCGCAGTTATAACAAGTACTACACCCTTTCCAGCACTCGCCCTAGTGATTCTTCCCACACTTCGGGCATCCCTCAGCTCTCTTCTTGAAATCTCCACGAAACTTCCCCACTTGATTGTTGTGATTTTTGTTATTGTTGTTATTCTCCCACTTCCTCTTTCCTAAATTACGTCCCCCATTGCAGATTCCTCCAAGGCTATCTCCCTCCATGTTCTTACCCTTCTTTTCCTTATTATACAGACTCAAAGCTTCACTTCATCCTTCTATAATAATGGCCTTTTCCAGCAACGTTGCAAATGAATCGATCTAAAGAACTAACACCTTGTTAAACAACAAAGGTTTTAGCCCTTGCTCAAAACGTCTAGCTTTCCTCTCTTCATCTACTACTTGGTGTTCTGCAAAATGGGCTAGCTCATAGAACTTAGTTGCATATTGCGCTACCATGATATCCCCCTGCTTAAGTTCTAAGAACATTACCTCCATCCTATTCTTCATGCTCTTTGGGAAATAATTCTCGAAGAAAAAGGTCTTAAATCTCTCCCATGCTACTATCCTTTCTCCTACTCTTTGCCGATTAGCCTCTCACCAGTAGTTCGCCTCACCTCTCATCATGTAGGTTGCGCACACCATCTTCTGGTCTTCACCCACATGAGCGATGATGATAGCTTTCTCCATTTCCTTGATCCACGTCTGTGCCACAATCGGATTGGTAGTACCCATGAATTCTGGAGGTCCTACACTACTAAAGTCCTTAAAGTTCGTCATTGGTACTGCCTAGAGATTGGGTGGTACTGGTTCGTTTCGTCCCCTAAGAGCCTTCTCTAACAAACCTACTAGCCTTTGTATAGGGTCTACTTGTCCTCTCTCATCATTGACCGACTCTTCTGGTACGGTTAGTCTACGTCTGGGCCGCATTTTTTTGCATCACAAAATTTTCATTTTTATTATCTAATTACTTAAACATTCCTCAAATGAAAAAGGAATAAAATTTTATAACACATTTTTTTGAAATAAGATCATTTATATTCATATGCCAAATCATTACATCGATATGATCATTCCTAGCATACTTCTATAAATGACAACACATATCCCCTAATATAACAAAAGGCGAGGATACCCACTAACATACTACCCCTCTAACATTTTTCAAAAGCTTGGGGTTTACATAACTATCCCATAATCCATACAAAAGATTGGGATTACAACAACAGATTATAATTGACTACAACTATTACTACTAGTTTACTAACACCTAGACCTCAATCTAACATCCTGCGCTCCACAACGCTATTGTACTCCTTCTAAGATATGTGTGCCACCAAATCTAGTCTTATAGTGTGTCGAGTCTGTCCCTGCTCCGTTAGGTAATGATATACCCCATCAATCAATCTTTCTATGGTCATGCGTACAATATAGCCCATCTTGTTCATCTTCCTCCTCTTGCACCTCACCTCATCTTCTAAGTCATTAGCCCTATCATTGGCTTCCTCCCATTTTTCCTCAAAGTGAATCCTCTCCATCACTTCCAATCTCCAGCTGTGTATGGAGAGCCTCCTTCTCAGCCTTCTTTCTAAGCTCCCTCTATTCAGACTCCTCTAGCTTACCTACCAACTCCACATTCCTAACTATTGATTGGTGAAAAAAAGTGTCCATCTGTACTGCTGCTTCCTTACGATATGCGAGTTCTACTTCCAGCTCCTACATCTTTAGTTGCCTCTCAAGAGACTCAGCCTCTAACTCCTTGACTCTACATCCTAACTCCAAAATCTTCTCCTCATACTCACCCAGCATTTGATCCTCAAATGTAGTCTCATCGGGATCTTTTGCGGGCTCATCCTCCTTGGGTTCCTCCTTTGGATCTGACTCTACGGGAAATGGCTCCATCTCCTCCTCCTCATCCTCATCATCGATAGGAACCACTGTCAAAATGGGCTCAGCTATCAATGGTGCCTCATATACCACGTGTATGTCACGGGGCTCCTCCTCTACTACTCGACTAGGTCCTCCCAAATCTGTCATCCTACAACCACCAACATAAGATAAAACAAACAACAACTCCATTAGAATGTTAAGTAAACATAAGTTCATTGTATAGAATGAAATTATATTCCATAACACACTAAGTCTCTTCCTAGGAAAACTCTATATGAGTTTTATCTCCTTCTATCTTCTAAGTTCTCCCAAGTTATAATCTAAGGACTATCACTCCTAAGATTTATAACTACAGCTCTGATACCAACCTGTGACGCCCCCAAATTCAGATCACTCACGTCTTGAATTTGGTTCGTCACGTGCTACAAATCTAATGACTAAAACATCTCATGCAACGGAAATAATAGAATAGATTATATTTATTTAATATAATCATTCATGTCCCAAGGACTCGTAACTTAAACATCTCTTACATACCTTAAACATAGTTAAACATAGTTTAGACATAACTAATACATAACCTGATTTAAGTCTTTACATAATCATAATATTTCTAAAAACATATAAAGCTACTCCATAGCTTTGCCCTTGCAACCAGTGCCTGAAGGAATGCCTTGCTCTGCCTTAACTGAAATGTTTTTAGGGAATGCAAGAATGAGCAACAAGTTTGCTCAACAAGTAATATAGCAATAAGGGTGTTCAATATAGTTTAAATTTCTCAAGAGTACATCAATATATGATAGTTCAAGGATAACAAGAAGTATCAATGGTTCTCAACAATAGTTGCTAAGAACAGAAAGATATCAACAAGATTCAATGCTTAATCAATTCGATATTTCAAAGTAATGAATATTGAGTAGTCACTAAGGACTATGAACTTCTACTAGAATTAATAGTAATATACTGATAATCTAACAAAACGACTACAACAGGTGATCAGCCTAAAGTACCCTACGTTATGCATATCGTTTAATCGTACTCAAGTGCGCACGTCGATCTCCCAAAAAATATAGTTTCCCCCTTCAAAGAAGGTTGTTCATCTCAGTTAATACAAGATTCGGCACCAATCAAATGGTTTGGATCGTTTTCAAATTATGATTTAGGTCTAGCCGAATGAATTGGCATAGACCACTCTTTAAATGTATATACGAACAATTATGAGTTTAATACTTAAAATCAAAGTTCAAGAATATAACAACTCAATTCTATCTATAAAGTATTATGTCATAAGACAAGAATCGTAAGGTTTAGATACTTGCATAGTGACCAAAGTTATGTAAGTTAGAAACTTACATCATTATAGATTCCTTACATAAAGTAAATGCATATGTTAGGATATATGCTCAATATAAAATAGAGTTCGGAAACTTACCTTAAGCGTAGTTTACCTAAAGCTTATAACCACTTTTGGAATCCTATTATAACATAATTACATATATAGGATATTCATTAGTTATGTACATTTAATACACAAACTCGATATATAAGTTTATCATACACATACGATTCTAACTTAACCGTATAATCCCATACGTAAGTCATTACATATTTTACACACACGTAACACCAAATCAGTTTATAAGAAACTATGAATCAATTAACATGGTTTCTAATCATTGCTTGATAATCATAGTTCACAAACATCTTTTGGACTTAATGTTTGAAAGTTTATAATCACCCCTTAAATATATGATTCTATCGTTTAGCATGTTTCTTGACACATTGGATAATGTACTGGTCATGTACAATACAAGTTAAGGTAACAATATAAGCATTCACTAAATCTCATATCACAAACAGAATGCAGACTTCACTGCAGGGTGGCGCGACTGCACTGGATTTGAACTAGGGAGTGGTGCGGTCACGCTGCTCCTAGTTCAAACCAGAGCTGATAAACAGTAGCTTGGCCAAACTCGTACACCCATAAACATTTATGATGACACTTGCAGAATCATACATGTTATGATGTTCATAATTAGGTTTGGTCTCTTCTATATCTTGTTCTTTACATGATTCATTATAAAATCCAACAAAATCAAGACTTTAAGTCTTGATTAAACAAAGTCTTTCATGTTTAGTCGTTATACTCATACAACGAGATCAATAAGTCTCAATCAAACATGCTTACATTAGATTAGTCATGTATTTCAAGTTGTGAAGTTCTACACCATTTAGACTTGTCCTATTCCATGCTCAACTATTTTTACAATGCATATGACTAGTTAGGCATTCATATTAATCATGTGTATAGGCATAACACACCTAATCATGATGTCAAATTCAGAATACTTGTAACGTATCTAAATGGCAAAACTAGTTTTCAATTCTTAAGATTTCATATAAATTCTCATTTGAAGCCACCAAGCGTGCAAACCCACTTCATTTACTATACTTCATATTCTCATATATACATACTAGACCACATAAGCATGCTCACAAGTTCCTAACTAAAAATGTATATAGTTTATCAAGTTTGTATTTGAAACTTTAAGTTTCCATTAGGAGAACATCAAACTTATTCAAGCATGCAAGGTAAGTTCACATATTCCATATCATGCTTTTATGCTTATGTATATATGAAATCAGATCATGATAGCATGTTTTCAAGTTCAAAACTTAGTGTATGCATAGTTCATTTACACATAGCTAGTGTAGTCTTTTACTTGCAATTTTCTTTTAAATCATGCTTGAATAGTCTATGCCATTTCCAACAATATAAACTAACATATTGATCACATGTCAAGGCATATCAGAACTTAATGCATTTGCACATAAAGTTAGAACATGTATTGCACAATGTTTATCAAAACTAGTTTCCAAATCGTTAAGCTTTCTTTGAATACGCGTACCAAACCAAGCTAACATGACTTACTATATACAAAGCAACGTCATTTCATATGTTAGAGTCATATGCATGCATAATCTAACTAACATAACATGCTCAAAATAACACAAAACCAACAAGATCAGTATCTAGGATAGGCAGCCGGCGCGGCCACGCGGCACTTCGAGCAGAAGCAAAATTTTTGGCTCTGGTTCTGCAGAGCCTTAACACAACATTGCCAAACTTCTTCTACTACAACTTAGACTAGCTCTAATGCTTCTAAACATGCATACAAACTTAGACAACACAATGGCATGCTATCTCGTACCAATTAACAGAGAATTCATGAGAATTATAAGAATTTGACAAACTTAAAATTAAGACATAGAACATAAATGCTACCTCTTGAAGCTTGAATGAACTCCCTTAATGCACTAATTATACTCCCTCAATTCTCAGCATCTCTCACTCTCAAATTACACTTATCAGACAATTTTCTAGCAACTAAATTTGAGAAAAAGAGGGTTGTAACGACCCAGAAAATGGAACAATTTGTAAAATAATTTTATTTGATTAAATAATAAATTAAATTATATTATATGTTATTATAATGTGTTAGCAAGATGGATGACATTCTATAATCTAATCCTATCAGGACGTCGTAGTATTTTGACTACATGAAGGAATTAAAGTGTTTGAATTTCTAAAACGAAAATAAAAGCTTTTCGAGAAATTTTCCAAAAAACACTATTCACTAATTTCTGCTCGGGATTTATTTTTGAACTTCCGAGAAACACGTAATGATAGAATTCTAAGACGAGATGGAATATTCAATAATATTTCAATTATGGAAAATGTAATTTTTCACCTGCGGACTTAAAACCTAACGGTTAGGGAAAGTTATTTCTGAGAAGAAAATAAAATGCGTATAATGAATTAAATGATAATCGTATGATACGTAAGTATTATACGAAGTAATGAATACAAGTATGATACGAGGTATTATATGAGTATGTATGAATAATGGTATGTCGTATATGATGAATAAGTATACGAGTTAGTATACGAGACTAAAACGTAGATTATACGTTTTAAGGCTTTAAGCCATATGTAATGGACTTGTAGGATTCTGTAGGAAAATATAATGTCCAATTAGAATTATGATAAAGCCCAAGTGTGGAAATGGATAAGTCCAATATGAATTAATGTTAAGGCCCAAATGTTTGTTTAATGAAGGCCCAAAGTATAAGTTAAGTTAATTAAGCTAAAAGTCCAAAGTAAGAATCGATGGGTTATCGGATGGTTAAAACCAATGGGGAAACCCTTGGGTGATCCAAAGTGATGAGCAAGTAAAGTTAATGGTTAAGAAAAGGATAAGTCAAGTGGTGGCCAGGTAAAGTGCTTATGCTTGGTGGCTAAGTAAAGTGCTTATACTTGGTGGCTAAGTAAGAGATAAGCTATGTGATGACCAAGTAAACTTAAGGGCTAAGTAAGGGATAAGTTATGTGGTGATCAAGCAAAATATATAAGTTGTGGAGGCCAAGTAAACTTGGTGATCACATAATGAATAGTAAGGAGGTTTAATTAAGGAGGTGGATGGCTTATTGACCATTAAGCCCTCATTTATGATTTCCTATAAATAGAAGATGTCCTAGCTCATTTGTTGGTTGTTAAATTTCATCCAACATTATAAGTGCTTATTGGTTAGAGAGAAAAAGCTAGAAAAGCTAGAAAAGTTAGACTTTGTAATTCAAGAAGCAAGAAGAAGAACAAAGCTTAATCAAGTGATCTTCAAGGGTAAGATCCTAAACCATGAATCTCTTTCTCTTTAATTGTTAAAGAAGTGAGTAGTGGTAGGACTTGTATGCTAAGAAGAAGTAAAAATGATTAATCAAAGGACTTATGCTTTAATAAGTCATGAATAAGTGATTCGTAATCATATAAGTTATAAACTTATGAAGAACAAATAAGAACTTATCATGGATATAAGTTAATGAAATATGTATGTAAAGATGTTAGTATGATGGATTGAACCCATTTGAAACGGTTTAAAAATCTCAAGTAACGAAGTTATGGCAAAATTCACGAGGTTAGACAATAATCGTCGAAATCGTGAAATTCTTGGAATGGAAGTCAAATTTTGATATTGAGCTCGAAAACATTGGTTTTCGATGGAGTATAGTCTCATTTGGCATTGTAGAATTGCGGACTCGAAAATGACCGAATTCTGACTTAGAACGAAGAAACGAGCATTGAACGTTCACGAACATTTATCGTTTTCATTAAAATGAACTAATAGGTGAATTTTGAGTTAATGGATTCAAAAATTGAAAATTCTTACATGACCATGTAGAGTATGTAATTTGTGAGCTAATGGCTTTTGAACGAGCCAATTCGGACTTATAACGAAGAAGTTATGAGCCCGAGAATCTCACTTAAGAAATGATCTGTGAAATTTTTCTGGTACTGAGGTCTGGTACTACAGCGCTAGACAGAGCTCTATAAGTCATGCCGCAGCGCTGAGACCGGGAGATGGGTACTGGAAAGTGGCGTCGCAGCACCACTAGTACAAAGGGTTGCCACGCTGCGGCGCCAGCAAGGGATTTTTGTTGACCAAGTTGATTGTGAACCCAATGGTTTGCAAGACAAGTATGGGACATATAATTACTTAATGAACATGATGAGACCTTTCCTAAATTGCTTATATAATGACGACTTTAGGAATTTAATGTTGTTTAATTAGTAGTTAAACGAAGAACGTAAAGTATAAGAAAGTGAATTGTATTCAATAATGATGATGACTATAACGTTTAGAGTTACAACTAAAAGTTGTTGAATATTACGTGAACGTGAATGGTATGAAATAAGTGTACTTAACCAATGACGATCGAGTTTTGATTAATAAAGTAGGAACGTTAGTAAGCCGTAAGGAAGGATGATTAACTCAAAACGAGTGGTATTAATGAAGTAAATCCACTTAAGACATAGAAGAGAAAGAAGTTGGTAAGAATGATGTAAATTATAACGGCAAGCCGAAACCAATAATAACAAATCTAATACATGATTAGATTGAGAAGAATGGTAAGATTCATTAGGAACATGTGTAAGAGCCCAACTTTTTATAAATAAAATTGAATTTTCTCTATTTATTATCTTGAAATAATAAGGAATTAATTTGATATAATGCTCGAGCTATGGGTGAAATGTTCAAATTTTGCAAAATAAGCAAGTAGTTATAAAATATTCCTTTTGTCGGGGAATATTCATTTGGTCGTGGAATATTCTTGCCGTCGGGGAATATTAAATATTTGACAGCAGTAGCCATTTGTGGGCCCCATAACGTATCATCTGGGTCGGATGAAGAAAACGACAAGTATGAGTTTTTATAAATAACGGCGTAGTTGTTACCGTTAACATTGTTGGAATACCTGGTGGTTAAAATACAGTAATACTAGTGGTTGCACAGTAGCACATTGTATTGCACAATATTTAAGAATTATTGATTCTTACGTAAGAAGACACTACTCAATAATTGTTACCGTAATTACAATTCAATATTTTACTTTATTGATTCAATAATTGCTGCGTTGATATTTTATATTATTGTTGTTTCAATAATTGTCAGTGCACAGTATTTCCATTATCAAATCAATAATTCATATTATTTGAATAATATTATTAGATAGCATTATTGGCAATGTCTAAGGAAGTTCTGTCTAAGGAAAGGGGTTTGGTCATCTAATTGCGCGCCAATAAGGAGAAATCCTTATCGGAAAGCCCCCTCTTTCCTGAAAACGACCTGGTTATCATAATTGTGATTCTGTATTATTATTTGTGAATAATTAATTATTCGTTTATATGATAAGGAAATATTTATTTTATGTGGATATAAATGAAGGAATTTTAGTATGAATTATTTGTTGAAAGTTTGGCATATTTTCTGTGGAACTACAATTATTTTCTTCAATAAATTATTCTTCTGCCATCATTTATTTTTTCCAAATAAGTGTGGGACCTCAAATGTGAGTTATTCAAACTCTTCCTGCAAACTAAGTTTTCCAAATGGGTGGGTTCTCTCCCATAAGAAAATGGGAGGAGTTAGGCAGGAATGGAAAAGAATTAGGCAAAGAAGAAAAGAAAGGTGGGCAGAATAATTTATTTTCTTCTGTATTCATGTGCCTTTTTTTCTCCCATGGGACCACTTTGATTGGTGGAAATTGAAAGTTGGTAAATTGTAGTGGGTTGGTGGCTGCATTATTTATCATGCTTGCCTAATTATCTGCCAAACTTTCCCAAACCTTCTCCATCCGTTGCACTATAAAAGGGAGGTTACCCCTCCTTCCTCAACACACCATTTCAAATTTAGAAATTCTTATCCTATAGTATTGTGAGTATTTTCTTTAGTATAAGGATACTTTGAGCGTAGTTTTTCTGCAAGATTTTATTAGAATAATATTCGATATTCCAGCCAAATCCAGTTTCTGCTAAGGTAAAGGATATTATTTTATTGCTTCTATAATTCCTGAAATGATTAAAAATTTGCTTCATCTAATATCATTTCATAGGAATATTGGTCTGAACATTTTATCAAATTTGGAACTTTTCATGACTGGGCATTGTTCACGGGTACTATTAATCTAGCATCGTTTCACGCTTATTGTTCACACAGCCATCGCTCACTTGATACTATTCACAAAAGAAAAAAAATATTTTTTGCTTCCCAATTATTTGTTATGACCTTTAATCTTAAAATTGAATCCATGTTTTGATCTTTATTCTTGAATTTTACTCCGTTATGGTTTATTATGGAGTATTTTTAAACTTGAATTATCTAAAGTACAAATCTCTAATCTTTGTCCTTTTGTCTCACTGGATTCGTTCTCTAAATTGTTTTTCATCATCCTCAGTCTTTAATGGTGATACTTGATGAATATCTTTGGCCTGTAGTACAAAGATGAATGATTACCTGATGAATATCTTTGGCCCGTAGTGCAAAGATGAACAGGTGCTAAGATGAACATGACCAACTGGTGATACAGATGAATATCTTTGGCTCGTAGTGCAAAGATGAATATTTGATTCAAGATGTATATTGATTGATGTTACAGGGATAAAATATTGATGATGGACTTTTAAATTCATAGATGATAGTAGATTTCATTCTCTACTAAACTCTTCTAATGAATTGTTATTTCCGCTGCGAATATTGATCTAAAAACTTGTTGTCCATTATATTTTATCTGATTTGTTGAAGGCTAACGATAATTTGTTGTTCATTATCTTAGTCATAATATTCTTTACTAGGCTAGTTGAGCTCACCCTTTTCCTTTTTGTTCCATTTTTCTTTTCAGGAAGCGAGAATATAACGGGAAGTAGTCGGGGTGTGGAGTGATGTTCCATGGCAGTTGTTATAGTAGTCCTCACTATTTGTAAAATAGTGTATCAATAATTGTAATGAGGACTTATTTGAGTGTGGATATTGTCTAGAGGACAAGATTTGTATTTAAACTCACAAGATGTGTATGTCGATTTGTACGACAATTGTAATAATAAAGTTGTAGTTGTTTTCGATTACCATGTATTTGGTGACTCAGAATGGGTGATGTATACCTATTTTGGGGGGCCATACAGGTGGTATCGAGCTTAGGATATGGTCTCAATGGAGATCGGGAAATAGAACTAGGAGGGTAGAGACGAGTAAATCCTTCGCTAGTTTGTCCTACCTAAGCTTATTTGTTGGTCGGTTATAATATAGGAATATTATGTGATATGTTAATTTGTTTAATTAACCCTTGTTTTATGGTAGTTTTTAAGAATGGCAATTGAGAACGTTAACAATGGAGTGTATGAGACAGTGGAACAACCTTCATCACCAACTAGGAGAACGTGCAACAGGAATGCTATATTCCTCCTGTAAACAACACTACCGAGCAAACGATAAATGATGCGATGTTTAGAAGCTTTTTGCAGTTCATACAAAATCAGACGATGGAGACTCGTGTACAAAATACGGGTGGAAATGATAGCAACGCGCGGTTTGTCACAGTCAAGCAGTTCAAGGAGTTGGGACCACCAGTTTTGGGAAAGCTTCGACCGATTAAGGCGAAAATGTGATTCAAGCAAATTACCAAGATATTTGATGTCTTGGGCTTCACGGAAGAACAAAAGGTTCCATTCGCCACCTTTTATGTTGGTAGTGGGAAAGCAGATTCCGTGGGAATCTTGAAGTTGCACTCCACCAAATGCCGCACTCAACATATCTTAGGAAAGATTTGAGAAACTGTTTCAATGATAAGTACTTTCCCGAAGAATTCATCATATATGAAGGAGGTAGAGTTTATTAGACTAGAACGTAAGAACAATGATGGCGGTGTCCCAAAGACAAGGCAAAGTTCAAGGAGTTATCCGTGTTTGCACCTCATTTGGTAGAAAATGAGGAACGTATGACGCGGATGTTTCTAAGAGGTCTAAAACCCGAGATCCGTCCATACTATGTTCAATTGAGGGACCACAACCAGGGTCATACCGGTGACAACAGTCATCGGAGCGATGATAATCAGCGAGGAGGGAAAAATACGGACAAAAGCGGTAACCACTCTGGTGGTAATCGTGGCCATGATAATAGGAGAGGTGAGTCAAGTGGAAATTTCAAAAAGATGAGAGTCAACAATGACGAGAAGACATCAGCAGCACCAGCATCAATAACAAATTCTAGGGGAGGAGAACGACCGCAAGTTAGATGCTATAGATGCGGAGAGAAGGGACATATAAGTCCAAACTGTTCACAGCCTTCCAAGGTGTGTTTCAATTGTGGAAAAGATGGTCATATAGCCCGATTTTGTCCAATAGCAAAGTCAAGTCCAACTGGGACGGCGGCACCAAAGGTGACTATGAACAAAACAAAGTCGGTGGTTCAAGGGAGAGCGTTTGTAGTGACTGGCCAAAATGAGAGAAACCCGAATGAGGTGATCATGGGTAAGCTAATCTTGAACTCTTGCAAATTTATACCTTACTAGATACCGGTTCTACCCATTCTTTTATCTCTCCTGCTTGTGCTCAACGTTTAAACTTGACTCCGGAGAAATTAGACTTTGACTTATCTATGGAGACTCCGTTGGGAGAAACTTTTATTACATCCACTGTGTATAAATCTTGCTTGATCCAAGTTGGCACCATCACATTACCTGTTGATCTTATCACTTTAAAGATACTTGCATTTGATGTGATTTAAGGGATTGGTTGGTTAACCACTCATCATGCCAAAATTGATTGTTTTCATAAGGTTTTTAGTTTTCATATTCCTAACCAACCTGTTATGCAAATTCAAGAAACCAAACTATTAAAGTCAATCACTGTCATATCAAGCCATAAAGCCATTCGTTTATTAAAAAAATGGATGTCAAGCTTTCTAGGAAGGTATTTCTGTTGTTATTAAAGTCATTCATGTTATGGACTTGAACAAAAACACGTCAGATTTGAATAATATTTCTGTTGTTAGTGAATTTCCTGACGTATTTCCTGAAGAACTTCCTGGTCTACCCCCAGAACGTGAAGTTGAATTCTTTATTAACCTTGAACCGGGTACAAAGCTCATTTCTAAAACCCCATATCGAATGGCTCCTATTGAACTTCAGGAGTTAAAAGTCCAACTACAGGAATTATTAGACATCAGTTTCATTCGTCCTAGTACATCTCCTTGGGGTGCTCCTGTTTTATTTATAAAGAAGAAAGACGGGAGTATGCGACTTTGTATTGACTACCGGGAATTAAACCATGTCACCATCAAGTTTAGGTATCTGCTACCTCGCATTAATGACATATTTGACCAGTTGAAAGGTGCACAATTTTTTTCAAAGATCGATCTTTGTTCTGGATATCATCCGCTGAAGATTAAAACTGAGGATATTCCAAAGACTGCTTTCAGAACTCGGTACGGGCATTATGAATTCTTAGTCATGTGTTTTGGATTGACTAATGCTCATGTTGCTTTCATGGATATGATGAACCGTGTATTCAATGAATATTTGGATTAGTTCGTTGTTGTCTTTATTGATGACATCCTCATATATTCCAAAAGTCGTGAAGATCATGAGCACTATTTGAAGCTGGTACTTCAAAGACTTCGTGACAACAAGCTATATGCCAAGCTGAAGAAATACGAGTTTTGGCTTAAGGAAGTAGCATTTCTTGGGCACGTCGTGTCAAAACATGGAGTATCTGTTGACCCGGCAAAGATTGAAACAATCCAAAGTTGGGAGCAGCCAAAGTCGGTGACCAAAGTACGTAGCTTTCTGGGCTTAGCTGGTTCAGAGATTCGTGGAAGGATTTTCTCGAATTGCTACTCCGTTAACTCAGCTGACTCAGAAAGATATAAAATTCGTATGGAGCGAGGAATACAAGAAGAGTTTCCAAGAGCTCAAGAGGAGACTTATTTTGGCACCTGTTCTGACAATACCATCTGGTTTGGATGGATTTGTTATCTACAGCGATGCTTCAAGCAAAGGGTTAGGATGTGTTCTCATGCAACATGGGAAAGGCATAGCCTATGCCTCGCAACAACTTAAAGAATATGAGAGGAATTACCCAACTTATGATCTGGAGTTGGCAGCAGTCGTTTTTGCGTTGAAAATCTGGAGACACTACCTGTATGGGGAGAAAGTGGAGATTTATACGGATCATAAAAGCCTTAAATATTTCTTCACCCAAAAAGAACTCAACATGCGGCAATGACGTTGGCTTAAGCTATTGAAAGATTACGACCATAACATTCAATATCATCCTGGAAAAGCAAACGTTGTATCTGACGCATTGAGTAGAAGATCGTATACGGGTACGAATGCGATGTTATTAACACAAGGACCCATTTTGTACGACTTACAAAGGATGGAGATAGAGTTAAAGACTCCAAGGACTTACGTGACGATGGCAAATATACGAGTAGAACCGACTTTAATCGATAAAGTTAAAGTTGCTCAAGCTCCAGACCGGGAACTGATGCGTATGAAGAAGAAAGTGCAAGAAGGTGTTATTCTGGAAGCAAAAATCGATGAAGAAGGAATACTTCGAGTCAACTCCAAACTTTGCGTTCCTAATGATTCTGACTTGAAGCATAGAATCATGATGGAGTCACATAACACACCATTTGCAATCCATCCTGGGAGTACCAAAATGTATCATGATCTTCGACATACATTTTCATGGAGTAATATGAAGACACAGATCGCGGAGTTTATCTCGAGGTTTTTAACTTATCAACGTGTAAAGGCGGAGCATCAAGTGCCAAAGGGTCCATTGCAACCACTTGAGATTCCGAAATGGAAGTGGGAACACATTACTATGGATTTTGTTACGGGTCTTCCCAAGGTTTCTCAAGGCATAGATACGATTTAGGTTATTGTTGATAGATTAACCAAGTCTGCTCATTTCTTGCCTATACGTAAGACTTATTCCCTTGAACGTCTTGCTCGTATGTACGTAAATGAGATTGTGAGATTGCATGGCATGCTAGTATCCATAGTTTCGGATCGTGACCCAAGATTCACTTTACGATTTTGGGTTAGCTTGCATAAAGCTATGGGCACAGATTTACGATTCAGTTCGGCATACCATCCACAAATGGACGGGCAATCGGAAAGGACTATCCAAACCCTTGAAGATCTATTAAGACTCTGTGTCCTAGATTTCAAAGGAAATTGGGATAAGTATTTTCCATTGGTGGAATTCTCCTACAACAACAGTTATCAAGCAAGTATAGGCGTGGCTCCATTTGAGGCGTTATATGGACGAAAGTGTCGTTCTCCAGTATATTGGGACGAGGTGGGTGAAGCAACGTTGTTGGGACCAGAATTAGTACGCATGACTACAGAAAATACTCAAATGATCCCAAGAACGATAAAGACCTCACAAGATCGACAAAAGAGTTATGCTGATCTTCATCGAAAGGACGTGGAATTTAATATTGGAGATCATGTACTGTTACGTATTGCTCCATGGAAGGGAGTTACAAGATTCGGGAAGAGTGGAAAGCTCAATCCACGATTTATTGGTCCATTTGAGATTCTTAACCGAATAGGAAATGTGGCTTATAGACTCGCATTACCTCCAAGCATGTCTCATGTTCATAATGTTTTTCATATATTTATGCTTCGTAAATATGTGAAAGACCCAAACCACATTATTGCATTAGAACTAGATGAGATAGCCAAAGATTTAACGTACGAGGAGGTACCTGTCAAGATATTGGATAGGAAAGAGCATGTCCTACAAACAAAGGTTATACCACAAATCAAGATTTTATGGAGGAACCATGCTATTGAGGAAATGACCTGGGATTTAAAATCGGAAATGAAAGCGAGGTACCCTCACCTTTTCGACATTCTAGGTACGTACGTTAATTTCGAGGACGAAATTTTATAAGGAGGAGAGGTTGTAAGACACCAACTTTTTATAAATAAAATTGAATTTTCTCTATTTATTATCTTGAAATAATAAGGAATTAATTTGATATAATGTTCTGGCTATGGGTGAAATGTGCAAATTTTGCAAAATAAGCAAGTGGTTATAAAATATTTCTTTTGTCGTGGAATATTCTTGCTGTCGAGAAATATTCGTACGATTATGTTAAACCATTTTGGACCCTATAATGTAATAAATACAGGATGAAGAAAACGACAAGTATGAGTTTTTATAAATAATGGCGATGAAGTTGTTACCATTAACACCGTTGAATACGGTGCTTAAAATACAAGAATGTCTGGTCGCACAAAGAAGCATTACCAGATTAAGATAAGTATTTTTGAATTATTGATTCTTACGTAAGAAGGCACTACTCAATAATTGTTAAAGTAATTATTGTTCAATATTTTATTTTATTGAATCAATAATTGTTGTGTTGATATTTTATACTATTGTTGTTTTAATAATTATCGCTGCACAGCATTTCCATTATCAGATTAATAATTCATATTATTTGAATAATATTATTAGATAGCATTATTGGCAATGTCTAAGGAAGTTCTGTCTAAGGAAAGGGGTTTGGTCATCTAATTGCACGCCAATAAGGAGAAATCCTTATCGGAAAGCCCCATCTTTCCTAGGAACAACCTGGTTGTCATAATTGTGATTTTGTATTATTATTTATGAATAATTAATTATTGGGTTATATGATAAGAAAATATTTATTTTATGTGGATATAAATGAAAGAATTTTAGTATGAATTATTTGTTGAAAGTTTGGCATATTTTCTGTGGAACTACAATTATTTTCTTCGCTAAATTATTCATTCAAATATATTATTATGATATATTATAATTGTTTAATAATATTATAATTATAATATATATATATATATAAGCATGTGATTAAAGGAAGGTTAACAACTTGAATTAGAAAAACTTCCAAGGACTTCTCCTTTGCAAATGGGTGGAATTATTCTTCTGCCATCATTTATTTTTTTTCAAATAAGTGTGGGACCTCAAATGTGAGTTATTCAAACTCTTCCTGCAAACTAAGTTTTCCAAATGGGTGGGTCCTCTCCCATAAGAAAATGGGAGGAGTTAGGCAGGAATGGAAAAGAATTAGGCAAAGAAGAAAAGAAAGGTGGGCAGAATAATTTATTTTCTTCTGTATTCATGTGCCTTTTTTTCTCCCATGGGACCACTTTGATTGGTGGAAATTGAAAGTTGGTAAATTGTAGTGGGTTGGTGGCTGCATTATTTGTCATACTTGCCTAATTATCTGCCAAACTTTCCCAAACCTTCTCCATCCGTTGCACTATAAAAGGGAGGCTACCCCTCCTTCCTCAACACACCATTTCAAATTTAGAAATTCTTATTCTATAGTATTGTGAGTATTTTCTTTAGTATAAGGATACTTTGAACGTAGTTTTTCTGCAAGATTTTCTCAGAATAATATCCGATATATCAGTCAAATCCAGTTTCTGCTAAGGTAAAGGATATTATTTTATTGCTTCTATAATTCCTGAAATGATTAGAAATTCGCTTCATCTAATATCATTTCATAGGAATATTGGTCTGAACTTTTTATCAAATTTGGAACTTTTCATGGTAGGGTACCGTTCACGCATCACATTAATGGTTATCGTTTCACGGTACTATTCATTTGCATCATTCACGATTATCGTGTTCACGGTGCATCGCTTCACAAAAGAAAAATATATATTTTTTTCCTTCCCAGTTATCTGTTGTGACCCTTAATCTTTAAATTGAATCCATGTTTTGATCTTCATTCTTGAATTTTACTCCGTTATTGTTTATTATAGAGTATTTTAAAACTTGAATTATCTAAAGTACGAATCTCTAATCTTTGTCCTTTTGACTCACTGTATCCATTCTCTAAAATGTTTTTCATCATCCTCAGTCTTTAATGGTGATACTTGATGAATATCTTTGGCCTGTAGTGAAAAGATGAATGATTACCTGATGAATATATTTGGCCCATAGTGCAAAGATGAATGTGTCGGTGTTGAGATGAACATGACCAACCCGGTGATCTGAGATGAATATCTTGGGCCCGTAGTGCAAAGATGAATATTTGATTCAAGATGTATATTGATTGATGTTACAGGGATAAAATATTGATGATGAACTTTTAAATTCATAGATGATAGTAGATTTCATTCTCTACTAAACTCTTCTAATGAATTGTTATTTTCGCTGTGAATATTGATCTAAAACTTGTTGTCCACTATATTTTATCTATTTTATTGAAGGCTAACGATAAATTGTTGTTCATTATCTTAGTCATAAAATTCTTTACTGGGCTAGTTGAGCTCACCCTTTTCTTTTTTGTTCCATTTTTCTTCTCAGGAAGCGAGAATATAACAGGGAGTAGTCGGGGTGTGGAGTGATGTTCCATGGCAGTTGTTATAGTAGTCCTCACTATTTATAAAATAGTGTATCAATAATTGTAATGAGGACTTATTTGAGTGTGGATATTGTCTAGAGGACAAGATTTGAATTTAAACTCACAGTATGTGTTGTCGTATTTGGCACGACAATTGTAATAATAAAGTTGTAGTTGTTTTTTGTAGCATGTATTTGGCGACTCAGAATGGGTGATATACCTATTTTGGGGGCGTCACACCATGTATGTTCATTCATGACCTAATGTGGTATGTTATGTGGTTATATGTTGTAGAGACCGTAAAGACTCAAAGGAAAGTAATTTTACTGTAGCAGACGCTGAAGGCAAGTTTTCTTACCGCTTGTCTAACCTTCGTGTTAGCCAGGTTTTCAGTAATTCATGTTGTGAGATGCATGAATTATTTTAAAGAAAAGGTCGATGCCAGTTTTAACTCGGCTAGACTAATCTTGAAAGATTGATTTATTTATTTATGTTACGACCGCAAAAATTCATACAATAATATTCTCGTTCTCGATCGTTAACAATACAACTTTAATCTACCTTCTTTTTTTTTTGCTAAATTTAATCTACCTTTACATCATTATTTGATATTAAAATCACTAAAAATGCGGAATATTTAAAACTTTTAAACATTTCCTTCTGTATTGCCCTAAATCGCAACCTTTACATTACATCTCTTCGATTCAAATTTATATTGTAACAATCCGATATTTTCTATACAAATAAATTAGAAATTTTGCGTATAAATTTTTTTTTATTTTAAATATGGGGAATGTGTGTATGTGTTTATGTGATATATTTATTACATGAATGATTTTAAATAATTTTATTTTAGAATTATTGATTATTATAAATTATATTCTCATAATAATTAATTTTATAGCATAAATGTTTTTATTAATTATTTTTCATGAAAATATAATCATATATTATTTAGATAATATATGAAATGATGTTTAGAATTATTATAATAATTACTTTATTATATGAATTTGCTATAAATTATTAATTAATTATTTTAAAATAATTAATAATGTTAGTATGACAGATAAATCAGATATGGAACCCAAACCCTAATTTTGGATTTTGATCAAGGAGAATAATAATATAATATTATTTATATTTTGATTTTTCAGTGCTATAATTATATACTGTAGGTATGTGGACTGTCAATGATTGGTCAGTTATGGTGTATTATGTCAAACCTAATTTTACTGTGGAAACCCTAATTTGAAACTCAATTGTGAGTTCAAGACTATTATATAACTGTGTTGTATGATTTTGCGATTTACTAGGTCAACCCTAATTAACATTTAGATATATTAATTTCTTGAAATTCTAATTATTAATTATAAACCCTAATTGCTAAATTAGCAAGGATAATTATAATTATTATATAATAAACCCTAATGTTCATGTATGATTAGAACCCTAATCAAATTAAGAAAACCCTAATTATAAATTTTGCAAACTAATTATATTTTATTTTAAACCCTAAATAAACAATTTGGATAACATATATTAAAATTGTTAGACTATGATTATTACATGGCCCAAAACAATTATGGGAGAAGCCCAAAAGAAATCAAATTCAAGCCGAAACTTAGCCCACATAATTAAGGGTATTTTAGACCTTTGATTTATCTAATTTATGCATTAAAATAAAAGCTAAATAAAGGAATTAGTGGGTATATATATAGCTGGCCACAATAGGCCTTTTAAGGCAACAAATTATGCTAATCAAGTTTCCTTAAATAGTCAGTCTTACATCAAGTACATAGGTGTCAATCTCCCATTGGTTGAAAATCTATTAAGCACCCTTAACCACATGATTAGGCTAATTGAAGAGATAAGGTGTAGTCTTATATCCATGGGATAACAAAAGTATGGGGGATAATAGTTAAATCCCACATTTGCAAGGCTTCTATAAATAGATTAGAGAGAGAAATAAGTCATTTTGCTAGCATTTTACCCAACCCTCATTCTTAACTCTCTCTCAAGCTCTCACCTTCGAAATTTATTAGCTTATCAGTCCCCAAAACTAGCCCCACGAAATCCACTAACAAATCAGAAGCCCAAATACAAGAAAGATCAAAGAAAAGGTATAAACCCTAGCTTCAAATCTGACCATAAATCTGTTGTTAGATGTTATGATTCTGTGTTTTAATATGTTGTTAGTAGTGTATAATGATGATATGGGTTGCTAGATGTTGGATCCATAACATCTAGAGGCTCGAATTTGAGTTTTTGCAAAATCTGGAAAAAAAAATCAAACTGTGGTCTAACAACAAATGCCAGTGGCCACAGATCTTTGGTCGTTTATGATTTTTGTTGTCTTTAAGTTGTTATGTGTAGTCTGGTATGTGGTCTTTGATCTGGAAAAAGAATCAAGTTCATATCTTAAACAGGTTGCAAGATAATCAAGGTCAAAAGTTATGATCGGCCATGATATGATGAAGCGTTTTCGGGTAACCCATAAACCCGCGCTCAAAAAAACTACCGACAACGTTTTAAATCGACTAGATCTTGCTTCTGTTTGTTGTATTGTTGTTGTTGTTGTATCTAAATGGTAGTTGGATATGTGTAGTATATGTTCATACCATAATAGCACTTAAATGATAGACTGATTGGACATAGCAGCTGGTCAAATAAGCCAAGACGAACACATTCTTTATTTTCTGGGTGACCCAGAAAACGTATGAATGTGTTGCCTGACATGGTTTGATCGGACCTTTTCTGCTCATTGTGTTGTTGTTAGATCGATGTTATGTAATAGAGTTGTAGCCTTACATGTTATCTACAACCTGGAAGTCTTAGATCACAAAAAATATTACCCTATCAGCATGTAGTGGAAGTCCGAAGTGAGCCCCACGATCTGTTCTTCATTTCTGGGCAACCAAGAAATAAAGAACAGCCTCTGACAGCCACTTTGATGGCTTAGATCTTTCATTTGATGCATGTTATGAACATGTTTGTTGTTGGATCTTGTAGTCTTACATTAGCTCTAGTAGATCTGATCAACAACATGCCTAGAAACGCAATACACATTGAATCATTGATGGTCAAACTTGATCACTCGGTAACTGGCTTGAAGATCTAGGTTTGTGTGATGAACATGAAGAACACCTATAGCGACGGTTTTGTTGCTATATGTGGTCTTTAGCGACAGATTATTTATAAAAATTATATTTTTATTTAATAATTATAGAAAATTAGTTTTTAATTATTAAAAATACATAATAAATTATTAAAAATTATTTTAAAGTCCAAAAATTATATTTTAATTATTTTGGATATATTTCATAAATATTTAATATTTTTGGAATATTAAAAGTATTTAGTTTATTTAATAATTATATTAAATAAATTATTTAAAAATGATTTTAATACTTGAAAAATCATTTAAAATTATATTATGGAATAAGAAAATATTTTAAGTTATTTTTAATGACTTTTAATATTTTATGATGAATTTCATTAATTAATTAATATTAATGATAATTTAGTTATTTAGTAAATGAATTAAATAAATAATTTAAAAATAATTTTATTATTTTAAAAATCATTTTAAATAATAATAAGGTATTTAAGAGTATTTTAAGTTATAAAATATAACTTTTAATATTTAAAGGTGAATTTTCATTAATTAATTATTATTAATGATATTAAGGTTATTTAATAATTATATTAAATAAATTAGTTTTAAAATGATTTTAATATTATAAAAATCATTTTAAATAAAAATAAAGTGTTGAAAGATATTTTAAGTTATAAAATATAACTTTTAATATTTAAAGAATAATTTCATTAATAATTTAATATTAATGATATTTATTTAACATTAATGATATTAAATTTATTAATAAGTAAATGGTTTAAAAATGGTTTTATTAATTTAAAAATCATTTAAAAAGGATATTAATGAATTAAAAATATTCTTAAGTTATACATAATGAATTTTAATGTTTTGATAAAGGGTATATTAATATTTAAATATTAATGGTAATTATTTATAAATGATTTTAAATATTTTAAAAGTCATTTAAGGGTAATATTAATACTTTAAAAATATTCTAAGTTATTATAAATAACTTTAATATTTTGGCAATGGTTTTATTAATAGTTTAATATTAATGATAATAGAATTGTTTGATATTTAAATCATTTACTAATGATTAGGTGTTTGAAAATTTATGATAAATTATAATAATTATTTAAAAATTATTATAAGTCATTTAAAAATAATATAGTGATATTTACCGATATTAAGCTACTGAGAGTAGTCTTAGACTCGATAATTACCCGATAAAAAGCCGTCAGACACCTGACATATTCGAGAAATTGATCACGGACTTAGATATTTTGAATGTATTAATGTTTGTTTGTGATGCGATAAGCTGTTGAACATGTGTGATAATGTGATTAGGTTATGTATGTCTTCGCGAAATGCAAGATACTATATGTTATAGTATATTGTTCTAATAGAGCGAATGATCGATTAATGATAGGTCGTGATATAAAAGATAAAACTAAGTTACGTGATTGTAGTAAGTAGCAAGATCGGGCAAGTATCCTACCTTTGCATTTCCTTTATGCTGATGGACATGAGTAAGAATATTTTAATTATATTATTACTGTATGATTATTAACCCTATATTATATACGCTCATTGATTATCAACATGTTAGTATATGGTAATTCGATATATATCACATTAGTTAATTTCTATAAATGGTTATACAAGTGTCCCCACTTGGATAATCATTACATTTATTTCACATGTTGATACACCTTTGTCAATTACAGTATATATATATATATATATATATATATATATATATATGTTGAATTATAGATTATTGTTGAACAAGATAAAACCTTATTATTATCCAACCGAATTGCTTTGGTTTGGAACCCCGACAAGTATGAACATCCCTTACACGGGAAAACTTTTATGCACCCAAGGTGGACAGAGTGAACGATAACATCGTTCTTGCATGTAGTATTGATCAATACAAGGTACAATGAGCTGATCACCCTCCGTGCCCATAAGTTATGACGGTTTGTGGATGAAGTTCTGCTAAACCTATTCGAAAATGAAAACAATGTTCATAGTATGTCACCTTAACCCTATTTATTGTCAGTACGTTGTTTCAAAAATTTGAAAGAGGGTTGTTATGTTAATATTATCGGTTCAGATTACTTCACAACTATTGATTTGTTGTAGAAGGATAGTATAAAGAAAATATTTAAATTCTTTCAGTTTATATATATATATATATATATATATATATAATTGCTATTACTTGCTAGGCACTCAAATGCTCATCCTTGCTTAATTTAAATGTTTTCAGCTAAGTGTGAACAAGTAGAAGGCTCGACAAAGAATAAAGGGAAAGGAAAGGTTGCAGAATGATTTCAATGCCATTTTATGTAATAGTTATCTTTATTAAGACAAGTATGATATATATTACATATCATATATTGTGAGGAATGTATTAAAGGTTGCGTACTTAGGATTTAGACTTTGATAAATATGTAAATTAAGTTGGTATCTGTATTATTGTTATTATTATTAGTATTATTCCGCTCATAGAAATGGTATCGTAAATCACCGATTTCGGGTTTCAAGGACCTGGATTTGGGGGCTTTTCAGGTTGGTAACAAAGCTTTAGGGTTAGAAATCTTAGGTGGGATAGACCTTAGGCTATAACCTTAGAACATAGGGAAAACGTTGAAAATATAAATAAATCATATAGAGTTTATAAAGAGATGAATTGACTAAATTCATCGTCAAACAAAATAAAAGATAACTTATATAAAACTATTATTTGTTGTGTGTATATACTATATGTTAATCAGGATAATTTATGTGTGTAGATGTCTGGTGGAAAAGGCTTGTTATATGCTTATAGCAAGAAGAAGGATCAATTCCATACCCCCGAGCCAATATCAAAGCAAATAGCTGAAATAAAGGCTCACAATGAAAACAACTCAGACGAAGTGGTTATTGTAGAAAACGTAGTACCAGATCCAGAGGTGGTGGAGCTGATAGATAATGATTCGAACACTAAAGTTGAAGCTGAACAAGCATCAACAGAGGTGCAGGATCTGAGGAACAAGGTTTCTTCTCTGGAAAAGCTGTGGGAAACAAAAAAGTTGTTAAATAGTCAACTGCATCAGCCGTTAATAGAAACAATGGAAGAACAAGATAAGCTTAAAATCCAAATTGATCAGATGGGAGCCACAAGCAAAACATCGTGTGCAGCTCCGAGCAAGAAGGGGAAAAGAAAGATAGAAGACCGTGACTTAGGAAAATCTGATAAGAAGAAAGGGAAAATAATATGTTACCTTTGTGGCTATGAGGGACATACCACTCTGTATTGTCCCGACTATAAATCAGGAGCATGTTTTATCTGTGGGATAGAAGGTCATCAGGCGAAAGGTTGTCCAAGAAAAAGGCGTAGTGAATAGGTAGTATAGGTTCTGTTGTGTAGGTCTATTTAATGTTAAGTATGTCTGTGTAATGTAATGTTCCCAACTTTTGGTATTAATCAAGGCTATAAATCCTGACTTTTGTGGTCACAAAGGGATGAATGATGTTTAAAGCAGTATGTGTTATGCTATGTAAAGTATTCGCCAAATGAATATGAATCTAAGTTTGAGTAATGAAATGAGTTAATATACTAAACTTATATGATAAGATTTAGAATGTAAAGAATAATATATGGTTTTACTTAACCAGATAATGCCGCCAATGTAAGACCCCGATTTTTTTTAAATAAAATGGAATTTCCTTTATTTATTATTTTGAAATAGTAAGGGTTTATTTGATTAATGTGGGTAAAATGCGCAGATATTTTAAATAAGCAAGTGGTTATAAAATATTCATTGTTATCAGGGAATATTCATTTGATCGTGGAATATTCTTTCTTTGGCTAGGGAATATTAAATGCAATGGTAGCGATCTTGTGTGGGCCCCATAGCTTGAAAAGCGATTGGATGAAGAAAACAACAAGTATAAGTTGTTTATAAATAACGACGTAATTATTCCAGATTATCTTTGTTGGAATACTGTTGGTTAAAACACAATGACTGCAGTATTGCACCAATTATTGATTCTTACGTAAGAAGGTACTACTCAATAATTGTTACGAGAATTCTTATTCAATATTTTATTCTATTAATTCAATAATTGCTACGTTGATATTTTATATTATTGTTATTTCAATAATTGTCTTTGCACACGTATTTTCATTATCGGATCAATAATTCATATTATTGGAATAATATTATTAGATAACATTATTGGCAATGTCTAGAAAGTTACGTCTAAGGAGAGATTTGGTCACCTAATTGCCTTGCGATGAAGGAGAAATCCTTATTGGAAAGCCCCCACTTTCTTGGGAACGGCCTGGTTGTCAGTTTTGTGATTCTGTAATATTATTTGTGAATAATTAATTATTGATTTATATGATAAGAAAAATATTATTTTATATAAATGGAGAAAATTTTTAATGTGCCAATTATTGAAAATTGATATTTTATCTTTTCTGATAAAATAATTCATTTAAATATATTATTATATTTTAATAATATAATAATGGTGATATTTTTACAATGAATGTGTAATATATGAATAAATGAGGAGGAAGAGTATTTTTGTTACAAAAAATGTTTAACACATGTTTGTGTGTTGATGGACCCCATTTTTGACTGAAATTTGATTATAGCATGTAAAATCATCCGTATGTGGATTTCGGTTAATTTCTGTTTGGAATTTGGAAAAACTTTCTTCTGCAAAGTTGTAGAGAATTAAATTTCCTATGGAATGGACATAAGATTTGAATTTTTCAGCTAAAAGGGCTATTTATTATGAATTATTGAAGTTCCGGAATATTGAGTCTGAATTGATTTTGTTACAAAAATTGTTTTAAACATGTTTTTCATTTTTTTGTGTGGAAAATGTGCTTTTGATGTGCTTCAGCATTATATCTGATATTCCAGCCAGAAGTACTATTCTTTTGAGGTAAGAGATGTTATTTTTTTTATAAATGATATTATTTCTTTCAATATCATTATGTCGGAATATTGGTAAGATTTTTCTTGTGAAATTTCGTTCTTTTCATGTCGGAGTTACTATTCACGAGTACTATTCACGAAGCATGATGATTTTTCTTGTGAAATTTCTACCTTTTAGTGTCGGAGTTCTTTATTCACGATATCGACATTATTCATGAATAATGACACTTATTCATAGAAAAATTAAAATTTCTTTTCTGTGTCCAAGATTGTCTATTATGGTTCCTATCTTTGATTGGATCTATGTTTTGATCTTCATTTTTGAATTCTGCTCCACAATAGTTTATTATGGAGTATTTTGAACTTGGATTGTCTAAAAGTACGAATCATCAATATTTGTTCTTTTTTGTCTCACTAGATTCGCTTTTCTTTAAAATATATTTTCATCATCCTCAAATCCTAAATGATGATATATTTGAATATCTTTGGCCTTTAGTAAAAGATGAATGATTTCTTGATGAATATCTTTGGCCCGTAGAAGTGCAAAAGATGAGCAGTGTTGAGATGAACATGATGGATCGATTAATATCTTTGGCTTTGTAGTGCAAAGTTGACTATTTGATTCAAGATGTATATTGATTGATGTTACGAGGGGACAAAATATCGATGATGAACTTTTAAATTCATAGATGATAGTAGATTTTATTCTCTACTTAACTTTTCTAATGAATTGTTGTTTCATTGCGATTGTTGATCTAAAACTTGTTGTCTATTGTATTCTATCGATTTTTTCCAGTTGAAGACTAAGGATAATTTGTTGTACATTATCTTAGTCATAATATTCTTTATCTCCAGCTAGTTGAGCTCACCCTTTTCTTTTTGTTCCATTTTTCTTCTCGTGAGAGGAGAATATAGCGGGAACTAGTCGGGGTATGGAGTGATGGTTCAAGATAGTTGTTTTAGTAGTCCTCACTATTCTGTAAAATAGTGTATCAATAATTGTAATCAGGATTTCATTTGAGTGTTGATATTGTCTAGAAGACAATATTTGTATTTAAACTCACAGTATGTGTTGTCGTATTTTGCACGCCAATTGTAATAATGAAGTTGTAGTTGTTTCTGTACCATGTATTTGGTGACTCAGAATAGGTTGGATGGAATGGACCTATTTTGGGAGCATCACAATTGGTATCAGAGCTTAGGGATATGATCTCTGACGGAGATCGGGGAATAGAACTAGGAGGGGAGAGACGAGTAAATCTGTGACACCCCCAAATCCAGGTACTTCATTCCCACAAGATTTGGTGTTCACTTAATCAAACATTTATATCTAACTACCCAATCACAATAAAACTGGATAAACAAAACCATTCCCATTAAAGGGTTACATAATAAAATCTCCCAGGTTATCTAACCTTTAATTACAATCATTCAAATGCGGAAATTAAATAAACTTCATTAAAACCAAGTCTAAGATCATCATAATAAAAATCTAACATCTCAATCAAAGTAAAATTACAAGTCTTCATCACTTGCACATTTTTCCCTTTCCTTTGCTAGACAAAGGTTCATCTACCTTCTCTTCTTTAGCTGCAACGAGTTTTAAAATATGCAAGAGTGAGCAAAACAATTGCTCACTGGATACAATATGAAATCAACAGGAGTATAGTAATAATAACTGCCAATACTAGGCTCATCAACAATGAATAGTACTCTATCATCAATAATCAGAAACTGAAATCTAAAATATGGAATAACTATAACTGAGGGTCATAAGACCATGAACTATGTCCACAATTGCGAGTAATCTTTCAACTCTAACTTTAACAGTCATTAGACTATAAGGACTCCTCGTACTTAGGGGGATCAGCCCTTCGTACCATATATTATGCACAAACATTTAACGCTACACGTAAGTTATCCCCTAATAATAATAGGGTTGTTCATATCAGTATTTGGAGTACAAGTCCGCACCAAAGAGAGTTTGGTTTGGATAAGCTTTCAAGAGTAATTTGAAGTTCAATGATCATCAACTAGAGGACTAGTTGAATTAATAACATTATATTACAGAATAATTGTAATTGAATCAATATGGTAAACCAAAATCATGCTTTAGGAATAATCTAATAGCATATACTTTGAATAACTATAACATGCCTTGCTTGAACAATATTAAGTCAAGGTTAATTAGAATTGAGTACTAAGCACGCATAACAGTTTGAACGATGAAATTGCTCAACATTAGTATAAATAGTTGTGCATGCTAAACAACAAGTTAAATACAAGGATAACTTGTCAACATTAAACCAAAGTTTAGAAAGCTTGCATCATTCATAAGGTAATCGAATTGAAACAATAAATAGTTCAACAAGATAAAGAATTAGAAATCTTGCATTATTATATTGGGAACAATAATTGATTCCAATTACAAAAGTAGAGTTAGAGAACTTGCTCAATGTAAAAAGAAAGTTTAGAAAACTTGCATTACTATATTGGGAACAATAATTGATTCCAATTACAAAAGTAGAGTTAGAGAACTTGCCTTGCTCGTAGGCTAAACCAAATCAATACGAATCACAATATCCTATAAACATATGTCATCATGACATAATTAGTCATTACCATCTTACAAACATAACTAAAACGTTCATCATTTAAAATTGGATTTTAATCACATAATCGAGTTATAACACAAGTTAATTGTTAATAACATACTTATTCATAGTATAGATATACTTAAATCAACATTTAGCAAATCCTACTATCATCACATAACTTTTCTTAAAATTTAGGTGTAAAAAAAAGTACACCGTCGGCATTATTACGCTAACTTCTTGTGGCAGCTTTGATTTACATTGGTGGGTCGCACATGTTATAGCGACAGCATAACATCTTGTTGCATGGCGACCAAGGATACAAGGTCATATGCAAGGAAGTTGAGCACGATATCATGGCGGCCACAAACGCATTTCATAAGTCCATGGCATGTGTATTGATTGCAGAACCTCGGCAGACTGACCTCAAGAATAAACCTGAGAAAAAGCCAATTTTGGCCTACAAGCTCGTTTCTAATAGACTAATTAACACATAAATCATATAGAGACTTCATATAAACATATTTCAAAAACTCTAAACATGATTCTACCCATACAACAACGTAAACAACAAAATTAACACACCCAAATTCACTATTTTTTGGCTAAAACTCACTTTTTGATATTTCAATGAAAATCAACACTATAACTTTTGTTTTTCAACCAAAACCACTAATTCAAAGTGTCTTTATCAATTATTATACATACTCTAACAAATTAAATGTTCAATTTATCAACTAAACCACTAATTCACCCTTAATTTCTACTTTAAGCTAAACAATATATTTTCATAAAAACTCTCTGTAAAAACAATTTCTTCACAAATTTCATATATATCATCAATTCATTGATTATAATCATATATAACCTATGAAAATAACTTTACAACAATGGTTTATCATATGAACACACATAAATCAACAATTATCCTATCACAAGAATTTCACAGAGAAAAATAGGAGAAGGGAAAGCTAAAGCAAATAGGAGAATACCTTGATTGTAGAAGATGATGGCTATCCCTTTTGATTATCAAACCTCTTTTCCCCAATTCTTTTCTCAATTCTCTAGCCTTCCTTCCTCTCTTCTTTTCTTCTTTTCTTCTTCTTCTTCTTCTTCCTCTGTGTTTTTGTTTTTCTTCCTAACTCTAGAGCATACTAACAACTAACGTATATAGCATATAATATATATATTAATTATATAACATAACTCTAATTTACTGACATCAGTTATATTATTTTGAAAACCAAAAGCCATAAGGCTTGTTTGGCTAACCACTAATAAAATAACCCATTAATCCTTACACCCTGTTTGGTAAAACTCAATTAGAATAAAGTCTTAATAAGCAATAGGCCTTGTTTGGCAAAACTAAATTAAACTCCCTTAATTTATTTTAGTAACTCCTTTATAACAAGGTTATTTGTCACACATCAACTTAATTAAATTAATTCTAAAAGCAATTTATTAAATCCCTTTTTAACACATAAATCAATACCACAAAATAATAATTTTCTTTATAATCATAACACATCCCTTTAATCTATAAATTAAAATATAATAATTTATTTAATCAAAATTCTCTAATTTAATAATTAAATTAAATTAGCAAAATAATTAATTTCCTTAATTATTTACTTAACAAATAATTAACCACATCAATTCAAATTTGAACAATTATTTATTCAACAATAAACACATCCATTAAATATTTAAATAATTCAATAAATATTTAATATCACAATTAAAATTCTAGATTGTTACATCATTCCCTCCTTACAAGGATTTTGTCCCCAGAATCACAATTCAAACAATTCATTTGTCATAAAATCCTTCGCTAGTATGTCCTACCTAAGCTTATTGTTGGTTGGTCAGAGTATATGGATATTATGTGGTATGTTAATTTGTTTAATTAACCCTTGTTTTATTGTAGTATTTAAGAATGGCCACTGAGAATGTTAACTGTGGAGTAAATGAGACCGTGGAGACATCTTTACTCACTAATCAGGAGAACGTGCAACAGGATGACAATGTTCCTCCTGTAAACAACACCACTGATCAAAAGATGAACGACGGGATGTTTAGAAACTTTTTGCAGTTCATGCAAAATCAGACGAGGGAGACTCATGTACAAAATACGAGTGGAAAAAAAAAAGTAGCGGTTTGTCACAAAAGCGATTCAAAGAGTTGGGACTACCGAGTGCTGGGAAAGCTGATCCGATTAAAGCGGAGCGTGGGTCAAACAAATTACCAAGGTATTCGATGTCTTGGGATGCACGGAGAATGAAGGTTCCATTCGCCACCTTATGCTCGTAATGAGGCGGACATCTTTGCGGGAATGCGTGAAGCGTACCCATCCAAACCACAATCAGCATATCTTGGGAAACGTTTCAAAAACTGTTCAATGACAAGTACTTTCCTGAAAGTATTCGTCATATGAAGGAGGTAGAGTTTATTAGACTAGACCAAAACGACATGACGGTGTCCCAGTACGAGGCGAAGTTCATGGAGTTATCCAGGTTTGCACCTCATTTGGTGGAGAATGAGGAACGTATGACGCGGATATTTTTGAGAGGTTTGAAACCCCACATACGTCAATATCTCATTTCTCATAAATTTTTCTATATTAGGATGTTGTGAATAGGGCTCGATTATTGGAGTAGCGATAATGAGTCGACTCAATCGAAGAATAACGACCTCTGACTTCGATGATAATCGTCATGCGATGGAAATTGTCATCGTAACAAGGATAACCATCGTGGAGGAAATTATCATGCCAGAAATGGTAACCACTTCGGTGGTAATCATGGCCAAGATAATAGAAGAAATAACTCAAGTGGAAATTTCAAGAAGAGAAGATTTAACGATGACGGAAGATGTTGGCAGCAAAAGACCAAAGACTGCAAAGAACAAATTCTAGGGAGGAAAAGCGCACCGCCGATTAGATGCTATGAATCGGAGAGGAGGGACATATAAGTCCAAACTGTTCACAGCCTTCCAAGGTATATTATAATTGTGGAAAAGAAGGTCATATCGTTCGAGATTGTACGGTAGCAAAACTCATTCCAGCGGGGATGATGACTCAAAAGGCTGTCCCAGAAAAGTCAAAGTCAACGGTTCTACCCATTCATTTATCTCTCCTACTTGTGCTCAACGTTTAAACTTGACTCCGGAGAAATTAGACTTTGACTTATCTGTTGAAACTCTGTTAGGAGAAACTTTCGTTACATCCACTGTTTAGAAATCTTGCTTGATACAGGTTGTCACTATCACATTACCTATTGACCTTAATTCTTTGAAGATACTTGCTTTTGATGTGATTTTAGGGATTTATTGGTTAACTACTCATCATGCCAAAATTGATTTCTTTCGTAAGGTTGTTAGTTTTCATATTCCTAAGCAACCTGTTATTCGAATTCAAGTAACCAAACCATTGAAGTCAAACTCTTTCATATCAAGCCATAAAGCCATTCGTTTATTAAAAAACGGATGTCAAGCTTTCTTAGCCCATGTCATGGACTTGAACAAAAATATGTCAGATTTGAATGATATTTCTGTTGTTAGTAAATTTCCTGAAGAATTTCTTGGTTTACTCCCAGAGCATGATATTGAATTTTGTATCGACTTTGAACCCGGTACAAAACCCATTTCTAAAATCTCATATCGAATAACTCCTATTGAACTTCAGGAGTTAAAAATTCAACTATAGAATGTGATACCCGAGCCTCTATCTGATGATTTCCTTTGTGGAATGCTGCGAAGCGGACTCTCCCGAGGGGGACTCCATATTCGTCGGTAGTAACCCGATAGGTGTCATTGTGACGTCTTTATCCAAGATTGTGATATGAGTCGCGATTGAGAGCAACCTAAGTCGATAATCAAAATCACGTAGCTTTCTAGGCTTAGTTGGTTATTATCGGAGATTCGTGGAAAGATTTTCTCAAATCACTACTCCATTAACTCAGCTGACTCGTAGAGATACAAAATTCGAATGGAGCAAGGAATGTGGGAAGAGCTTGAAGAACTCAAGATGAGACTCACTTGACACATGTTCGACCATACCATCACGAAAAGCGAGCGTGGTAGGGTGGCGTGTTGAGTAGAAGATCGATATCTGATCACGAAATGACGATATTGTCAAAGACCCATTTCGTATAACTTACAAATGATAGAGATAGAGTTAAAAACTATAGGGACCCATGTGATGATATACGAGTAGAACCAACTTTAATCGATAAAGTTAAAACCGTTCAAGCTACACACCGGAGCTGATGGATATAAAGAAGGAGGTGCAAGAAGTTGTTATTCCAAAACCGAGAACCGGCGATGTGAGGAAAGCTCAAACCTTCGATTTATTAGTCCATTTGAAATCCTTGATCGAGTAGGAACTGTGGCCTATAGACTCGCTTTATAACCAAGTATGTCGCGTGTTTATAACGTTTTTCACGTACCGATGTTACGCAAATATGTGGATGACCCGAACCACGTTATTGAGTTAGAATCAGACGAAATAGCCATAGATTTAACGTACGAGGAGGTACCTGTCAAGATCTTGGATAGGAAGGAGCATGTCCTACGCACAAAGGTCATACCACAAGTTAAAGTTTTTTGGAGAAACCATGCTATTAAATGACCTGGGAGTTAGAATCAGAAATAAAAGCGTGGTATCCTCACCTTTTTGAAACACCAGGTACGTATGTCAATTTCGAGGATGAAATTTCATAAGGAGGGGAGGTTGTAAGACCCCGATTTTTTTTAAAATAAAATGGAATTTCCTTTATTTATTATTTTGAAATAGTAAGGGTTTATTTGATTAATGTGGGTAAAATGCGCAAATATTTTAAATAAGCAAGTTGTTATAAAATATTCATTGTTATCGGGGAATATTCATTTGGTCGTGGAATATTCTTGCTGTCGAGGAATATTCATACGACGGCGGTCTTGTGTGGGCCCCATAACGGAAAACGATTGGATGAAGAAAACAACAAGTATAAGTTGTTTATAAATAATGGCGTAGTTATTTCTGAATTAATCTTGTTGGAATACCGGTGGTTGGTTAAAACACAATAGCTTTGCGGTATTACACCAATTATTGATTCTTACGTAAGAAGGCACTACTCAATAATTATTACGATAATTCTTATTCAATATTTTATTCTATTGATTCAATAATTGCTACGTTGATATTTTATATTATTGTTGTTTCAATAATTGTCACTGCACAGTATTTTTCATTATCAGATCAATAATTCATATTATTAGAATAATATTATTAGATAACATTATTGGCAATGTCTAGAAAGTTCTGTCTAATGAGAGGTTTGGTCACCTAATTGTGCGCCAGTAAGGAGAAATCCTTATTGAAAAGCCCCATCTTTCCTGGGAATGGACTGGTTGTAAGTTTTGTGATTCTGTAATATTATTTGTGAATAATTAATTATTGATTTATATGATAAGAAAAATATTTATTTTATATAGATGGAGAAAATTTTTAATGTGACAATTGTTGAAAATTGATATTTTATCTTTTCTAATAAAATAATTCATTTAAAAATATATTATTATATTTTAATTATATAATAATAGTGATATTTTTACAATGAATGTGTAATATATGAATAAATGAGGAGGAAGAGTATTTTTGTTACAAAAAATGTTTAACACATGTTTTGTGTTACAAAAAAATGTTTAACACATGTTTTGTGCGTTATATCTGATATTCCAGCCAGAAGTACTATTCTTTTGAGGTAAGGGATGTTATATTTTTTTTATAAATGATATTATTTCTTTCAATATCATTATGCCGGAATATTGGTAAGATTTTTCTTATGAAATTCCATTCTTTTCATGTCGGAGGTACTATTCATGAGTTACTATTCATGAGTTACTATTTACGGGTTACTATTCATGAGTTACTATTCACAAGTTACTATTCACGAGTACTATTCACGAAGTATGATGATTTTTCTTGTGAAATTTCTACCTTTTAGTGTTGGAGTTACTATTCACGTATACGTTACTATTTACGTTTATGACACTATTCATGAATATTTACACTATTCACGGAAAAATTAAAATTTCTTTTACGTGTCCAAGATTGTCTATTATGGTTCCTATCTTTGATTGGATCTATGTTTTGATCTTCATTTTTGAATTCTGCTCCACAATAGTTTATTATGGAGTATTTTTGAACTTGGATTGTCTAAAGTATGAATCCTCAATATTTGTTCTTTTGTCTCACTGGATTCGTTTTCTTTAAAATATTTTTCACCATCCTCAATCCTAAATGATGATATAATTGAATATCTTTGGCCTGTAGTGCAAAGATGAATGATTTCTTGATGAATATCTTTGGCCCGTAGTGCAAAGATGAGCAGTGTTGAGATGAACATGACTAGAGTGATTAATATCTTTGGCTTTCATGGTGCAAAGATGACTATTTGATTCAAGATGTATATTGATTGATGTTACAGGGACAAAATATCGATGATGGACTTTTAAATTCATAGATGATAGTAGATTTTATTCTCTACTTAACTCTTCTAATGAATTGTTGTTTCTGCTGCAATTGTTGATCTAAAACTTGTTGTCTATTGTATTCTATCAAATTTTTCCCAGTTGAAGACTAAGGATAATTTGTTGTACATTATCTTAGTCATAATATTCTTTACTGGGCTAGTTGCCCCGTTTTCTTTTTTGTTTTATTTTTCTTTTCAGGAGGCGAGAATATAACGGGAACTAGTCGGGGTATGGAGTGATGGTTCAAGATATTTTTTTTAGTAGTCTTCACTATTCTGTAAAATAGTGTATCAATAATTGTAATGAGGACTTCATTTTGCACACCAATTGTAATAATGAAGTTGTAGTTGTTTCTGTACCATGTATTTGGCGACTCAGAATAGGTTGGGTGGAATAGACCTATTTTGGGGGCGTCACAGTTGGTATCAGAGCTTAGGGATATGATCTTTGGCGGAGATCGGGGAATAGAACTAAGAGGGGTGAGACGAGTAAATCCTTCGCTAGTATGTCCTACCTAAGCTAATTGTTGGTTGATCAGAGTATATGGATATTATGTGGTATGTTAATTTGTTTAATTAACCCTTATTTTCTGGCAGTATTTAAGAATGGCCACTGAGGATGTTAACTGTGGAGTAAATGAGACCGTGGAGACATCTTTACTCACTAATCAGGAAAACGTGCAACAGGATGATAATGTTCCTCCTGTAAACAACACCACTGATCAGACGATGAACGACGGGATGTTTAGAAACTTTTTGTAGTTCATGCAAAATCAGACGAGGGAGACTCATGTATAAAATACGGGTGGAAATGATAGTAAGCGGTTTGTCACTGCCCATGCCGATCAAAGAGTTGGGACCACCGAGTGGGAAAGCTCGATCCGATTAAGGCGAGGCGTGGGTCAAACAAATTACCAAGATATTCGATGTCTTGGGATGCACCGAGAGAATAGAAGGTTCCATTCGCCACCTTTATGTTCCGTAATGAGGCGAGACATCTTTGGGAATCGTGAAGCGTACCCATCGTAATTTTCACTCAGCATATCTTGGGAAACGTTTCAAAAACTATTCAATGACAAGTACTTTCCGTCATATGAAGGAGGTAGAGTTTATTAGACTAGAACAGAACGACATGATGGTGTCCCAGTACAAGACGAAGTTCGCAGAGTTATCCAGATTTGCACCTCATTTGGTGGAGAATGAGGAACGTATGACGCAGATGTTTTTGAGAGGTTTGAAACCCGACATACGTCAATATCTCATTTCTCATAAATTTTCTCTATATTCAGATGTTGTGAATAGGGCTCAGTTATTGGAGCACGATAATGAGTCAGCTCAATCGAAGAATAACGACCTACAACTTGATGATAATCGTACCGATGACAATGGTCATCAGAACAAGGATAACCATCGTGGAGGAAATTATCATGCCAGAAATGGTAACCACTTCGGTGGTAATCATGGCCAAGATAATAGAAGAAATAACTCAAGTGGAAATTTCAAGAAGAAAAGATTTAACGATGACGGGAAGATGTCAAAAGCAGACCAAATTTCAAAGAACAAGAACAAATTCTAGGGGAGGAGAACGACCGCCAGTTAGATGCTACAGATACGGAGAGGAGGGACATATAAGTCCAAACTGTTCACAGCCTTCCAAGGTATATTATAATTATGGAAAAGAAGGTCATATCGCTCGAGATTGTACGGTAGCGAAACTCATTCCAGCGGGGATGGTGACTCAAAAGGCTGTCCCAGAAAAGTCAAAGTCAACGGTTCTTGGAAAAGCGTTTGTCGTGACTGGCCAAAATACGAGGAACCCGAACGAAGTTAGCACGGGTTAGTTAATTATAAATTCTTGCGAAGTTTATACATTATTAGATACCGGTTCCACCCATTCATTTATCTCTCCTGCTTGTGCTCAACGTTTAAACTTGACTCCGGAGAAATTAGACTTTGACTTATCTGTTGAAACTCCATTAGGAGAAACTTTCGTTACATCCACTGTTTAGAAATCTTGCTTGATTCAGGATGGCACTATCACATTACTTGTTGACCTTAATTCTTTGAAGATACTTGCTTTTGATGTGATTTTAGGGATTAATTGGTTAACTACTCATCATGCCAAAATTGATTGCTTTCGTAAGATTGTTAGTTTTCATATTCCTAAGCAACCTGTTATTCGAATTCAAGTAACCAAACCATTGAAGTCAAACTCTTTCATATCAAGCCATAAAGCCATTTGTTTATTAAAAAACGGATGTCAAGCTTTCTTAGCCCATGTCATGTACTTAAACAAAAATATGTCAGATTTGAATGATATTTCTGTTGTTAGTAAATTTCCTGACGTATTTCCTGAAGAATTTCTTGGCTTACTCCCAGAGCATGATATTGAATTTTGTATCGACTTTGAACCCGGTACAAAACCCATTTCTAAAATCTCATATCGAATAGCTCCTATTGAACTTCAGGAGTTAAAAATCCAACTAGAGAATGTGATACTCGAGCCTCTATCTGATGATTTCCTTTGTGGAATGCACTGACCCGGACTCTCTCCGTAGGGGCGCCATATTCGTATTGTTAGTAAATCGATAGGTGCCATTGTGACGTCTTTATCCAAGATAGGGATATGAGTCACAGTTGAGAGCAACCTAAGTTAGTAATCGAAATACGTAGCTTTCTAGGCTTAGTTGGTTATTATCGGAGATTCGTGGAAAGATTTTCTCAAATCGCTACTCCATTAACTCAGCTGACTCGTAGAGATACAAAATTCGAATGGAGCAAGGAATGTGGGAAGAGCTTCGAAGAACTCAAGATGAGACTCACTTCGGTACATGTTATGACCATACCATCCTGGAAAAGCGAACGTGGTAGCTGACTTGTTGAGTTGAAGATCGTATACGAGTACGAGTACGATATTGTCAAAGACCCATTTCATATAACTTACAAATGATAGAGATAGAGTTAAAAACTCTAGGGACTCACGTGATGATATACGAGTAGAACCGACTTTAATCGATAAAGTTAAAATCGTTCAAGCTACACACCGTAGCTGATGGATATAAAGAAGGAGAGTGCAAGAAGTTGTTATTCAAAAGCAAGAGAATCAATGATGTGAGAAAGCTCGGACCTTCAATTTATTAGTCCATTTGAAATCCTCGATCGAGTAGGAACTGTGGCCTATAGACTCGCTTTACTACCAAGTATGTCGCGTGTTTATAACGTTTTTCACGTACCGATGTTATGCAAATATGTGGACGACCCGAACCACGTTATTGAGTTAGAATCAGACGAAATAGCCATAGATTTAACGTACGAGGAGGTACCTATCAAGATCTTGGATAGGAAGGAGCATGTCCTACGCACAAAGGTCATACCATAAGTTAAAGTTTTGTGGAGAAACCATGCTATTAAATGACCTGGGAGTTGGAATCAGAAATAAAAGTGAGGTATCCTCACCTTTTCGAAACACCAGGTACGTACGTCAATTTCGAGGATGAAATTTCATAAGGAGGGGAGGTTGTAAGACCCCGATTTATTTAAAAATAAAATGGAATTTCCTTTATTTATTATTTTGAAATAGTAAGGGTTTATTTGAATAATGTGGGTAAAATGCGCAAATATTTTAAATAAGCAAGTGCTTATAAAATATTCATTTTTATCGGGGAATATTCATTTGGTCGTGGAATATTCTTCTTTGCGGGGAATATTAAATATTGACAGTAGCGATCTTATGTAATGGGCCCTATAATAGAAAGCGATTGGATGAAGAAAATGACAAGTATAAGTTGTTTATAAATAGCGTAGTTGTTACCAATTAATCTTTGTTGGAATACACGGTGGTTAAAACACAAGATAGCAGAATTTATTGCACCAATTATTGATTCTTACGTAGAAAGCCTTTACTCAATAATTGTTACGATGAATTACTTATTCAATATTTTATTCTATTGATTCAATAATTGCTACGTTGATATTTTATATTATTGTTGTTTCAATAATTGTCACTGCACAGTATTTTTCATTATCAGATCAATAATTTATATTATTAGAATAATATTATTAGATAACATTATTAGCAATGTCTAGAAAGTTCTGTCTAAGGAGAGGTTTGGCCACCTAATTGCTCGCCAGTAAGGACAAATCCTTATTGGAAAGCCCCCTCTTTCCTGGGAATGAACTGGTTGTCAGTTTTGTGATTCTGTAATATTATTTGTGAATAATTAATTATTGATTTATATGATAAGGAAAATATTTATTTTATATAGATGGAGAAAATTTTTAATGTGACAATTGTTGAAAATTGATATTTTATCTTTTCTGATAAAATAATTCATTTAAAAATATATTATTATATTTTAATTATATAATAATAGTGATATTTTTACAATGAATGTGTAATATATGAATAAATGAGGAGGAAGAGTATTTTTGTTACAAAAAATGTTTAACACATGTTTTGTGTGTCGATGGACCCTATTTTTGACTGAAATTTGATTATAGCTTGTAAAATCATCCGTATGTGGATTTCGATCAATTTCTGTTTGGAATTTGGAAAAACTTTCTTCTGCAAAGTTGTAGAGAATTAAATTTCCTATGGAATGGACATAAGATTTTAATTTTTCAGATAAAAGAACTATTTATTATGAATTATTGAAGTTCTGGAATATTGAGTCTGAATTAATTTTGTTACAAAAATTGTTTTAAACATGTTTTTCATTTTTTTGTGCGGAAAATGTGTTTTTGATGTGGTGGGCTAAGGAAAATTTGATTATAAATATATTATTTTATTAAATTTTCTGCTTTGGTGTTCTAAGCATTTTCCTATAAATAGGGTGCTTATGTTCGAATTGAAAATCACACCAGAAATTAAAGTTTTCTCTCTCTATATTATCGAGCGTATTCTTGTGAGTATTTTGATATCTTGAGTGTTGCTATACGGTGTAAGTTTCCTTCAGCGTTATATCTGATATTCCAGCCAGAAGTACTATTCTTTTGAGGTAAGGGATGTTATTTTTTGTTTATAAATGATATTATTTCTTTCAATATCATTATGCCGGAATATTGGTAAGATTTTTCTTATGAAATTCCGTTCTTTTCATGTCGGAGTTACTATTCATGAGTTACTATTCACGAGTTACTATTCATGAGTTACTATTCATGAGTTACTATTCACGGGTACTATTCACAAAGCATGATGATTTTTCTTGTGAAATTTCTACCTTTTAGTGTTGGAGTTACTATTCACGTATACGTTACTATTTACGTTTATGACACTATTCATGAATACGACACTATTCACAGAAAAATTAAAATTTCTTTTCTGTGTCCAAGATTGTCTATTATGGTTCCTATCTTTGATTGGATCTATGTTTTGATCTTCATTTTTGAATTCTGCTCCACAATAGTTTATTATGGAGTATTTTTGAACTTGGATTGTCTAAAGTACGAATCCTCAATATTTGTTCTTTTGTCTCACTGGATTCGTTTTCTTTAAAATATTTTTCATCATCCTCAGTCCTAAATGATAATATAACTGAATATCTTTGGCCTGTAGTGCAAAGATGAATGATTTCTTGATGAATATCTTTGGCCCGTAGTGCAAAGATGAACAGGTGTTGAGATGAAAATGACCGACTGATTAATATCTTTGGCCTGTAGTGCAAAGATGACTATTTGATTCAAGATGTATATTTATTGATGTTATAGGGATAAAATATCGATGATGGACTTTTAAATTCATAGATGATAGCAGATTTCATTCTCTACTTAACTCTTTTAATGAATTATTATTTCCGCTGCAGTTGTTAATCTAAAACTTGTTGTCTATTGTATTCTATCAGATATTTCCCAGTTGAAGACTAAGGATAATTTGTTGTACATTATCTTAGTCATAATATTCTTTACTGGGCTAGTTGAGCTCACCATTTTCTTTTTTGTTCCATTTTTCTTCTCAGGAGGCGAGAATATAGTGGGAACTAGTCGGGGCATGAAGTGATGGTTCAAGATAGTTATTTTAGTAGTCCTCACTATTCTGTAAAATAGTGTATCAATAATTGAAATGAGGACTTCATTTGAGTGTTGATATTGTCTAGAAGACAATATTTATATTTAAACTCACAGGATGTGTTGTCGTATTTTGCACTCCAATTGTAATAATGAAGTTGTAGTTGTTTCTGTACCATGTATTTGGCGACTCAGAATAGGTTGGGTGGAATGGACCTATTTTGGGGGCGTCACAGCCAAGACATCAAACTCGAAACCAAAGGGCAGAAGAGTCTGTCAATAACGTTGAGGGACAACAACAAGTAGACCTGATACAGCACTTTGCAAACATGGTAGCACAAGCTATGCAGCAAGGAATGCCAGTCGCAGGGAACCAGCTGGACAATCGCTTAGCTAACTTTAAAGATTTTAAGGCTGTGGGACCGCCCGAATTCAAAGGGACAACTGACCCTGTAGAAGCGCAGACTTGGGTTAAAGAGATTGAGAAGGCGTTCGTAATAGCTAGGGTAGCTGAGGGGCAAAAAACCATTTTTGCCACCTACATGATGAAAGGTGAGGCAAATTTTTGGTGGGAAGCGAATCAGGCGAGGGCAGGAGAAGGTGTAGTAACATGGGATAGGTTTAAAGCACTTTTCTTCGAAAACTATTTTTCATCTAGTATGCAGGCTAGAATGGAGGTAAAATTTTTAGAGTTGAAGCAAGAGAATATGATTGTGTCCTAAGAATCCGCATAAAATTCAATGAGTTGGCTAGGTTTGCTCCACATCAAGTTGATCTGAGGCTAGGAAAGCTAGAAGGTTTGAGTGGGATTAAAACCCTAGCTCTCACAACAAGGTAGCAGTGTTGCAGAGATCCTACATTTAAAGACTCATAGAAGGCTATTATTCACGAGGAGGGGAGTGAGGCCATGAGCCTCTACAACAAGGAGAGAAAGAACAAGAGTAAGGTCGGAGGAACTGGGAAGGTGGAAGTTAATAGTGGGAGTAGCGGTGGTAGTAGCAAAAGGAAGGGAAGCAATTTTGGAAGTGTGACACCCCTAAATCTGGTACTTCCATTTCCACAGGATTTGGTGTTCATTGTACAAACATCATCTATCTATCTACCCGTAAATAAAATGCAAACCATACAATAGATAGAAATAATAATAAAATCTCTTCCCTTATGGGGTTACATCAACTAAATAATAATAAATCCCAGGTTACTCTAACCTTAAAACATCTGTGCGAAAAACATAAACAAATAAGTCTTAGTAACATCAATTCTAATTACATCACATAACCCACAATAAAAAGCAGTCTTCATTACTTGCAAAGCTTGCCTTGCCCTTACTAGTGGAAGGTTCAATACGCTCTTTTCATTCTTAAGCGCAATGTTATTATTACGCAAGAGTGAGCACGATTGCCCACAAGTATAACAATATAACAATGAATAATAACATGCGAGAGAAATAATAACTTCTGATATAAAGCTCAACTTTTGAATCAAGAATGGATAACAAGAATCAAAAGAAATTCTAAGGGTCATAAGACCTTGAACTATGTCCTAGGTTGTCAAGTGTTTTACTTGAAACCTTTAATGATCATAAGACTATGGACTCTTCTTCTCGTACTAGGGGATCGTACCCTTAGTACTATCACGTGCACAATATCCTAAAGATAAAGCGTAAATAATCCCCTATACAGGGTTGTTCATCTCAGTTTGACATTCGAGTCTGCACCAAAGGAAGTTTGGTTTGGATAATTCATCAAGGGGTTCTGAAATTTAGAACGCTCATCAACTATGGACTAGTCGAATCAATAAGGGTTCACTAGTCTAACAAGGTTTAACAGTGAATGAATATTTAACTTGAATAACATCTAAAAAGGTATACAATAGAATAATTATTGTATAACAACATCATGCTTAAAGATTAATAAGCTTTAATATATAAGACAGGCTTGATCAATAATAATGAGAACTTGCTCAATATCGAAAGATGAATTAATCAACTTATATAACAATAACGAGTAGGATTAGGAAACTTGCTCAACGAAAGTTTAGGTTAAGAAACTTGTTCAACGTAAATGTAGAGTTAGAAAACTTGCTCAATGTAACAGGATAAGGTTTAGAAACTTGCCTCATGCGTAGATTACACTTAAACAAACTCGTTCTTTGAATTAAATCCTACATACCAATTACGTTCACAATACCAGTCAATAATAATGTACTAACATCATAACTTTACTCTTTGTTTAACTCAAATTCATGACTATACTTAGTCAATTATTAAACTTAGTGTAAAATTAAGACTTCATGAAAAATAAACTAATTATGCATTCGATCATTCAATCCACACGTAATTGTGTTATGGACATGTTAAGAATTTATTTTAACATCTCATTATAGGTCTAACAAGTCTTTATAATCATTAGACTAAGTTGCTATCACATTTTCATACTTGTACACTTTTAAAAACTCATTTCTGACCATTTTGCTAAGTGGGCGCTACGGCGCCACTTTTATACTATGTCTTGGTCTTTCATGTGCATGGCAGCTGGGTGGTTTGGTACTTGGCGTTGGTGGCGAGAAAAGAACTAGGAGTTAGCCGCCACATGAGACTCGTTCAGCTTTCCGCAATTCGCGAAAATTGCAGAACACGACTAAAAATTTCCAATCAACTTATTTTTACACGAATTTAGACATACCCAAATGCTAGAATTCATAAATAATCAATACTTAACATCTATGAAGTGATTTTCACCCATTAAAACACATAATCACAGAATTAAAACATGCAATTTATACTGTTCTTGATGTTGTTGAAGTTCTTGAACAAAAACATGGATTTTAATGCTACGAATTCGTTATAAAGCCAAATCCAACCATTTAAGTTTCATTTTGTTCATTATAACATGCATAATCATATCAATGTGTGAATTTTTCAAAATAATTTATATTTGACATATAAAAATCACGTATAAGGCCATATGGCCATATAACATACTCTGAAATCTTTTATTGTATAATTTCATGAAATCAAGATATGGAAACCCATATAATATATATAAAACATGCTATGATTTTATATATTAACACATAATCACATAATTGTTACCCTTTCCAACTACAGAAACTTTACAGAAAACTTAAGCCATATTCATGAAAACTTAAAAAGACGTAAAATAGGAATTTGGGTTGGAGAGAATTACCCAAAGCGTAGAATAGTAGGAATGAAACCTTTCTCCAATTCTTCTTAACTCTCAAAATCTCTTAACAAGCTCTGAACTCTCAAATTCTCTCTCTGATATGATATTCTAGACTTAGGCAAATAATGACAGAACAAGGAAAAGACGTCTGATAAATAAGGAGAAGAATTGACGCAGTAATGGTCAGTTACCCCATCATGGTGAACCGCTAATAACTCCCCTTAGGGCCTCGTTTGGCTGGAATTAAAAGGTTTCAAAAACTATTTAATTTAATAAAACCTTATCATATAGTTTAAATAATGTCACACCCATTATAAAATAAATCTAATATCTTATTTAATTATTTTAAATAAAATATAATAATTTCTTATTAATTCACATAGTCACATAATTACATTTCTCCTTTAATAATAATGTTAAATTATTAAATCTCCAATTAATAATTAAATTAATTAAAATAACAAAGGCTTATTAAATATTTCTTTTAATTCAATAAGCTCACATAAATACATACATCGAATAATAAAATTCTCCACATCAATTTAATAAATATAACACATAAATTAAATTAATCTATCACAACTTCATCAATTAATTAATTAATCTATTAATTAATTCATCAAAAAATATTTATTTAATCCAATAAATATTTAAATTAAATTACAAAATTATGGTTGTCACATCTTTCCCCTCTTAAAAGGATTCTGTCCCCAGAATCATAACTCAAACAAGTCGTCCCGTTACATTCAATAAATATTTAAATTAAATTATAAAATTACGGTTGTCACATCTTTCCCCTCTTAAAAGGATTTTGTCCCCAGAATCATAACTCAAACAAGTCGTCCTGTTACATTCTCCCCCCCCCCCTTACAAAGATTTTGTCCCTAGAATCGCATATAACAATCTAAGTAAATAAATGAGGATAATTCTTCATCATATTCTCTTGAGTTCCACGTAGCTTCTTGTTGTGGTTCCTCAAATTACCTTTAATGAAGGTATTACTTTATTTCTCGAGAACTTGTTCTTTTAGATTCGACAATTTGAATAGGAATTTCTTCGTAAGACAAGTCTTTGTCGAAATGTAGGGGTTCATACTCAATCACGTGCTTGTAATCGGGTTTGTAGGGTCGTAGGACTGAGACATGGAAAACATTGTGGGCATTCTCTAGAGATGGAGGTAAGGCTACCTCATAAGCAACTTCTCCGACCCTTCTCAAAACTTCAAAGGGTCCAATGAATCTTGGGCTCAATTTCCCTTTCTTTTTGAATATGATCTTTCCCTTCCAAGGAGAGACCTTTAAGAACACATAACTACCTGGTTCGAACTCAACATTCTTACGGTGTGGATCGGCGTATTTCTTTTGTCTGTCTTGCGCTGCTATCAATCTCTCTCGAATCACTTTGTCTATCTCTGCTGCTTGTTATACCAATTTTGGTCCTAGTAATTGTCTTTCGCCAACTTCATCCCAATATAGTGGAGTTCTGCACTTTCTACCGTATAACGCTTCATAAGGCGGCATTCTAATACTAGCGTGGTAACTGTTGTTATAACCGAACTCTACAAGCAGTAAATGGTCATCCCAATTTCCTTTAAAATCCATTATACAAGCTCTTAACATATCTTCCGATGTCTGAATTATTCTTTCACTCTGTCCATCCATCTGTTTTGAGGTGATATCGTTGTGCTCATTCAGAATCTGTGTACCCATGCATTCCTGTAGACGTTTCCAGAAGTTCGACGTAAAACGCGGATCTCTATCAGAAACAATTGACACCGGATCTCTATGCCTTGAAACAATCTCTTTCACATATAACCTTGCCAACTGATCTAGGTTGAATCTGATTCTGATCGGAAGAAAGTGTGCGGATTTCGTCAATCGGTCAACAATAACCCATACTGTGTCGTAGCCTTTCTAAGTCGTCGGTAGGCCAACCATGAAATCCATCGTAATATATTCCCATTTCTACTCTGGGATTTCTAAAGGTTGTAGTAACCCACTCGGTCTCTGTTGTTCTGCTTTCACTTTCTGACATGTCAGACACTTGGCAACACATTCTGCAACCTCTCGTTTCAAATTTGGCCACCAAAAGTGTTGTCGAAGATCTTGGTACATCTTGGTGCTACCAGGGTGAATCGAATATCTTGAGTTATGAGCCTCGCTCAAAATTTCTTCCTTAATCTACGCATTTGGCGGTACCCAAATTTCGCTCTCAAATCTTAGTAGTCCCTCTTTGTCTATTTTGAATCTAGGTTCAATCCCTTGAGATATCTTCTTCTTCACTTTCTCACATTCTTCGTCACGAAGTTGAGCCTCCTTAACTTTATCCAAAGAAGGTTGTACCGACTTGCATCTAGACGACTTCTAAATCAATCTCCATAGGATACTTCACTTCCAATTCTAGCTTCTCCATTGCTAAAATTAGCTCCTCCCTGAGCGATCAACATCATCAATTTCTCCTAACCTTTTCTATTTAGGCGGCCTTACCACCACATTTGCCTTACCCGGATGGTATAGAATCTCACAATCGTAGTCCTTAATTAACTCCAACCACCTTCTTTGACGCATGTTCAAGTCTTTTTGTGTAAAAATATATTTGGACTATTATGATCTCAGTATATATATTTCACACTTCTCCCCCATAGAGATAGTGCCTCCAAATTTTCAAACCACAAACTCGCAATTTAACTCCAAGTCATGGGTGGGATACCCCTTCTCATAATCTTTCGGTTGTCAAGCGGCCATACTGTAATGACTTCGCCATTCTGCGTATAAGCACAAAGCCAAGTCCTTTATGTGATGCATCACTATAAACCACAAAATTTCTGTGTCATCGGAAGAGATAACACAGTCGAACTCAACCTCCTCTTTAATTCTTGAAAGCTTTCCTCACACTTCTCCGTCCAAACAAATTTCACTGATTTCCTAGTTAAATTCGTCAGTGGAGTTGTGATCTTGGAAAAATCCTGATTAAATCTTACTTCCGACGACGTCTTCAGCTGATCCCAGTTAATCACAGCTTCGACTTTGGAGGGATCCACTAAAATTTCGTCTCTATCAATCACATGTCCAAGAAATTGTACTCTTTCAATCCAGAATTCACATTTCGAAAACTTAGCATACAACTTCTCTCTTCTCAATGTCTCTAATGTCAACCTCAAATGCTCTTCGTGTTCTTCCTTGGTTTTTGATATACCAAAATGTCATCTATAAATACTACTACGAATTTGTCCAAAAACAGCTTGAACACTCCATTCATTAAGCCCATAAATGCTGCAGGAGCATTCGTTAGACCAAATGACATTACCAAAAATTCGTAGTGACCGTATTATGTTCTAAACGCTATCTTCGGTACATCCTCTGGTCTCACCTTCAATTGATGATAGCCAAGTCTATCTTTGAAAAGTATCTTGCTCCCTTTAACTGATCGAATAGATCGTCGATTCGCGGTAATGGATACCTATTCTTAATCGTGACCTTATTCAGTTCTCTATAGTCTATGCAGAGTCGCATTGTCCCATCCTTCTTCTTCACAAATAAAACCGGCGCTCCCCACGGTGATACGCTTGGTTGTATATACTTCTTATCCAGCAATTCTTGTAGTTGGACCATCAGTTCTTTCATCTCTACCGGTGCCATTCGGTACGGTGCCTTCGATATTGGGGCCGTTCCTGGAGCCAAATCGATAACGAATTCAACTGCTCTATCTGGAGGAAGTCCCGGCAAATCATCCGAAAATATGTCCGCAAAATTTCTCACTACTGGAATTTCATCTATTTTCGGATTCTCTTTACGACTATCGACTATGTAAGCTAGATATCCTACACAGCCTTGCCTTAATAATCTTCTAGCCTGCATCATCGTCAGACAACTCGCTTATCTAGGTGACTTGCTACCATAAAACACAACCTTTGACGGAGTCATAAGGTTAATACGCTTCTTCTGGCAGTCAATTACCGCCCCATAATTGGATAACCAATCCATACCCAAAATAACATCAAATTCTCCAAGTCGAATAGGGATAAGATCTACGTTCATGATATTACCCTTAATATCTACTCTACAGTTCTTGTGCACATACTTAACATGGATAATTTCTCTATTCGCAATTTCTATGTTCATGGGGTATTCTAACTCGTCCTTAAACAATTCTAAGTTCTTAGCGAAGTCATCGGATATAAATGAGCAAGTAGCACCCAAATCAAATAATACATAAGTGTTAACTTTATTGAACGAAATGATACCAGATACCACATCGCGAGACTGCACTGCGTCTTGCACTGTCATGTTGAATGTTATGGCAGTCGGTCAGTTGGTTGCGGTTGGTGCTGCGATTGTTAGAGTGCTTCCACCAATATTTCCTCTATTTCCTCCTGAACTCGTCCCTCCTGATCCCTTATTAGGACAATCTCTTGCAAGATGGTCCTTTGAGCCACATGTGAAACAGGCACCCTTCTTTGGGTTCGGACAGTTTGGTGCTATGTGGTCTTCCTGACCACAATTGTAGCACACTCGTTTCCCTTTTAAGCAATCTCCCAAGTGAGTTTTTTCGCAGGTTGGACACGCTTCTATCTTCTTCTTCCGCCTCCTGTTTACTTCCGGTAAATAATTATCGAGCACTTCCTCTTCTGACTATGATTACCCCCAGTACTACTCCCACCAGTTTTGTTGTTACCTTCCTTCTCACTCTTCTTCTTCTTCTGCTCCTGATTATACTTCGTTACTGCATCACTTCCACCCTCAGCAAGTATGGCCTTCTCTAACACTCTCGCAAAAATGTTCAATTGGAATATTGACACTTTGTTATACAACCAGGGCTTCAGTCCCTCCTCAAATTGTCTCGCCTTCCTCTCATCGGTATATACTTGGTATGTGACGAACCTAGCCAACTCGTTAAACCTTGCCGCATAATCAGCTACTGACATATTCGCTTGTTTTAACTCTAGAAACTGAACTTCCATCTGATTTTGTGAACTAGTCGAAAAATACATCTCGAAGAACATCTCTTTGAATCTTTCCCAGGTTATTACACCTTCACCTCCCCGTACTTTATTTGCCTACCACTAATAGCTGGCTTCGGACTTCAGCATGAACGTCGCAAACACAGTTTTCTGGTCTTCCCTTACTTTAGCAACATCGAACACCTTCTCCATCTCCATAACCCAGGTCTGAGCCTCGATTGGGTTTATAGAACCCTTAAACTCTGGCGGTCCCACCTCCTTGAAGTCCTTAAACGAAGTAGTTGGTGGAGCTTGGGGTTGATTATTAAGTGGTCCAGCTAAAAGGTTTACCAAGTGCTGAACGGAGTTAGCATTGGCGTCGTTGTTATTGTTTGTTGACCCTTCCTGGGCTTACTGACGATTTTGTCTTCTAGGCGGCATATTTCTGTTAAGAATATACGCTTATTAGGTCTTTATTCAGTCTTTTAAACATTTAAGACTTAACTAAACATTTAATCATAACTCACTTAACACATCAATTCAATAAACTCTGACATTTTCATTAAATTCAAAAGTCTTTACATACTGCTATATACATCCACTATCCCGAGATAAAGAATCTACAGGATTTAAAACATCAAAATATTCCTTTGTTTATAACACATCGGAATTTACATCATTAACTATCAAATAGTTTTCACATAATTAAACTAATACTATCACTGTATATTAAGGCGCTAAATAGCCTTGCTACGTTCCTCTTCCATAATGCGAGACATCGTTCTGTGATCTAGCATATATGATGGTAGATCCTCAAACTGGATTGGATACTTCCTAACTCGATCTTGGACCGCATCCATTGCATTTTGTAAAGTAGAGTACGTCTCTTCAAGTTTAGCCTTCTTCGCACGGCGATCATCTTCTGCAAGATCAGCACGGTGTGACTCTCGTACCCAACCCTCCTCTGCTATGGCAAGCCTCTCTGAGCTCTCTTTCAGCTCCTTTTTCAACTTTTCTATTTCTGCGGTTTTACCCTCGGTTTGACCCTTCTCGTGAACCAGATCCCACTCCACGTTTCCTAAATGTGTGTGAAGAGTCACAATCTCTCTATCCCTCTGCTCAATAGTAATTTGCTGACTAACCGCCATTTCAGTCAGATCCCGAACACTATCCTGCAACTCTACGTTACGATCATAGAGTGCATCATACATCTCTGCATCAATGGAGTTCGGTGGGAACTCCTCTTCTTCCTCTTCTTCTTCCTCCTCCTCAGGATCCTCCTCTGGATCAGTCTCTGGCTCATGCTCCTGACCAGCAACAGCGATCAACGGAGATGGCTCTCTCTGTACAACCTGTTCCCTGATGACATGAATGTCTCGAGGCTCCTCCTCTATAGGTAATCGGGGTTCCTCCTCCCCAGCTCGACTAACTCCTCCAACATCCGACATCCTGATAACAAAATTTTAAGTTTTAGTTACTAGCGAACACAGACTAACACATAAGCACATAAAGTCTTTTATTATCTTCAATGAATTTAGAAATTCATTTCTTAGAACTCGATAAGAGTTTACCATCGCTATGTTCTCGATCTCCTACAAGGCTACTACCTAAGGTTGTTCCCTCACCTAAGGTTCATAACTACCAACCTGTGACACCCCCAAATCCGGTACTTCCATTTCCACAAGATTTGGTGTTCACTGTACAAACATCATCTATCTATCTACCCGTAAATAAAATGCAAACCATACAATAGATAGAAATAATAATAAAATCTCTTCCCTTATGGGAACACTCTATACATACAATTTTGAAAGATCAAAATCCCAATTTTTCCCAAATTTCTTCATTTTTACATCATTAGCGAACTCAATCACCACGAATTCGTTTCTTGACCAATTGAAAAGTTTCTAACTACGCCGCATTCGTTTCTTAACATACTAACATAAACCACCAATAAATTATAGATTATAACAAGTATTGATCATTAAAATTTATACTTTCTAAAGCCATTTTTCAAATATGATCACTGTTAATTATTTTTCCTACCTATAACCCAATTTTTAACAAATTTGACACACAAGTATCCACCATATATGATGATTATCAGTTTATAAACCATATTTACATGTATATTTCAACACAATATGACTTAGCAATTTACAGAGAATGAACATGAAACTCAAACATAAACCTTAGAAGTAGAATATACCTTGATTTAGCAAACCCTATTTGTATGCTAGCAAGGAATGGTGATTCTCTCTCAAAAAAATCTCTGTGTTTTCCTCTTTGCAATTCTATGTTATCTAGCCTTAGGAAAAATCACGCATAATATACACTGACTCCCTTTTCCCACGTACGTCAGGTTAAAAATAAAAAGGTATGCGTCAGTTGGAAAAAGCCAAAGGCCACAAGGCCCTGTTTGGCTAACCAAACTCTCCCAACTAAATTATTTTAATAATATTTATATTATATAGTATTATGTCACACTTTTAGTTGATTAATTTAAATAACTTAGTTTAGTTAATTTAAATAACATATAATATTAATAATAAAAATCTTATTATCATTAATAAATAATTATATATCTAATTTAATTAGTAAATTAGACACATCACTATATTTAATTTATTTATTTCTTTTAAATTAAACAATTCATTTAATTTAACTAATTTCTTAAATATTAAGCAATTGATTTAATTTAATTATCTCCTTAAATTAAATCCAACAAATAAAATTAGCATTACTCGATTCAATTAATATTAATTAATTTAGCTACTAAATTAATTCATGACAATTCATCAAATATTTATTTTCCTCAATAAATAAATTATTTTAAATATTTATTTAATTCCATAAATATTTAAATTTAATTACAAATTTCTCAATCGTTACAGTTTTCAAGAACTCAAGAGTAGACTCATTTCATTTTTGTTCGACAATCCCATACGCGCGGAGGGATTTGTCATTTCTGATGATGCTTGTGCAAAGGGTTAGGATGTGTTCTCATGCAACATGGGAAAGTCATAGCCTATGTCTCCCGACAACTCAAAGAATACGAGAGAAATTATCCTACTCATGATCTAGAGTTAGCCGCTGTCGTTTTTGCGCTTAAGATTTGGAGGCATTATCTGTACGGAGAGAAGGTGGAGATTAATACAGATCATAAAAGCCTCAAATATTTCTTCACTCAGAAGGAACTCAACATGCGGCAATGACGTTGGCTTCAGCTGTTGAAAGATTATGATCATACCATCCAATACCATCCTGGAAAAGCGAACGTAGAAGCTGACGCATTGAGTAGAAGATCATATGCGGGTATGAGTGCGATATTGTCAACGCAAAGGCCCATTTTATGTGACCTACAAAGGATGGAGATAGAGTTAAAGACTCCAGAGACCCATGTGATGATGGCGAATATACGAGTAGAACCGACTTTAATCGATAAAGTTAAAGTTGCTCAAGCTACAGACCTAGAGCTGATGCATATGAAGAAGAAAATGGAAGAAGGTGCTATTCCGAAAGCAAGAATCGATGAAGAAGGAATACTTTGAGTCAACTCCAGACTTTGTGTTCCTCACGATTCTGACCTGAAGTATAAAATCATGATGGAGGCGCACAACACATCGTTTGCAATCCATCCTGGGAGTACAAAAATGTATCGTGATCTTCGTCATACATTTTGGTAGAACAATATGAAGAGAGAGATAGCGTTGTTTATCTCAAGGTGTCTAACTTGTCAACGAGTTAAGGCGGAGCATCAAGTGCCAAAAGGTCCATTGCAACCACTTGGAATTCCAGAATGAAAGTGGGAACACATTACCATGGATTTCGTTACTGGTCTTCCCAAGGTTTCTCAAGGCATAGATGCGATTTGGGTCATTGTTAATAGATTGACCAAGTCTGCTCATTTCTTACCGATACGAGAAACTTATACACTTGAACGTCTTGCTAGTATGTACATAAACGAGATTGTAAGATTGCATGGTATGCCACTATCCATAGTTTCTGATCAAGACCCAAGATTCACTTCAAGATTTTGGGTTAGTTTATAAAAAGCTATGGGCACGGATTTACAATTTAGTTTGGCATATCATCCTTAAACGGATGGACAGTCGGAAAGGACTATTCAAACTCTTGAAGATTTATTAAGACTCTATGTCCTTGACTTCAAGGGAAGTTGGGACATGTTCTTACCATTGGTGGAGTTTTCCTACAACAACACTTATCAAGCAAGTATTGGCATGACTCCATTCGAGGCGTTATATGGAAGAAAGTGTCATTCTCCAGTATGCTAGGATGAGGTGGGTGAAGCAACGTTGTTGGGACCGGAGTTGGTACATATGACTACGAAAAAGATTCAAACGATCCGACAACGTATAAAAACCTCACAAGATCGACAAAAGAGTTATGTTGATCTTCATCGAAAAGACATAGAAATCGATATTGTAGATCATGTGTTGTTATGTGTTGCTCCATGGAAAGGAGTTACAAGATTTAGAAAGAGAGGAAAGCTCAATCCTCGATTCATTGGCCCATTTATAATCCTCGAACGAGTAAGAATTGTGGCCTATAGACTCGCCTTACCGCCAAGTATGTCTCATGTTCATAACGTTTTTCACATATCTATGTTACATAAATATGTGAAGGACCCGAACCACATTATTGAATTAGAACCAGACGAGATAGAGGAAGATTTAATGTATGAAGAGTTACTTGTTAAAATCTTGGATAAGAAGGATCATATTCTACGCTCCAAGATTATACCTCAAGTCAAAGTTTTATGGAGAAACTACGATGTGGAAGAAATGACCTGGGAGTTAGAATCTGAGATGAAGTCAAGATATCCTCACCTCTTCGATATACCAGGTATATACCCTAATTTTGAGGACGGAATTTCATAAGAAGGGGAGGTTGTAAGACCCCAACTTTTATGAATAAAGATTAATTTCTCTCGAAATATATTTTTGAATATTATGGTGTGGATATGATATAATGTTATAGTTGTAGGTAATATTTACAAAATTTGTAAAGTAAGCAAGTGGTTATATAATATTCGATTGGTCGGGGAATATTCGTTTTAATAGGGAATATTCGTATGATGGCACAATCATTGGTGGACCCCACAACGGAAGTATTGTCGTAGTAAAAAATGAAAAGAATTATCTTTTATAAAATTAAGCGGTAAGTGTTACCAGATTAAAGCCGTTGAACTACCCATTAGTAAAAGAAATGCGATGTCTGGCGTGGTTGCATAGTAGCCTTTTGCAGTATTGGTTATTGATGCTTACGTAAGAAAGTCACTCGGTTATACTCAATTATTGCTACGATAATTATTTGCATCATATCTCTCATATTATTGATTCGATTATTGTCACAGTATCATCTGCATAATATGATATATTATTAAATCAATAATCGAGACGACAAAGTTATTCATATTATTAAATTGCAATATTTACAATGTCTAGAAGTTATGTCAATGAGAGGTTTGGTCATCTAATTGTGCGCCAATAGGGAGAAATCCTTATTGTAAAGCCCCCTCTTTCCTGGGAACGACCTGATTGTTAAATATTGTGAGTTATAATATTGATGATGAATAAACTCGTGTTGATTAAAGATAAAATTGATAGTTCCATTGTGTTGAAATTATTTGTGTTAGTGGAAATCAACATTTATTTCGATAATAATTGATGTCTGGAGGTTATATTGTCCAATCGGGTATTTTGGGCACTTTTCGTATCGGAGTACTATTCACGAGTTACTATTCATGAGTTACTATTCACGGGGTACTATTTACCCAAAAATATATTTCTTTTCGGTCCAAATCATTTGTGGGTACAATATTATTCCATGAGAAAATGTGCTAATTTTTCAGACCATTGGTTAAAGTTATAATAGTGAATCAATATGGACCGCTGGTAGAAAGTTATAATAGTGAATCAATATGGACCGCTGGTGGAAAGTTATAATAGTGAATCAATATGGATCATTTGGTTTAAAGTTTTAATAGTAAATCGGTATGGATAGTTGTTTTAAGTTTTAATAGTAAATCAATTTGGATGAGTCTGTTTAAAAGTAAATCAATCTGGATAGTTCATGAATTAGTTACTATTCAGTCCATTCTCCTATAAATAGAAGCTCATTCCTTCATTATTTCTTACGAATTCACTGAAACTCTAGATAGAGAAATTATAGAGAGAAAGAAGAAGAGAAGTCTGCTACCTCACTTTTCCAATATCCAGTTCTTCTAAGGTAAGGGGTATTATTTCTTTCTTATTCATGAAGAGAACTTCTGTTATTCCATTCTTTATTATTATGTTGGAATAACTTTGTTATCAAATACCGCATACATGGTGAAATTCTACATTATTCCATTCTTAATTATTATGTTGGAATAACTTTGTTTATCGCAAGTACCACATACGTGGTGAAATTCTTCTACTATTCCGTTCAATATTATTACGTCAAAAATATCACATGCATGCGTTTCTGGGACTGGGTTCCATTATTTATTATTCCGTTGAATAACTTTGTTTGTGCTGATCTATCGCATGTATGGTGATTCTGTTGTTATTCCATTCTTTATTATTCATCAAAAATCACATCATAAATGCGTTTCTTACGGGACTTGGATTCCATTATTTATTATTTTGTTGGAATATCACATGCATGCGTTCTGTGGGACTGGTTCCATTATTTATTATTACATTGGACTAACTTGTCTGTATGTGGTCTATCGCATGCATGGTGATTTCATTTTTTATTCCATTCTTTATTATTACATTGGAATATCACATACGCATGCGTTTCTGTGGGACACGGTTCCATTATTTATTATTACATTTGGGAATAACTTTGTATATGCGGCCTATCGCATACGCATGGTGAATCATACATTATTCCATTCTTTATTATTACATTGGAATAACATGTCTATGTGGATTAATACCACATGCATGGTGAATGATCCTTTGTATTCATTCCTTATTAAATTGTGGAAATGATCTGTATATGCGGATTACCGCATAGCGGGTGAAAATCCATTTACAGTTTCATATATTTTGTTATATTCAGTTGGTTAAAGTTTTGGCTTCTATACTCCATGAAATTAGTGGAATATCCTTGATATTTGCGCTTCACCCAGTATCTTTTTATGGAAATATTCTTCTGAGCATTCTTGAATTTTACTCCATAAAGAAGTATCATGTTGACAATTTGGACGTTATTAATTTCTGGATAAATTAATTCTTGAACTTGTTTTATTGAATTATTATGTCATTGTCATCATCCTCATGCTTATATTATAATGAAAGTCATCTTTGGCTTACGTGCATAGATGGACTTAGTATGATCATGACCAGGGATCATTCGGTATAATCACGACCTGTAATGTTATAAATGATATGGTAAAAGTCCTTAGTGGCTTATAATGCATTGATGGACAGATTTTGGTATGATTATGACCAGGGATGGTTCAGTATAGTCATGATCATTGATGATTTAATGAATATCCTTGGCCCGTAGTACATGGATGATTAGATGATGTGTTTTATTTATTAAGCTGAGTCTCAACGATAAAAATTGATGAAAATATTTTAAATCATAGAAGAGAGTAGATATCATGCTCTACTTGACTCTTCTAATGAATTGTTTATTCCGCTGTAGTTAAACTTGATGTCTATTGTATTTTATCAGTTTAACATTGTTAAAGACTAATGATAATTTATTCCGCATTATCTTAGTCATAATATTTCTTACTGGGCTAGTTGAGCTCACCCTTTCTTTCATTGTTCTCTTCAGAAAATGAGAATATAGCTGGGACAAGTCAGGGAATGGAGTGATGGTTCAGATCATAGCATTAGTAGTCCTCGCTATTCTGTTAAATAGTGTGACAATAAATGTAATGAGGACTCCTTTGAGTGTGGATATTTTCTAGATGATAATATTCCTATTAAACTCTTAGTTTATGTATTGTCGTATATTACACGACGGTTGTATAATTAAGTTTGTATTTGTATTCTGTACCATGTATTTGGTGACTCAAGATGGGTGATGTATACCTATTTTTGGGGGCGTCACATAAGCTCTATTCTTCACCTTCCTCTTAAGGTTTCCCATCACCCTCTCTAAAGGGTACATCCATCTATATTGAACTGGACCCCCAACACGAGCTTCATAAAGAAGATGGATTTGCAAATGCTCCATGGAGTCAAAAAAACCAGGTGGGAATATTGTTTCCAGTTTACACGTGATCTCTATGATGTTCTTCTTAAGTACAGACATGTCCTTCTCATTTAATGATTTTGAACATAAGTCTTTGAAGAAACGACTAAGATCCGTCAAAGCATCCCATATTGGTTTATCAAGCAGATCCCGATATGCTATAGGCATCACTCTCTCCATGAGCACATGACAGTCATTACTCATAATGCCTTGCAATTTCCCACCCGTAACACACCTTGCAATGTTTGACGCATATCCATCTGGTAGTTTCAGAGACTTAACCCATGTGCACACATCTTCAACTTGCTTTTTGGACAATGTGTACCTTGCATGCGGTTTGACAATCTTACCATTAGGAGATTCATAAAGTTCTAATCCGGGACGCTTACAAATATCTTTCATGTCCAAACGTGCCTTATCGTTATCTTTTGTCTTCCCCGTAACATTCATCACAGTGTTAAACACATTGTCAAACACATTCTTCTCAATATGCATCACATCTAGATTATGAACGAATCAAATTTGTAGACCAGATAAGCGGTTCCCAAAAGATGCTTCTCCGAACCCAGTTATGAGATTCGCCAAACCTATTGATTATGTTTGTGGCATCAATCTTACCAAATGGGATAACCAACAATTTCATCACACGATCTCGCATCTCTGTTCCTGACAATCGCGGTGCAGGCATATCATTGTCTACTTTCCCTTTCCTGAAGTGTTCTCTATTTCTTCGAAACGGGTGATCTACTGGCAAGAACCGATGATGACAGTCAAACCAGCAAGGCTTTTGACTTTTTGATAGATTAAACGACTTTGTATGCTCCATACAATATGGACAAGCCAACTTCCTGTGTGTACTCCATCCAGATAACATACCATAAGCTGGGAAGTCACTTATAGTCCACATAACCGTTACCCTAAGGTTGAAATTTTTTTTTGTTGCAACATCTCAAGTCTGTACTCTATCCTCCCACAATACCTTCAACTCGTCTATAAGAGTTCTCAAGTAAACATCTGAGTTCTTTCCAGGACTCTTAGGACCAGGAACCACGAGTGAAAGAAACAAGTATGGTTGTTTCATACACATCCAAGGAGGCAAGTTATATGGAGTAACAATCACAAGCCAACATGAGTACGGAACAGCTGAGTGTCCAAACGGATTGAAACCATCGGTGTACAATCCAAGCCTCACATTTCTAGGTTCTAATGCAAACCCAAGATGCGCTAAGTTGAAATCTTTCCAAGCCTGCCCATCTGCGGGATGATTTAGTTCTCCATCTTTAGCTGGAGATTTCTCATGCCAACTCATATGTTCAGCTGTTCTTGAAGACATGTACAATCTTTTTAGCCGATGTGTTATTGGAAAATACCTTAGAATCTTAAATGGTATACTTGATTTTTTTGTAGTCACACCCTCTTTATTAGGCCTAAACCGATCATGACTGCAAAACGTGCACCTTGTCATCTGTTCATTTTCCATATAAAACAACATGCAATAGTTGGGACATGCATCGATCTTTTGGTATTTAAGACCCAACTTCTTCACCATTTTCTTACAAAAGTAATAGTTACCAGGTAATTTCTCACCGTCAGACAACATACTCTTAACGGCCTTCAAGAGCGACTCAAAACACTCATGGCTTATGTTGTGATCAGCCTTGATGTTAAGTAATGTCGCCACTACAAACAATGTAGTGTGTTTGGTGCAACCATGCCACAATGGCTCGCTACCCTCGTCTAACAACTTAAAGAAGTCTTTGGCATCAGAATTCATAGGTTGCTCTCTGCCTTGTTCCCAATCAAAATCGCCTCGCAATATCATGAACCATTCCATTCATACGATGAGTACTACTGCCCGAATTGTGTACTTACGTGATGCCACCATCTCTTCTCCGCCCATGTGCCCACCAAAGATTCCTCGTAATTTTTCATGAACCCATAAACAAGTAAATGATAGTTTACCACGCCTCTCGTCCATATAATTTACATTCTTACACTTCAAACATGGACATCGATTTGCAAATTGACCATTCATACATTCCGGTGACTATCGCATACTCCAAAAACACTTGGCAACTCGCTTCTAAATTCAAATTTGAAGACTTCTATTCCGGGCACTTCGACTTTTCGTCGTGTCATCCAACTACGGTCTGAATAGAGGTCCATGATTCCATGGTATCTACTACAGACAACATGAGCTTATTAATCATATGACTTGAGCATACTTGTAAGCATATGATTAACATTTCAGCATACTTGTAAGCATATGACTTGAGCATACTTGTAAGCATATGATTAACATTTAAGCATACTCAATGTTAACGAATGAATGCAAATTAAAGCAATATGAGAAACTCTAAATGTTATTAAATTTAATATGAGAAACTAAGTAAATACTACTTAGTTTAATAGTTATACTATATCATGTTATTTTATTTTAATTTGTTTTAAATTTGTTTTTATTGTTAATCATAAGTGAATACGTAAGGTATTTCATTCATGCTAGCTTTATATCAGAGTTAAAGTATCTCATTTATACAAGTTTTGACATTTCTTAAATTTTAACATCTCTTAAATTTTTTCCTGCTCTGCTCCATACATTTACCAGACATAGGATAAATAGATGGAAGAATGTTTTTTCCTGCTCTTTGCAGGAATGCTATTCTTACGTTTCACAGCTATATGTATAAATTAGTAATACTTTCATTTCTTTTTAGGAATGCTATTCTATTATAAACCCTGTATTTGGTTGTTACATATTTGGTTTGTATTCAGATGCATTGAAATGTTTCTTCTTAAGAAAACTACCACCATCTAAGGCTTCACACCAAGAATTGAAGAGTCCATCTAAGGCCTCGGCTAACATGTTTTAAGATTATACCCCTCACGGTCCCTTTCTATAATCTTTTATGTTTTGGGATAGTCACAACTTGGTTGAGCAATTTATAGCTTCTATAACATTTTGTAGCTTTATTCTTGTATACATAAGTGTTAAATACCCTTGTTTTTCTGTTATAGCGAAAACAGTCTCTTTATTGACCAAGTGTGTCTAGTTACCTTCTCTCTTGCACTAATGATTTACCTATGCATCGCCTATTTTGGCTTAACACTTGACCCCCCAATAGCTTACCATGCTGACAACCAAGCTTGGCTTGGCCCCGTGAACTTAGCTAAGCTTGGCGTGGCCTCGTATTGGCCTCGACCTCAAGCCCAACCCATCGGCTCCCAAGGTCCCTTAATAAGCTCTAGTGGATCACCAATATATTTATATCCAATTGATAAGCAGCACCCAGGCTCTCTATATAAACAGAACCCAATTTACTGAGAATTACTAAAATGAAGCTACTCACATATTCAAACAATTCAATTTCTCATTTTATTTCAATAATGGGCATAACTTTCCTATAACCAAAAGCTATTATATATTTTAAACCTAAAACTGTTCACAATAAAAGAGGTAAAAAAAAATCAACTACAAACTTATCTTTATAATACTTATGAAAATTTTTCAAGCTTGAAGTGACTGTAAAATCATTATTCAATCTTGAACTAAGCATAAAATAAATGTCCGCTGCATATGGGAGGTCTTGGAGTTTGTGAAACAATCAAGAATGAGAAATTATATAAGTTTATGATTACATACATCCCTGCAATCAACACACACACCTTTTATGTAAGACCCCAACTTATTATTAAATGAAATTTAATTTCCTCTATTTTTATTTTGAAATAGTAAGGGTTGATTTGATTAATGTGATTAGTTATGGGTAAATTGCGCAAATATTTCAAATAAGCAAGTGGTTATAAAATATTCATTATTGTCAGGGAATATTCGGTTGGTCGTGGAATATTCTTCTTTTCGGGGAATATTAAATGCTTGCCAATGACCTTGAAATTGTTGGGCCCCATAACTGAAAGCGATTGGATGAAGAAAGCGACAAGTATAAGTTGTTTATAAATAATGGGTGTAGTTATTCACAGATTAATCTTTGTTGAAATACTGGGTGGTTAAAACACGATAGCATTGCAGTATTGCACCAATTATTGATTCTTACGTAAGAAGGCACTACTCAATAATTGTTACAGTAATTACTGTTCAATATTATATTTTATTGATTCAATAATTGCTACGTTGATATTTTATATTATTGTTGTTTTAATAATTGTCACTGCACAGTATTTTCATTATCGGAGCAATAATTCATATTATCTGAATAATATTATTAGATAACATTATTGGCAATATCTAGAAAGTTCTGTCTAAGGAGAGGTTTGATCATCTAATTGTGTGCCAGTAAGGAGAAATCCTTATTGGAAAGCCCCCTCTTTCCTAGGAGCGGCACGGTTATCGATCTTGTGATTACGTAATATTATTTATGAATAATTAATTATTGATTATTATGATAAAGAAAATATTCATTTTATGTGGATATAGATGGAGAAAATTTTAAAGTGACAATTGTTGAAAAAATTGATATTTTATCTTTTCTGATAAAACAATTCTTTTAAAATATATTATTATATTTTAATAATATAATAATGGTGATATTTTTATAATAAATGTGGGATATATGAGTATATAAGGAGGAAGAGTATTTTTGTTGCATTAAATGATTAACACATGTTTTGTGTGTCGGCGGACCCCATTTTTTGACTGAAATTTAATTATAGCATGTAAAATCGTCCGTTTGTGGATTTCGGTCAATTTCTATTTGGAATTTGGAAAAACTTTCTTCTGCAAAGTTGTAGAGAATGAAATTTTCTATGGAAAGGACAGGTGGTTTGAATTTTTCTGATAAAAGGGCTATTTATTATGAATTATTGAAGTTCCGAAGTTCCGAAATAATTGATTTTTAGAAGTTTTAATTATTATTTTGAAGAAAAACATTTTTTGCTCTTTGGTGGCCCTCACTTGCACATGTTAGTGGCTGAATTCAGATCTTCAAAGGTGGGCTTGACAATTTAAATATATTATTATTTTATTAAATTTTCTGCTTTGGTGTTCTAAGCAATTTCCTATAAATAGGGTGCTTAAGTTAGAATTGAAAATCACACCAGAAACTGAAGTTTTCTCTCTATTTCTCTCTCTATATTATCGAGCGTATTCTTGTGAGTATTTTGATACTTTGAGTGTTGTTATACGGTGCAGGTTCCCTTTAGCACTATATCTAGTATTTCAGTCAGAAGTACCGTCTTTCCAAGGTAAGGGATATTATTTTTTTTATAAATGATATTATTTCCTTCAATATCATTATGATGGAATATTGGAAATATTTTTCTTGTAAAATTCTTGTCTTTCAGTGTTGGGGTTACTATTCACGTATACGGCACTATTCACAAAAAAATTAAATTTTCATTTTTTTTCCAAAATATCTATTATGGATACTAGCTTTGATTGTATCCATGTTTTGATCATTCTTGAATTTTACTTCACTATGAGTATTTTTGAAGTATTTTTGAACTTGGATTGTTTAAAGTACGAATACTTAGTATTTGTTCTTTTGTTTCACTGGATTCGTTTTCTTTAAAATATTTTTCATCATCCTCAGTCCTAAATGATGATATTACTGAATATCTTTGGCCTATAGTGCAAAGATGGTTGACTTTCTTATGAATATCTTTGGCCCGTAGTGCAAAGATGAGCAGGTGTTGAGATGAACATGACCAACTGATGAATATCTTTGGCCTGTAGTGCAAAGATGAATATTTGATTCAAGATAAATATTGATTGATGTTACAGGGATAAAATATTGATGATGGACTTTTAAATTCATAGATTAATTTCATTCTTTACGTAACTCATCTATGAATTATTATTTCATTTTGCGAATATTGATCGAAACTTGTTGTTTATTATATTCTATCGATTTTTCCTGATGAAGACTAACGATAATTTGTTCTATATTATCTTAGTCATAATATTCTTTTACTTGGGCTAGTTGAGCTCACCTTTTTCCTTTTTGTTCCATTTTTCTTCTCGGGGAGGCGAGAATATAGCGAGTACTAGTGAGAAAGTGTGGAATGATGGTTCTAGAAGTTGTTTTAGTAGTCCTCACCATTTTGTAAAATAATGTACCAATAATTGTAATGAGGACTTAGTTGGGTATGGATATTGTCTAGATGACAATATTTGTATTTAAACTTACTGATTTATATGTTGTATTAATAAAGTTGTAGTTGTTTACGTACCATGTATTTTGGCGACTCAGAATGGGTGTTGTATACCTATTTTGGGGCGTCGCGATTAATATCGAGCTTAGGGATATGATCTCTGGCGGAGATGGGGAATAGAACTAGGAGGGAGAGCGAGTAAATCCTTCGCTAGTGTGTCCTACCTAAGCTTATTTGTTGGGTTGTTCATAGTATAGGGTTATTATGTTGCATGTCAATTTCTTTAATTAACCCTTGTTTTATGGCAGGATTTGAGAATGTCGACTGAGAATGTTAACAGTGGAGTAAATGAGACCATGGAGACACCTTTACTCATCAACGAGGAGAACGTGCAACAGGCTGGCAATGTTCCTCCTGTGAACAACGCCACTGAGCAGATGATGAACGACGGGATGTTTAGAAGCTTTTTACAGTTCATGCAAAATCAGACGAGGGAGACTCGTGCATAAAATACAGGTGAAAATGATAACAATGCACGGTTTGTCACAGCCAAGCAGTTCAAAGAGTTGGGACCACCAGAATTCTAGGGAAAGCCGGATCTGATCAAGACGGAGACATGGGTCAAACAAATTACCAAGATATTTGATGTCTTGGGATGCACGGAGGAACAGAAGGTTCCATTCGCCACTTTTATGTTCTGTAATGAGGCAGATTACTGGTGGGAATCTGTGAAACGTACCTATCCTGCCGCACTTAGCATGTCTTGGGAGACGTTTCAGAAACTGTTCAATGACAAGTACTTTCCTGAAAGTATTCGTCACATGAAGGAAGTGGAGTTTATTAGGTTGGAACAAAACAATATGGCCGGTGTCCAGTCTGAGGCGAAGTTCTGAGAGTTGACTAAGTTTGCACCTCATTTGGTGGAGAATGAGGCGTATATGGCGGATGATGTTTCTAAGAGGTTTGAAACCGGCATACGTCGATATCTCATTTCTCATAAATTTTCTCTCTATTAGGATGTTGTCAATGTGGCTCAATTGTTAGAAGCGAGATAATGAGTACGTTCAACCGAGGGACCACAACCGAGGATCATACCTGGTGGCGGCGGTCATCATCGAACAATGATAACCCGGTGGAGAAAGAAAAAATACGGACAAAAATGGTAACCCACTCGGTGGTAATCATGGCCATGAGAATAGAAGAAACAAGTCGGGAGGAGATTTTAAAAAGAGGAGATTCAACAACGACCATGTGAAGGCGTCGTACACCGGAAATGAGCAATCGGTTCTAAGGGAGGAGAACGACCACCGGTCGTATGATATAAATGCGGGAAAGAGGGACATATCAGCCCAAAATACCCTTAACAGTTCAAGGTATGTTATAATTGTGGAAAGGAAGGACATATCGCTCGAGATTGTACGGTAGCAAAACCAAGTCCAGCGGGGATAGTGACTCAAAAGGCTGTCCCAGAAAAGTCAAAGTCAATGGATCCTAGAAGAGCGTTTGTTGTGACTGTTCAAAATACGAGGAACCCAAACGAGGTGATCACGGGTAAGCTAATCATAAATTCTTGCGAAGTTTATACCTTACTTGATACTGGTGCTACCCATTCATTTATCGCTCCTACTTGTGCTAAACGTTTAAACTTGACTCAGGAGAAATTAGACTTTGATTTATCTGTGGAGACTCCATTAGGAGAAACTTTCATTACACCCACTGTTTATAAATCTTGTTTGATCCAAGTTGGCACCATCACATTACCTGTTGACCTTATCTCTTTAAAGAAACTTGCTTTTGATGTGATTTTAGGGATTGATTGGTTAACCACTCATCATGCCAAAATTGATTATTTTCGTAAGGTTGTTAGTTTTCATATTTCTAACCAACTTTGTTATGCAATTCAAGCAACTAAACCATTAAAATCAATCCTTTGTCATATCTAGTCATAAAGCTATTCATTTATTGAAAAACGGATGTAAAGCTTTCTTAGCCCATGTTATGGATTTGAATAAAGACACGTCAAATTTGAATAATATTCATGTTGTTAGTAAATTTCTGAAGAACTTCCCCGGTCACCCCAGGCGTGAAGTTGAATTCTTTATTGATCTTGAGCACGGTACAAAGCCCATTTCTAAAACCCCATATCGAATGGCTCCTATTGAACTTCGTGAGTTAAAGGTCCAACTACGGGGAGTTGTTGGACATCGGTTTTCATTCGATCTAGTACATCTCCTTGGGGTGCTCCTGTTTTATTTGTAAAGAAGAAAAGGCGGGGAGTATGCGACTTTGTATTGACTATCGAGAATTGAACCATGTCACCATCAAGAATAGGTATCCAGATTTACCTCGTATTGATGACTGTTTGACCGGGTTGTAAGGAGCACAATTCTTTTCAAAGATCGATCTTAGATTACGGATATCATCGGTGAAGATTAGGCGAGGATATTCAAAGCGCCTTGAGAACTCGTCTGGGCATTATGAATTTTTAGTCATGTCTTTTGGATGACTAATGCTCCTGCGGCTTTCATGGATATGATGAACCGAGTATTCAAGGATAATCTGGATCAGTTTGTGGTTGTCTTTATTGATGACATCCTCATATATTCCAAAAGCCATGAAGATCATGAGCACCATTTGAAGCTGGTACTCCAAAGGCTTCGTGAAAACAAGCTTTATGCTAAGTTGAAGAAATGCAAGTTACGCTTCGAGAAGTAACATTCCTTGGGCACGTGGTGTCAAAACATGGAGTATCTGTTGATCCAGCGAAGATTGAAGCAATACAAAGTTGGGAGCAATAGAAGGCGGTGATAGAAAGTCACGCATGACTTCTCGGGCTTAATTTGGTTATTATTGGAGATTCGTGGAAGGTTTTTCTCGAATCGCTACTCCATTAACTCAGCTAACTCGGAAGGATACAAAATTCGTATGGAGCGAGGAATGCAAGAAGAGTTTCCAAGAGCTTAAGAGAAGACTCATCGGCACCTATTCTGACAATACCATCTGGTACGGATGGATTTGTTATCTACAGCGATGCTTCAAGCAAAGGGTTAGGATGTGTTGTCATGCAACGTGGGAAAGTCATAGTCTATGCCTCGTGACAACTTAAAGAATATGAAAGGAATTATCCTACTCATGATCTAGAGTTGGCAGCAGTCGTTTTCACGCTAAAGATCTGGAGGCACTATCTATATGGAGAGAAAGTGGAGATATATTCAGACCATAAAAGCCTCAAATATTTCTTCACCCAAAAGGAACTCAACATGCGGCAATGACGTTGGCTCGAGCTGTTAAAAGCTACTGTCGAGCGAGGTGTGGCTGATAGATTAAAAGAATCAGCGATCGGTAATAGCGACCGCATGTGGTCGCTGAATATTTAATGATGTGGAAGTATCAGCGACCGTATGTGGTCGCTGATAGTTAGAGGTCGCAAAAAAATAGGGCGCCAACATTTCCAGACAATTTTTAGGCGGTAAAATTGTAGTAGCGACCACTTACCGACCGCATAAGGTCGCTAATACAAAACAGCGACAACATTTCATTGTGGTCGCCACTGGCGGTCACTAATGATAAGTATCTGCGACCGGATGTGCGGTCGCTGATATTGTTTGTCGTTGTTAGAGCATTTTCTTGTAGTGAATAATATTCTCCTTCTCGATCGTTAACAATACAACTTTAATCTTTCTTTACATCATTATTCGATATTAAAATCACTAAAAATGCGGAATATTTAAAACTTTTATACATTTCCTTCTATATTGCCCTAAATCGCAACCTTTACATTACATCTCTTGATTCAAATTTATATCATGAATCGTTACAACAAAATGATTATACAAAGTCTGACATCATAAATAGATATCAATATACACCGGATAGCCCAACTTACAATTCAACAACATGTTACATTCAAAATATTAAATACATTTCTCATAAAATATAAGTAATCTTCTTGGAATATGGATCTCTCTGAGTTCACTTAGCACATATCCTTACCTTGAAATCTTATTTTGCAAAAATTATTATTTGCAAGAGTGAGCTCGATATTTCAAGAAGTTCTAATGATTTTCATGCATCACATAGCACATAACAATATACTCAACATACATATCCTAATAATTAAAGTAACATGGCATACATGCTTTAATTCACATAGCAAATATAAAGATTGAGTTCTTTACTCAATCATCATTATTTAACCAAAAAAATGTATCATAAATTGACTTTAACATTTCATGATTACAACATGTATAACATATCATGCTCGCTTACAACACATATATCATATCATGCAATTTAAAACAGTTCATCAAGTCCACATAGAAAATAGGAACCGAAAGACTTGCCTTGATCGTTGTTTACCAATAACAGTTTAACAGCTTACAGTTATCTGCACTTCACGTGCCCTACACAATTATATAATCATACACATCAACTATTAGTCACATAGCAACGCATAGTAGTTGTAATGTAAACTTTACTCTATATCTCATAAGTCCGATGACATCCAACTTTGGATATGCTGTAAACATCATATTAACCTATTTTTAAAAGTTATTGGACACCCATTTCAGATAAGATAGACAGTCCAAAACAGTGTTCAAAAAGGGGCGTTCAAAACTGTTTTTCATTTTTTCCCAACTTTACCCTCTCTCGCTAAAACAGTCATAACTTTTCCGTTTCAAAACAATTTTAAGCGATTCTTGAGTCCACGCGAAGATAACTTCCGGGACTACAACTTTTATTCTTTGACCTTTTCTAAATTCTAAACATAGAATTCCAGAAAATTAGTTCAAGGTGACTGCCCCGAGTTGGTTAGACAGTTTTGACGTGACTACTTTGAATGATCATAACTCTTTGCTCCGAAGTCGGAATTAGTCCGTTCTAGAGTCTATGGAAAGCATATTTAGTGTACTATAACATACCAAAAGCCCAGAATTTTCTAAATAATCTAGTAAACCTCGAATTTTCATTTTTGGATCTGCAGTCCACTAGTTTTTCGAACTTCTCGTTTTGGCATCCAAAACTCGTCTCGATTCGTTCCAACCCAACTTTCTTTACAAATAAGTGTTATTTACCATAATCAGACTCGTCTAAGGTCTCGGCTCCATATCTCTAATTACAATTACTAGAACTCATTTACATAATCAATTCCAAGCCAAAATAAACATAGTAAACTAACTAGTTTACTAACAATACTAACTAAACTTCCAAAATTCAAACTTTAACTAACAAACTAAATAAAAATTTAAAATAATAACATTACCAAAAATTAAATTAGAAACATACCCGAAAATACGAATTTCATAAATTGAATACGTACTCGACCAAGATTTAACTAAGGAGATCTTTATAAAAAGTCCTCCCACAACAAAGCCTTTCTCAAAATTGGAGGCCTTATTGTTAGTAAATGAAACAAAGGGCCAAGCCCTTCAATTTATAGGTTTAGAAAAGGGGTAAAGTTCTCAATTTAGTCGATGTGGGTCTTGGTTTATACTAATTCTAATTGGTTTATACTAATTTTTCATATTTTTAACATGCTAACTGTATTCATTCATCACGAATTCGTTTCTTAACCAATTCGATCCGTTCAAGTTGCGTTGTTTTCATTTTATAGAGGAGAACAACAATCATCCATCAATTTAAAGTTTCAAACACGAATTCATCATCAATTTTAGTCTCAAAGTACACCAAAACACACATTACCATCAAAACTCAAATTCCTCAACTTTAGCATAAACACATGAAATTGATTTCTGAAAAATCTTTTTTAGATGACCATTATGAAATTATAAAATTTAATAACATATGTAACATCATAACCCACAAATTCATTAATCAAAACCCCAATTTTAAAAGAAACTCAAGAACACATAAACTAAAAATATAAACTAAATTATGTACCTTTAATTCCTTAAGAAATAAAATTAACCTTATCAGTAAAATTATAATTTCTATTCAACCATTATAATCATAACATTATTTAACAAATTCTCACTACTCTAATTTAATTATTTAATTAAATTAGAATATCACCATTATACTCACGTAATAAAATACGTATAAATCTCATCTATTTTATCATACTTAAATAAACTATCCCATAATAATTTTTATCAAATATTTATTTATTACCATAAATATTCATTTTATTCCATATAGTTTCCAACTAAAATATTTAATGTACTTAATAAATATTTTACTCGCATTATACTAACATTTATATTTTCATGCAATATATTACCTTCTCACATTATTAAATCAATTATACTTGTATTAATTCACTATTTTAATTAAGTGAATTATTCACACTATTTATGAAACTTAACTAGCTCATAATAATTTCCATTGCCCACAAGACATAACAATTAAAATTATATTATCTCATAATATAATTTCAACTTAATTCAATTAACTAATATTATTTAATTTATTTAATAGTTTAATTAACTATTAAATCTCACATTCTCAACATATGAATATATAATTCTTTTCACACCAAATCACATAAATTCAAAATATATACACCTCATAATAAGAATTTTAATTATTAAATTCTTATTTTAATAACTTATGAAAATTCGGATTGTTACAATTTACAAGTCTTTCAATATAGAATTGATAACGCTATACTACACCAATTGTTTGGTACGGATTTAAGGTAAGCCTGAGTATAAATAAACAAATGTATTTTACATCGATTATTCAATGGGCACACAAGGTTGCCAAAACTTAAACGTAAATAGGTTTAACGGATGAGTGTTAATCAACATAGAGTACTATAAGCTGATCACCTAGAAGTGCTCGCAAGAAATATCAGACTTATGGTCTTAGTACCGGGTTGTCCTTTACATGAATAAAAGCTAAAGAGAATGTTCATGGTCTATGGACCTACTCTGAATTTCCAAGCTACTATATGTACTTCAGAATTGTTTTATGAGATGAGAAGTGTGACGCCCCCAAAATAGGTATACAACACCCATCTTGAGTCGCCAAATACATGGTAAAAAATTCAAATACAACTTAATAATACAACTATCGTGTAAAATACGACAAAACATAAACTGAGAGTTTTAATAAGAATATTATCATCTAGACAATATCCACACTCAAAGGAGTCCTCATTACATTTATTGTCACACTATTTAACAGAATAGTGAGGACTACTAATGCTATCATCTCGACCGTCACTCTGGTTCCCAGAGCTTCGTCCCAGCTATATTCTCATTTCCTAAAGAGAACAATGAAAGAAAGGGTGAGCTCAACTAGCCCAGTAAGAAATATTGTGACTAAGATAATGCAGAATAAATTATTATTAGCCTTCAACAATGTTAAACTGATAAAATACAATAGACATCAAGTTTAAGCTCATATGATGAATAAGCAATCCATTAGAAGAGTCAAGTAGAGCATGATATCTACTATCTTCTATGATTTAAAATGTTTTCATCAATTTTTATCGCTGAGACTCAGCTTAATAAATAAACCATATCATCGAATCTTACTTTCACTATGGGCCAAGGATATTCATTAAATCATCAATGGTCATGACTATATCGAATAATCCCTGGTCATAATCATACCAAAAACTGTCCATCAATGCACTATAGGCCATTGAGGACTTTCATCACATCATTCGTCATATTTCGGTCATGATTATACCGAATAATCCCTGGTCATAATCATACCAAGTTCATCTATGCACGTAAGCCAAAGATGACTTTCATCATAATATAAGCATGAGGATGATGACAATGACATAATAATTCAATAAAACAAGTTCAAGGATAAATTTTAAAGATTTATAATTTAATTTATCTAGAAATCAATAATATCCAAATTATCAACATGATACTGCTATGTGGAGTAAAATTCAAGAATGCTCAGAAGAATATTTACATGAAAAGATACAGGATGAAGCGCAAATATCCAGGATATTCTACTAATTTTATGGAGTATAGAAGCCAAAACTTTAACCAACTGAGTATAATAGAATATATAAAACTGTAAATGGATTTTTCGCCATGCGAATACGGTAATCCATGTAGATGCGAATCATTTTCACAATTTAATAATGAATGAATACGAAGGATCATTCACCATGCATCTTGATAATCCACAGCAGGCATGTTATTCCAATGTAAAAATAAAGAATGGAACTAGGTCATCGTAATCCGCATGCAGACGAGGATATTCCAACGAGAATAATAAAAGAATGAAATAACAACAGATTCACGGTGCATGCGATAGAGCCGCAGATGACAAAAGTTATTCCAATGAGAATAGTAAAGAATGGAATAACAGAAGAATTTCACCATGTATGTGGTACTTCGCATAGACAGGTTATTCCAACATAATAATAAAGAATGGAATAACAACCCTTACAAGTATTGAAAGAAAATAACTCTCTTAATGAATATAATAGAATAATACCCATTACCTTAAAAAAACTGGATACTGGAATAGTGATGTAGCAGACTTCTCTTCTTCTTTCTCTCTATAATTTCTCTCTATAATAATTGCTCTATAGCTTTAGTGAATTGGTAAGAAATGAAGGAAGAATGAGCTTCTATTTATAAGAAAATATATATAGTTTTGATAATTGCACGTTTTAGGGCTCAAAATATTACAGAATAATACCTTCCTCTTTTCCTTTATTTTTAATTTAGTCCTGCAAGTATTATCAAACTTGCACTACCTCCCCTAATAGTAAATCATGTGAATCAATAGTTCTAGACATGTGAAAATATGAATTACAGTATAGTACTTCCATCTATATCTCCATTTTTAACTTAGTCATGCAAGTATTATCAATCTTGCACTACCTCCCCTAATAGTACAAGAATGTGAATCAATAGTACACACATGTGAACAAATAGTTATAATCATGTGAATTAATAGCAATTAATTCCTCATTTATCCGATTAATTACCCGATTAGTCAATATAACCTCTAGACATCAATTATTATCGAAATAAATGTCGATTTTCACTAACACTAATAATTCCAACACAATGGAACTATCAATTTCATCTTTAATCAACACGAACTTATTCATCATTAATATTATAACTCACAATATTTAACAACCAGGTCATTCCCAGGAAAGAGGGGGCTTTCCGATAAGGATTTATCCTTATTGGCGCGCAATTAGGTGACCAAACCTCTCCTTGATAGAACTTCTAGACATTGTCAATATTGCAATTTAATAATATGAATAACTTTGTTGTCTCAATTATTGATTTAATAATATATCATATTATACAGATGCTACTGTGACAATAATTGAATCAATAATATGAGAGCTATGATGCAGAATTATCGTAGCAATAATTGAGTATAAGCGAGTGACTTCGACGTAAGCATCAATAACCAATACCGTAATGCTACTATGCAACCATGCGTATTACTATACTTTTACTACAGGGTAGTTCAACAGTTTTAACGGTAACACTTCGGCCGTTATTTTTATATAAAGATAATTCTGTCGTTTTCTTACTACGACAATACTTCCGTTGTGGGGTCCACCAATGATTGTGCCATCATACGAATATTCCCTGTTAAAATGAATATTCCCTAACCAATCGAATATTATATAACCACTTGCTTACTTTGCAAAATTTGTAAATATTACCCACAACTATAACATTATATCAAATCCACACCATAATATTCAAAAATATATTTCGAGAAAGTTATTCTTTATTCATAAAAGTTGGGGTCTTACAACCTCCCCTTCTTATGAAATTTCATTCTCGAAATTAGGGTATGTACCTGGTATATCGAAGAGGTGAGGATATCTTGTCTTCATCTCAGATTTTAACTCTTAGGTCATTTCTTCCACATCATGGTTTCTCCACAAAACTTTAACTTGAGGTATAACCTTGGAGCGTAGAATATGATCCTTCTTATCCAAGATTTTAATAGGTACCTCTTCATATGTTAAATCTTCCTCTATCTCATCTGGTTCTAATTCAATAATGTGGTTCGGGTCTTTCACATATTTACGTAACATAGATATGTGAAAAACGTTATGAACACGAGACATACTTGGTGGAAAGGCGAGTCTATAGGCCACAGTTCCTACTCGTTCGAGAATTATAAATGGGCCAATGAATCGAGGATTGAGCTTTCCTCTCTTTCCAAATCTCGTAACTCCTTTCCATGGAGCAACACGTAACAACACATGATCTCCAATATTGAATTCCACGTCCTTTCGATGAAGATCAGCATAACTCTTTTGTCGATCTTGTGAGGTTTTTATACGTTGTCGGATCGTTTGAATCTTTTCTGTAGTCATACGTACCAACTCCGGTCCTAACAACGTTGCTTCACCCACCTCATCCCAGCATACTGGAGAACAACACTTTCTTCCATACAACGCCTCAAATGGAGCCATGCCAATACTTGTTTGATAACTATTGTTGTAGGAAAACTCCACCAATGGTAAGAACTTGTCCCAACTTCCCTTGAAGTCAAGGACACAAAGCCTTAATAAATCTTCAAGAGTTTGAATAGTCCTTTTCGACTGCCCGTCCGTTTGAGGATGATATGCCGAACTAAATCATAAATCCGTGCCCATAGCTTTTTGCAAACTAACCCAAAATCTTGAAGTGAATCTTGGGTTTCGATCAAAAACTATGGATACCGGCATACCATCCAATCTTACAATCTTGTTTATGTACATACTAGCAAGACGTTCAAGTGTATAAGTTTCTCGTATCGATAAGAAATGAGCAGACTTGGTCAATCTATCAACAATGACCCAAATTGCATCTATGCCTTGAGAAACCTTGGGAAGACAAATGCTTGAAATCCATGGTAATGTGCTCCCACTTCCATTCTAGAATTTTAAGTGGTTGCAATGGACCTTTTGGCACTTGAGGCTCTGCCTTGACTCGTTGACAAGTTAGACACCTTGAGATAAACCCCGCTATCTCTCTCTTCATATTGCTCCACCAAAATGTATGTCGAAGATAACGATACATCTTGGTACTCCCAGGATGGATTGCAAATGGTGTGTTATGCGCCTCCATCATGATTTTATACTTCAAGTTAGAATCGTTAGGAACACAAAGTCTGGAGTTGACTCAAAGTATTCCTTCTTCATCGATTTTTGCTTCCGGAATTGCACCTTCTTACACTTTCTTCCTCATACGCATCAGCTCCAGGTCTATAAGTTGAGCAGGTTTAACTTTATCAATTAAAGTCGGTTCTACTCGTATATTCGCTATCATCACCTGGGTCCCTGGAGTCTTTAACTCTATTTCCATCCTTTCCAAGTCATACAAAATGGGCATTTGTGTTGTCAATATTGCACTCGTACCCGCATATGATCTTCTACTCAATGCGTTAGCTACTACGTTCGCTTTTCCAAGATGGTATTGGATGGTATGATCATAATCTTCCAACAACTCAAGTCATCATCATTGCCGCATGTTGAGTTCCTTTTGAGTGAAGAAATATTTGAGGCTTTTATGATCCGTATAGATCTACACCTTCTCTCTATACAGGTAATGCCTCCAAATCTTAAGCGCAAAAACGACTGTTGCCAACTCTAGATCATGAGTAGGATAATTCATCTCATATTGTTTGAGTTGTCGTGAGGCATAGGCTATGACTTTCCCATGTTGCATGAGAACACATCCTAACCCTTTGCCTGAAGCATCACTATAGATGACAAATCCCTCCGAGCCAGATGGTATTTTTTGAGCAGTCTTTGAAATGAGTCTTCTCTTGAGTTCTTGAAAACTCTTCTCACATTCCTCGCTCCAACCGAACTTTGTATCTTTTCGAGTCAGCTGAGTTAGTGGAGTAGCGATTCGAGAAAATCCTTCCACGAATCTCCGATAATAACCAGCTAAGCCAAGAAAGCTACGTACTTTGGTCACTGACTTTGGTTGCTCCTAGCTTTGAATTGCTTCAATCTTTGCCTGGTCAATAGATATTCCATGATTTGATATCACGTGCCCAAGGAATGCAACTTCCTTAAGCCAGAACTCACATTTCTTCAACTTGGCATAAAGCTTATTTTCATGAAGCTTTTAAAGTATCAGCCTCAAGTTTTGCTCATGGTCTTCACGGCTTTTGGAGTATATGAGGATGTCATCAATAAAGATGACCATAAAGTGATCCAAATATTCCTTGAATACTCGTTCCATCATGTCCATGAAGGCAGCAGGGGCATTAGTCAATCCAAAAGACATGACTAGGAATTCATAATGCCCATATCGGGTTCTAAAAGCAGTCTTTGGAATGTCATCAATTTTAATTTTCAACTGATGATATCTGGAACGAAGATCAATCTTTGAGAAGAATTTGACTCCTTGCAACTGGTCAAACAGGTCATCAATGCGAGGCAATGGGTACCTATTTTTGATGGTGACATAATTCAACTTTCGATAATCAATACAAAGTCACATACTTCCATCTTTCTTTTTCACGAATAGAACAGGAGCACCCCAAGGAGACGTACTAGGACGAATGAAACCGATGTCTAATCATTCCTGTAGTTGGGTTTTTAACTCCTGAAGTTCAATAGGAGCCATTCGATATGGGGTTTTGGAAATGGGTTTTGTACCGGATTCAAGGTCGATACAAAAATTCAATTTCACGCTCTGGGGGTAGGCTAGGAAGTTCTTCAGGGAATACGTCAGGAAATTTATTAACAATAGAAATATCATTCAAATCTGATGTATTTTTATTTAAATCCGTGACATGGACTAAGAAAGCTTGACATCTGTTTTTCAATAAACGAATAACTTTATGACTTTATATAACAGTGATTGACTTTAGTGGTTTGGTTGCTTGAATTCATATAATAGGTTGGTTAGGAATATGAAACTAACAACCTTACGAAAACAATCGATTTTAGCATGATGAGTAGTTAACCAATCAATCCTTAAAATCACATCAAATGCAAGTATTTTGAAAGAAATAAGATCGACAGTTAATGTGCGGTTACCGATTTGAATCAAACAAGACTTATAAATAGTGGATGTAATGAAGGTTTCTCCCAATGGAGTTTCAACAGATAAGTCAAAGTCTAATTTCTTCGGAGTTAAATTTAAACGTTGAGCGCAAGTAGGAGAAATGAAAGAATAGGTAGAACCAGTATCAAATAAAGTATAAACTTCGCTAGAGTTTATGATTAGCTTACCCGTGATCACCTCGTTTAGATTCCTCACTTTTTGGGAGGTTACGACAAACGCTCTCCCTTAAACTACCAATTTTGTCTTGTCTGGAACACCCTTTGATGCCTCCATCCCAGCTGGACTTGACTTTGGTGCACAACAAAATCGAGCTAGGTGGCCTTCTTTTCCATAATTGTAACACGATTTGGACTGCATCACGCAATTTGGACTGATATATCCCTCCCCTTCGCATTTGTAACATATGATCGGCGGTTATTCTCCTTTCTTAACAACAGGTGATGGTGCCGACGTCTTTCCATCATTGTTGAATCTTCTCTTCTTGAAATTTCCACTCTTATTGTCATGGCCATCATTACAACCGAAGTGATTACCATTTCTGGCATGTTGATTCCCTCCACGCTTGTTGTCACCGCTTCGATGACTGCTACCACTGGTATTATCATTTTGCTAGCTGCTCTCTTTTGGTTGGGTTGACTCATTATCGCGTTCCAATAACTGAGTCCTATTCACAACATCTTAATACAAGCAAAGTTTGTGAGAAATTAGGTATTAATGTATCAACATCCGTGTCATTCTCTCCTCATTATCAACCAAGTGGGATGCAAACCGAGACAACTCGGCAAACTTAGCTTCGTACTGCGCCACGGTCATATTGTTTTACTCAAGCTAGATGAAGTCTACCTCCTTCATGTGACGAATACTTTTAGGAAAGTACTTGTCGTTGAACAGCTCTTGGAACTTCTCCCAAGACATCTTCAGTGCGGCAAATTGAGTACGCTTTACAGATTCCCACCAGTAATCTGCCTCTGCTCACAACATGAAGATGGCAAAGGGAACCTTTTGCTCCTCGGAGCATCCCAAGATATCAAATATCTTGTTGATCTACTTTATCCACGTCTCCGCCTTAAGTGGTTTTGACTCTCCAAAAAACTCTGGTGGTCCCAGCTCCTTGAACTGCTTAGCGGTGACTGTCCGAGAGTTGTCCGTGATTTCACCTGCATTTTGGATAGGAGCCGCCCTCGCCTGATGTTGCATGAATAGCATAAAGCCTATAAACATTCCATCGTTTATCATTTGATCGTTGTTGTTTACCTAAGGATTATTGTTTTCCTGTTACACATTGTCCTGGGGTATTAATCTGTGGTGACTCAACGGTCTCATGTGCTTCATTGCTTATCTCAACATTTTCGGATGCCATTTTCAAATACTGCCACAAAACAAGGGTTAATTAACATATCACATATTATCCCTATACTCGTGAACCAATTAAATACCAAATAAACTTAGGTAGGTCATACTAGCGAAGGAATTCCCCGTCTCTCCCTCCTAGTTCTTGTCTCACATCTCTCACCGGAGATCATATACCTAAGCTTTGATGCCAACTGTGACGCCCCCAAAATAGGTATACATCACCCATCTTGAGTTGCCAAATACATGGTACAAAATTCAAATACAACTTAATAATACAAGCGTAAGTGTAAAATACGACAAAACATAAGCGAGAGTTTTAATAAGAATATTGTCATCTAGACAATATCCACACTCAAAGGAGTCCTCATTACATTTATTGTCACACTATTTAGCAGAGAATAATGAGGACTACTAATGCTATCATCTGGACCGATCACTCAGTTCCCAGGCTTCGTCGACTATATTCTCATTTCCTAAAGAGAACAATGAAAGAAAGGGTGAGCTCAACTAGCCCAAGAAGAAATATTATGACTAAGATAATGCAGAATAAATTATCATTAGCCTTCAATAATGTTAAACTGATAAAATACAATAGACATCAAGTTTAACTACGGTGAATAAGCAATCCATTAGAAGAGTCAAGTAGAGCATGATATCTACTATCTTCTATGATTTAAAATGTTTTTATCAATTTTTATCATTTGAGACTCGACTTAATAAATAAACCATATCATCGAATCTTCCTGCATACTATGGGCCAAGGATATTCATTAAATCATCAATGGTCATGACTATACCGAATAATCTATGGTCATAATCATACCAAAAATTGTCCATCAATGCACTACAGGCCACTGAGGACTTTCACCACATCATTCGTCACATTTTGGTCATGATTATACCAAATAATCCCTGGTCATAATCATACCAAGTCCATCTATGCACGTAAGCCAAAGATGACTTTCATCACAATATAAGCATGAGGATGATGACAATGACATAATAATTCAATAAAACTAGTTCAAGGATAAATTTAAAAGATTTATAATTTAATTTATCCAGAAATCAATAACGTCCAAATTGTCAACATGATACTACTTTGTGGAGTAAAATTCAAGAATGCTCAGAAGAATATTTCCATGAAAAGATACTGGATGAAGTGCAAATATCCAGGATATTCTACTAATTTCATGGAGTATAGAAGCCAAAACTTTAACCAACTTAGTATAATAGAATATATGAAACTGTAAATGGATTTTCGCCCGCCATGCAGTAATCCACGTAGACAGATCATTTTCATAATTTAATAAGGAATGAATACGAAGGATCATTCACCATGCACGCGGTAATCCACATAGGCAGGTTGTTCCAATAGAATAATAAAGAATGGAACCAGGTCATGCGTAATTCGCACAGACAGGATATTCCAACAGAATAATAAAGAATTGAATAACAACAGAATTCACCAGGCATGCGATAGACCGCACAGACAGGTTATTCCAACAAAATAGTAAAGAATGGAACAATAGAAGAATTTCACCATGTATGCGGTACTTCACATAGACAGGTTATTCCAACATAATAATAAAGAATGGAATAACAACCCTTACAGAATAACTCTCTTCATGAATACGAAAGAATAATACCCATTACCTTAGAAAAAACTGGATACTGGAATAGTGATGTAGCAGACTTCCCTTCTTCTTTCTCTCTATAGTTTCTCTCTATAATAATTGCTCTATAGCTTTAGTGAATTGGTAAGAAATGAAGGAAGAATGAGCTTCTATTAATAGGAAAATATATATAGTTTCGATAATTGCACGTTTTAGGGGTCGAAATATTACAGAATAATACCTTTCTCTTTTCCTTTATTTTTAATTTTGTCCTACAAGTATTATCAAACTTGTACCACCTCCCATAATAGTAAATCATGTGAATCAATAGTTCTAGACATGTAAAAATACGAATTACAGTATAATACCTCCATCTATACCTCAATTTTTAACTTAGTCATGCAAGTATTATCAATCTTGCACCACCTCCCCTAGTAGTACAAGAATGTGAATCAATAGTACACACATGTGAACAAATAGTTATAATCATGTGAATTAATAGCAATTAATTCCTCATTTATCCGATTAATTACCTAATTAGTCAATATAACCTCTAGACATCAATTATTATCGAAATAAATGTTGATTTCCACTAACACTAATAATTCCAACACAATGGAACTATCAATTTCATCTTTAATCAACACAAACTTATTCATCATTAATATTATAACTCACAATATTTAACAACCGTGTCGCTTCGAGGAAAGAGGGGCTTTTCGATAAGGATTTATCCTTATTGGTAGCGCAATTAGGTGACCAAACCTCTCCTCGTGTAACTTCTAGACATTGTCAATATTGCAATTTAATAATATGAATAACTTTGTTGTCTCAATTATTGATTTAATAATATATCATATTATGCAGATGATACTGTGACAATAATTGAATCAATAATATGAGAGATATGATGCAGCAATTACTGTAGCAATAATTGAGTATAACTGAATGACTTCTCACGTAAGCATCAAAAACCAATACCGTGTGCTACTATGCAACCACGCGTATTACTGTACTTTACTATCAGGTAGTTCAACAGATTTAACGGTAACACTTCTGCCATTATTTTTATAAAAAGATAATTCTGTTATTTTCTTACTACGACAATACTTCCATTGTGGGGTCCACCAATGATTGTGCCGTCGTACGAATAATCCCTGTTAAAACAAATATTCCCCGACCAATCGAATATTATATAACGACTTGCTTACTTTGCAAAATTTGTAAATATTACCCACAACTATAACATTATATTAAATCCACACCATAATATTCAAAAATATATTTCGAGAAAATTATTTTTTGTTCATAAAAGTTGGGCTTACAAGAAGTGTTATTCAATGTTTCATAGTACTTCATAACTATTGTTCAGTTATTGAAGAATAATCATATGATTCTCGAAGTGGTATCTATATAATATATTGTTAGACTTGCTGAGCTAGTTAAGCTCACTTCTTGCTTGAATCATATGATTGCAGCTAAGGTCGAGCGAACTGAGGGTTCTAGGAGAGATAAAGGCAAGGAGAAGATGAATGACTAGTTTATTCTGTAATAGACTAGTATGTTTGTATGAATTATATTACAACAAACATAGAATGTAATGGTTTCAAAACCTGGGAACGGGATGTATTATTAATAATGTAATAAGAATGTCGTTGATACACACATTTTTGATGTTGTTTCAATAGAATGAATGTAAAGTTATGAGTACAGTGTAGCACCATCTGTTGGGTTGGAAGATACCCGAATTTGGGGGTGCCACGGGTTGGAAATACGTTCTAAGGCTTTAAGCCATATGTAATGGACTTGTAGGATTGTGTAGGAAATTGTAATGTACAATTGGAATTATGATAAAGCCCAAGTGTAGGAATGGATAAGTCCAATATGAATTAATGTTAAGGCCCAAATGTTTGTTTAATGCAAGCCCAAAGTATAAGTTATGTTAATTAAGCTAAAAGCCCAAAGTAAGAACCGATGGGTTATCGGATGGTTAAAACCCATGGGGCAACCCATGGGTGATCCAAAGTGATGAGCAAGTAAACTTAATGGTTAATAAAAGGATAAGACAAGTGGTGGCCAAGTAAAGTGCTTATGCTTGGTGGCTAAGTAAAGTGCTTATACTTGGTGGCTAAGCAAGAGATAAGCTATGTGATGACCAAGTAAACTTAAGGGCTAAGTAAAGGATAAGTTATGTGGTGAGCAAGAAAAAGATATAAGTTGTGGAGGCCAAGTAAACTTGGTGATTACATAATGAATAGTAAGGAGGTTTAATTAAGGAGGTGGATGGCTTATTAACCATTAAGCCCTCATTTAGGATTTCCTATAAATAGAAGATGTCCTAGCTCATTTGTTAGTTGTTAAATTTCATCCAACATTATAAGTTCTTATTGGTTAGAGAGAAAAAGCTAGAAAAGTTAGACTTTGTAATTCAAGAAGCAAGAAGAGAAACAAAGCTTAATCAAGTGATCTTCAAGGGTAAGAACCTAAACCATGATTCTCTTTCCCTTCAATTTTTAGAGAAGTGAGTAGTGATAGAACATGTATGCTAAGAAGAAGTAGGAATGATTAATCAAAGGAATTAAGCCTTAATAAATCAAGAATAAGTCATTTATACTTATATAAGCTATGAACTAAGGAAAAACTTGTAAGAACTTATCATGTATATGTATAAGTTATTGAAATATGTATGGTTAAGATGTTAGTATGATGAATTGAATCCATTTGAAACAGTTTAAAAATCTCAAGTAACGAAGTTATGGCAAAATCCACGAGATTAGACGTTAATCGTCAAAATCGTGAAATTCTTAGAATGGAAGTCAAATTTTGACATTGAGCTCAGAAACACTAGTTTTCGATGGAGTATAGTCTCATTTGGCATTGTAGAGTTGTGGACTAGAACGAAGAAACAAGCGTTGAACGTTCACGAACGTTTATCGTTTTTGTTAAAATGAACAAATAGGTGAATTTTGAGTTAACATATTCGAAAATGGAAAATTATTGCATGAACACGTAGAGTATGTAATTTGTGAGATAATGGCTTTTGAACGAGCCAATTCGGACTTATAACGAAGAAGTTATGAGCCCGAGAATCTCACCTAAGAAATGATCTATCAAATTTTCTGGTACTGAGGTCTGGCACTGCAGCGCCAAACAAAGCTCTATAAGTCGCGTCGCAACACTGGGGTAAAGGGAGTGGCCACTGCAGAGTCGCACCGCAGCGCCACTCGTAGGCATGAGCCTCACAGCTGCGACAGACCGAGACAGGAGTTGGGTGCGGAAAGTGGCCTTACAAACCCCACTAGTACAAAGGGCTTTGCGTCATGCGCACGCCAACAAGGGAATTTTGTTGACAAAGTTGATTGTGATCCCAAAGGTTTGCAAGACAAGTATGGGACATGTAATTACTTAATAAACATGATGAGACCTTTCCTAAATCGCTTATATAGTGATAACTTTAGGAATTAAATGGACTTTAATGAGTAGTTAAACGAAGAATGTAAAGTATAAGAAAGTGAACTGTATTCAATAATGATGATGACTATAACGTTGAGAGTTACATCTAAAAGTTGGTGAATATTACGTGAACGTGAACGGAATATAATAAATGTACTTAACCAATGATGATCGAGTTTCGATTAATAACGTAAGAATGTTAGTAAGCCATAAATAAGATTAATAATTCGAATTGACCTTTATTAATGAAGTAAATTCGCTTAAGACATAGAAGAGAAAGAAGTTGGTAAGGACGATGTAAATTATAACGGCAAGCCAAACCAATAATAACAAATCTAATACATTATTAGATTGAGAAGAAGGGTAAGATTCGTTAGGAATCATGTATGTTTATTCATGACCTAATGTGGTATGTTATGTGGTTATGCGTTGTAGAGACCGTAAAGACTCAAAGGGAATGTAATTATACTTTAGCAGACGTTGAAGGCAAGTTTTCTTAACGCTTGTCTAACCTTCGTGTTAGCAAGGTTTTCAATGATTCATGTTATGAGATGCATGAATTATTTTACGAAAGGGTCGATGCCAGTTTTAACTCGGCTAGACTAATCTTAAAAGATTGAATGATTTACAAGTCTTTTAATATAGAATTGATAACGCTATCCTACGCCAATTGTTTGGTACGGAATCAAGGTAAGCCTGAGTATGAATAAACAAATGTATTTTACATCGATTATTCGATGGGCACGCAAGGTTGCCAAAACTTAAACATAAATACGTTTAACGGATGAATGTTGATCAACATAGAGTACTATAGGTTGATCACCTAGAAGTGCTCGTAAGAAATATCGAACTTATGGTCTTAGCATTGGGTTGTCCTTTTCATGAATAAAAGCTAAAGAGAATGTTCATGGTCTGTTGACCTACTCAAAATGATTAGTATATCTTGTAATAGACTAGTAAGTTGTATGTATCATATTATGATGAACAAAAAATGTAATGGTTTCAGAACCTGGGAACGAGATTTATTATTATTAATGTAATAAGAATGTCGTTGATACACACATTTTGATGTTGTTTTAATAGAATAAATGTACAGTTATGAGTACCGTGTAGCACCATTTGTCGGGTTGGAAGATACCCAGATTTGGGGGCGTCACAGGTTCGAATTTGGGGGTGTCACAGGTTAGAATTTGGCAAGGTTTTCTGTAATACCCGTGAATTTTCACGTATTATTAAATGAATATATTAATGGAAATAATATTTATGTGAATATAAGTGTTATGATTTTGTGAGTCGGTTGAATTAATTGATTCATATTAGATCAATGTGTATTAAGAAGTGTAAATTGACAATGAGAAGTGTGAAATGCCTTGTGTGGCATAATGTGAAATGAGAAAATTCACTAAGCAAGTTAAACCAGGAATTAGGAAGGTTAATCGTATATGATCATGAAATTTCATATAAGTAATCAATATGCTCTTAGACTTGTAATATTACTCTTGTGGACAGTAATTCATGTCGTGTAAAGCAAGTTTAGCGATGAAAATTGGCACGAACTGAAGCTAAACTAGTCTTAACCGTTAGGGTACGTCTGGCAATTGCTACCGTCAGTCAATGATATAAATCTGGCTTGTATGTGCCAGTGGTAAGTTGGAGAAAATCTAGTTTCCTCTGTGACAATGATATGGGACACTTATGTATTAGGTGTGACATTAATGAAACTATACGATGGTAATAGATTTCAATTAAATGAGATACATAGTAGTACAATGATATCATATGACGATGTAATGCAGAAATGATTAATTGTCTAGGTATTCAAGAGTCTGAGAAAGTAATTAAATGTTTAAATGAGCATTAATATTAAATAAGGTTATAATATGGTTATGTGAGTAGTAGAGATAATTATGGAACTACCCGGACCATAATATATAATTGCGTTATTTTATTGCGTATATTTAATGTACATGGATTATATGATGCGAGTATAAAATTATCTTTAAATTCCTAATATGGTAACCATTGTACCTTAATATTATATTATGGGAATTAAGAGGACCAAACCAAGCTTTACGTGACCCATTTGCTAAGATTTTCATTTTCTCCCAAAATGAGTGTCACCAAGTACAATAAACAGTACTTGAAGCTAAAACACGTATTCTCCAAAAGGCTAAATCCTAGATGATCATTGCTAGCTAAGTGGTTGGTATAGAGTTGTTAAACCACTGTTTATGAACCATTGTTTCTTCCCATTACACCTGGATTCCAAGATTGTGTAATAACAATGCCTAGTCCATGATTTCTCTATAAATGCAAGCTTGAGTTCTGATTTTGTGTTGCTAAAGAGTTGTCCAAGTGAAGCATTCAAGTGGCTGAGCAATTGTAGAAGCTTATTCAGTGTGTAAGAAGTCCAATTTAAGCTTAAAAAGGTATAATTTTTATCTATGTTCTTGAGATGGGTTTGTTTGATTCTTGAAATTTCTTGATTTCATTTGTTAATTGATATAAGTAAATATGTTATAGGGTGTTTAGGAAGTTTACTAGCATGTATGAACACTTTAGTAGTGGCTTGGAACTTGTTTGAGTCAAGGGAAATCAAGTTAGCTAAGACTCTGCAAAATAGAGTCTGTCAAGACTTTGAACTTTGCACTGGCCTTGTTCCATACCATAATTATCTGGCGCGTGAGCGAATGCTTGGAGATTCCTAAGATCGACAATATGTCTATTTTTAAATCTGATCAATGTTAGGCAATCATTTTGGCTTAAACTAGCATGCAAGCATGTGTAATGTGTATGTATAAGTATATTATGCTAAGTGGAGCATGTTTTAATAGATTTGCATGATTAACGAAAGCATATGGTTTAGATGGAGATTTGGACGTTAGATTTTGAAAACAAACTATGTTAGAGATCATGTTCTGCAAATTTTGAACCTAGTAAGCTATACATGACTGATTTTTCATATAGATGAGCATGTTATAGTCTACATAGTTCCTTTGAGCATGACCAAACTTATTAAGCCTTGTGTTAGAAATGTTTTCAAGAAAAAGCTTAGCCTAGTGAGCTGACATGCATGATTACTACATAGTTTATATTCTGACCTTGCGAGCATGTTAACATAACTTGACTACATATGTTTAGAGTTTTGAAGTTGTCTTATGTGTGTTAGATTGCATAGTTCAAAGCCTAAAATGATTTCAAAAGCAAACTTGGACATATTTTCAAAATCTAGTTGCATCACATGAATATCTAGATGCTAATGAGATAAGATGCCATGTTATATCTATAATATCTCTAGGTATGATTTATATGTATGGAACATGATGATTTCAAAATAAATGTGAGTTTAAAGCATGATTTCAACTTTAAACAATAATAGCTATGAACAAGCAATATGAATGCTACAAATATATGCATTAACAGAATTTGAAATCCCTATATGGGTAGATAGCCAAGTAACAAGTCATGGTAACCGCTTGATAATGTTTTTCTTGAATGCTATGTAAGACGTAAGTTCAAACTTATACAAATGAACTCAAGAACGGTTATGTGATTATGTGAACACCTCTAACATGTAGATATGATAGAGTATTAGTACATAGATGTGTAAGGATTGGGAAGAAACAAGAAGGCAGCAGCTAAGTCTTGGCTTGGCCAGAGGACGACGCAGTTGCGCCGGTCCTAGGCTTAGCCATGGCGCAGCTGCGCTAGTCTGGAATCTTGAGTTCTGCATTCTGATTTTGAAATGATGTTTGAAGCATGCCTATAAGATTACTTTAACTTATCTTACACGACCAATATGCTATGTAATATGTTAAGAAGCATGCTATGTGATAGAGACAAATGTTGATCATAACTTCCAAATGTTAAGTCCGAAGAATGTCTTCAAGAAATTAGGCAATCAAGACGTCGTTGTATTTGTGATAACTTATAAACTGATTTTGTATCATATGTGCATACTTGAATCGTGTCAAGCTTGTTTAAAGACTGTGTTAGCTAATAAACATTTTGTACTTATAATACGCTATACTAAGATTTGAAAGTGTTGATTTATTAACGTGGATAAACTACGCTTAAGGCAAGTTCCCTAAACTTACTCCAATTATTATTGAGCAAGTTTCCTTGAAATTTACTTTTTGATTATGCAAGTTCCTAAATTCTTACTACTTTACATTGTACAAGTATCCTAAACTCTTGCATTACTTTATTCAACGAATATCGTAAACTTATCTTTGTGAATGCAAGTTATTCTACTTATTCGTTCAGTTGAACAAGTATGTTTTAAACTCTTGTGTAAACTATTATTCATGTTGAACTTAGTATTATTCTTGAATATTGTGAAAGAGTCGATGCCATTTGATTCGGCTAGACTATATGCATGTTTATAAAACTGTCCAAACCAATTGATTGGTGCGAAAATCTTGAAAACTGAGTTGAACAACTCTTATGGTAAGGGGAGTGTATGTTGTTGGAAACCCCAACACATGAATAAATATTATTTTGGAGTTATTCATAAGTTAGAGTATTGTAGACTGATCATCTATAGTACTTGATTTCTGTTGGGTTATCAGTTTAATATTGGTAACTCTAGTGGATGTTCTATAGTCATTAGTGGCTACTCAGTATATATTGTTTATCCAGTTGGATACATTGATAGTCGTTGAATTAATATATATTTGTTAATTTATATTGAATTATCGTTCTTATTCCAAGAATTGTTGATATTCACTATTCATGATATTATTTTGAAACTCTAAACTATCTTAGAGATGATACTTCGATATTTCAAACTCGTGTTATGAAACTCTTTACCCTTGTTGTATATTACTTGTTGGGCAATTTGTGCTCATCCTTGCTTATTTAAAACCTTTCAGTTAAGGAGGAACAGGGAAGTGTCTCTGGAACAGACAAGGGCAAGGGCAATGCTACCAACTAGCTTGTCCCTTTTATGTTTAAGACTAATATGTTGTACTAAGACTATTTTTAGACTATGTTTAAACATAAGTAGGATTATGTAATAGGTCTTTATTCGATATTATTATGTAATCTATTAAGTACTGTAGGTTGCGAGACTTGGGGGAATAATTATAATAAATCATTGTATATTATTCTAAATTAGATTTTCCGTTGTGAATGTATGATTTTAGTTATTATGGTAATACTTTGAGCACATGATAAACCGAATTCGAGTGACCAAATGGAGGTCCGAATTTAGGGGTGTTACATTTTCTCCACATCAAGTGGACACTAAGGAGAGGAAGGCTCGTAGGTTTGAGCAGGGCCTGAAACCCTGGCTCTATAGTAGGATTTCTGTGTTCCAGAGTGCTTCCTATGGGACTATTCTGGAGAAAGCAATTATAGCAGAAGGTGGTAGTGAGGCGTTGACCTAATACCATAAAGAGAGAAAGAATAAGAGCAAGGGAGAGGGAGGAACCAAGGCAGAGAGTGCCAGTGGTAGTGGCAGTATGCCAAAAAGGAAGAGTTTTAACTCTGGGAATACTGGAGGGGACAAGGGGATCTTAAGCGTAGGATCGAAGCGTGTAAGACATGTGGAAAGACTCATTTAGTAGTATGTCTGAAGGGGAAATCGGTTTGTTATAAATGTGGACAGGAGGGTCATATATCACCCAATTGTCCTAATCCTAAGAAAAACCATGGTTGTTTTGTATGTGGGTCGTTGGACCACATGGCAAGAAATTGCCCAAAGAAGGGGTCAGAGGAAAGTAAGGGTGTTAGTGGTGGTAAGTTAGCCATTACTGGACCACCATCGTCGGGTAGACCTATGGCCCGTACTTTTAATATGACGGTCCAAGATACAGTTGTATCAGCGGATTTAGTAGCAGGTATCATTCTAGTCAATACAATGAATGCTTATGTGCTATTTGATTGGGGCGCTACTTTTCTTTTATAGCATGTGAATTTGCTAGATGATAAAGTTCATTCTCGAAAGGATTATAAATACCTTTAAACGTTCAGGTAGAGAATGAGGAAGTAACTCTCACTGAATATATTCATGGGATTTGTTTCATGGATAATAGAAGTAATAAAGTATCGGTAGATAAGTACCGATAAGGTTGACAGAATTTGAAGTAATTCTCGGTATGAAGGGGTTAATTAACCATAGAACTTTAATAAATTATTAGAGAAAAAGTATGAATCTTCGGTTTTCTAAGGAACCCCAAGGTAGTATTTTACGGTAATAAATCACCGGGACGCTCTTGTTGTCTAACCATAGCGCAAGCTAAGAGGATGAGTAGGATCACTGATGTTATCCGTAAATAAGAAGGATGAGTCATTACATTTGTGTATCGACTATCGTGAGTGGAGTAATTTAATAATTAAGAGTAAATACCCATTTCCCAGGATCGATGATATATTTGATCAGTTGAAAGGGGCAAAGAAATTTTTTTGATAGATCTGTGTATGGGGTATCGTCGGTTGAAAGTAAGGAAGGAGGATGTACCTAAGACGACGTTCAGAACCCATTATGGTTATTACGAGTTTCTGGTTATGTCGTTTGGGTTGACTAATGTATTGAAGTTAGACTTTCCGTAAAGGGCGTCGAGCAAGTCGGTGGTAAGCTGATAGGTACTCTTGTGAGATGCTATGGTTGAAAGTACCATTAGCGTCACAGAATATTCAAATAATATTTGGGCAAGGTCAGTGCATATGCATCACGCCAGTTAAAGGATTATGAGAAGGTTTATCCTACTTATGATCTAGAATTGGCAGCTGTAGTTTTTGAATTAAAAATCTGAAGATAGTATTTATACAGGGAGAAGTGTGAGATATACACGGACTTTAAGAGTCTAAAATATATCTTCACATGGAAGGAGTTGAATATGAGGTAGAGAAGGTGATTAGAATGGATAAAGGATCACGGTTGTGATAACTTATATCATACAGGGAAGGTAAACGTAATAGCCGACACGTTAAGTAGGAAGCGTAGGGAAAATCTATCAATGTTAACGACTCAGAATGAGTTAATAACGGAGATGGCGAGAACAGATTTAGAAGTTAAATTACGGAATAAAGTGGTAGAAATGTTATTCACAATGTAGACTCAATCCACGAAAATGGAACGAGTCAAGGAAGTACAACTAGGTAATGAGGAATACAAGCAAATGAAGAAGAGGATGTAGGATGAAGAGAAGACTAAGTATAATCTTGTTTTGAAGGAGGAATTTGAGTTCCAAATAATTCTAAAGTTAAAAGAAAAAAAATAGTGAGTGAAGTTAAGACCTTCGATGGAACTTAAGTTGGCCAAATATGAAAGAGAGATAGCGTAATGTGTTAATCAGTGCTTAACTTCCAACTCAGATTATTGATAGGAAGGGACAAGTCATGTGAAATAAGATAATACCTTCGGTGAAGGTGAATTGGAGGAACTACAATGCCGAAGAAGCATTATGGGAACTAGAAAATAAAATGATGGAAAAATTTTCCTCATTTGTTTGTGTATTGTAGCGAGATTCTAGGGACAGAATTCTTATAAGGGGGAGAGAGTATAACGACACAGAAAATGGAACAATTTGTAAAATAATTTTATTTGATTAAATAATAAATAAAATTATATTATATGTTATTATTATGTGTTAGCAAGATGGATGACATTCTATAACTTAATCCTATCATGACATCGTAGTATTTCGACTACGTGAAGGAATTAAAGTGTTTGAATTTCTAAGACGAAAATAAAAGCTTTCCGAGAAATTTTCTAAAAAACTCTATTTACTAATTTCTGCTTGGGAATTATTTTTAAACTTCTGAGAAACGCGTAATGATAGAATTCTAAGATGAGATGGAATATTCAATAATATTTCAATTATGGCAAACACAGTTTTTTGCCTACGGACTTAAAACCTAACGGTTAGGGAAAGTGATTTCTGAGAAGGAAATGAAATGCGTATAATGAATTAAACGATAATCGTATGATGCGTAAGTATTATACGAAGTAATGAATACGAGTACGATACGAGGTATTATACGAGTATGTATGAATAATGGTATGTCGTATATGATTAATAAGTATACGAGAATAATACGTAGATTATACGTTCTAATGGACTTGTAGGATTGTGTAGGAAATTGTAATGTCCAAATGGAATTATGATAAAGCCCAAGTGTAGGAATGGATAAGTCCAATATGAATTAATGTTAAGGCCCAAATGTTTGTTTAATGCAAGCCCAAAGTATAAGTTAAGTTAATTAAGCTAAAAGCCCAAAGTAAGACCGATGAGTTATCGGATGGTTAAAACCCATGGGGCAACCCATGGGGGATCCAAAGTGATGAGAAAGTAAACTTAATGGTTAAGAAAAGGATAAGTTAAGTGGTGGCCAAGTAAAGTGCTTATGCTTGGTGGCTAGTAAAGTGCTTATATTTGGTGGCTAAGCAAGAGATAAGCTATGTGATGACCAAGTAAACTTTAGGGCTAAGTAAAGGATAAGTTATGTGGTGAGCAAGCAAAAGATATAAGTTGTGGAGGCCAAGTAAACTTGGTGATCACATAATGAATAGTAAGGATGTTTAATTAAGGAGGTGGATGGCTTATTGACCATTAAGCCCTCATTTAGGATTTCCTATATATTGAAGATGTCCTAGCTCATTTGTTGGTTGTTAAATTTCATCCAACATTATAAGTGCTTATGGGTTAGAGAGAAAAAGCTAGAAAAGCTAAAAAAGTTAGACTTTGTAATTCAAGAAACAAGAAGAAGAACAAAGCTTAATCAAGTGATCTTCAAGGGTAAGATCCTAAACCATGAATCTCTTTCTCTTTAATCGTTAGAGAAGTGAGTAGTGGTAGGACTTGTATGCTAAGAAGAAGTAAGAATGATTAAGCAAAGGACTTATGCTTTAATAAGTCATGAATAAGCGATTCGTAATCATATAAGTTATAAACTTATGAAGAACAAGTAAGAACTTATCATGGATATAAGTTAATGAAATATGTATGTTAAGATATTAGTATGATGGATTGAATCAATTTGAAACGGTTTAAAAATCTCAAGTAACAAAGTTATGGCGGAATTCACGAGGTTGGATGATAATCGTCGAAATCATGAAATTCTTGGAATGGAAGTCAAATTTTGACATTCAGCTTGGAAACATTGGTTTTTGATGGAGTATAGTCTCATTTGGCATTATAGAGTTGCGAACTCGAAAATGATCAAATTCCGACTTAGAACGTAGAAACGAGCGTTGAACGTTCACGAACGTTTATCGTTTTTGTTAAAATGAACTAATAGGTGAATTTTAAGTTAACTAATTCAAAATGGAAAATTCTTGCATAAACACATAGAGCATGTAATTTGTAAGCTAATGGCTTTTGAACGAACAAATTCGGACTTATAACGAAGAAGTTATGAGCCCGGGAATCTCACTTAAGAAATGATCTGTCAAATTTTTTTACGAGCATCGAGGTCAGCCAAATGCCAGAGCTCATAATTCTATACGTCATTGCCACGAGGCCGAGACCGGGAGATGGTTACTAGAAAGTGGCACCGCAGTGCCACTAGTACAAAGGGATGTCGTGCCGCAGCGCCAACAAGGGATTTTTGTTGACCAAGTTGATTGTGAACCCAATGGTTTTCAAGACAAGTATGGGACATATAATTACTTAATGAACAAAACCTTTCCTAAATCACTTATATAGTGATGATTTTAGGAATGTAATGTTGTTTAATGAGTAGTTAAACGAAGAACGTAAAGTATAAGAAAGTGAATTATATTCAATAATGATGATGACTATAACGTTGAGAGTTACAACTAAAAGTTGTTGAATATTACGTGAACATGAACGATATGCAATAAGTGTACCTAATCAATGACGATCGAGTTTCGATTAATAATGTAAGAATGTTAGTAAGCCGTAAGGAAGGATGATTAACTCTAAACAAGTGGTATTAATGAAGTAAATCCACTTAAGATATAGAAGAGAAAGAAGTTGGTAAGAACGATGTAAATTATAAGGGCAAGCCGGAACCAATAATAACAAATCTAATACATGATTAGATTGAGAAGAAGGGTAAGATTCATTAGGAACTATGTATGTTCATTCATGACCTAATGTGGTATGTTATGTGGTTATGTGTTGTAGAGACTGTAAAGACTCAAAGGAAAGTAATTTTACTGTAGTAGACGCTGAAGGCATGTTTTCTTATCGCTTGTCTAACCTTCGTGTTAGCCAGGTTTTCAGTAATTCATGTTGTGAGATGCATGAATTATTTTAAAGAAAGGGTCGATGCCAGTTTTAACTCGGCTAGACTAATCTTGAAAGATTGATTAATTTATTTACAAGTCTTTCAATATAGAATTGATAACGCTATCCTACGCCAATTGTTTGGTACGAATTCAAGGTAAGCCTGAGTATGAATAAACAAATGTATTTTACATCGATTATTAGATGGGCACGCGAGGTTGCCAAAACTTAAACCTAAATACGTTTAACGGATGAGTGTTGATCAACATAGAGTACTATAGGTTTATCACCTAGAAGTGCTCGTAAGAAATATCGAACTTACGGTCTTAATACCGGGTTGTCATTTTCATGAATAAAAGCTAAAGAGAATGTTCATGGTCTATGGACCTACTCAGAATTTCCAAGCTACTATATGTACTTCGAAATTGTTTTATGAGATGAGAAGTGTTATTCAATGTTTCATAATACTTCATAACTATTGTTCAGTTATTGAAGAATAATCATATGATTCTCAAAGTGGTATCTATATAATATATTGTTAGACTTGTTGAGCTAGTTATGCTCACTTCTTGCTTGAATCATATGATTACAGCTAAGGTCGAGCGAACCGAGGGTTTCAGGAGAGATAAAGGCAAGGCGAAGATGAATGACTAGTTTATTCTGTAATAGACTAGTATTTTGTATGAATTATATTACAACAAATGTTGGTTTGTTAATATTCTAACTTTTTTGTTTTGATGATGACTTGATTATGTGGACTAATTTGTTTATTGTGCAATTTCAGAAGTTGATGAAAGGGTTATTGTTAAAGACTGAAGAATTGAGTCTTTAGAAAAACTTGTAAGGTCGTTGCAAATACTTATATTTTTAATTCAAGGCTCTAGGACATTTTATGTGTGCATTAAAATGAGATTAATTATGCATGCCTAAGAATTTATGCTAACTTTTATTACATGACTTATCTTAGTTGGTTAGTATTATGCATACTTTGAATTCTTATTATTCGGTATAATTGTCATTATTTAAAAGAGTTCTGGTTATATAAAATATTGATGCATGTGAAAGATGACGTGGGAAACTTAAAAGTTGTTTCAATTTTCAAGATTCATGATTACTAAAGCCTCGGTACTTTCATGTATGCATATTCTGATTTATTGGCTTTATATAGACTTTGGAAGAGTTACTTTCCTACATTTATGCCATGATATCTTTTGCTTCAGGATTGATTTTAACAACATGATAAGTGGTGGCTGACTTTATTAAGTCTAGAGTATTACGTATCTGATTTAGCTTTATTATTGATTACTGTTGAAAGAGTCCAAAATATTTGGTACAATCGAAGTTAAAATAGATTTATTTGGCAACGTAAAAAAGTTTTAATAACAGAACAAAAATTTGCAACGGAAATATTTTATTTTGCAACGGTTGTTTTCTGGGCTATAAAAAGAAGAATTGTTTTCGGTAGAAAAAACAACACTTGAATCAATTATTGCACTCATATACTTGAAAAACTACTTCATTATTCTTGGTGCAAAATTCCCAGCTGTTGTGCGATTATATTTAGATTATTTATCAGCTATTTTCGTGAGCTTAATTTCGGTGATATCTCTCTCTTACTACTTAATCATTGCATTCATTAGTTGAGCCTTGCATTGTTAAATTGTTTATTGCTTTGATCGTTAGACCTCTATATTTGTAATCTTATATTTTTAGACTAAGTGTTGGCTAAAGGAATTTAATCCTGGTGGATTAAGGTTTGTTTACAAACAGGTTCAAGGAAGCATAGGTGCTTAAGGGGTCCAGTGGTGCACAAGGAGCAACTGTGCTCAAGTGAATTATTGTAATTTAATTTGATAGAATCTGTTTTGTAACAAGGGTCAGTTTTAAGGAAATAAAAGTGAGTCTCCAATACTAGTTGGTATTGGACGTGGACTAGGCTATTATTATAGAGGGTAATAGCTAAACCACGTAAAAAATCTTTGTGTTGATTTTATTACTTGCTTTATTTTATTTACTCACTAAAGCTAGTTAATTATTTTATCTAAGCTTGAATATTTGCATTATCTTGAGATAAATTAGTAACACCAAATATTCTTTTCTAAGTTATAATTTCAAGCAAGAAATTTTCTTAAAATCAAATAGTCAATTCGGTAGGCTATATTAATTCAACTAGCTACATTCATCAATATAGTAGGATGAATTTAGTAGTTTGGTTTAAAGTTTAAAAATTGGTCATAGATTGCTCCCACACTTATTCAACCTCCCCTTCTAAGTGTGGCTTATCTGAATTTTATTTGGTATTAGAGCCTGGCTCTATTTACTTGGTCTTAAAGGTGACTTGTAGGGAAAGATTCTGACATGGCACAGTTCGGGAACAATAATCAAGAAGGTCAATCAACCAATAGACCTCCTTTGTTGTATGGAACAGAAAATTACAACTTCTGGAAATTCCAAATGAGGATCTATCTTAAAAGAGATCCTTGGGAATGGTGGGTTGTGGAAAACGGACCAATTATTCCTAGAAAAGATGACAGTACTCCAAAGACTTTGCTAGAGATGGACTCAACTGAAACTTTAATGGTTTCCTATGATTCAAGGGCTATGAATACATTACTTAGTGGCATGTTACAGTGCGAGATTGACAAAGTGTCCTCTTGCAACACAGCTAAGGAAATTTGGGACACTTTAGTGGTGAGCCATGAAGGAACATCAAAAGTTCGAGAAGTCAAACTAAGGATGCTCATGCATGATTATGAAATGTTCAAACTTGAGAAAGATGAAACTATAAAGATGGCTCAAGCAAGGTTTCTTGTTCTTCTGAACTCCTTAAAGCTACTGGACAAATCTATTCCACAAAGTGAGATTAACCGTAAGTTACTTCGGGCTATGCCTAAGAGGTTTGCTTCCAAAATCACTACTCTTCAAGATTCCTATACTATATCTACTATGGATACACCAACTCTTTTTGGTGAACTTGAGGAATATGAACATCACTTAAAGAGGTATGATGATGAGGACGAAACTCCTCAAAGGAAGGTTTTAGCTCTTAATGCAGGAAATGAAGAAGAGCTTGATGATGATTCTGATGAAGAGATAGCCATGATATAAAGGAGACTCAAAGGACTTCTACAAAGGAAGAATAAACGAAAGAATATCTTCAACTCAAACAAAGGCAAAGGAAAGCAAACTAAGGAGACGTGTTTTGAATGTGGACGTCCAGGGAACTTCAAGAAGGACTGTTTTCAACTAAAGAATAAAGGAAAAACAGGCTGCAAGGATAATAAGAGAAACAATGCACTGGTCCCTTGGAGTGATGAAGAAGAATCTGAAGTTGAGGTCGACGCCAAGGATGAAATAGTTCAAGTATGCTTCATTGGAATAGAAGGTGAACCAAACGAGGTATCTAATTTTGAGTTTAATTCTTTGAAACAAGAAAATGATAAACTAAAAGAAAAGAATGCATATTTGAAAGACTTGGTAAATACTTTAATGGGTGAAGTAGACTCTTTAATAGATGAAAAGAAAGATATTGAAAGGGAATCTACATGTAAAGAAGAAAATGTTTTGATTGCTAAAATTGATTATTTAGATAATTATAACAAAATACTTTTCAATAAGGTAAATTCTTTGAATAATGAAATCCAAAAATTGACTAATGAACTAAAAATGAGAGATGTGTGTATTGACGCATTCAGTGATAAATCACCTGTTAAAACCTCTCCTAATAACGAACTTCAAAAAGAAATAGATTCACTAAAATCATCTCTTGCTAAATTCGTTCAAGATGAAGAAAATTTAAATGTCATATTGGGTAAACAAAGACCTAGTTTTGAAAGACAAGGAATTGGTTATAATTCTATGCATAAAAAGGGTAATATAAAAATGCTAAAATCAAAATCATGTTTTAGATTAAATTATTTTTCACCCTTCACAACGTGTAGAAATTGTGGCATTAAAGGTCATTTGAACATAAACTGCTTTAAGAAAAATAAGATTAAAAAGGTATGGGTTAAAAAGGATGATTTACATGTAACTAACATAAAAGGACCCAAAAAGATATGGGTACCAAAAGGATGAATTATTTTTTCTTAACAGGTATGTCTCAAGGCAAGGGTTCCATCTCAAAAATGGATTCTTGATAGTGGATGCTCACGTCACATGACTGGTGAAAAAGCAAAGTTCGTGGAGCTAAAAATCAAGAAGAAAAATGGTACAGTTAGATTTGGAGATAATCGAACCTGCGAGATAATTGGAAAAGGTAAAATAGGAAATGGTATGGGAAATATTGATAATGTACACCTTGTTAATGGACTTGAATTTAATCTTATTAGTATCAGTCAATTAATGCATAATGGTCACCAAGTGAGTTTTGATAAAGAAAAATGCACTATTTCTCATGGTACTAACAATGTTACTCTAGTTGCACAAAGAGAATGAAATATGTATACCATTGATTTTGAGCAACAGGATGAAGAATTATGTCTTGCATCTGTACAAGATGAGGCTAATTTGTGGCACAAGAGGATGGGAAATGTTCACATGGATTTAATCAAGAAATTATCCTCAAAGAATCTTGTCAAAGGATTGCCGAAAATAAAGTATGAAAAGAAGGGAATTTGCGTTCCTTGTCAACTTGGGAAACAAGTAATAACATCATTTACAACAAAGAACATGGTATCAACTTCTTCTCCCTTACAACTACTTCATCTTGATCTATTTGGACCAGAAAGACATCCGAGTATAAATGGTAAGTTTTATGCATTTGTAATAGTATATGATTTTTCTAGATATACATGGGTATTATTTTTGAGAACTAAAGATGAAGCATTTAAGGAGTTTGAGAAATTAATAAGAAACTTAGAAACAAAATATAATCTCAAACTCGTAAAAATAAGAAGTGATCATGGTACTGAATTTCAAAAAGACTTTATAATAATTTGTGATCAAAAGGGAATTAGTCATGAATTTTCAACCCCTAGAACACCTCAACAAAATGGAGTTGTAGAAAGAAAGAATAGGACATTACAAGAAACTGCTAGAACTTTATTACAATAAAGTAAACTTCTTAAAAAGTTTTGGGCCGAAGCTGTAAACTTGTTTTATTTTGAATAGGGTACTTATTCGTCCAATCATTTTAAAGACCCCATATGAACTGTTAAATAATAAGATTCCTAATATAAGTTATTTCAAAGTTTTTGGATCTAAATGTTTTATTCTAAATACTAGTGATAACCTAGGAAAATTTGATGCTAAATCTTATGAAGGAATTTTCATTGGGTATTCACATAATAGTAAAGCATATCGTGTATTCAATATTAACAAGTTATGTGTTGAAGAATCTATTCATATTACTTTTAATGAAACTCACAATGATCTTCCAAAAGAAAGAGATGAGGATGCAGGGAATTTGGAGATCTTAGTGAATCTAGCACATCGAAAAAATCAATTCAGCCAATCAAATGGACAAATCCAGCAAGGTGAATTGGAAAACCCACAAGAAGTGGAACAAAGAACAACACAAGAGTCTGAAATTGATATCTCTCAACAAGAAGAAATACATGATGTGCAAATGCCAAAGACTGCAAGATATCTCAAAAACCATCCACCTGAAAACATCATTAGAGATATAAACAAAGGAATCACTACAAGGAAAGGATTACAAAATCAATGTGCTTTTTCTGCATTTTTATCACGAGTTGAACCAAAGAATGCTAAGGAAGCTATTCTCGATGAAAGCTGGCTAATGGCAATACAGGAAGAACTCCAGCAATTTGAACGATATCAAGTCTGGGAACTAATGCCCTCTCCTAAAGATGTTTCAATCATTGGAACAAACTGGGTATTCAAGAATAAACTTGATGAGCATCGCACTATTACTCATAACAAAGCAAGACTAATAGCTCAGGGATACAATCAACAAGAAGAGATAGACTATGAAGAAACTTATGCTCCAATTGCTAGACTAGAGTCCATCCGCATCTTGTTAGCATTTGCATGTTACAAGAAGTTCACACTCTATCAAATGGACGTAAAGAACGCCTTTCTCAATGGATACATCAATGAAGAGGTATATGTAAAACAACTTCCTGGATTTAAACATGAGAGGTATCCAAACCATGTTTATAAGCTTAAGAAAGCTCTTTATGGACTAAAGCAGGCTCCAAGGGCTTGGTACGAAAGGTTGAGTAAGTATTTACTGTCAAATGGTTTTACTAGAGGAAAAATTGATTCTACATTATTTATAAGGCATGAAAATAAAGATATTATTATTTTACAAATATATGTAGATGATATAATTTTTAGTGCTACTAATGATTTCATCTGTGAGTGGTTTTCTAAGTGCATGCACAAGGAGTTCGATATGAGTCTAATGGGAGAACTTAACTTCTTTTTAGGACTTCAAATCAAGCAAACAAAGGAAGGTATATATGTTCATCAAACCAAATATACAAAAGAGCTGCTTAAAAGGTTTAGTTTTGAAGGATCAAATTCAAAGGGTACACCAATGAGCACTTCAATAAAGCTTACGACTGACGAAGAAGGTATAGATGTGGAAGTAACTAAATATCGAGGTATGATTGGATGCTTATTATATTTAACTGCATCTAGACCAGATATTATGTATAGTGTTTGTTTATGTGCACGTTTTCAAGCAAAACCTAAGGAATCTCATTTACAAGCTGTCAAACGAATTTTTAAATATTTAAGTGGTACAATCAATTTGGGATTATTTTATCCAATCTGCAATCATTTTGAACTAATGGGTTATTCAGATGCTGACTATGCAGGATGTCAAATTGATAAAAAAAAAAAAAGTACCAGTGGTGCTTACACATTTTTAGGACACAGTCTTGTTACGTGGCATAGTAAAAAGCAAACTTCAGTGGCTTTATCAACCACTGAGGGTGAATATCTAGCTGGAAGGAGTTGTTGCTCTCAAATTTTATGGTTAAAACAAACTTTATGTGATTTTGATATTTTATGTGATAGTGTGCCTATTTACTATGATAATTCTAGAACTATTGACATTTCAAAAAATCCTGTGTTTGCATTCTCGCACAAAACATACAGAGGTTAGGCATCAGTTTTTTAAGAGATAATGTTTCAAAAGGTTTAATAAAATTAATTTTTATTCCTACAGAAAAACAATTGGCTGACATTATTACTAAACCATTAAGTAAAGAAATGTTTTGCATGTTAAGAAGAGAACTTGGAATGTGCATGGTATAATATGATTACGTACTAAAATAATTCATAAAATATCTCATACTAACAGTATATGTAAGACCCCAGATTTTATGAATAAAGATGATTTTTCTATAAATATCATTTTTGAATATTATGGAATGAATTTGATATAATGTTATAGTTGTGGATAATATTTATAAATTTTGCTAAGTACGCAAGTTGTTATATAATATTCGATCTAATTGGGGAATATTCATTTAACGAGGAATATTCGCATACAACGTACACAATCATTGGTGGACCCCACAACGAAATTATTGTCGGATTGAGAAAACGATAAAATATCTTTTTATGAAAATAACGGCGGAAGTTTTACTGTTAATCGTTGAAACACCGATTGTTAAAAGTACAATGTCTGCGTGGTTGCATAGTAGCACACGGTATTGATTATTGATGCTTACGTGAGAAGTCACTCAATTTTGTTTAATTATTGCTATAGTAATTGTTGCATAGTATCTCACGTTATTTGATTCAATTAATGTCGATATTTTATATATTATTAAATCAATAATTGAGATGATAGAGTTGTTAATATTATTATTTGCAATATTAACGATGTCTAGAAGTTCTGCCAAGGAGAGGTTTGGTCACCTAATTGCGCGCCAATAGGGAGAAATCCTTATTGAAAGCCCCCTCTTTCGGAACGAGCGAGCTGGTCGAATTAATAGTGTGAATTATAATAATGATGATGAAGTTTTGTTTTATTAGTATTATTAATGTAATAAAACAGAAAAGCTTTTTATATAAAACATAATACTTTTATAAAGTTATTCGTTTTATTAGACTATAAATAGAATATATTATATTTTATTATGCATAGTATTTGCATAGTGTTTTGCATAGTAAAATCTTTTTATATAAAATAGAATACTTTTATAAAGTTATTCGTTTTATTAGATTATAAATAGAATATATTTTATTTTATTTAAAAGATTTTGTTTTATTAGAATATTTTATAATAAACCAATCTGGACCATCCATTTAAAAGTAAATCAATCTGGACCATTCAGGAATTAGTTACTATTCAGTCCATTCTCCTATAAATAGAAGTTCATTCCTTCATTATTTCTTACGAATTCACTGAAACTCTAGAGAGAGAAACTATAGAGAGAAAGAAGAAAAGTATTCTGCTACTTCACTACTCCTATATCCAGTTGTTATAAGGTAAGGGGTATTATTTCTTTCGTATTCATAAAGAGAACTTCTGTTATTCCATTTTTTTATTCTATTGGAATAACCTGTATACGCGGTCTACCCTATACTTGGTGAAATTCTTTTGCTATTCCATTCTTTATCATTTTGTTGAATAACTCGTCATCAAGACCGCATACATGGTGAAATTCTTACATTATTCCATTCTTTATTATTCGGAACATCACAATGCGTGCGTTTACGCATGACTGGTTCCGTTATTTATTATTCTGTTAGAACATCCCGTCGGTGCGAATTTCGCCTGACCTAGTTCCGTTATTTATTATTCTATTGGAATATCATGATTGTGCGTTTATGCATGACCTGGTTCCGTTGTTTATTATTACATTGGAATAACTCATTACATGCGATCTATCGTATGTTCGGTGATTTCTTTTGTTATTCCATTCTTTATTATACTCGATTGGTTAAAGTTTTAACTTCTATACTCCATGAAATTAGTGGAATATCCTTGATATTTGCGCTTCATCCGAGATCTTTTCATGGAAATATTCTTACGAGCATTCTTTAATTTTACTCTACAAAGAAGTATCATGTTGACAATTTGAAGCGTTATTAGTTTCTGGATAAATTAATTCTTGAACTTGTTTTATTGAATTCTTATATCATTATCATCATCCTCATGTTTATATTATGTTGAAAGTCATCTCGTGGCCTCAGAAGTGCATAGATGGACTTGGTATGATTATGACCAGGGATTAATCGGTATAATCATGACCGTAATGTTACAAATGATGTGGTAAAAGTCCTCATTGGCCCGTAGTGCATTGATGGATAGTTGTTGGCATGATCATGACCATTGATGAATATACGAATATCCTTGGCCCCTAGTGCATAGATAATTTGTGGTGGTGATACTAATGAATATCCTTGGCCGTAGTGCAGGGATGATGTGGATTATTTATTAAGCTGAGTCCCAGCGATAAAAGTGATGAAAAACCTTTAAATCATAAAAGATAGTAGATTTTATTCTCTACTTGACTCTTCTAATGGATTGCTTGTTCCGTTGTAGTTAAACTTGATGTTTGTTATATTGTATCAGTTTAACACTGTTGAAGGCTAACGATAATTTATTCTGTATTATCTTAGTCATAATATTTCTTATTGGGCTAGTTGAGCTCACCCTTTTACTTTCATTGTTCTCTTCAGAAATGAGAACGAAAGCGAGGACTAGTCGGGGAACGGAGTGACGGTCAGTATAATAGCATTAGTAGTCCTCACTATTACATTAAATAGTGTGATAATAAATGTAATGAGGACTCAATTGAGTGTGGATATTATCTAAATGACAATATTTGTATTAAAACTCACAGCATATGTTTTGTCATATTTTACACGACTGTTGTATAATTAAGTTGTATTTGAATTTTGTACCATATATTTGGCGACTCAAGATATGTGATGTATACCTATTTTGGGGGCGTCACAGTTGGTATCAAAGCTTAGGGATATGATCCCTAGCTAAGATGTGAGACAAGAACTAGGAGGGGAGAGACGGGGAATTCCTTCACTAGTATGACCTACCTAAGTTAATTTGGTATTTAATTGGTCGGTTAGAGTATAGGGATAATATGTGATATGTTAATTAACCCTTGTTTTGTGGCAATATTTGAAAATGACATCCGAGAATGTTGAGAACATCAATGGAGCACAGGAGACCGTTGAGTCTCCACAGATCAATAATCAGGATAATGTGCATCAGGAAGGCGACAATCCTCAGGCAAACAATAACACTGACCAGATGATGAACGATGGAATGTTTAGAGGCTTTATGCAATTCATGCAACATCAAAAAGAAGCGACTCTGTACAAAATGCAGGTGGAAACACTGGCAACTCTCTGACGGTCACCGCTAAGTAGTTCAAGGAACTAGGACCACCGGAGTTTTTTGGAGAGCCAAAACCACTTAAGGCGAAGACGTGGATAAAGCAGATCAACAAGATATTTGATGTCTTGGGATGTCCGAGGAGCAAAAGCTTCCATTTTCCACCTTCATGTTGCTTGCGAGGTGATGATTCTTTGGTGGGAATCAGAAAGCGTACTCAACTCGCCGCCCGAAGATGTCTTGGGAGAAGTTCCAAGAACTGTTCAACGACAAGTACTTTCCCGAAATTATTTGTCACATGAAAGAGGTAGAGTTCATTAAACTGGAATAAAACAACATGACCATGTCGCAGTACGAAGCCAAGTTTGCCGAGCTGTCCCGGTTTGCGTCCCATTTGGTTGATAATGAGGAGAGAATGACACAGATGTTTCTAAGAGGTTTGAAACTCGAGATACGTCAATACCTCATTTCTCATAAACTATGTTTGTATTCAGATGTTGTTAATAGGGCTCAGTTATTGGAGCGCGATAATGAGTCAACCCAACCAAAAGAGAGCAACCGACAAAATGATAATACCATGATAGCAGTCATCGAAGCGGTGACAACAAGCGTGGAGGGAATCAACATGCCAGAAATGGTAACCACTTTGGTGGTAATCATGGTCAAAACAATAAGAGTGGACATTTCAAGAAGAGGAGATTCAACAATGATGGAAAGACGTCAGCATCAGCACCCGTCGTTAAGGAAGGAGAACGACCACCTATCACATGCTTCAAATGTGGAGGGGAGGGACACATCAGTCGAAACTGCGCGATGCCATCCAAAGCATGTTACAATTGTGGAAGAGAAGGCCACCTCACCCGATTTTGTCGTGCACCGAAGACAAGTCCAGCTGGGATGGAGGCATCAAAGGCCGTCCCAGACAAGACAAAACTGGTAGTTCAAGGGAGAGCGTTTGTCGTGACCTCCCAGAAAGCAAGGAACCCGAACGAGGTCACCACGGGTAAGCTTATCATAAACTCTAGCGAAGTATATACCTTATTTAATACCGGTTCTACCCATTCTTTTATTTCTCCTACTTGCGTTCAACGTTTAAATTTGACTCCGGAGAAATTAGACTTTGACTTATCTTTTGAAACTCCGTTGGGAGAAACCTTCATTACATCCACTGTTTATAAGTCTTGTTTGGTTCAAATCGGTACCCTCACATTACCTGTCGATCTTATTTCATTGAAAATACTTACATTTGACGTAATTCTAAGGATTGATTGGTTAACTACTCATCATGCAAAAATTGATTGTTTTCGTAAGGTTGTTAGCTTTCATATTCCTAACCAACCTATTATGCGAATTCAAGCAACCAAACCATTAAAATCAATCACTGTCATCTCAAGCCATAAAGCTATTCGTTTATTGAAAAACGGATGTCAAGATTTCTTAGCTCATGTCACGGATCTAAACAAAAATAATCGGGCTTTTTAAATGATATTTACATTGTTAATAAATTTCTGACGTATTCCTCGAAGAACTTCTGGCCTACCCCAGGCGTGAAATTGAATTTTGTATCGACCTTGAACCCTGGTACAAAACCCATTTCCAAAGCCCATATCGAATGGCTCCTATTGAACTTCAAGAGTTAAAGACCCAACTGCAGGAATTGTTAGACATCGGTTTCATTCATCCTAGTACGTCTCCTGTTCTATTCGTGAAAAAGAAAGATGGGAGTATGCGACTTTGTATTGATTATCGGGAGTTAAATCATGTCACCATCAAAAATAGGTACACATTGCCACGTATTGATGACCTGTTTGACCAGTTGCAAGGCGCCACATTCTTTTCAAAGATTGATCTTCGTTTCGGATATCACCAATTAAAGATTAGAACCGATGACATTCCAAAGATGACTTCGGAACTCCCGGTGCGGACATTATGAATTCCTAGTCATGTCTTTTGGATTGACTAATGCTCCTGCTGCCTTCATGGATATGATGAACCGAGTATTCAAGGAATATTTGGATCACTTTGTGGTCGTCTTTATTGATGACATCCTTATTTATTCCAAAAGCCGTGAAGATCATGAGCAACACTTGAAGCTGATACTTCAAAAGCTTCGTGAATATAAGCTTTATGCCAAGTTGAAGAAATGCAAGTTCTGGCTTGAGGAAGTAGCATTCCTTGGGTATCAAGTCATGGAATATCTGTTGACCCAGCAAAGATTGAAGCTATTCAAAGCTGGGAGCAACCTAAATCAGTGACCAAGGTACGTAGCTTTCTCGGCTTAGCTGGTTATTATTGGAGATTCATAGAAGGGTTTTCTCAAATTGCTACTCCATTAACTCAGCTAATTCTAAAAGATACAAAGTTTGGTCGGAGTGAAGAATGTGAGAAGAGTTTTCAAGAACTCAAGAGGAGACTCATTTCAGCACCTGTTCTGACAATACCATCTAGCTCGGAGGGATTTCTCATCTACAGTGATGCTTCGGGAAAAGGGTTGGGATGTGTTCTCATGCAACATGGGAAAGTCATAGCCTATGCCTCACGACAACTCAAAGAATATGAGAGGAATTATCCCACTCATGATCTAGAGTTGGCAGCAGTCATTTTTGCACTAAAGATTTGGAGGCATTACTTGTATGGGGAGAAAGTGGAGATCTTTTCGGATCATAAAAGCCTTAAATATTTCTTCACTCAAAAGGAACTCAACATGCGACAGCAACGTTGGCTTGAACTGTTGAAAGATTGTGATCATACCATTCAATACCATCCTGGAAAAGCAAACGTGGTAGCTGACGCATTGAGTAGAAGATCATATGCGGGTACGAGTGCAATATTGTCAACGCAAAGGCCCATTTTGTGTGACTTGCAAAGGATGGAGATAGATTTAAAGACTCCAGGGACCCATGTGATGATGGAGAATATACGAGTAGAACCGACTTTAATTGATAAAGTTAAAGTTACTGCAAGCTACTGAGACACAGGCGCGATGCGTATGAGAAGAAAGTGCAAGAAGGTGTTATCTTGAAAGCAAGAATCGATGAAGAAGGAATACTTGAGTCAACTCCAGACTTTGTATTCCTAACGATACGATTTAAAGTATAAAATCAAGATGGAGGCGCAGAACACACCGTTTGCAATCCATCCCGGGAGTACCAAAATGTATTGTGATCTTCGTCATACATTTTAGTGGAGCAATATGAAGATAGAGATAGCGCTGTTTATCTCAAGGTGTCTAACTTGTCAATGAGTCAAGGCGAAGCATCAAGTACCAAAAGGTCCATTGCAACCACTTGAAATTCCAGAATGGAAGTGGGAGCACATTACCATGGATTTCGTTACTGGTCTTCCCAAGGTTTCTCAAGGCATAGATGCAATTTGGGTCATTGTTGATAGATTGACCAAGTTTGCTCATTTCTAACCAATACGAGAAACTTTTACACTTGAACGTCTTGCTCGTATGTACATAAACGAGATTGTAAGATTGCATGGTATGCCAGTATCCATAGTTTCTGATTGAGACCTAAGATTCACTTCACGATTTTGGGTTAGTTTGTAAAAAGCTATGGGCACAGATTTACGATTTAGTTTGGCATATCATCCTCAGACGGATGGACAATCAGAGAGGACTATTCAAACTCTTGAAGATTTATTAAGACTCTGTATCCTTGACTTCAAGGAAAGTTGGGATAAGTTCTTACCATTTGTGGAGTTTTCCTACAACAACAGTTATCAAGCAAGTATTGGCATGGCTCCATTTAAAGCGTTGTATGGAAGAAAGTGTCGTTCTCCAGTATGCTAGGATGAGGTGGGTGAAGCAACGTTGTTGGGACCGGAGTTGGTACGTATGACTACGGAAAAGATTCAAACGATCCGACAACGTATATAAAACCTCACAAGGCCGGATAATAAAAGAGTTATCTTTGATCTTCATCGAAAGGGCGTGGGATTCGATATTGGAGATCATGTGTTGTTACGTGTTGCTCCATGGAAAGGAGTTACGAGATTTGGAAAGAGAGGAAAGCTCAATCCTCGATTCATTGGCCCATTTTTAATCCTCGATCGAGTAGGGACTGTAGCCTATAGACTCGCTTTACCGCCAAGTATGTCTTGTGTTCATAACGTTTTTCACATATCCATGTTAAGTAAATATGTGGAAGATCCGAACCACATTATTGAGTTAGAACCGGACGAAATAGCGAAAGATTTAACGTATGAAGAGGTTCCTGTTAAAATTTTGGATAAGAAGGAATATTTTCTACGCTCCAAGGTTATACCTCAAGTCAAAGTTTTATGGAGGAACCATGATGTTGAGGAAATGACCTGGGAGTTAGAATCTGAAATGAAATCAAGGTATCCTTACATCTTCGACATACCAGGTACGTACCCTAATTTCGAGGGCTAAATTTCATAAGAATGAGAGATTGTAAGACCCCAACTTTTATGAATAAAGATGAATTTTCTATAAATGTCATTTTTGAATATTATGGAATGAATTTGATATAATGTTATAGTTGTGGGTAATATTTATAAATTTTGCAAAGTACACAAGTTGTTATATAATATTCGAACGGTCGGAGAATATTCGTTTTAACAGGAAATATTCGTACAACAGCACAATCATTGGTGGACCCCACAACAGAATTATTGTCGGATTGAGAAAACGATAAAAATATCTTTTTATGAAAATAACGACGGAAGTTTTACCGTTAACTGTTGAAACACATAGTGTTAAAAGTACAGTAATACGTGTGGTTGCATAGTAGCACACGGTATTGATTATTGATGCTTACGTGAGAAGTCATTCAGTTTTGTTCAATTATTGCTATAGTAATTATTGCATAGTATCTCACGTTATTTGATTCAATCATTGTCGATATTTTATATATTATTAAATCAATAATTGAGATGACAGAGTTGTTAATATTATTATTTGCAATATTAATGATGTCTAGAAGTTCTGCCAAGGAGAGGTTTGGTCACCTAATTGCGGCGCCCGATGAGGAGAAATCCTTATTGGAAAGCCCCTCTTTCACGGGAGCGACACAGTCGATTAATAGTGTGAATTATAATAATGATGATGAAGTTTTTTATTAGTATTATTGATGTAATAAAATAGAAAAGCTTTTATATAAAACAGAATACTTTTATAAAGTTATTCGTTTTATTAGACTATAAATAGAATATATTATATTTTATTATGCATAGTATTTTGCATAGTAAAATCTTTTATATAAAATAGAATACTTTTATAAAGTTATTCGTTTTATTAGATTATAAATAGAATATATTATATTTTATTTAAAAGATTTTGTTTTATTAGAATATTTTATAGTAAACCAATACGGACCATCCGTTTAAAAGTAAATCAATACGGACCGTTCAGAATTAGTTACTATTAGGTCCATTCTCCTATAAATAGAAGCTCATTCCTTCATTATTTCTTACGAATTCACTTTGAAACTCTAGAGAAAGAAACTATAGAGAGAAAGAAGAAAAGTATTACGCTACTTCACTACTCCTATATCCGGTTGCTCCAAGGTAAAGGGTATTATTTCTTTCGTATTCATGAAGAGAACACATTATTCCATTTTTTTATTCTGTTGGAATAACTTTGTATACACGGCCTACCCTATACTTGGTGAAATTATTACATTATTCCATTCTTTATCATTATGTTGGAATAACTTTAATCTATGCTAAGTACCACATACATGGTGAAATTCTTACATTATTCTATTCTTTATTATTACATTTGGAACATCACATGCGTGCGTTTACGCATGACACAGTTCCGTTATTTATTATTACATTGGAACATCACTGTTGGTGCAATTTACTTTGACACGGTTCCAGATTATTTATTATTCTATTGGAATATCCATGCAGGCGTTTACGCATGACACGGTTCCGTTATTTATTATTCTATTGGAATAACACATGCATGCGGTCTATCGCATGCACGGTGATTTCTTTTGTTATTCCATTCTTTATTATACTCGGTTGGTTAAAGTTTTGACTTTATACTCCATGAAATTAGTGGAATATCTCGATATTTGCACTTCATCGATATCTTTTCATGAAAATATTCTTCTGAGCATTCTTTAATTTTACTCTATAAAGAAGTATCATATTGACAATTTGGATGTTATTAGTTCCTGGATAAATAATTTCTTGAACTTGTTTTATTGAATTCTTATATCATTATCATCATCCTCATGTTTATATTATGTTGAAAGTCATCTGTGGCCTGTAGTGCATAGATGGACTTGGTATGATTATGACCAGGGATTTATCGGTATAATCATGACCGTAATGTTACAAATGATGTGGTAAAAGTCCTCATTGGCCTGTAGTGCATTGATGGACAGTTGTTGGCATGATCACGAATATCCTTGGCCCGAAGTGCATGGATAATTTGTGGTCGTGATACTAATGAATATCCTTGGCTGTAGTGCAGGGATGGCGTGGTTTATTTAATAAAAGTTGAGTCTCGTGATAAAAGTGATGAAAAACCTTTTAAATCATAGAAGATAGTAGATTTTATTCTCTACTTGACTCTTCTAATGGATTGCTTGTTCCGTTGTAGTTAAACTTGATGTTTGTTATATTGTATCGAGTTTAACACTTGTTGAAGGCTAACAATAATTTATTACGTATTATCTTAGTTATAATATTTTTATCTTTGGGCTAGTTGAGCTCACCCTTTTACTTTCATTGTTCTCTTCAGGAAATGAGAACGTAGCAGGGACTAGTCGAGAAGCAGAGTGGCGATCCAGATAATAGCATTAGTAGTCCTCACTATTCTGTTAAATAGTGTGATAATAAATGTAATGAGAACTCAATTGAGTGTGGATATTGTCTAGATGACAATATTTGTATTAAAACTCACAGCATATGTTTTGTCGTATTTTACACGACTGTTGTATAATTAAGTTGTATTTAAATTTTATACCATATATTTGGGAACAATTTTGTACGTATTTCACAGTATATCTGCATGTTATTATTTTAAATGTGTTCTGTTGCTAAACAATATCTCATGACGTAACTTGGAGACCAAGGGAGGCGATATCATTACGCATAATTCACGGTAACTATTATTATGGGTTTCAAAATTTGAAAAGACAGAAGCTAAGAGATTTATTGTTTCAAGGAGTCCTTTCGGCTTCTACCACTTTTCAATTAAATACAAAGCGCCTTCTTCTTTTCTCACATATCTACACTGATATTTCTTTTCTGTTTAACACCGATCATGAAAACTTGGGCAAACAAGCGTTCATCTGGTATACCAATCAAAGAAGGATGTCATCCACGATCTCCTTATACCACACGATCACCAAAGAAATCCAAAAGACAAGCTGCCTTGACCATACATTAATGTTTAGGTCCGATGATTCCGATGGGCCTGACTCAAGCTTCTCTTTCTTAAAGACATCCCCACAATCTCCTGGTTCGGAGCCTCCTCCTTCTCAACTAGACTCACTGTACAATCTGGTAAATCCTTTCTCTACTTCTTCTGATTTTCCAGATAATTTCTTTCGGGGTCATAGTTTCAAAGTTCATTTTAAGACTTCTATTGCTACTAAACAGTTTGTTTATGAGAAAATTTTGGATTTGTTTTATTTAAAAAACTTATCTTTGGAAAAACTTTTCATGTCTTGTGGTATTTCTGCTATGCTTTTCCCCCAACTAGGGCATATCCCCATTTGATACAACAATTTTACATAAATTTAGAGTGTAATGGGGATTGTTATACATCTTTTGTGAAGGGCAAGTCTATATTTTTCACAGTGGTAGACTTTGGGAGTATTTTTAATATTCCTTCATCCCGTCCTTGTCCATTTACTCTTAAGGGTGCTGCCAATATACCCTTTCCTCCTCTTGAACAACTTCATACAGTGATGGATGATTCTTCTTTGACAACTTTGTTTACTCCTAAAACTGTTGATGTCTGCCCACTTGCATGTGTTTTGCACAAACTCCTTCGTTATAATCTGTTTCCACGAGTAGGTGGTGGAGCAGATTTCACTTACCAAGATTTGGTTGTTATTGCAATGATTTTAAAAGGAGTCAGTTTTAATTTTTCTCTTATGATGTTATCCCATATGCTAAGTTGTATTCACCAAACTAAAAAGTGTTTGCCCTATGGTTTGTTTTTGACAAAGATGTTTCAGCATTTCAAACTCTATCTTGATGATGAAATTGTGGTATCCCACAATGAATTTATTGATTCTGCTAATCTCAAACAGTCTCATATTTCTTTTGTTGATGGCTCATTTGTACGTCTTATTTCTGATCCTACTCCTACTCCACCAAGTGTTATTTCATCTGATCCTGCTTCTTCTACACTTCCTACTTCCTCAGTTTCATCTCCAGCAGTAATTGATATGTTGAATCAAATCCGAAAAAATTAAGAACTTATGCGTTCTGATATTGTTGATATTAAACAAAGGATTTCGGTTTTAGAAAAAGGGAACCTGCCTATACGGGCAAATGATTTGACCAAATGTTTTCACAAATTGAGGATGAATTCATCGATTTACAAGCTGGTTTTGAATTGCATACCATGGCTATGGTTGAATCTTTACACCGAAAGATCAATAGAAATTCGTGTCAACTAAGCCAAGAACTGAAATTTGTAAGTTATCAGGTTGGCGAATTTGCTGATTTCATGGCTCATCGTGTGAATGATGTTGGTAGAAGGTTACACTTTGACACAATGAACTCTCCAATTCTTGAGTGGCCTCGCTGTAATTGGATGGCCGAATACATTGGCGATTTCTTTGACTTGCCTTTACCCAATGAAACCTTTATTCCTCGTCCTCCTAGGTTTTCTCATGACTTCTTTATGGAAGAAAGGATTCATCATGTTCTCCATCATCCTTATATCACTAATCGTCCTCTACCTGTGATTCACATCGATGATAGTGATATCTGACGATCTTTTTGGTGATGACAAAGGGGGAGACAAGCTGTGAAGGTTGTTGGTTAATGGTTGCTGGTTGCCGTGATGATTATGAAGACATATTTGAATGTTTTTGATTTTATGTTTAAAATGATTTGGTTGGTACCAATATGTGTTTAAGTTTTTGTTTTGATGGGATGTTTTAAAATAATGTGGCTGGAGCCAGTACTAGATATTATAATTGCTTATGACTGCACTGCTATATTTTGTGATTATAGTATTTGTGTCAGCTAACAAATTTGCAGGATAATATATGCCTATACAAAAGGCATGATGGAAATTAGTTTGAAACCTTTGGATTTTTTTTTTTTTGCATGAATTCAAGGGGAGTTATAATTTTTGGTGTTGTCATCATCAAAAAGGGGGAGAATGTTGGTTTGTTAATATTCTAACCTTTTTGTTTTGATGATGACTTGATTATGTGGACTAATTTGTTTATTATGAATTTTCAGGAAGTTGATGAAAGGGTTATTATTAAAGACTTTGAAGAATTGAGTCTTAAGAAAAATTCGTAAGGTCATTGCAAATACTTAATTTTTCAATTCAAGGCTCTAGGACATTTTATGTGTGCATTAAAATGAGATTAATTATGCATGCCTAAGAATTTATGCTAACTATTATTACATGACTTATCTTAGTTGGTTAGTATTATGCATACTTTGAATTCTTATTATCCGGTAAAATTGTCATTATTTAAAAGAGTTATGGTTATATAAAATATTGATGCATGTGCAAGATGATGTGGGAAACTTAAAAGTTGTTTCAATTTTCAAGAGTCATGATTACTAAAGCCTCGGTACTTTTATGTATGCATATTCTGATTTATTAGCTTTATATAGATTTTGAAAGAGTTACTTTCCCACATTTATGCCATGATATCTTTTGCTTCAGGGTTGATTTTAACAACGTGATAAGTGGTGGCTGACTTTATTAAGTCTAGAGTATTACGTATTTGATTTAGCTTCATTATGGATTACTGTTGAAAGAGTCCAAAATATTTGGTACAACCGAAGTTAAAATATATTTGTTTTGTTACTTTCCAACGGACTTAAAACTTAAAATGATACTTATCTATTTATATTATGTTGGCAACGTAAAAAAGTTTTAATAACAGAACAAAAATTTGCAACGGAAATATTTTATTTTACAACGGTTGTTTTCTGGGCTATAAAAAGAAGAATTGTTTTCTGTAGAAAAAACAACACTTGAATCAATTATTGCACTCATATACTTGAAAAGCTACTTCATTATTCTTGGTGCAAAATTCCCAGCTGTTGTGCGATTATATTCAGATTATTTATCAGCTATTTTCGTGAGCTTAATTTTGGTGATATCTCTCTCTTACTACTTGATCATTGCATTCATTAGTTGAGCCTTGCATTCATTATTATAGAGGGTAATAGCATAACCACGTAAAAAATCCTTGTGTTGATTTTATTAATTGCTTTATTTTATTTACTCACTAAAGCTAGTTAATTATTTTATCTAAGCTTGAATATTTGCATTATCTTGAGATAAATCAATAACACCAAATATTCTTTTCTAAGTTATAATTTCAAGCAAGAAATTTTCTTAAAATCAAATAGTCAATTCGGTAGGCTATATTAATTCAACTAGCTACATTCATCAATATAGTAGGCTGAATTTAGTAGTTTGGTTTAAAGTTTAAAAATTGGTCATAGATTGCTCCCAAACTTATTCAACCCCCCCTTCTAAGTGTGCCTTATCTGAATTTCAACAAACATAGAATGTAATGGTTTCAGAACCTGGGAACGAGATGAATTGTTATTAATGTAATAAGAATGTCGTTGATACACACATTTTGATGTTGTTTTAATAGAATAAATGTACAGTTATGAGTACCGTGTAGCACCATCTGTCGGGTTGGAAGATACCCGAATTTGGGGGCGTCACAAGGGTGCTATATATAGAGAATTCATTACCCATACAAAACCATTGCCCAAGAAATTAAACCATGGGATGGAAGAAGAATTCATTGGATTGATAAAGTTTGGTGAAAAGGTTTCACCAACTCCACATTCCCCAATCTCAGTTCATCATCATAGCAAAGTTCCTAGCAAGCTTGCTTTCACGCAATTGAGTATAGGCTACTGTTTGGTCACTATTTGGGTCACTTTATATAATGAACTCTACCTCTTTCATGTGACGAATACTTTCGGGAAAGTACTTGTCATTGAAAAATTCTTGGAACTTCTCCCATGACATCTTTAGTGCGGCAGGTTAAGTACGTTTTACAGATTTCCACCAGCAATATAAGACCCCAACTTTTATGAATAAAGATGAATTTTCTATAATTATCATTTTTGAATGAATTTGATATAATGTTATAGTTGTGGGTAATATTTAGAAATTTTACAAAGTACGTAAGTTGTTTATAATATTCGATTGGTCGGTGAATATTTTTTTTAACAGGGAATATCCATACGACGGCACAATCATTAGTGGACCCCACAACGGAATTATTGTCGGATTGAGAAAACGACAAAAAATATTTTATGAAAATAACGGCGGAAGTTTTACCGTTAGCTGTTGAAACACCCAGTGTTAAAAATACTACAGAATACTGGCGTGGTTGCATAGTAGCTACGATATTGATTATTGATGCTTACGTGAGAAGTCACTCGATTTTGTTCAATTATTGCTTCAGTAATTGTTGCATAGTATCTCACGTTATTTGATTCAATTATTGTCAATATTTTTTTATTATTAAATCAATAATTGAGATAACAAAGTTGTTAATATTATTATTTGCATTATTAACGATGTCTAGAAGTTCTGCCAAGGAGAGGTTTGGTCACCTAATTGCGCGCCAATAAGGAGAAATCCTTATTGGAAAGCCCCATCTTTCCTGGGAACGACCTGGTCGATTAATAGTGTGAATAATAATAATGATTTTGAAGTTTTGTTTTATTAGTATTATTAATGTAATAAAATAGAAAAGCTTTTTATATAAAACAGAATACTTTTATAAAGTTATTCGTTTTATTAGAAAATACTTAAGTATATTATATTTTATTATGCATAGTGTTTGCATAGTGTATGCATAGTAAAATCTTTTAAAAGTTATTCATTTTATTATATTATAAATAGAATATATTATATTTTATTGTAAACTAACTGCGGATTCGTTTAAAGTAAATCGATCTGGACAATTTATAGATTGAATTCTTATTAGATCCATTCTTCTATAAATAGAAGCTCATTCCTTCATTATTTTTTACTTAATTAATTGAAACTCTAGAGAAGAAAGCGTAGAGAGAATTATTCTTTTATCTTGAGCGTATTCTTTAGCGTTTAAGAAAGCTTTGGCGTAGTGCAAGTTTCTTCAAGTATATCCAGCCCTCAACCTAGTAGAGTACTCTTCTTTATAAGGTAAGGGGTATTATTATTTTATATTCATGAAGAGAACTTACATTATTCCGGTCTTTATTATTACATTTGGAATAACCTATATACATGTGAGCTACCCTATACTTGGTGAAATTCTTACATTATTCCATTATTTATTATTCTTTGGAATAACTTTCATATCTCTGATCTGCATACATGGTGAAATTACATTTGTTATTCCATTCTTTATTATTACGTTGGAATATCATATACGTACATGCGTTTACGTGGGACCTAGTTCCGTCTTTATTATTACATTGGAATATCACATGCATACGTTTCTGTTGGGACTGAATCATTATTTATTATTACATTGGAATAACCGCCCATCTGAAGTACCACATGCATGGTGATTTCTGTTGTTATTCCATTCTTTATTATTCTGTTGGAATATCCTGTCGGTGCGTGTTACGCCTGACCTGGTTCTGTTATTTATTATTCTGTTGGAATAACCTGTCTATATGAAGTACCGCATGCATGGTGATTTCTTTTGTTATTCCATTCTTTATTATACTTAGTTGGTTAAAGTTGTGACTTCTATACTCCATGAAATTGGTGGAATATCATTGATATTTACGCTTCACCCAACATCTTTTCGTGAAAATATTCTTCTGAGCATTCTTAAATTTTACTCTACAGATAAGTATCATGTTGACAATTTGGACGTTATTAGTTCCTGAATAAATAATTCTTGAACTTTTTTTTATTAAATTCTTATATCATTGTCATCATCCTCATATTTATATTTTGTTGAAAGTCATATGTAGCCTGTAGTGCATAGACGGACTTGGTATGATTATGACCAGGGATTATTCGGTGTAATCATGACCGTAATGTTACAAATGATGTGGTAAAAGTCCTCCTTGGCCCGTAGTGCATTGATGGACAGTTGTTGGCATGATCATGACCATTGATGAATACACGAATATCCTTGGCCCGTAGTGCATGGATAATTTGTGGTTGTGATACTTATGAATATCCTTGGCCGTAGTGCAGGGATGAGGTGGATTATTTATTAAGCTAAGTCCCAGCGATAAAAGTAATGAAAAACCTTTTAAATCATAAAAGATGGTAGATTTTATTCTCTACTTGACTCTTTTAATGGATTGCATGTTCCGCTGCAGTTAAACTTGATGTCTATTGTATTTTATCAGTTTAACACTTTTGAAGACTAATGATAATTTATTATGTATTATCTTAGTCATAATATTTCTTCTAGGGCTGAGTTGAGCTCACCCTTTATTTCACTATTCTCTTCAAGAAATGAAGCGTGGGCGGGGACTAGTCGGGGAGCGGAGTAGCCAGTCGAGATGATAGTATTAGTAGTCCTCACTATTACATTAAATAGTGTGACAATAAATGTAATGAGGACTTATTCTGAGAGTGGATATTGTCTAGAAGACAATATTTGTATTAAAACTCACAGCTTTCTTGTTGTATATTAAAGATTGTATTTGTATTCTGTATCATGTATTTGGAAACTCAGAATAGGTGATGTATACCTATTTAGGGGGCGTCACAAGTAATCTGCCTCTCCTCACAATATGAAGGTCGCAAAGGGAACCTTTTGCTCCTTGGAGCATCCCAAGACATCCAATATCTTGGTGATCTATTTTATCCACGTCTCCGCCATAAGTGGTTCTGGCTTTCCCAAAAACTCTGGTGGTCCCAGCTCCATAAACTGCTTAGCAGTGACCATCCGAGAGTTGCCAGTGTTTCCTCCTGTATTTTGAACAGGAGTCTCTCTCGCCTGATGTTGCATGAATTGAATAAAGCCTCTGAACATCCCATCGTTCATCATTTGGTCGGTGTTGTTGTTTACTTGAGGATTATTTTCTTACTGATGCACTTTATCCTGATTATTGATCGTTGGTGACTAAACGGTCTCATGTCCTCCATTGCTTAACTCGATATTTTCAAATGCCATTTTCAAACACTTCCATAAAACAAGGGTTAATTGACATGCCACATATTATCCCTATACTCTGACCGACCAATTAAATAACAAATAAACTTAGGTAGGTCATACTAGCGAAGGATTAATCCGTCTCTCCCCTCCTAGTTCTAGTCTCACATCTCAGCCAGGGATCATATCCCTAATCTTTGATACCAACTATGGCGCCCGCAAAATAGGTATACATTACCCATTCTGAGTCGCCAAATACATGGTACATAATTCAAATACAAATTTAATTATGCAACTGTCGTGTAAAATATGACAAAACATAGCTGAGAGTTTTAACACGAATATTGTCTTCTAGACCATATCCAAACTCAAATAGAGTCTTCATTATAATTATTATCACACTATTTTATAAAATAGTGAGGACTACTACAACCACTGTCTTAGACCGTCACTCCATTCCCCAACTAGTCCCGGCTACGTTCTCATTTCCTGAAGAGAACAATGAAAGCAAAAGGGTGAGCTCCACTAGCCCAGAAAGAAATATTATGACTAAGATAATGTAGAATAAATTATCGTTAGCCTTCAACTATGTTAAACTAATAAACAACAAATTTAACTACAGCGGAACAAGCAATCAATTAGAAGAGTCAAGTAGAGCATGATATCTACTATCTTCTATGATTTAAAAAGTTTATCATCAATTTTATCGCTGAGACTCAGCTCAATAAATAATCCACATCACTGAATTATCCATGCACTACGGGCCAAAGATATTCATTAGTATCACATCCACGAATTATCCATGCACTACGGGCCAAGGATATTTGTGTTATAACCAATGGTAATGATCATGCCAACAACTGTCCATCAATGCACTACGGACCAATGAGGACTTTTACCACGTCATTTGTAACATTACGGGTCATGATTATACCGAATAATCCCTGGTCATAATCGTCTCAATCAACAGTCCATCTATGCACTACAAGCCAAAGATAACTTTCATCACAATATAAGCATGAGGATGATGACAATGATATAAGAATTCAATTAAATGAAAGCAAAGAATAAATTTTAAAGATTTATAATTCAATCTATCTAGAATTCAATAATGTCCAAATTGTCAACATGATACTGCTTTGTGGAGCAAAATTCAAGAATAATATTGTATTAAAAATGATTTGGACCGAAAAGAAATCAATTTTTGTCATGAATAGTACCTCGGGTGAATAGTACATGAGTGAATAGTACTTCAGGAATAGTACCCTTGTATGAAAAGATTAAAAATTATCAAGAATGCTCAGAATAATATTTCCATGAGAAGATATTAGATGAAGCGCAAATTTCAAGAATATTCTACTAATTTCAAGGAGTATATAAGCCATACTTTAACAAAATGAGTGTATAATTCAAAATCTGAAACGAAATAATATTACTTACATACTATAGAGTATGGAAGAAAATATTATTTCATACGAATATTGAACAAAAATAATATACCTTACCTTAAAAAGAGAGTACTTCTGACTGGTAGGGCGAGGATATTCTTGAAGAAAACTTATACTATTTTCTACTCTCAAAGCTTCCTTAAACTCTAAAGAAATACGCTCAATATTATAGAAAAGAATTTTCTGATTCTGGTGTGATTTTTAATTCTAAACTAAGCATCCTATTTATAAGAGAATATGTGACAACCCGAGAATTTAGAAAAATTTTAAAATCATAATTGATGGATTTAAGGTTCAATATTAGAACCTAGACAAAAAATTAGTGTATGCGTTTGATATTTTTGAGAAGGAATTTTGAGGATTTCAAAATTCTATGAAGGATTTTGGTGAATTATTTAGGATTAAGTGTATATGTGTTTATGCTCTGTAAATATGGTATTATATGTGTACAGTATATGGTTAAGGTTCAAGGGTTGACTAGATAAATTTTTTATCAGTGCCAAACACTAATATTATTGTCGAATGTCGACGTTCTGTTAGAAAACCCTAATGTCTGATACGGAACCCTAGAAACATGTTTTAAAACCCTAATTTTAGTTCCGGGGATTTTGAAACCCTAATTCGGGATATTAGAACCCTAATAGATTTTATACCTACTTATCCCAAGATTATTTTACTTGAATTAGTTGCTTATATTCATGTGTCTTAGTTACTTTTCATGCATTTTGTGTTCATTTTGTAGGTTATATGTTTGGGAGCGGTGTGAGCGACTATTGGTAAGGTAAAAAGAAAAGGAAATCGCAAAGAATTGGTAGGAAAAAAGCAAAGAAAAGCAATCCGGACATCATTTGGGCTTTCATGTTCATTTCATGTTCTTGGCTTGGAACTTGAACTTGGACTATATTGTAGAGCTTCTTCTTAGCTTTTGGAACATCTTGAATCATTCCAATCGGAGTTCGGATGCAAGAGTTATGACATTTGTACCAACGGACGTTGAATTTCATTTATTTTGGGTGGTCATTTGCATAATAGTCACTTCCAGTCCAATTTTGACCTTCATCCGTTCGTTATTTCTCAATTCCTAAAGAATGAAAGTTGTAGAGCTCGTCGATAGCTTCGATTTGATAGGTGGCAGGCCCCGTAACTCCTCCCGGATCAAAAGTTATGGCCATTTTACCAGAGGACACTGCAGTAGAAAAAACAATTAGCAGCTTGCACCCAAGCCGGGGCTTGCTCTTTTAAGCCTTATACCCAAGCCGGGGCTTGGGGTCCTGAGTTCAAAATCAGAAGTATAGCAAGCCGGGGCTTGCTATTTACAAGGCAATACCCAAGCCGGGGCTTGGGTACACGCAGAAAAGGCAATTTTAACTAGAATTTGAGTTCAAGAAGGATTGATTCGAGCTGTTTGATTCAAGGACTTCCAAGAGGACTTAAAGACATATAAAGAGGCTTATAAAAGGAGGAGATTTACAAGGATTAGAGGCTAGTTTTTGGAAGAATTACATTAGAATAGATTAGAGTAGATTGGGAAAAAACCCTAGTTATTATTAGTTTTGGAGATTGAAGCAACTTGGAGACCATTGAAGATCAAAGGAGCTTGAGAGAGAGGATGGAGATTTATCGACAATAGAGATTTATTCTTTTCCTCTTCTCTTATTTTTGTCTTTTAATGTTTATTCAAGTGTGGATTCTTAATTTTAATTCAATGAACTAATTTTGTTTGAGATTACAATGGATCTTATTGTGTAGTTTATTTTAATATGCTTCGCTATCAATTATTATGTTCTATTGTGAGGATTGTCTATTGTGATTTGGACTTAATTGTTTAATTGATTAGCTAACAATTACCATGATAATCTATATGAACTCGAGAGATGAAGTATAGATTTAGATCTGATCATGATAGCATGTGTTTGTGATTTCTGCATAGATGGAATTCATGATTCGTGTTTAGGATAGAGATATGCCTTTACGCCATATGTAATCTTATAGAGAACTTGTGCTTTAAATCCTTTTTAATTGTAATTCACATAGAGATATAGTGGATTAGTTAATTAGGGTGTCTTGCTTAATTCTATCAATTGTGGATTTAAGTGAGTATGGGTATTATGCATCGAGAGGTGGTTTTATCTGCTTTAGTGTTCTTGATTACAAATTCGTGATAGAAAATAATTGATGAGAAGTGTGTTAACTTAAATGAAGCAATAAGTGAAGTTGTGATCTTAAATCTCCATAATCGATTTGTAATTAGTGGTAATTAGAATTAGTTTAATTAAATAATTTAATTTATAACATTAAATTGATTGTTTAAATAAAATTAGTTTGGTTAAGAGTTAATATTTGGTAATTTATATTAATAATTCCTCGTGGGAACGATACTCTACTTTTTTTTGTATTATTTGTTGACCACGTATACTTGCGTGTGTATATGTGTAATTAGATTTTACCCAACAAGTTTTTGGCGCCATTGTCGGGAATTAGTTTAATATATTTTTGCCAATATTAGCTTCAATCAAATTAGTCTTAATTTAAACATTTTTTTTTTTTTTTTTATTTTATTTTATTTTATTATCTTCTTTTTTTTTCTCTTTTTGTGTACCACCATGATGGATTCAATTATCAAAGGCCATATTCGAGTATGACTCAACCAAGGGGAGCAGGATTGATGGACTCAATGTATTTTCTGCATTATCAAGACAACTTGAGACACTTTCGAGGAGGTTGGACGTTGTTGCAAAATTTCAACGTAATCGAAGGATGAAGAAGATTACTTGCAATTATTGTCTTTGGCAATCACCCGAGTAATCAATGCACCATCAGTCTTGGGCTAGTACAGTATGGTGGTAACTACCTCAACAACTATTCTTATCCCAGTTATCATCAAGTTTGGGGGTATCACCCGGATTCTTCATGGAGCTATAATTATCAAGATCAATACCCTACTCCAAATCCAACATACACACCGGAATTCTCATATCAACCTCCATTAAAAGAAGAAAAGTCAAAGTTGGAGGAATTACTGTCAAAGGTCATAGCAAACCAAGAGGAGAGGATGATGAGTCAAGAAATATCGAGCCACAATTTTTAGCACCAGATGGAACAACTCATCACCACTTCAACTCATGGTCCTCAATACATGGATTCCAAAACTGAGACAGATAATTCGAGATTGGAGGAATTGTTTTCCAAGTTCATAGCATCAAATGAGGAGAGGAGAATTAATCAAGAGCGGTCAATTCAAAATCTGCAAAATCAGATGGATCAAATGCTCAAAGCCTTGAACAATTATCCTCAAAACAATTGGTGTTATGACGAGGATTCCGAGATTGATGAAGTTCCCGAACTAAATATACAACTGGATGAGCCAGAAGACGTTGAAAAAGAGGAGACACGTGGGGATAATGAAAACAAGGTCAGTGAAGAACTAACTGTGAGAACCAACGATGATGAGCCGATGTTATTTATGCCTCAAGTGCCTTCTCCACCAAAGTTTAAGAATCCGGTTAGATTTGCAAAAAACCGCGTGTCTCGGCTGGGTAGTCATGTCATTGGCAAGGCTCTTTTATGACATGAGAGCTAGTACAAATGTGAAGCCATGGTGGGATGAGGAGGAGAGAAGATAGAAGAAGAGCCCATTGTGTTTGACAAGCCTCAATGCCCCAATCTAATCATAGGCTCAACAATGGAAAAGCACCTAGTTATTCAACATTCTCAATTGGGCACTTATTTAAACAAAGCATGCTAGGTGACTTTAATTGATAGCCATCACAAATGGGAACCTACCAAAAGCTACATTATTTTCGATGGATGGAGGGTTCCTCAACTATCGAAGAGGAATTGGATAGCGTTGACTGCATAAAAGTCAGTCGAAAGATCGTAGAATCAAGTTACCGATCGGGAGGCAACCCAGAATTTTTTTTTTTATATATTTATATGCTTTCCTAGTTTATTTAGTAGATAGGAATCACGTTTTATTCCAAAGTGCTATTCTAATCCATGTTGTCTCTCTTTATTGCAGGTATTGGAGGTTCAATGGATAGGAAAATGATCGTCGCCGCCATCGCCACCATCACCTCACGTTTAGCTGATTACAAGGAAGTTCTCTTATAATTACTGCTATATTCTTACAATGAGGACATTGTAATTACTAAGTTTGGGGGAGTTTAGTTTAGTTCTTTATTGCATGTTTAGTTTCATGTTTATGTTATGTTATTTTGCATATGTTGTTAATTTAGTTTAGGTTCATTATGTTTGCATTCATGTAGTACAACTGCATAAGTAGTTGCATAGTAGTATAGTTTGAATAGCATTATATTCAGCTTTGTAAAAAAAAAAAATAAAAAAAATCAAAAAAAATAGTTAGTTACTATGTTCATCTTGCATGAGTCCAGCTGTTTGATAGTTACAGTCTATTGTGGCCAATGATGAGAATGGGATTGAGTAGACAAGTATAGTACTGATTATTAGAACTTTAATATGATTTCTTGTTATGAATTGAATCTTTTCCTGTTTGAAACTGGTATAATCAGGTTAGCACGTTAGAGACAACTTTGTTGACTGATTAAGTTTAAATTGATACATAATTGACTTCTTAAGGATAATATTAGTTTGAATAAATGAAAGACATGAACAGGCAGAGATGGCTAAATTTAGACAAAAACTTAAGTTTGGGGGAAAAATTTGGGATATATAAGCTTAAAAAAAAGAAAAAAAGAAAAAAAAAAAAAAAATGATGAAAAAAAAAATATCGTGGCTAGTCTTGTTTTGGGGCCTTTTTACTTACTTGAAAAGTACGCCCGAGGGGATTGTTTTACACCTAGCGCCCTAAGGTCTTATATGGTCCGGGAGTCGTTGGTCGAAAGCTCGCTAAAGGGTAGTAATCTTTGTTAGCCTAATGGAATGAGACATTACATAGTCATGGTTAAAAAAACAATAAAATGGGAAAAGAGCAAAAAGCCCCCCCGTAATGAAAAAAGTAAAGCATAAGTATCCCTGATTGGACTCTTGAATTTGGTGGAAGTTTGATTTTAGTTTGATCTAGCTTGTTCATGAATTTTGTGAGTTTGCATCGTATGATGCCTTTAAAGAGATCTATTATGTGTTGTATTTAGCATTATATCAGTTAGCATGGATGTTAGGCACACACAGTATACCAGTAATAAAAATTTGAGATTTGATGATTGATAGGAATTATTGATTGGTTTTGATATGATGTATTATCATGTTTACTTGATTTCTCTAAGGCCGAGTGAATAGATTTGATTCTATCAATACTGCTGGATTCGTAGGCATATAGATTAGTTGCATTTCATTGCATTGCATTGCATTATGTTGTGTTTTCGGGGGGGACAAGCAACGGTTTAAGTTGGGGGTATTTGATAAGTAGATTTTATACCTACTTATCCGGTATTTTTTACTTGAATTAGTTGCTTATATTCATGTGTCTTAGTTACTTTTCATGCATTTTGTGTTCATTTTGTAGGTTATATGTTTGGGAGCGGTGTGAGCGACTATTGGTAAGGAAAAGCAAGGAAATCGCAAAGAATTGGTAGGAAAACGCAAAGAAAAGTAATCTGGATATCATTTGGGCTTTCATGTTCATTTCATGTTCTTGGCTTGGAACTTGGACTATATTGTAGATCTTCTTCTTAGCTTTCCGGAACATCTTGAATCATTCCAATCGGAGTTCGGATGCAAGAGTTATGACATTTGTACCAACGGACGTTGAATTTCGCTATTTTGGGTGGTCATTTGCATAGCAGTCACTTCCAGTCCAATTTCGACCTTCATCCGTTCGTTATTTCTCAATTCTTAAAGAATGAAAGTTGTAGAGCTCGTCGATAGCTTCGATTTGATAGGTGGCAGGCCCCGTAACTCCTCCCGGATCAAAAGTTATGGCCATTTTACCAGAGGACACTGCAAGCAGTAAAAAAATAATTAGCAGCTTGCACCCAAGCCGGGCTTGCTCTTTTAAGCCTTATACCCAAGCGGGGCTTGGGGTCCTGAAGTTCAAATCAGAGAAGAAGCATAGCAAGTCGGGCTTGCTATTTTAAGGCAATACCAAGTCGGGGCTTGGGTACACGCAAAAAAAGGCAATTTTAACTAGAATTTGAGTTCAAGAAGGATTGATTCGAGCTGTTTGATTCAAGGACTTCCAAGAGGACTTAAAGACATATAAAGAGGCTTATAAAAGGAGGAGATTTACAAGGATTAGAGGAAGTTTTAGAGAAGAATTCCATTAGATTAGATTAGAGTAGATTGGGAAAAACCCTAGTTCTTATTAGTTTTGGAGATTGAAGCAACTTGGAGACCATTGAAGATCAAAGCAGGAGCTTGAGGAGGAGATGGAGATCAAATTACGACAACAGATTTATTCTTTTCTCTTCTTCTTATTTTTGTCTTTTAATGTTTATTCAAGTGTGGATTTTTAATTTTAATTCAATGAACTAATTCTTTGTTTGAGATTACAATGGATCTTATTGTGTAGTTTATTTTAATATGCTTCGCTATCAATTATTATGTTCTATGTGAGGATTGTCTATTGTGATTTGAACTTAATTGTTTAATTGATTAGCTAACAATTACCGTGATAATCTATATGAACTCGAGAGATGAAGTATAGATTTAGATCTGATCATGATAACATGTGTTTGTGATTTCTGCATAGATGGAATTCATGATTCGTGTTTAGGATAGAGATATGCCTTTACGCCATATGTAATCTTATAGAGAACTTGTGCTTTAAATCCTTTTTAATTGTAATTCACATAGAGATATAGTGGATTAGTTAATTAGGGTGTCTTGCTTAATTCTATCAATTGTGGATTTAAGTGAGTATGGGTATTATGCATCGAGAGGTGGTTTTATCTGCTTTAGTGTTCTTGATTAACAATTCAGGATAGAAAATAATTGATGAGAAGTGTGTTAACTTAAATGAAGCAATAAGTGAAGTTGTGATCTTAAATCTCCATAATCCTGATTTGTAATTAGTGGTAATTAGAATTGGGTTTAATTAAATAATTTACTTTATAACATTAAATTGATTGTTTAAATAAAATTAGTTTGGTTAAGAGTTAATAGTTGGTAATTTATATTAATAATTCCTCGTGGGAACGATACTCTACTTTCACTTTATTACTTTTATGGAAAACCGAAATGAAGAACGACTTCGACAAGTATTTTGAGAGCTTCGATCTCTCTGTTATGTTGTTGTTTGGACATGATATAAGTTAGTATATGTAGTATGACATAATTACTATAATCTGGATACCATTACTGCTTCACAAAACCAACTAGAACATGAAATTAATTACTACCAAACTACAAACCTTGTAAAAACCGCCATGAAGATCTCAAGAGGGCTCAAGAACACCTATAATGTACTTGTTATGTCGCTATAAGGCCCTTTAGTGACATTTATTTTCATAAAATTAATTATTTTAATAAATAATTAGAGAAAAATAGTTTTAAATTATTAAAATACATAATAAATTATGAAAAATTATTTGAAAGCCTAAAAATTAGTTTTTAATTATTTTGAGTATATTTAATAAATATTTAATATTTTTGTAGTATAAATGGTATTTAATTAATTTAATTATAATATTAAATAAATTAGTTAAAAATAATTTTAATACTTGAAAAATAATGAAAAATTATCTTATGGTGTTAGAAAATATTTTAAGTTATTTTTTAATAACTTTTGATATTTTTCGATGAATTTCATTAATAAATTAATATTAATGGTAATTGATTTATTTAATGAATATATATTAAATAAATTATGGGAAAATAGAATTAATGATTTAAAAATCATATAAAAATGATTTAAGTGTTATAAAGATATTTTAAGTTATAAATATAACTTTTGATATTTTGTCATGAAAATATTAATATTTTAATATTAAAAGCAATTATCGGATAATGGATTTAAGTGTTTAAAAAATCATATAAATATGATTTTAAAGTATTAAAAATACTTTGTGATATTATAAATATATTATAATATTATGATATGCTTTTCATTAATATTTAATATTAAATAAATATTAATGATAAGAGAATAAATGGTATTTAATTCATTTAAATACGATATTAATGATTGAAAATTTATGATAAATGGTAATAATTATCTGAAAATGATTACAAGCTTATGAAAAATATTTTGACTGATAATAAAATTATCTAAGTTAATTGTTAAGTGTTAATGCAGAGTTTAATTGAACTTAAACTCGTGAATTATCCGAATAGACCGTCAGGATGTTAGGATTGTGTCGGGTTCAACTCAGACTGCAATAGTTTGACTTGATACCGAGTCTTATGTGTGTTATAGACTGATAGGGTTATGTGTTATATGTTTAGGTTATTCTATGTACATATATATATATATATAATAGTATTATATTGTGATGATATTATTCTAATATTGGAGATCTATATTACTAATATTAGGTCTTCGGGTAAAGCATTATAAATTGCGTAACAGTAATCAACGAAATAGGCAAGTTTTTCTTAACTCTACTTAGAGTTGTTTCATTCATATATGCTTATGATTAATCATTATTGATTGCCATTATAGATTTGTACTCTGTACATATTGCATGTATAAGTCAAGTATGAAAGACTGATCACCTTCATTACCGTTCGGTCCAGATATATTTGTTAATGTTTAATACTTGTTCAGTCAAAAGTTTGTTCGCGCTAATTAACTACTATATTGATGAATTATAGCCAGCTTATTATTCAGACTCTTTCAATCATGATATATCCTTAAATAAATTTAAACTTTCTGGGCAACCTTCATGCTCACCCTTGCTATATCATGATAAATATTGCAGATTAAGGCGAATACGACGGATACAAGAAAAGGTTGAAGACAATTACAACGTTAGTTTTTGTGTGCAGCTAAATTTGTAATAGTAATGTATGATAATATCTTTGTATGTCAGATAGGACAATGAATTTTGTATAAGTTAAGGTTACTCGACCTTGGGGAATAGTGTGTAAAGTTTAATGTATAAACAAATTATGTTTATATCTTCCGCAATAGTTATAGAATGATTGTACCTGATCCGAGGTGATTTGGGACCCGAATTTGGGGCTGTCAAAGAATAGAAGGATACTATTTAGAAAAAATCATGGACTGCACAATGGGATTCGACGAATTCACGGGCGTTCGGCTAAAATTTTTTTGATTTACTATGTAGTCACTATGCAAATACTATGTAGACACTATGCATAATAAAATATAATATATTCTATTTTTCATAAAAAACAAAACTTATTATAACATATATATATATATATATATATAAAATAAAACTAAGATAACTTCTACCGACAGTTTTGAAAAATGGATAAGTGGGGGTCTATATATTACGCCAAACTTACAATAAATACTTCATAAAAATCCCCTCAATATTTTTAACAACATTTATTCATCAATAATATAACTTGCAATATTAACAACCAGATCATTCACAGGAAAGAGGGAGATTTTCGATAAGGATTTATCCTTATTGACGCACAATTAGGTGACCAAACCCCTTTGCTCGGTAGAACTTTCTAGACATTGTCAGTAATGTAAATAATAATATGAATAATTTTTCATCTCAATTATTGATTTAATAATATAAATTATTATGACAATAATTAAAACAATAACGTGAGATACTATGCAGCAATTACTGTAGCAATAATTGAGTATAACTGAGTGACTTCTCAAGTAATCATCAATAATCAATAATGTGTGCTACTATACAACCACGCGTATTACTGTACTTTTAACACTGGGTATTTCAACAGTTAACGGTAAAACTTTCGTCGTTATTTTTATAAAAAGATATTTCTGTCGTTTTCTAACTCCGACAATAATTTCGTTATGGGGTCCACCAATGATTGTGCCGCCGTACGAATATTCCCTGTTAAAACGATTATTCCCCGACCAATCGAATATTTTATAACAACTTGCTTACTTTGCAAATTTATAAATATTATCCACATCTATAACATTATATCAAATCCTCACTATAATATTCAAAAATATATTTTGAGAAAAATTAATCTTTATTCATAAAAGTTGGGGTCTTACACAAACCTTCATCGCAACCACCCAAACCTTCACTGTCATCGCAACACCTCCACTTTCAACAAGAGCCTACAATTTCCCAAGTCCAAATTAAGCTGCACCAAAATAATTAAGATGCAAGCCTTACCAAGCTTGAATGTAATAATCTTCCCCCAAAATTCGAAATCATCATCGTTTCCATCTCTCTCTAATATGAAGAATCGAGGAGCGGAAAAAATCCAAATCAAAAAATAGAAAACAAGAAATACCCCGATTGAATTTGAGTTTTCCCAGATGCTAAAGGCTTTTCCCTGTAATTCTAAGCAGCTGCATCAAATCTACCCACTCGAGTCCTCTCTCTTGGATACTGTTGCTATAGTTTTTAGTGCCAGTATATATAGAGGTACAAGTGAGATCCATTCCTAGGATTTTTGAAAGTAGTATGCACACAAGCCAATCGTGTTTGATGATAAAGCATATACATTGTAATAATCTTATTCATTTATTAATAAAAAGAATTAATTTATTAAAGACTTTTAATTATCTACATGAAGCAGCTTTATAATATGTGATAAACCTATAATTTTAAGCAATGCTTTTAGAATAATGATAATGATCATTCTAATGAGATCTAAATTCATAGAAAGCTTAAAACTAAAATAGTTCCCAATCGCTGGATTACTAAATTAGGGATTAGTGAATATGGATAGATTGGTACATACGTTGCTTGCTCATTGGATGAGGATGATTGATCTCATGATCATTTGTGTGGAGACACTAAAGCAAGTATGTAGGTGCTTATTGGAGAATAAGTACACTAAACGTGGCTCGCTAAGAAATACCTAATAGAGTTTTACTTGCCTGTCAATAGAAATTCTTGTAGTGATAGTAGTACAAGTGATCATTGGACTTGAGATCATCATAGTATCTTGTGTATGATGAGTTATACTTTGACTTATTCCTTAAGACCTTTATGGTATATCAAAGGGTATGCTTGGGTATAATAAGTTATACATGGAGATAATGTATGATTAATAAAGAATCTACCGCTTCTAGTAAAAGAAAAGAAATGTCCTATGTGATTCGATAAATGACAACCCAGTAGTCCTTAGCCAAGGCAGAATTAAACTAGAAAGGAGTTTCTAATTTGCATTATTTGGAGTTGTGCATTTAAGAGTCGAAATACATATAATTAAATAAAATAAGATTTGACAATAATTTCATGTCTTATATTTAATTGGAGCATTGTATGGTGGAAGGATTGAATTGTACGGTACCTATTTACTCAAAGGTTCTTTTATGATTAATGTTGAAATCTATATTATCTAGAAAGTCGTTAAACTCTAGGGAGGCTTATCCCTATTGTAGAATAAATGTTATTTATTTAAATAAATTATTAGATTAATTTATTTATTTAAATAAGATTAGATTGTTCTAATTGATTTATTCACAACCGGTTTAATATGGAGAACCTAAAGAGTCACACCATAAAAGGAAGAATAATTATTTAAGAAGTTAATGTCATAATCGTAATAATATGTTAAGTATATTTAATCTATGGTGATAGAATAAATTAAATAGCTTAATATTTATTATTTAATATTTTAGAAATATTAAATATAAATTAATAAGAGGAGTCTTATTATTATTATTACTATTACTATTATTTAATTCTAAAGGAATTTGGGAATTAATTAATAAAAATACTCTCATATATTCCTAATAAGATTAGGAGGCTAATTAATTAAAAGAGTTTAATTAATTATTCCTAATAAGTTAGGGAGATTAATTAATTAAAGGAATTTAATTAATTAAATAATACCCTAATTTCTAATTAGATTAGAAGGGTTAACTGATATCTTTATAAGAGATCTTTATAAGATGAGTCTTATATCAGATATCAGGGTGTGAGATACGTGATTCCAATTGTTAGAGAGTACGTCCTCTTTTCCACAGAGATAGAAAAACTAGGGTTTGAGCCAAACACCTTTCTTCTTGACTCTTTGTTCTTCTTTGGTGAATCACCTCTAGAGGCCAAACACTTGGGTGGCCAACATTGATAAAAGGAAGGAATCAAACCCAGTGGATTCAAGTTGAACGTGAAAAGGATTGGAGGTGAACTTGTACCTAAGGAAACTATTTCTACAAGGGTATAATTCTTGATCTTCATCTTTTCGTTTAATTAATAATTGTGCATAAAGAATGATCCGAGTATATAGTTTGTAAAATTTTAAAACTTTGTTTTTCCATGCTTCCACTTACTTTGCGTAATTTGATTGCGTTCATGAATATTACAAACCTAATAGTGGTATCAAAGACAAACTTTTATGCGAATTAGTAATTTTTTAGATTCGATATGTATGTTGATATGTGTTTAGAACAAATTTTTTGGGCATAATTATTGGTATAAATCACGTTTTTGGAGAAAAATTGCACAATTCGCGAACCGTAAAAGATAAATTCTGGAGTGGCGCCGCAACGCCTGATGCTAGTTCACTAGCGGCACCAAAAACATGTTGGGTGTAATCTAATTACGCTCACACGCTAGTGCACGTGGTCAACAAGTAATACAGTGATAAGTCGAGTATCGTTCCCATATAGACTAGTATGAAATTAATCCTAACAATTACCAGCTTTATATGACTCCAAATTTTATTAAATTATCCAATTCAACGATTATAACTATTAAAAACTAAAAATATTAAAAATATCAAGCAATCAACATACTTAAAAACTGTAAATTCAAGCAAATATTGGAGAATTAGGCTTACAACTTCACTAGAAGTATCACTCCGATTATTACACCTTATTTCAGTTCAATTCACTATCCCGGTTTATTAATCAAGAACACTCAAGTAGAACTAGCCATCTCTCGATGCACTAGTACCATATTAACTTAAATCCACAAATTAGATAGAATTAAGCTAAACACCTTAATCAACTAATTCACTATATCTCTATGTGAATTACAATCAAATAAGGTTTAAGTACAAGTTCTCTATCCGATTACATGTGATGCTAGGCATATCTCTACCCTAACATTCATCAAGATTCCATTTAAACACATAATTCAAGAACACATGTTATAGTGACTAAGTCTGAATTTATTTATCATCTCTCGAATCCATACAAATTCACATAGAATTGGTGATCAAGTAATTCATAAATTAAAGCACAAATCACAATAGATAAGCTGAATGATAGATTATTAAACTGAAATTAAGGCTACATAATCATCGTTCAACCATAAAGATCCGTCATAAGCCTAACAAGTAAATTAGTTCATCACAAATGAAATAAAAACTAAAATCATAAAAGATATCGTCATCCCAATTACAATAATTAAATTAAAGAAGTAGAATGAATACAAAACCATCATTCTCCATAGCTCCAACCGTGACTCTGACCTTTAATCCTTCCTCCAATGAATTTCCTCAAAATTAGGGCTTCAAATTGTTAATTGATTCAATGTTGTTATCTCTCTATGTTGTCTCTTGTTAATACACAGCATAAGACACGTAGTTGGACCATAACTCGACGCCAATTCAAGTTCCAAACCATGCTAACTTCCTTCCTTCACGCCACTGCAGCATTATAATTGAAACATGATTCTTGGTTTTGTTCGCACCCCCCCTTCCTGGGGTTTTTTTCTTGGTGCCGCTTAGATGGGGGGTCCTTCTATTTTTGCCTAAGTACCCTCGCCCCGGCGGAGGGGTATTTCTGCAGCAGCCACATTTTGCTCATTTACTTGCCAAGTTCCTCCACAAAACCACCTTTTAAGGCACACATGCTACACCACCACACCTAAACATAAAACAACAATAAACAAGTAAAACAAATCACAAAAATAAAGAATTAACATAGTTTAACATATATATATATATATATATATATATATATATATATATATTATTTTAATTTTTATTAAGATAAAAAGTTTATTTTAATTAAAATTAAATTAGATGTTTTTTTTTAATAAATCTAGATTAAAAATAAAGGAGTTTATTTTGATTTGGAATTTGATTAAAATAAAGTTGTTTATTTTAATTGGAATTGGAATCCACGTTTGTTTGAATAAAAGAGTTTATTCAAAAATTTTATAATAACTTGAAATTTGATTTCACGTTTGTTTGAATAAAAGAGTTTATTCAAAAGTTTTATTTTAATTGGAATTAGATTCGACGTTTGTTTGAATAAAAGAGTTTATTCCAAAAGGTTTTATATTAACTTAGAGTTGGATTCCACATTTATTTGAATAAAGGAGTTTATTCACATATGGAATATGATTCCATGTTTCCTAAAATTAATGGTCTTTAATTCTAATAAGGAATATGATTCAACATATTTTATTTTTTAGCAATTTTAAGTTAAAATAAAGGATTTTATTTTGTACTTGAAATTGGATTACTTGTAAATTAAAATAAAGGAGTTTATTTTGATTGAAAATTTGATTAACAATAAAGGAGTTTGTTTTTATTCAAAATTGGATAAAATAAAATAAAGAAATTTATTATGATTTAGATTAAAAATAAAAGAGTTTATTTTGTTTCAAAATTGGATTTTATGCTAATTAAAATTGCCCATTAAATCGATATCAATGTATATATTGAATGTTTATTATTCATGAGATGAATGCTATTTATTGATTCATATGTTGATATATATGATAAGAAATGAGATTGATTATGGACTATTGACTAATGTGATTGAATTTTATTTTAGTTGGATGGATGAATGTATGAGTTTTATTAAATGGGGTCTGCGTACCTCGTCTTATCTAATTTTTCTTAATATAAATTCTATCTCCCTCCTATGTACTTCCCCTTGACTGTTGATGTAATATCCAAGATTTTCTATGTAATTTAAGAATTATCAATAAACGATTTTATATGAAACTTTTGGGTGATTTCATTTATTAGATGTATATGTGTTGTACATATATTTGTTATTTTAAGATATGTGATGAGATGTATTTAAATGGTTGGTTTAGTTTTATTTAACTATTTAAATTGATTAAGTAGGAAATTATTCTATTTATTACGTGAGATGGTATTAAATCACGAGCTGGAGTTCGGAGCGAAATTTAGAGACGCGGACTGCGTATTCGAGTCCGGAACGTCGAAATTAGTCAGGATAAACTGTAATCATGAAAAAGTGTCACAGTTGACTTTTTGGTCAAAGTCAACTAGTTGACTTTTTTTTGAGGAAAAAGTCAACTACGAATTTCAGAGGTGAATTTGACTAAACGGCTAGTCCCATGACTTCCGGAACGTCGACTTTAGTAAGAATCGACATAAGGTTTGCAACGTTCGGCTACGAAGGACAAAATTGTCAAAGTAATTTATTAATTGATTATTATAATGTTTTATTTAAGCAAGTCAGCAGTTGGTGGAACCCTTGTGACTCACGAATTAGGACAAGGGAGGGAGTATACGTATATTACATAATAGCTAAGGTAGGAATACTTTATTTTATTCCATAAAACCAAAATCCTTTTATTTTTTTCTAACTCCCACATTCATTTTCTCTAACTCCCACATTCTTCCTATTAATTAACTAAATTATTGTATTATTAAGTATTGTGAGTAACTAATAATTAGAGTTGGGGGTTATGGGAATCAAAACACTCCAACAAGCTATACATATATACACATCACTCAATAAACACACTTTTCTTTTAAGAAAATTCCACCAAGTGAGTAAACATGGAGAGAAATTAAGAGTGATAATTAGTGTGGTAGTATTCTAAAGTTTTGGGGAGTCTAAACAATTAAGTGAGGAGGATTTTCAGAAGCTAAACAAGAAAAATTCACATCAAGTAAGAAACTCATGAACCTTTATATGTTTTCAAGGGAAATAGCTAGAAAATGCCTCTTAGTAGTCAATTTGTTCAAAGCATGGTAATTTAGTGAGTTGGTTTGTTGTAATATGTTCATATATGTTGGTAGAAGTTACCTGGACAGTAGGAGTCAAGCCCATGCATGCTAGAATCAAAAGCACAAAATTTTTTAAAGTTGGTTGAATGAGAAATCTGTGATTTTTTGATTTTTCGGAGCCTCGGAATCATGGTTTATATGACTCGATTAGCGTATGTAATAATTTTATAAAATAGTATGTAGTATGAAGTCTAATCTGGCCCAAATTTCGTGTGAATCGGAGTTATAACGATCAAGTTATGAAAATTGTAAGCAAGCATGTTCATAATAGAATCTGCAAAAAATCTGGAATTTCCAGATTTTTTCTAAGTATAAAACTAGTACTGGTATGCTTTTCTATGCAGTTGGTTTGTGATCTTAGCATGCTAGTTTTATGAATGTTATATTTTTGTAAAATACCTTGTTGTATGAAGTTTATTGTGTCCAAGTATCATGGTCATATCATCTTTAGATTAGTGGGAATAAAATCGCAAAAGTGGCTGCAAGAAACGAAACATTGATATCTTTCTTAGAACTGTTTGGATCAGTCAGTTTCGGGAGCATTTTCGTCCACTATTTTGTACTATAAAAATTCTGGAAAAATTTGGAGTATTAATATAAGAAGATATGAAGGTCCTGTAAACATTTGGAAATTTTTGGCCATACGGTTTGAGAGTTATAGATTTTACGGTTAAGGACACTTTTTGAGAAGATACCCGAATAACTCTCTGTGTATAAGTCCAAAAATTATGAAATTTTTAGTGGAAGTACATGTATATAACAGGAGTTAACCCTGAAAAGTTTAGAATTTTTGGAGCTAATCTCGATTTATGAAAAATCTGAGAATATTTGACTATCATGGACTATTTAAAAATAGTAGATGGATTTAAAAAATTCCGGGAAAAATATATGTTAAGTGTGGGACTATATTCTACAAAATCCCAGAAAAGAAATATTTTTGAAACTGATCTGGTATTTTTCATATAAATGATGTTATATGGATAAATGAATTTAATTATATATGTGATGTCATAATTATGGAAAATGAGATTTTCCGACTTGAGACCCTTAAGCATATCTTATGCAGATTTTTGGTAGAGGTTTTGATCCGAAAAATGTCCCAAATTTATGTTTCCCAGATTCTTTTATTTAACCATGTGGCCTATACGTAGCAACATGTTATGTAATTGAATTGTATTTGAATACGTATGAGTTTAATCGTCTTATTAAAATAAAAGGGAACCATTACACTTGAAAGTAGTGTTCGAAAACCAAATTGCTTATCGTGTCACATGTGAATAGATTACGTGAAGGGCTAGTAGATAGCAGTAATTCTAGAAGACATATCAGGCAAGTTTCCTTAACTTTATTCACTTTATTGTAGTGAATGTAAGTTCCCTTAACTTGTACAATTTATAGTGTACAAGTCTCGTATGTTGCAAGTTATAACTCGTACAAACTTATATACAGTGCAAGTTCTATTGATGATTACTCAATTATTAATTCAGTTGTTTATGCCTTAAAGTTCTTAATTATTTATGAACTGCTCTCAAGAATGCGATCTGACCATTTGATTCGGTTAGATATTATAGATGGGAAATGTTGTATTATTTGAACTATTCCAAATTCATTGTAGCTATTTAATTCTACCAATCCAAATTGCTTAGGTGCGGTCTCGCATGAAACTAAGATGAACAACCCGGATAACGGGGTAACTGATGTTGGGCATATAGTCCATTTACGCTTATGCGTTTAAACTTTATACTTGTGCACAATGTAGGGTACGATAGGCTGATCACCTGGAGTACTTGATCTATTTGATTGTTAAGCCATATGATGGTTTTTGATGAAACAAAGTAATGTTCAGGTTATCTAACACCCCTTAGTATGCTATTGAGAACTCCAAAACTCTTATCTTGATATTCCAGTTTATCTCTTGATAATTATTTCAACTGTTGAAAAATATTCATACTAATGCTTTTACTTCTGATGTATGTTCTCAAACTACTTTATATACTTGCTAGGCAATTTGTGCTCATTCTTGCTTAAACCTTTCAGTTAAAAGGCTGATAACATTGAGGGCTCGGGCAAGGACAAAGGAAAGTCTAAGATGAAATGATGAGAGTTATTTATGTAATAATTATATTTTCGCATATGATGTAATGTAGCGATAAACGCTAAGTTTAAGTTTCAATTTATTAAAGGTTGTAAAGACTTGTGACTTTATTTTGAATAAGTATGTAATAGTTAATATTATTATTATTATTATTATTATTATTATTAGAGTTACTTAGATAGATGATGGTGTATGTTGTATCATGAGCACCATGTCTTGTAATCGATGTTACACGGATTTGGGGGTGTCACAGGTTGGTATCAAAGCCATAGGTTATAAACCTTGGGTGGGGAAATATTAGACTATAACCTTATGGAAGTTAGTGGAGGAAATAAGGAGATGAACTCACGTAGAGTTCTAGGGGTTGTGTCAAATCTATTTTTCTAAAACAAAAACATCTATCTTAAAATACTAACCGAGTTATTTTTCTTGTTTGAAGGATGTCAGGAGAAGAGGAGGTTAGAGATATCCACGTTGTGAGTGAGCAGTTGGTGACAGCCATTGTACTGAGCCTATAGGCGAGGCAAGAGTCGACTCAGACCAAGAGGAGTATCCTGAAGAGGAAGAGGATCCAGAGGAGGACTCGGAAGAAGCACCTGAGCATACTTTATTGGATTAGTTGATGGATAGGATTACGGAGTTGGACGACAAGGTCCATGAGTTGAAGGAGCTGTATCAGGGGGAGAAGCAAGCTGCAGCATTGCTTGAGGCATTGGTGCACCACCTGATAATTAGGAATGGGGATCGGGCGACGAAGTCTGCGCATCGCATCGCAACCGAGCGAATAGGTTGAAGGATGAGAATGAAGCTATTAGGACCCACTTGGGACATACCATTAATGGGTTAGAGTCGAGGATACAGAGTCTTCAAACCGACAAGTAGATCATCACCACATTCTGGGGAGAAGAGAGGAGAGACCGTGTTGAGCAAGAGAGGTTTAATGGCGAGTTAGAAAGAGAGGTGAGAGATAAGAAGGTTAAGATAGACAAGATGAAGTACGCATTTAAGTCAGCACATGGAAGGTTCCAACATAGGGTGAATCACTTCCCAAGTGAGGAGCACCGGTCTACACGTGTTATAAACCGAGGGCTTGTACTGGAGATAGCGGATGAGGAGCATGAGGACACCATTAGGCAGGGCTTTTAGTTTATTATGATGAACTTTTACTACTAGCGTATAGAACGTTTATCTATGAATAAAAAGCTTGGTTTCAGTTTTTACCAAGTATATTGGTTTAAAGTGATGTAAATGGCTGAATGCTATAAGACGATGAAATACCTTGGGTGTTATGTTTATAAATAAATATGCTTTTATTTAAGTATGTGATGTGATGATTAAGTTCTCTTCTTATGAATGATATATTCTGTAGAGTAAGTGATAAGATAATAACAATAAGTTCATTTTAAACAAATAGATGGCTAGAGGAAGACGTCATCAAACACCCGAGGGGTCAAAGCAGTAATGCCGGGATCCTTTGAACCCTATGCAAAGACCTGTCACGTGGTTTGTAGACATGTTAGTGGGGGCACTTCAGAATCGAACCCCGAATGCCAATAACCCTCCAGTGGCCCAAGTGGCACACTTCAAGGACTTCAAGAGCGCGGGACCCCTGAGTTCAAAGGAACCACTGAACCCATAGAAGCTCAAACTTGGGTCAAGGAAATCAAAAAGGCGTTCGCTATCGCCCGAATAGGTGATGATCAGAAAACAATCTTTGCCACTTACATGCTGAAGGGTTAAGCTAACTTCTGGTGGGAGGCAAACCAGACCAGGGCTGGAGAAGGCGTGATACCTTGGGAAGGGTTTAAAAAAATCTTTTTTGAGAACTATTATCCGGTTAGTATGCAGAGTCGCATGGAGATGCAATTCCTGGAGCTGAAGCAAGAAGACATGATGGTACCTCAATATGCCGCAAAATTCAATGAGCTGGCGAGATTTGCACCTCACCAGGTTGACACTGAGGAGAGAAAAACGAGGAGGTTTGAGCAGGGTCTCAAACCATGGCTATATAATAGACTCTTGGTGTTATAGACTAATAGCTTCGCGACTCTCCTGGAGAAAGCTATAATCGCTAAGGGTGGAAGTGAGGCCCTGATGAAATTTAACAAGGAGAAAAAGAAGAAGAATGAGGGAGGGAATCGTGGGGAAGGTAGCAGCAGTAGTGGTGCAAACAAGAGGAAGTGGAACAATAACAACAGTAGCAGCAACAATTCAAATCAGGAAACTCTGGGGGAAAACCAGGGGAAGCAAAGAAGAGAACTGAGGCATGCAAAGAGTGTGGGAGGAATCACTCGGGGGCATGTCTAAAAGGAAAGAATGTTTGTTTCAACTACGGGCAGAAGGGGCACATCTTTCCTAATTGCTCTGCACCAAAGAGAAAGGGATGCTTCAACTGTGGAGCATTGGATCATCAGGCAAGGAATTGCCCAAAGAAGAACACAGCAGGAGGAAATGAAGGAAGGGGACCAAGCGGTGGGAATCTCACGATTAATGGACCACCAACTCAGAAACAACCAACAACAAGGACTTTCAAGATGACGGTTCAAGATGCGGTCGTATCCAAGGACGTGGTTTCAGGTATCATTTTGGTCAATGATATATCTGCTTACATATTATTTGATTCGGGTGCTACTTGTTCCTTCGTATCACATGAATTCTCCCAACAATTAAACTTACCCCAGGAAGAGTTAGAATATCCTATGAACATAGAAATTGCTAATAAAGAAATGATTCCCGTTAGCCATGTCTATAGAAATTGTGTTGTAGACATCAGGGGATATAAGTTACCCGTGGATTTAATTCCAGTTCAATTAGGAGAATTTGATGTAATTCTAGGAATGGATTGGTTATTTAACCATGGAGCGATGATAGATTGCCAAAAGAAGTGTATAAACCTTAGGACTCCAGATCAGTCTAAGGTAGCATTCTATGGAAGTAGGCCGCCGAGACACTCAAGTTGTCTGACCATGATGCAAGCGAGGAAGTTACTAAGAAAGGAATGTATAGGATATTTGGCCCATATCGTCGATACGCAAAAAGTAGGGATAGAGATAGGACAGATACCAGTAGTGAACGAATTTCTGGATGTATTTCCGGAGGAATTTCCAGGACTTCCGCCAGATCGGGAGGTTGAATTTGTTATAGATTTAGTACCGGGAACGACACCAATTTTGAAAGCCCATTACAGAATGGCACTGACAGAAATGAAGGAGCTAATGGTACAGTTGCAGGAGTTATTGGATAAGAAGTATATTCAACCGAGTGTGTCTCCTTGGGGAGCACCAGTTTTATTTGTGAAAAAGAAGGATGGATCGATGAGACTATGTATCGACTATCGAGAGTTGAACAAGGTGACGAATAAGAACAAGTACCCGTTACCTAGGATAGATGATCTGTTCAATCAACTAAAGGGAGCGAAATATTTTTCCAAGATCGACTTGATGACGGGATATCACCAGTTAAAGGTGAGGAAGGAGGATGTACCTAAGACAGCGTTCAAGACACGCTACGATCACTACGAGTTCCTAGTGATGTCGTTCGGGTTAACAAATGCTCCAACAGCGTTTATGGACATGATGAATCGGGTATTCAAGCAATACTTAGATAAATTCGTAGTTGTGTTCATAGATGATATCTTGATCTATTCCAAGACTCAGGAAGATCATGTTGAACACTTAAGGTAAGTATTGGGGGCGTTGAGGAAGGATAAGTTATATGCAAAATTCTTGAAGTGTGAATTCTGGTTGGAGAAAGTTCAATTTCTGGGACACGTGATCGACAAGGACAGAATTTTTGTTGATCCAGCAAAGGTGGAAGCGGTTTAGAATTGGAAACAACCAAAGTCACCTACTGAAGTAAGAAGTTTCTTAGGACTGGCAGGCTATTACAGACGGTTTATCCACGATTTTTCTAAGATAGCGGGAACGTTGACGAATTTAACGAAGAAGTCAGTAAAATTTGTCTGGACGGAGAAGTGTGAAGAGAGTTTTAAGGAACTCAAGAAAAGACTGAGTGAAGTACCAGTGTTGTCTTTACCTGACGATACAGGTGACTTCGTGATTTTCAGTGATGCGTCACACAAAGGACTTGGCTGTGTGCTTATGAAACATGGTAAAGTTATTGCGTACGCATCGCGTCAAATGAAGGATTACGAGAAGGGATATCCTACCCATGACCTGGAATTGGCGACGGTAGTATTTTCCTTAAAGATATGGAGGCAATATTTATATGGTGTGAAATATACACGGACCATAAAAGTCTGAAGTAGATCTTCACGCGGAAGGAGTTGAATAGGAGACAAAGAAGATGGTTGGAACTTATAAAGGATTACGATTGCGACATCTTGTATCATCCAGGGAAAGCGAACGTGGTAGCAGATGCGCTAAGCAGAAAGGGTAGTGGTAGATTGGGAATGCTAACAGCTCAAGAGGAGTTAATTAAGGAGATGGCTAGATTGGAACTCGAGATAAAAAGTCCAAGGGAGCCAGAGGGGAAATTGTTCGCAATGGAGGCTCATCCGACTCTATTAGACAAAATCAAGGAAGCACAAGGCAACGATGAGGAATGTGTGAAGGTGAGGAAAATAATTTCAGATGGAGAAGAGCTTAAATTCAATATGGGGGGTGATGGTCTATTAAGATTTGAGAAGAGAAATTGGGTGCCAGCGGTGTCTGAATTAAAGGAAGAAACCTTGCAGGAAGCTCATAGCTCAAGTTACTCAATCCACCCGGGAAGCACAAAGATGTATCAGGATCTCCGCCAACATTATTGGTGGCCCAATATGAAAAGAAAAGTCGCAGAGTGCATCAGCAAGTGTTTAATATGCCAGTGAGTTAAGGCGGAACATCAGAAACCGAGCGGGTTACTTCAACCTTTAGAAATTCCAAAATGGAAGTGGGAGCATATCACGATGGACTTCGTGGTAGGACTTCCAACCACGCAGAAGGGGTTACGATGCGAAGATGGGTGATCGTTGATCGATTGACCAAGTCGGTAGCATTTCTTGCCAATCAAGATCAGATATACCTTGGATCAGTTGGTAAAGCTTTACATCAAAGAGATTATTTCCAGGCACGGGGTACCTGTATCAATTGTGTCAGATCGCGATATGCGGTTCACAACAAATTTCTGGAGAAGTTTTCAAGAACGCATGGGAATGCAACTGAGGTTGAGCACGACATATCATCCTCAAACAGATGGGCAGAGCGAGAGAACTATTCAAACGTTAGAGGACATGCTGAGAGCATGTGTTATGGATTTCAAAGGGAGCTGGGATGACCACCTGCCGTTGGTGGAATTTGCGTACAACAACAATTATCACGTGAGCATCGGTATGCCACCTTATGAAGCTTTATATGGAAGGAAATGCAGAATGCCATTTTGCTGGGATGAAGTGGGAGAAGGACAATTGATAGGGCCAGAATTGGTGCAACAAACTGCATATGTGATCAAAACAATACGAACGAGGCTACTGACGGCTCACGATCAACAGAAGAAATATGTAGATCAACATCGGCAACAACGAGACTTCGACGTTGGCACTTATGTGTTTTTGAAAGTGTCGCCTTGGAAAGGGAAAATGAGATTTGGGAAGAAGGGAAAACTTAGTCCCAGATTCATAGGACCCTTCGAAGTGTTGAGGCGAGTGGGTGAGGTAGCTTATGAAATAGCTTTACCTCCGGAGTTAGAACATATACACAACGTGTTCCATGTTTCAGTCTTACGACCCTATAAGCAAGATTACAAGCATGTCATAGAGTATGAACCTATTCAGTTTGAAAAGGACTTAACCTATGAAGAGGTCACATTGCAGATAATCGATAGAAAAGAACAAGTGTTAAGAAATAAGATAATACCTACTGTTAATGTAGTATGGAGGAACCACAATGCCGATGAGGCTACGTGGGAACTCGAGGAGAAAATGATGAAAAATTACCCTAATCTTTTTGTTTTATGTGTAATGATTTTGGGGACGGAATCCTTATAAGGGAGGGTGAATGTAATATCCGAGATTTTCTATGTAATTTAAGAATTATCAATAAATGATTTTATATGAAACTTTTGTGTGATTTCATTTATTAGATGTATATGTGTTGTACATATATGTGTTATTTCAAGATATGTGATGAGATGTATTTAAATGGTTGGTTTAGTTTTATTTAACTATTTAAATTGATTAAGTAGAGAATTATTCTATTTATTACGTGAGATGGTATTAAATCATGAGCTGGAGTTCGGAATGGAATTTAGAGACGCGGACTGCGTATTCGAGTCCGGAACGTCGAAATTAGTCAGGATAGACTGTAATCACAAAAAAAGTGTCACAATTGACTTTTTGGTCACAGTCAAATAGTTGACTTTTTTTTGAGGAAAAAGTCAACTACGAATTTCAGAGGTGAATTTGACTAAATGGCTAGTCCCATGACATCCGGAACGTCGACTTTAGTAAGAATCGATATAAGGTTCGCAACGTTCGGGTACAAAGGGCAAAATGGTCAAAGTAATTTATTAATTGATTATTATAATGTTTTATTTAAGCAAGTCAGCAGTTGGTGGAACCCTTGTGACTCACGAATTGGGACAAGGGAGGGATTATATGTATATTACATAATAGCTAAGGTGGGAGTACTTTATTTTATTCCTTAAAACCAAAATCCTTTTATTTTTTTCTAACTCCCACATTCATTTTCTCTAACTCCCACATTCTTCCTATTAATTAACTAAATTATTGTATTATTAAGTATTGTGAGTAACTAATAATTAGAGTTAGGGGTTATGGGAGTTGGGGGTTATGGGAATCAAAAGACTCCAACAAGTTATACATATATACACATCACTCAATAAACACACTTTTCTTTTAAGAAAATTCTACCATGTGAGTAAACATGGAGAAAAATTGAGAGTGATAGATAGTGTGGTTGTGACTCTCCAAAAATAGGTATACATCACCCATCTTGGGTCTCCACTTACATGGTACAAAATTCAAATACAACTTAATTATACAACAGTTGTGTGAAATACGACAAAACATAATCTAAAAGTTTTAATAAGAATATTGTCATCTAGACAGTATTCAAACTCAATGGAGTCCTCATTACATTTATTCTCACACTATTTAACAAAATATTGAGGACTACTAACGCTATCATCTGGACCGTCACTCCGTTCCCCGACTAGTCCCTACTATGTTCTCATTTCCTGAAGAGAACAATGAAAGTAAAAGGGTGAGCTCAACTAGCCCAGTAAGAAATATTATGACTAAGATAATGCAGAATAAATTATCGTTAGCCATCAACAGTGTTAAACTGATATAATATAATAAACATCAAGTTTAACTGCAGCGGAATAAACAATCCATTAAAAGAGTCAAGTAGAGAATAAAATCTACTATCTTCTATGATTTAAAAGGTTTTTCATCACTTTTATTCTTTGAGACTCGACTTAATAAATAAACCACATCATCCTGACTACGGCCAAGGATATTCATTAGTATCACAACCACAAATTATCCATGCACTCACGGGCGCATGGATATTTGTGTATTCATCAATGGTCATGATCATGTTAACAATCATGTCCATCAATGCACTACGGGCCATTGAGGACTTTTACCACATCATTTGTAACATTACGGTCATGATTATACCGATTAATCCCTGGTCATAATCATACCAAGTCCATTTATGCACTACAAGCCACAGATGACTTTCAACATAATATAAACATGAGGATGATGACAATGATGTAAGAATTTAATAAAACAAGTTCAAGAATTAATTTATCCAGTAACCAATAACGTCCAAATTGTCAAAATGATACTGCTTTATGGAGTAAAATTCAAGAATGCTCAGAAGAATATTTCCATGAAAAGATACTGGATGAAGCGCAAATATTAAGGATATTCCACTAATTTCATGGAGTATAAAAGTCAAAACTTTAACCAATTGAGTATAATAAAGAATGGAATAACAAAAGAAATCAACAGGCATGCGATAGTACTTGCAACATAAAAGTTATTCAACGAGAATAATAAATAACGGAACGTGTCATGCGTAAGAACTTACGCATGTGATATTCCAACAGAATAATAAATAATGGAACCAGGTCATGCGTAAATGCACAGACAGGATATTCCAACAAAATAATAAATAATGGAACCAGGTAATGCGTAAACACACAGACAGGATGTTCCAACAGAATAATAATGAATGGAATAACATAAGAATTTCACCATGTATGCGGTACTTCGCATAGACAGGTTATTCCAACATAATGATAAAGAATGAAATAACAGAAGAATTTCACCAAGTATAGGGTAGCCAGTGTATACAGGTTATTCCAATAGAATAATAAAGAATGGAATAACAGAAGTTCTCTTCATGAATACAAAAGAAATAATATCCCTTACGAGTATAACAAATAATATCCCTTACCTTAGAAGAAACTGGATATAGGAGTAGTGAAGTAGCAAAATACTTTTCCGCTTTCTCTCTATAGTTTCTCTCTCTAGAGTTTCACTGAATTCATAAGAAATAATGAAGGAATGAGCTTCTATTTATAGGAGAATGGACTGAATAGTAACTAATTCATGAACGGTCCAGATTGATTTACTTTTAAGCAGACGGTCCATATTGATTTATTTATGCAAGTATTAATAAAATATTCTAATAAAACAAAATATTTTAAATAAAATATAATATATTCTATTTATAATCTAATAAAATGAACAACTTTATAAAAGTATTATGTTTTATATAAAAAGATTTTACTATGCAAACACTATGCATAATAGAATATTATTTATTCTATTTATAGTCTAATAAAATAAATAACTTTATAAAAGTATTACATTTTATATAAAAAGATTTTACTATGCAAACACTATGCAAACATTATGCATAATAAAATATAATATATTCTATTTATAATCAAATAAAACAAAACTTTAGAAAAAGTTTTCTGTTTTATATAAAACATTTTCTGTTTTATTACATTTATAATAATAATAAAACAAAACTTATCACCTTTATTATAATTCACAATATTAATCAACTGTAAATTCGTTCCCGTGAAAGAGGGACTTTCCAATAAGGATTTCTCCCTATTGGCGCGCAATTAGGTGACCAAACCTCTCCTTGGCAGAACTTCTAGACATCGTTAATATTGCAAATAATAATATTAATAACTTTTGTGACACCCCCAAAATAGGTATACATCACCCATTCTGAGTTGTCAAATACAAGGTACAGAAATAACTACAACTTTATTGTTACAACATACTGTGAGTTTAAATACAGATATTGCCATCTAGACAATATCCACATACAAATAAATCTTCATCATAATTATTGATACATTATTTTACAAAATGGTGAGGACTACTAAACAACTCTCTAAAACCATCATTCCATACCCAATTGCATACTAAATACTACATTCTCAGCCTCCTAAGAAGAAAATGGAACAAAAGGAAAAGGGTGAGCTCAACTAGCTCGGTAAAGAATATTATGACTAAGATAATATACAACAAATTATCGTTAGTCTTCAACGGGGAAAAAGTTAATAGAATACAATAGACAACAAGTTTTAAATCAATACTCATGTTGAAAATATTAATTCATAGAAAAGTTACGTGAGGATGAAATCTACTAATATCTATGAATTTAACAAATCCATCATCAATATTTTTATCCCTGTAACATCAATCAATATATATCCGAATCATATATTCATCCTTGCACTCTGAGGCCAAGGATATTCACCGATTGGTCATATTAAATCTAAACACTGTTCATCTTTGCACTACGGGCCAAAGATATTCATCGAAATCATTCATCTTTGCACTCTGTGTCAAAGATATTCAATAATATCATCATTTAAAATGAAGATGATGAAAAATATTTTTAAAAGAAAGCGAATCCGATTGAGACAAAATGACAAGGATTAAAGATTAAGGATTAAGTACTTTGTTTTATCCATGTCCAAAAATACCTCAAAAATAATCATAGTGGTGTAAAATTCAAGAATGATCAAAACATGGATACAATCAAAGCTAGTATCCACAATAGATATTTTAGACGAAAAGAAAAATTTCATTTTTCGATGAATAGTGTCGATTCGTGAATAGATAATCTGATATCGTGAATAGTCTGACAGTATCGTGAATAGTAACTCGACACCAAAAGTTCCAAATTTGATAAAAACTCGGATCGATATTTCAAAGATAATGATATTGAAGAAATAATATCATTACGAAAAAAAAATATCCTTACCTCGGAAAGGCAGTACTTTAAGCTGGAATACTAGAGATATAGGCTATAACTTGAACTTTCACCGTATAGAAATACTCAAAGTATACTCAAAATACTCACAAGAATACGCTCGATAATATAGAGAGAGAAAACTTGAGTTTACGGTGTGATTTTCAATTCTAACCTAATACGTTAAGTCTTGATTTATTTAAATGGGTTCTAACTTCAATAACGTGGTTCGGGTCTTTCACATATTTCTGAAATCTGAGATATGTGAAACACATTATGAACACGAGACATACTTGGAGGTAACGCGAGTCTATAGGCTACATTTCCTACTCGGTCAAGAATTTGAAATGGACCAATAAATCGTGGATTGAGCTTTCCTCTCTTCCCAAATCTCGTAACTCCCGTATCAGCAAGAAATGTGCAGACTTGGTTAATCTATCAACAATAACCCAAATAGCATTTATGCCTTGAGAAACCGTGGGAAGACCCGTAACGAAATCCATGGTAATGTGTTCCCACTTCCATTTCGGAATCTCAAGTGGTTGCAACGGACCCTTTGGCACTTGATGCTCCGCCTTTACACGTTGACAAGTTAAACACGTTGAGATAAACTTTGCAATCTCTCTCTTCATATTGTTCCACCAAAATGTATGTCGAAGATCACAATACATTTTAGTACTTCCAGGATGGATTGCAAATGATGTATTGTGTGCCTCCATCATGATCTTGTACTTCAAATCGGAGTCGTTAGGAACACAAAGTCTGGAGTGGACTCGAAGTATTCCTTCATCATCGATTCTCGCTTCCGGAATAGAACCTTCTTGTACTTTCTTCTTCATATGCATCAGCTCCGGGTCGGTGGCTTGAGCAACCTTAACTTTTTCTATTAAAGTTGGCTCTATGCGTATACTTAACATCATCGCACTCGTTCTTGCATATGATCTTCTTACTTAGCGTCATTTACTACGTTTCGCTTTTCTAGGATGGTATTGAATAGTGTGGTCGTAGTCTTTCAATAGCTCGAAGCCAGCGTCATTGCCCGCATGTTGAGTTCTTTTGAGTGAAGAAATATTTAAGGCTTTTATGGTGCGAATATATCTCCACTTTCTCCCCATATAGATAGTGCATCCATATCTTTAGCGCTGAAAACATTGCTTGCTAACTCTAGATCATGAGTAGGATAATTCCTCTCATACTCTTTAAGTTGTCATGAGGCATAAAGCTATGACTTTCCCATGTTGCGTGAGAACACATCCTAACCCTTTGCGAAGCATCGTTGTAGATAACAAATCCATCCGCAGTGCGGATGGTATTGTTAGAACAGTGCGAAATAAGTCTCCTCTTAAGCTCTTGGAAACTCTTCTCGCATTCTTCACTCCAAAGCGAATTTTGTATACTTAAAGTCAATTGAGTTAGCAGAGTAGCGATTCGAGAAATCCCTTCCATGAATCTCCGATAATAACCGGTACCCGAAAGCTCGTACTTGATCCGAGTCTTGATTGCTCCCAACTTTGTATTGCTTCAATCTTAATTGGTCAACGAGATACTCCATGTTTTGACACACGTGCCCAAGAAATGCTACTTCCTCAAGCGAACTCGCATTTCTTTAACTTGACATATAACTTATTTTCCAAAGCCTTTGTAGTACCAAACTTCAAATGGTGCTCATGATCTTCACGACTTTTGGAATATATGAGGATGTCATCAATAAAGACAACAACGGTGATCCAAATATTCCTTGAATACTCGGTTCATCATATCCATGAAAGCCGCAGGAGCATTAGTCAATCCGAAAGACATAACTAAGAATTCATAATGCCCATACCCAAGTTCGAAGGCGGTCTTTGGAATATCCTCGATTCTAATTTTCAAATTGATGATATCCGAGCGAAGATCGATTTTTGAAAGAATTGTGCTCCTTCTTGCAATGGTCAAACAAGTCATCAATACGAGGTAGAGGATACCTATTCTTGATGGTGACATGGTTCAATTCGATAGTCGATACAAAGTCGCATACTCCGAGTCTTTCTTCTTTCTGAATAAAGCAGGAGCACCCCGAGGAGATGTACTGGGGACGAGATGAAAGCCGATGTCCAACAACTCCGTGGTTGGACCTTTAACTCTGAAGTTCAATAGGAGTCATTCGATATGGGGTTTTAGAAATGGGCTTTGTACCGAGTTCAAGGTCGATAAAGAATTCAACTTCACGTTACGAAGGGGTAGGCCAGGAAGTTCTTCAGAAAATCGTCGGAAAGTCGATAACAACAAGAATATTATTCAAATTTGGCGTGTCTTTATTCAAATCCATAACATGGGCTAAGAAAGCTTGACATCCGTTTTTTAATAAGCGAATAGCTTTATGATTAGATATGGCGGTGATTGATTTTAATGGTTTAGTTGCTTAAATTAAATACGACGGGTTGTTTAGGAATATGAAAGCTAACAACCTTACGAAAATAATCAATTTTGGCATGATGAGTAGTTAACCAATCAATCCCTAAAATCACATCAAAAGCAAGTATCTTTAAAGAGATGAGGTCAACGAGGGTAAGGTGATGGTGCCAACTTGAATCAAACAAGATTTATAAGCGGTGGATGTGATGAAAGTTTCTCTAACGGAGTTTCCACAGATAGGTCAAAGTCTAATTTCTCGAGTCAAGTTTAAGCGTTGAGCACAAGCAAGAGAGATAAATGAATGGGTATGCCGATTATCAAGTAAAGTATAAACTTCACAAGAATTTATAAATAGCTTACCCGTGATCACCTCGTTTGGGTTCTCGCATTTTGACGATCCACAACAAACGCTCTTCCGAGGCAGATTGACTTTGACTTTTACTGGGGACGATCTTTTGAGTCAAAATCCCCATTGAACTTGGTTTCTCTACCGTACAATCTCGAAGCGATATGTCCTTCCTTTCCACAATTATAGCATACAGGCTGTTGTGGGCAGGCGGTTTGGTGATATGTCCCTCTTTCCGCATTTATAGCATATAACCGGTGGTCGTTCTCCTCCTTGGAACCGATTCTTTCTTTGGCATTGTCGTCTTCACATGGTCGTTGTTGAATCTCCTCTTTTTAAAATCTCCTCTTGACTCGCTTCTTCTATTTTCATGGCCATGATTACCACGGAGTGGTTACCATTTTTTTAAAATCTTTTCTTTCTCCTTTGGTTATTGTTGTTTTGTTGTTTGCTATCTCCGATATGATCCACGATTGTGGTACCTCGATTGGCCGTACTCGTTATCTCGCTCTAACAATTGAGCCCTATAACAACATCCGAAAAGAGAAAATTTATGAGAGATGAGATCTTGACGTATCTTAGAAGTTTCAAACCTCTCGAAACATCCACGTCATCGTTCCTCATTCTCCACCAAATGAGGTGCAAACTGGATAACTCTGCAAACTTCGCCTCATCTTTGAGACAAATCATGTTGTTACTGCTCGGTCTAATAAACTCCACTTCCTTCATATAGACGAACACTTTCGGGAAAGTATTTGTCATTAAATAGTTCTGAAATGTCTCCCAAGACATCTTTGAGTGCTGTTGGATGGGCACGCTTCACGAGACTCCCACCAGTGATCTGCTTCGCCATGGAACATAAAGGTGGTGAATGGAACCTACATTTCTCCGTGCATCCCAAGACATGAATATCTTGGTAATTTGCTTGACCCATGTTTCGCCATGATCGGATCGGGCTTTCCTTAAATTCTGGTGGTCCCAACTCTTTGAGCTCGCTTGGTTGTGACAACTGGTGAATTGCTATCATTTCCTCCTATGTTTTGAACACGAGTCTCCTCTATCTCGATTTTGCATGAGCTGCAAAAGCTTCTAAACATCCCTCATTCATCATCTACTCAGTGGTGTTGTTCACGGGAGGAACATTACCGACTGTTGCACGTTCTCCTCGTTGGTGAGTACAGAGCGTCCACGGTCTCATTTCCATTGTTAATATTCTCATTCGACATTCTCAAATCTTTTGTCATAAAACAAGGGTTAATTAAGGAAATCAATATATCACATAATATCCCTATATCTTGACAAACTAACAAATAAGCTTAGGTAGGACACACCTTTAGCGAAGGATTTACTCGTCTCTCCCTCCTAGATTCTATTCCCGATCTCCGGGAGATCATATCCTAAGCTTCGATACCAACTGTGACACCCCCAAAATAGGTATACATCACCCATTACGAGTTGTCAAATACAAAGTCTGAGAAATAACTACAACTTTATTGTTACAACATATAAAGTGTGAGTTTAAATACAGATATTGCCATCTAGACAATATCCACATACAAATAAATCCTCATCATAATTATTGATACATTATTTTACAAAAATGGTGAGGACTACTAAACAACTCTCTAAAATCATCATTCCATACCCCGAGCTGCGTACTCGCTACATTCTCGCCTCCTAAGAAGAAAAATGGAACAAAAAGGAAAAGGGTGAGCTTAACTAGCTCAATAAAAAGAATATTATGACTAAGATAATATACAACAAATTATCGTTAGTCTTCAACAGGAAAAATTTAATAGAATACAATAAACAACAAGTTTTAAATCAATACTACATGATGGAAAATATTAATTCATAGAAAAGTTACGTAGAGGATGAAATCTACTAATATCTATGAATTTAACGATCCATCATCAATATTTTTATCCTCGTAACATCAATCAATATATATACGAATCATATATTCATCCTCGCACTAGGTGCCGAGGATATTCATCGATTAGTCATGTTCATCTAAACACCTGCTCATCTTTTGACCACGGGCCAAAGATATTCATCAGAAATCATTCATCTTTGCTTTCTGAGTCAAAGATATTCAATAATATCATCATTTAAGAGAAGATGATGAAAAATATTTTTAAAGAAACGAATCCGGTGAAACAAAAAATGACAACGATTAAGGATTAAGGATTCGTACTTTTGTTTTATCCATGTCCAAAAATACCTCAAAAATAATCATAGTGGTGTAAAATTCAAGAATGATCAAAACATGGATACAATCAAAGATAGTATCCACAATAGATATTTTGGACGAAAAGAAAAATTTCATTTTTAGATGAATAGTGTAATGATTCGTGAATAAAGATCAGTATACGTGAATAGTCAAGTATCACGTGAATAGTAACTCAGAGCACCAAAAGTTCCAAATTTGATAAAAACTTGAGATCAATATTTGGCATAATGATATTGAAGAAATAATATCATTACGAAAAAAAAAATATCCTTACCTCGGAAAGCGGTACTTTAAGCGGAATACTAGATATAAGGCTATAACTTGAACTTTCACCGTATAGAAATACTCAAAGTATACTCAAAATACTCACAAGAATACCATCGATAATATAGAGAGAGAAAACTTGAGCCGTGTGATTTTCAATTCTAACCTAAGCACCCTATTTATAGGAAAATGCTTAGAACACCAAAGCGAGAAAATTTAATAAAATATTAATATTTATAAAAATATTATCGTATTCCTTGAAATTTGAATTTCAGCAATTCACACATGCCAACCTTCTAGAAAAAATAAGAAAAACGTTTTCTTATTTAAAATAATTAAAACTTCCAAAAATCTATTATTTCGGAGCTTCGAAACTTCAATAATTCACAATAAATATCCCTTTATCAGAAAATTCGAATCTCGCAATTTTTTATAGGAAATTCAATTCTCTACAACTTTGAGAAGAAAGTTTTTCAAATTCCAAACAAAATTGATCGAAATCCACAAAGCAGACGATTTTCTACAGATTTATAATCAAATTTCGATCGATAAATGGGGTCCCATAGACATGTTTAACATGTTTTAAACATTTATTACAACAAAAATACTCTCCTCCTCGTATACTCATATATCCCACATTCGTTGTAAAAATATCACCATTATTATATTATTAAAATATATATATATATATATATATATATATATATTTAAATGAATTATTTTATCGAGAAAAAGATAAAATTTCAATTTTCAACAATTGTCACATTAAAATTTTCTCCATCTATATCCACATAAAATCAATATTTTTCTCATCATATGAATCAATAATTAATTATTCACAAATAATATTACAGAATCACAATATTGACAATCGTGCGGTTCAGGAAGAGGGCTTTCCAATAAGAATTTCTCCTTCGGGCGCGCAATTAGGTGACCAAACCTCTCCTTGATGCGCCAGAACTTTCTAGACATTGCCAATAATGTTATCCAATAATATTATTAAACTAATATGAATTATTAGCCGATAATAAAAAATCTTGTGTAGTGACAATTATTGAAACAAAAGTAATATAAAATATCAACACACGGCAATTATTGAATCAATAAAATAAAATATTGAGCAAGAATTACGTAACCATTATCGAAAGTAGTGCCTTTTACGTAAGAATCAATAATTGGTGCAATAAGGTACTCTTGTGTTTTAACCACCGAGTATTTTAACGATATTACTTGGTAACAACTACTGTAGATTATTTTTAAACAACTTGTATTTGTCGTTTTCTTCATCCAATCGCTTTCAGTTATGGGGCCCACACATGGGCTGCGCTTGGCAAGTAAATGCGAATATTCCCAAGCGATCTGAATATTCCACGACCAAACGAATATTCCCAAACAACAATGAATATTTTATAACCACTTGCTTATTTTGAAATATTTGCGTATTTTACCCATAACTATCCACATTAATCACATCAACCCTTACTATTTCAAAATAATAAATAGAGGAAAATAAATTTCATTTATTAATTATTTGGGTCTTCTAACCTCCCTCCTTATGAAATTTCGTCCTCGAAATTGACATACGATACACAGTGTTTCAAAAGGTGAGGATACCTCGCTTTCATTTCCGTTTCAATTCGGGTCATTTCTTCTATAGCATGGTTCCTCCACAAAACTTTAACTTGTGGTATGACCTTCGTGCATAGGACATGCTCCTTCCTATCCAAGATCTTGTGGTACCTCCTCATACGTTAAGTCTTGGCTATTTAAATCCGGTTCTAACTCAATACGCGTGGTTCGGGTCTTTCACATATTTCTGAAGTACATATATATGAAACACATTATGAACCACGAGACATACTTGGAGGTAACGCGAGTCTATAGGCTACATTTCCTACTCGGTCAAGAATTTGAAATGGACCGATAAATCGTGGATTGAGCTTTCCTCTCTTACCAAATCTCAGTAACTCCGTGTCAAGAAATGTGCGGACTTGGTTAATCTATCAACAATAACCCAAATAGCATTTATGCCTTGAGAAAGCAAGTGGGAAGACCATAACGAAATCCATGGTAATGTGTTCCCACTTCCATTTCGGAATCTCAAGTGGTTGCAACGGACCCTTTGGCACTTGATGCTCTCGCCTTTACATCGTTGACAAGTTAAACACGTTGAGATAAACTTTGCAATCTCTCTCTTCATATTGTTCCACCAAAATGTATGTCGAAGATCACAATACATTTTAGTACTTCCAGGATGGATTGCAAATGATGTATTGTGTGCCTCCATCATGATCTTGTACTTCAAATCGGAGTAGTTAGGAACACAAAGTCTGGAGTGGACTCGAAGTATTCCTTCATCATCGATTCTCGCTTCCGGAATAGAACCTTCTTGTACTTTCTTCTTCATATGCATCGGTACTCAAGATTCGGTGGCTTGAGCAACCTTAACTTTTTCTATTAAAGTTGGCTCTATGCGTATACTTAACATCATCGCACTCGTTCTTGCATATGATCTTCTACTTAACGCGTCAGCTACCACGTTCGCTTTTCTAGGATGGTATTGAATAGTGTGGTCGTAGTCTTTCAATAGCTCGAGCCAACGTCGCTGCCGCATGTTGAGTTCTTTTTTGAGTGAAGAAATATTAAAGGCTTTTATGGTGCGAATATATCTCCACTTTCTCCCCATATAGATAGTGCCTCCATATCTTTAAGCCTTGGAAATTTCCTTAACTCTAGATCATGAGTAGGATAATTCCTCTCATACTCTTTAAGTTGTCATGAGGCATAAAGGCTATGACTTTCCCATGTTGCATGAGAACACATCCTAACCCTTTTGCAGAAACATCATTGTAGATAACAAATCCATCCGTACCCGGATGGTATTGTTAGAACAGTCTTGAAATAAGTCTCCTCTTAAGCTCTGGGAAACTCTTCTCGCATTCTTCACTCTAAACGAATTTTGTATACTTCCGAGTCAATTGAGTTAACGGAGTAGCGATTCGAGAAATCCCTTCCATGAATCTCCGATAATAACCAGCTAGACCCAGAAAGCTACGTACTTCAGTCACCGTCTTCGATTGCTCCCAACTTTGTATTGCTTCAATCTTCGCCGGGTCAACAGATACTCCATGTTTTGACACCACGTGCCCAAGAAATGCTACTTCCTCAAGCCAGAACTCGCATTTCTTTAACTTGACATATAACTTATTTTCACAAAGCCTTTGTAGTACCAGCTTCAAATGGTGCTCATGATCTTCACGACTTTTGGAATATATGAGGATGTCATCAATAAAGACAACAACGAACTGATCCAAATATTCCTTGAATACTCGGTTCATCATATCCATGAAAAAGCGGGAGCATTAGTCAATCCGAAAGACATAACTAAGAATTCATAATGCCCGTACCGAGGAGTTAAAGGCGGTCTTTGGAATATCCTCGATTCTAATTTTCGGTGATGATATCCGAGCGAAGATCGATTTTTGAAAAGAATTGTGCTCCTTGCTAATTGGTCAAACAAGTCATCAATACGAGGTAGAGGATACCTATTCTTGATGGTGACATGGTTCAATTCCGATAGTCAATACAAAGTCGCATACTCCGTCTTTCTTCTTTACGAATAAAGCAGGAGCACCCCGAGGAGATGTCTTTAGGACGAATGAAACCGATGTCCAACAACTCCACTGTAGTTGGACCTTTAACTCACGAAGTTCAATAGGAGTCATTCGATATGGGGTTTTAGAAATGGGCTTTGTACTGAGTTCAAGGTCAATAAAGAATTCAACTTCACGTTCGGGGTAGGCCAGGAAGTTCTTGAGAAATCGTCCGGAAAGTCAATAACAACAAGAATATTATTCAAATTTGGCGTGTCTTTATTCAAATCCATAACATGGGCTAAGAAAGCTTGACATCAGTTTTTTAATAAGCGAATAGCTTTATGATTAGATATGATGTTGATTGATTTTAATGGTTTAGTTCTTAAATTAAATTTGACGGTTGTTTAGGAATATGAAAGCTAACAACCTTACGAAAATAATCAATTTTGGCATGATGAGTAGTTAACCAATCAATCCCTAAAATCACATCAAAAGCAAGTATCTTTAAAGAGACAAAGGGTTTGAATTTGTGTAAAAAATTAGTTTTAACAAGATATAGCAGTGATGTTTTGTAAAAGAGATTTTTCAAACCCTTATGCTCAATAGTAATTGAGGCCTTTGATACTTCCATTTTATTATATGCTTGGATTGATTGCTTTTATTTACGAGATGCGAAGCATCTTCGAGAAAATAATGTACAAAATAGTATCGAATCCCTTGTGGGCATGATAGTCATTTAAGGAAATTCAAACACAGTGAATAATTTACAAGCTACTTACAGCTGAAAATGTCCATCACGGGAACTGAATCTAGATTCAGGAGATTGAATCTGTGATCACATGATTCCTAGGCTCACATGATGTAGCACTTTGTATGAAAGTTGTAAACAGTTATATATATAAAAGCTGTAAATGTATATATATACAAACGATCGACCACCACGAAGTAAACTTTATGGGGATTAGAAATGTAAATATATAAAAGCGGTAAAATATATATATATATATATATATATATATATATATATAGAGAGAGAGAGAGAGAGAGACATGATCAACCACCACGAAGCACCTCCATAGGGGGATCGGAAATATAAATAAAGCAGTAAAAACGATCAACCGAGACAAAGTAAACTCCAGGCGAGACTAAATATAAATAAACTAGTAAAAGGCCACGAAGTAAACTCGAGGCCCGACATAAATATATATATAAAAGCAGTAAACGCACCGGATATATATCAATCCAGGCTCGGTTTATCATTTCAGCGATATATATATATATATATATATATATATATAACCAAGTTCGACAATAGTTTATATATATGTAAATATATATAAAAGCAATAAACGCTCTGGAGGTGAGTACAGGCTCAATCGAGGCATAACTCGATAATTTTAGTCCATACATATAAATATATATATATATAAAAGAAATAAAAAGTCATGCACCGAAGTCCGGGCATACACACGCCACACGACTCTCAACGTGAAGAAATGTGTGTGCACAGTAGTGGAGAAAGGCTTTAAGAAATGTAAGAAGGCTTATAATGGACTGTCAAAGAAGACTTCAATAGCTTTAAATGGATGAACACTTGGTTTCCATCGGTAAAAATATAGCAAAGTATAAGCTCACAAGTGTTTAAAATGAGAAAGCACTCAGTTTATAGTGTGTACAAAGCAAATTGGACATGGCTTTCTCGCCTTCTCTATGCAAAATGGTCGCTGTCTCGAAGTACGTGCACGTGTGTAACGTGTTGTCCGCTTGAACTTTCAGAACTTCAATCCGGGCATCTGATCGAGGTGTATAAGACCTTTTTCAGAGTGCTGTTATCGAGAGCTACACAATGACATGGGATTAGAGGTTGTACGAAGTCAGGAAGATGGGACCATGCCCTTGGTTTCCAAGTCTTCAAATTCTATTCAGTGTACTATCCTGTGTAGAAGTCACTCAGGATTGGAGCTATTTGTTCTTGTAAGACATTTTTGTGTGTAATGTATGTTGAACTGTTGTTGAGATTGCGCAAATGTAGGATCGAGGTGGCAAAATAACGATTTTGCCTCTCACCGAGGTTATCTCTGATTTGGGGTGATTTAGCGATCGTTTCGGGGTTATCTCTCGAGATTGGCTGAAGTGCGGTGTTGCTGTTGCTCGTGGTTATCTTGGAGGTGTGTGTCGACCTCGTGGTTGTCTCCGGTGTGAGATCCCGAATTTTATGAAATAAAAGTATTCAATTTTTCTATTTTGGTAAATAGTTAAATTGATAAAAGTTTAAAGTTAAGAGTGATATTTGAAAATTTTGCAAAGTAAGCAAGTTGTTATAAAATATTCGCTGTGTCAGGAAATATTCGTTTGGTCGGGGAATATTCTTTTTGTCAGAAATATTCGTACGACGGCACAATCATTGGTGAACCCACAACGGAAGTATTGTTGTATTTAGAAAATGACAGAATTATCATTTTATAAAAATAACGACGGAAGTATTACCGTTAAAACTGTTAAACTACCCGGTAGTAAAAGTAATACGCATGGTTGCATAGTAGCACACGGTATTGATTATTGATACTTACGTAAGAAGTCACTTAGTTATACTCAATTATTGTTACAATAATTGCTGCATAATATCTCTCATATTATTGATTCAATTATTGTCATAGTATCATCTGCATAATATTTTATATTTTTAAATCAATAATTAAGATGACAAAGTTATTCATATTATTATTTGCATTATTGACGATGTCTAGAAAGTTCTATCAAGGAAAGAGGTTTGGTCACTTAATTGTGCACCAATAGAGAGAAATCCTTATCGAAAAGCCCCCTCTTTCCTGGAATGATCTGGTTGTTAAATACTGTGAGTTAAAATATTAATGATGAATAAGTTCGTGTTGATTAAAGATGAAATTGATAGTTCCATTGTGTTGGGATTATTAGTGTTAGTGGAAACCGACATTTATTTCGATAATAATTGATTTCTGGAGGTTATATTGACCAATTGGGTAATTAATCGGATAAATGAGCAATTATTTGCTATTAATTCACATGCTTGTAACTATTTGTTCACATGTGTGTACTATTGATTCACATGAATGTACTATTAGGGGAGGTGGTGCAAGATTGATAATACTTGCATGACTAAATTAAAAATGGAGGTATAGATGAAGGTACTATACTGTAATTATTTTTTTCACATGTATAGAACTATTGAGTCACATGATTGTACTATTAATTCACATGATGTACTATTAGGGGAGGTGGTGCAAGTTTGATAATACTTGCAGGACTAAATTAAAAATGAAGAAAAAGATGAAGGTATTATAATGTAATATTTTGAGCCCCATAACGTGCAATTATCGAAACTATATTTTCCTATAAATAGAAGCTCATTCTTCCTTCATTCTCACCAATTCACTAAGAATCACAAGAGCAATTATAGAGAGAGAAGCTATAGAGAGAAAGAAGAAGAGAAGTCTGCTACTTCGTTATTCTAGTATCCAGTCTTCTTCTGAGGTAAGGGGTATTATTTATTTTTTATTCTGAAGAGATATTATTTTTCGTATTCGTATGAATATTATTTTCGTTCAATATTCGTAAGAAATATCATCTTCGTTCAATATTCGTAGGAATATTATTTTCGTTCAACAGTCGTAAAGGGTATTATTTATTTCATATTCTGAAGAGATATTATTTTTTGTATTCGTATGAATATTATTTTCATTCAATATTCATAAAGAATATTATCTTCATTCAATATTCGTAGGAATATTATCTTCGTTAAATATTCGTTGGAATATTATTTTCGTTCAACAGTTGTAAGGGATGTTATTTTTGTTCAATATTCGCTTGAAATGATATTTTCTTCCATACTCTATAGTATGTAAGTAATATTATTTCGTTTCAGATTTTGAATTCTATACTCATTTTGTTAAAGTTTTGGCTTCTATACCCCCTGAAATTAGTAGAATATCCTTGATATTTGCGCTTTATCCAGTATCTTTTCATAAAAATATTATTATGAGCTTTCATGATAATTATTAATCTTTTCATACCGAAATACTATTCATGAGTTACTATTTATGGGTTACTATTCACTCAAATATTATTCACTCGGGTATATGGGGCACTTTTCATGCTGGAGTACTATTCATGAGTTACTATTCACGGGTTACTATTCACTAGAGTATTATTCACTCGGGTATTTGGGGCACTTTTCATGCTGGGGTACTATTCACGAGGTACTATTCACAGGGTACTATTCAGGGGGTACTATTATTCACCTGAAAAATATTTTTTTTTTCTGTCCAAATTATTTTTGATACATGAATATTATTCTTGAATTTTACTCCACAAAGCAGTATCATGTTGACAATTTGAATATTTTTAAACTCTGGATAAATTTAAAGTTTTTAATATTTATCCTTGATTTCGTTTGATTAATGCTTATATCATTGTCACCATCCTCATACTTATATTGTGATGAAAGTCATCTTTGGCTTACGTGCATAGATGGACTGTTGATTGGGGTGATTATGACCAGGGATCATTCGGTATAATCATGACCCGTAATGTTATAAATGATGTGGTAAAAGTTCTCATTGGCCCGTAGTGCATTGATGGACAGTTATTGGTATGATTATGACCAGGGATTATTCGGTATAATCATGACCATTGATGATTACATGAATATCCTTGGTCCGTAGTGCAGAGATGATTCGATGATGTGGTTTATTTCTTAAACTGAGTCTCAGCGATAAAGTTGATGAATTTTTTTTTAAATCATAGAAGATAGTAGATATCATGCTCTACTTGACTCTTTTAATGGATTGCTTATTCCACTGCAGTTGTTGATCTAAAACTTGTTGTCTATTGTATTCTATCAGTTGTTATACTGTTGAAGGCTAAGGATAATTTATTATGCATTGTCTTAGTCATAATATTTCTTACTGGGCTAGTTGAGCTCACCCTTTTGCTTTCATTGTTCTCTTCAGGAGATGAGAATATAGCTGGGACTGGTTGGGGAATGGATTGACGGTCCAGATGATTGTTTTAGTAGTCATCTCTATTCTGTGAAATAGTGTGATAATAAATGAGGACTTATTTTGAGTTTGAATATTGTTTAGAAGACAATATTTATATTAAAACTCACAGCTCATGTTGTATAATTAAGTTTGTATTTGATTTATGTACCATGTATTTGGCGACTCAAGATGGGTGATGTATACCTGTTTTGGGGGCGTCACATCCGGGACTGGAACTGAGTGCCTCGGGGTTATCTCCGAGGTTGAAGCTGACTGCAAGGGTTGAAAGGAGCTCTTACGGGGTTATCTCCGGAACTGCACCTACTCTCCTCGGGGTTGTCTCCGAGGTTGAACCTGAAACTCTCGGTGTTATTTTCGGGATGGGACTGAGTATCTTGGGGTTATCTTCGAGATGAAACTGCTTTCTCCGGTGTTATTTTCGGAACTTGAACAAAGATCCTCGGGGTTATCTTCGAGGTGGGCCGAAATTCGGGGTTGTCTCAGGATGGAACCAGAATTATCTCGGGGTTATCTCCAGATGGTAAGAATCCAGTATCCTGTGGTTATCTCCATGATTGAGCCGTGAAATGTCCTTTAGGGTTATCTCTGAAAGACGATTCTGCCCTCCTGCAATGTTAGTAATAGGAATGCAAAAATTTCGAGTGACTAAAGATGCCCCTCTTTATCATATTCATGCAATGCAATGGCATGGATAGGATAAAGAATACTAGACACTTGAAATGTGATAAGATAATCATGATGCAATATACTGTAGCATGATGTATGTGGTTTGTTGTGTTACGCCCCCAAAATAGGTCCACACGACCCATTTTGAGTCGCCAGATATCACTCCATAAAAATCAAATAGAAACTTCATTTATACAACTTTTGAACTATTGTGCAGAATACGACAACAAATAAGCTGTGAGTTTTAATACAAAATCTATGAACTCTCATGGTGCCTCGACCACAATACCTTACAAAGATACTTTACATAAAAGTACAGTCAATAACTGTTTTAGAAATTAAAATCTTTGGGAATTGCTCAAGGAAACTTTCGTACATAGGAGGCCATGAATCTAAGTTATGATAGATATCATATGTCCAGAGAATTATCCTTGGTTGACCCAATAGACCCCAAAGAAAAATGAGAAGATTACTATCATGTTCCTTCCGATGGTGAGTCTTCTCTTGATATATGACTATCTCCACTGTCTGTAATTAAAAATTATATTTCAAATAAACTCCAAGATCATATAGGTAGTGCTCGTAGATATACTCAGCAAGTGGATGTGCATAACCCTATTTTATGATAACACGAGGTTGTATGTCATTAGACATCTTGTATGATAGTGGCAAAACACCCTTCCAAAGTTGGGTTCACCTCACCCTATTCGGTTCACCAAAATTAAATATCAAATGACGATACAATACTTATACACTTATCTAAAGTCATCAATAAAATTATTTCCATACTATTTAGGAGAACTTCAACAACTATAGACCACCGATTCTATTCCCTCGTTATCCCGCTTCACTTGCCTACACTCTTATTATCTGAAAGGAATTATGAAACAAAAGGGTGAGCACAAATAGCACAGTAAAGAATATCATGACTAAAGATAATTAAATTATCAATAGCCTTCGTAATTAATAAATCGAGATTTAGAACATATGGTAGATGATAAAACTTTTCAACCATAGTTGCTTGTTGAACGAAAGCAATCCATTAGAAGAGTCGAATAGACCATCGGATCTATTATCTTCTCTATGTTAAAAGTCCACCGATAATGTTTTATCCTCGTAACATTAATCAATAATTCATCCACAATCATATGAATAACTCATAATCGTAATTGTGATTCTAAATTCCTCTTCGCACCTGTGATCTAAGATAATTTTCATCACCTATCTTCACACTGAAACATCAAAAATCATATACAAATCACAATTTACGCTCATAATCATACTAATAAATTCATCTTTGCACTACCGCCAAAGATATTCATTAACAATTCATCTGCACTACTACAGCCAAAGACATACAATCTGTATTTTAGAAGAGTCAAGTAGAGCATGATATCTACTATCTTTTACGAATTAAAAATTTATTATCAATATTTTATCACTGAGACTCAGCTTAATAATAATCCACATCATCGAATCATCCCTGAACTACGGCCAAGGATATTCATGTAATCATCAATGGTCATGATTATAACGAATAATCCCTGGTTATAATCATACTAATAACTGTCCATCAATGCATTACGGGCCAATGAGGACTTTTACCACATCATTTATAACATTACGGGTCATGATTATACCGAATGATCCCTGGTCATAATCATACCAATAAACAGTTCATCTATGTATATAAGCCAAAGATACTCATCAATCAATAGTTCATCTTTGCACGTAAGCCAAAGATATACAACTGTAAACCAATAATCAACAGTTCATCTTTGCACGTATGCCAAAATATACAGATGTAAAACCAATAATCAACAATCCATCTATGCACGTAAGCCAAAGATATACAACTGCAAGGCCAATAATCAATAATCCATCTATGCACGTAAGCCAAAGATATGCAACTGTAAAGTCAATAATCAACAGTCCATCTATGCACGTAAGCCAAAGATATACAACTGTAAAACCAAATTTTCAACTTCACATAACATATTTAACTCATATGTTCGTAACTAAACCATTTTCATGAAAAATTACCAAATCAACTTATTATTTTTCTATCATTTGTCCAAACATATATATATATATATATATATTTCATACACAACAAGTATTTTTTTATAATTTTTCCACTCCCTTAAGTATTTTTCAAAAATCAATTTCTAATTAATTCCTTAAGAAATTAGCTACCTCAAGTTTAACTCCAGAAATTCCCAAATCTTGGCAGGATCTTACACATGTTAACGTGAGCTTCTAGTTTAAATTTCATGGTCGTCGGAGTTATAGAACTTCAGTTATAGCGTTTTTCGTCAGAAAAACCTAAATATTGAAATGGTCATAACTTGCTCATTTTAAGTCGGCTCATTTTTGAACAGGAGGTACTTTATACCATATATTTCCATGTCCCAAAAGGCTGGAATTTTTCTCACAAATTAAGTGGTCGAAAATGCCCTTTTAAATTTATGGACAGTAGCTTTTGGGTACTTTGTAGTTTTTGACTCATTTGCTAAAATTAGTCCACACGAAAATCTACAACTCCTTTTCCAGTGATTCCACTTGGATAAGTTAGAAAACTCATAGATCTAACTCTAAAACTTGACCACACTCAAAAATTCGAAATATAATAGGAGATATGGTCAATTGAAATTCATGTTCCATTTTCACCAAAAATCTGATTTTCAACTCTTTATGATTTCTAAGAAACTTACATATTTTCACATAATAACCAACATAACTCATCATAACACTTACTAAAACTACATATACCCATGATTTTCATCAGTCCAATGCTTTTATTATGACTTTATCATAATCCACGTAAACAGATCATTTCCATAATTTAATAAAGAATGAATACAAAGGATCATTCACCATGCATGTGGTAATCCACATAGACAGGTTATTCCAACAAAATAATAAAGAATGGAATAACAAAAGGATTCACCATGCGTTCGATAGACTGCACAAACAGGTTATTCCCAACAGAATAATAAAGAATGGAACCAAGTCGTGCGAACGCGCCTGAAGCAGATATTTAATTTTAATAATAAAGAACGGAATCGGTCGGTAAATTAAGCCCACAAGATATTCCAACAGAATAATAAAGAATAGAATAACAATATAAATCACCATACATGCGATAGACCGCACATACATGTTATTCCAACAGCATAATAATTAATGGAACCAAGTCAGGCGTAATACGCACCGACAGGATATTCCAACAAAATGTTAAAGAATTGAATAACAGAAGAATTTCACCATGTATGCGGTACTTTGCATATACAGGTTATTCCAACAGAATAATAAGGAATGGAATAACAGAAGTTCTCTTCAAGAATACGAAAGAAATAATACCCCTTACGAGTACAACAGATAATATCCCTTACTATAATAATAATATCTCTTACCTTAGAAGAAAATTGGATATAGGAGTTATGAAGTAGCAGAATACTTTTTTTCTTTCTCTCTTATAGTTTCTCTCTCTATAGTTTCAGTGAATTCGTAAGAAATAATGAAGGAATGAGTTTTTATTTATAGGAGAATGGGTTGAATAAGTAACTAATTCATGAAAGTCATCAGATTGATTTACTTTTGAATCCAGACGATCCATATTGATTTACTATGCAAAGATAAATAAAATATTCTAATAAAACAAATCTTTTAAATAAAATATAATATATTCTATTTATAATCTAATAAAACGAATAACTTTATAAAAGTATTTTGTTTTATATAAAAGATTTTACTATGCAAAAAAATACTATACTGGGCATTATACAAACACTATGCATAATAAAATATAATATATTCTAATTATTGTCTAATAAAATAAATAAATTTATAAAAGTATTACATTTTATATAAAAAGATTTTACTATGCAAAACACTATGCATAATAAATATAATAATATATTCTAATTATTGTCTAATAAAACAAATAACTTTATAAAAGTATTCGCATTTTATATAAAAGCTATTCTGCTTTTATTACTTTAATAATACTAATAAAATATAATTTATATATAATATATATATATATATATATATAAACTTCCGTGACTTCATAAAAAGACACCTCAATATATTTAACAACATTTATCATCATTATTATAATTCACAATATTAATCGACCAGATCGTTCCCAAGAAAGAGGGGGCTTTCCAATAAGGATTTCTCCCTATTGGCGCGTAATTAGGTGACCAAATCTCTCCTTAGCAGAACTTCTAGACATCGTTAATATTGCATATAATAATATTAATAACTTCGTCGTCTCAATTATTGATTTAATAATATACAAAATATCGACAATAATTGAATCAAATAACGTGCGATACTATGCAACAATTATTGTAGTAATAATTAAACAAAAGCGAGTGACTTCTCACGTAAGATCAATAATCAATACCGTGTCTGCTACTATGCAACCACGCCATTTACGTATTTTTTACTACTGAAAGTAGTTCAAGCGGTTTTAACGGTAAAACTTGGTAGTTATTTTCATAAAAATATTTTTGTTATTTTCTCAATCCGAAAATAATTAGTTGTGGGGTCCACTAACGATTGTCTCGTCGTCTGAATATTTCCGGAAACAAAAAGAATATTTTATATCAACTTGCTTTACTTTTGCAAAATTTTCACATATTACCCTTAACTCTAAACTTTTATCAATTTAACTATTTACCAAAATAGAAAATTGAATACTTTTATTTCATAAAATTCGTGGTCTCACGATCTCCCATCCTTATGAAATTTAAGCCCTCGAAATTTCGTACTGATATTCAAGAGATGAGAATACCTTGCTTTCTTGACGGATCGTACCTTCCCGGTTATATCCTCTGTATCATAATTTTTTCATTGCTCATCTCCTGTATTTCAGATAACATTCTAGAATATATCTTCAAAACAAAGGTCAATTGACATATCACAAATTGTCAACTTATCAAGTAAAAATTTTGGCTTAGGTAAGTCACACACTAGCGAAGTATATTACTCGTCTCTCCCCTTCTAGTTCTAGACTCTTATCTCTGTCAGCGACCATATCCCAAAGCTCTGATACCATTTGTGACGCCCCCAAAATAGGTCCACACGACCCATTCTGAGTCGCCAGATATCACTCCATAAAAATCAAATACAAACTTCATTTATCTAATTGTTGAGCGTAAATGCGATGCGACGACAGAGATAAGCTGTGAGTTTTAATACAAAATCTATGAACTCTCATGGTGCCTCGACCACAATGCATTACAAAGATACTTTACATAAAAGTACAGTCAATAAGCTGTTTTAGAAATTAAAATCTTTGGGAAGTGCTCAAGGAAACTTTCGTACATGGGAGGCCCGTGAATCTAAGTTATGATAGATATCATATGTCCGGAGAATTATCCTTGGTTGACTAATAGACCCCAAAGAAAAATGAGAAGATTACTATCATGTTCCTTCCGATGGTGAGTCTTCTCGATATATAAACTATCTCCTTTATGCGTAATTAAAATTATATTTCAAATAAACTCCAAGATCATATAGGTAGTGCTCGTAGATATACTCAGCAAGTGGATGTGCACAACCATGTCTTATGATAACACGAGGTTGTATGTCATTAGACATCTTGTATGATAGTGGAACAACATCCTTCCAAAGTTGGGTTCACCTCACCCTATTCGGTTCACCAAAATTAAATATCAAATGACGTATACAATACGACACACCGATATATATAAACTTCCGTGACTTCATAAAAAGACACCTGAATATATTTAACAACATTTATCATCATTATTATAATTCACAATATTAATCGACTGGTCGTTCCCGGAAAGAGGGCTTTAATAAGGATTTCTCTCTATTGGCGGCAAAATTAGGTGACCAAACCCTCCTGGCGAACTTCTAGACATCGCGTTAATATTGCAAATAATAATCTTAATAACTTCGTCGTCTCAATTATTGATTTAATAGTATACAAAATATCGACAATAATTGAATCAAATAACGTGCGATACTATGCAACAATTACTGTAGCAATAATTAAACAAAACTGAGTGACTTCTCACGTAAGCATCAATAATCAATACCATGTACTCTTTATGTAACCACATGACATCGTCTTTTTACTACTGAGAGTAGTTCAATGGTTTTAACAGTAAAACTTTAAATCGTTATTTTCATAAAAATATTTTTGTTGTTTTCTCAATCCGACAATAATTCCATTGTGGGATCCACCAACGATTGTACTGTCGTATGGATATTCCCCGACAAAAAGAATATTTTATATCAACTTGCTTACTTTGCAAAATTTTCACGTATTACCCTTAACTCTAAACTTTTATCAATTTAACTATTTACCAAAATAGAAAAATTGAATACTTTTATTTCATAAAATTCAGGGTCTCACAATTGGATCGTTTTCCAATGGGATGTGATGACTGTTTCCTCCCATGACTTCTGATGGGGATTTGAAGTTATCACTGACAACCCTGATGAATTGTCTTGGACTTGTGATCCAAAGTTCTCAGGAAATTCTAGGATGTTGACGTTGGGGTTATTACCAAAGTCCTTAATCCTTAGTACAGACTTTCCACTGAGGATGTATCTCTCATGTACAAGAGACTATGGGGATAGAGCTTTGTCTATTGAAGATGTGTATAACATATTCCATCATCGGTCCTCCTCGATGAGAATGTTATCCCCTGGTTTGTATTGCCAGGTTCTTTTGAGTTTTCACACGAGATTCTTCGCCAATAATACATGTCATTAGGTTAGGGTTGCCTGACCTTCGCTGAAATGTGCATCAACGGATACCGTCATCGGACCATTCCTGATGTTTCGTTGGGTTTAACTACCAATGGTTGATGATGTCAAGGCTGCTTGACCTTCATTGAAATGTACATCAATAGATGAGATCCTTACTGGTGATAGTGTCAAGGTTGCTTGACCTTCGTTGACGTGGGCATCAACGGCTGAGTTGGATAGAGTTTCCACTAGGGAGAAAAGTTTTGGGGCCCCGAACTGATGGCATCGGACCTTCGTGAGGTATTGTCGAGTGTAGTTTGCAACTATTGTGACATTGGTATAGTGAACCCTGTGTATGGGCGAATACCAATGAGTGATATGTAGACCCACAGTTTTGTCTCTGAAAACTAGGATTTCCGGCTCTTCCGCTCAATCGCGTAGCCTTTTTTTTCCTGATTTGGCTTTTTCAACTTGTGAAACCTCCTTTGTAACTCAACCACAACCAAGCCGGAGGGGTGGGCCCCACCCAGGGTGCCGTGAGTACACTTTGCCCGGTCGTGGAGTGGCTTTAAAGCAGCTTGTCTTCATACAAGTCATTTTCAAGTCATGTATGACAGAAATCAAAGAGCTCTTCTTGATCTTTGAGTTAAGAGTCTTTCGCAAATTACATCCTTTAGTACAAGTGTTTCATAACGCTGCTACAGTAGCGTATGCATGTCTTCTTTTCCAATTTTTATCCATTAGAAAATGAGTTATCACACGTGAAATGCTTCTAAACACATAGTAGTGAATATGCATATTCATATGACTTGATAAAAATATTTAACATAGTAAATGTTAGTATTTAACCATGCTGAACATAATGATGTGAAAAAATTCAACTTTTGAAATAGTCAAATTGTGACGCCCTAAAATAGAGTCCCATGACCCATTACGAGGTCGCGAGATATCACACTATAGAAATCGAGATACAAACATCATTTATACTAATTGTTGAAGTGTGTAGATAGTAGTACATTACACATAAGTTGTGAGTTTTAATATAAATTTATGTAATTTCTCATGGTGCCTCGACCACAACACCTTACAATGGTACTTTACATAAAAGTCTGATTAATAAGCATTTTAGAAATTAAAATCTTTGGAAAATGCTTAAGAAAACCTTCCCGTGCATGGGAGGCCGTGCATCTAAGTTATGATAGATATCATATGACTTGAGAAATATCCTTGGTTGATTGATAGACCCCAAAGAAAAATGAGAAGATTCTTTGTCATGTTCTTTCCAATAGTAAGTCTTCTCTTGACATATAATTATCTCCATTGTCTCCAATTGAGAATTATATTTCAACCATACTCTAAGATTATATAGGTAGTGCTCATAGGTATAATCGCCAAGTGCGTGTGCACAACCACATCTTATGATAACACGAAGTGAAATCATCATTAGACATCTTATATGATAGTGGTAAAAACACCCTTCGAAGTTGGGTTCACCTCACCCTATTCGGTTCACCAAAATCAACTTTTAAAAATGACGTATAAAATATGACACACTTATCTAAAATTCTCAATAAAATTATTTCCATATTGTGTTAGGGAAAACCTCAACAACTATAGACCATCGTTCTATTCCTCATGACCCCGCCTTTCCAATTTACACTCTTATTACGAAAAGGAATTGTGAAGCAAAAAGGGTGAAGCACAACTAGCCCGATAAAGAATATCATGACTAAAGATAATTAAATTATCAATAGCCTTCACAATCGATAATAATCGTAGATTTAGAACATATGGTAGATGATAAAACTTTTCAACCATAGTGGCAGCGACACGAGCAATCCATTAGAAGAGTCAAATAGACCATAAAGTCTATTATCTTCTCCACGTTAAAAGTCCATCAACAATATTTTATCCCTGTAATATCAATCAACAGTTCCTTTCCACAATCATGTGAATAATTCATAATCATAATTATGATTCTAAATTTCTCTTCGCACTCAGTACGAAGATAATTTTCATCACCTGTCTTTACCTGAGATATCAAAGATCATGGTTATACCAAATCACAGTTCTTGTTCATAATCATACTAATAAATTCATCTTTGTACTACGGACCAAAGATATTCATTAACGGTTCATTTTTGCACTACATGCCAAAGACATGCAACTATATTTTAGAAAAGTCAAGTAAAGCATGATATCTACTATCTTCTACGAATTAAAAATTTATTATCAATATTTTATCGCTGAGACTCAGCTCAATACATCACCTAATTATCCATGCACTACAAGCTAAGGATATTCATTAGTATCACGACCACGAATTATCCATGCACTACGAGCCAAGGATATTCGTGTTTTCACCAATGGTCATGATCATGCCAAACAACAATTCATCTTTACACCATTGGTCAAGAAGAACCCGTGGTCGTGATCATACCAAAAGCGTCCTTCAATGCACTACGCAGACAATGAGGACTTTTACCACATCATTTATAACATTACGGTCATGATTATCTGCGAAGAATAATCCATGGTCATAATCATACCAAGTCCATCTATGCACGTAAGCCACAGATGACTTTCATTACAATATAAGCATAAGGATGATGACAATGATATAAGTATTAATCAAACAAAATCAAGGATAAATATTAAAGACTTTAAATTTATTCAGAGTTTAAAAATATCCAAATTGTCAACATGATACTGATTTGTGGAGTAAAATTTAAGAATAATATTTATGTATCAAAAATAATTTGGACAAAAAGAAAATATATTTTTCGGGAGAATAGTACCCCGTGAATAGTGCCTTGTGAATAGTACTTCTGGAATAGTACCTCATGAATTGTACCCAGACATGAAAAGTGCCCCAAATACCCGAGTGAATAATATTTGAGTGAATAGTAACTGGGTGAATAGTAACTCATGAATAGTACTCCGTGAATAGTACTCATAAAAGGAAAATATAAAAGAAAACGGTATTCCATGATGAGTACAAAAGAAATGATATCTCATACGAGTATAATAGAATATACAAAATTGTAAATGGATTTTCATACGTCATGCGGTAATCCACGTAGACATATCATTTCTACAATTTAATAAAGAATGAATATGAAAGGTCATTCATCATGCACGCGGTAATCCGCGTAGACAGGTTATTCCAACATAATAATAAAGAATGGAATAACAGAAGAGTTTCACCATGCATGCGATAGTCCGCGTAGACAGGTTATTCCAACAGAATAATAAAGAATGGAATAACAGAAGAATTTCACCATGCATACGGTGGTCGCGTGAGCGAGTTATTCAGCGAGAATAATAAAGATTGGAATAACAACCCTTTCGAGTATTGAAAGAAAATAACTCTCTTCGTGAACACGAAAGAAATAATACACCTTACCACAATAATGATATCCCTTACCTCAGAAGAAGACTGGATACTGGAATAACGAAGTAGCAGACTTCTCTTCTTCTTTCTCTCTATAGCTTCTCTCTCTATAATTGCTCTTGTGAGTATTATTGAATTGGTGAGAATGAAGAAAGAATGAGCTTCTATTTATAGGAAAACATAGTTTCGATAATTGGACGTTTTGGGGCTCGAAATATTACAATATAATACCTTCATCTTTTCTTTCATTTTTAATTTAATCCTGCAAGTATAATCAAACTTGCACCACCTCCCCTAATAGTACATCATGTGAATCAATAGTACAATCATGTGACTCAATAGTTCTATACATGTGAAAAAATAATTATAGTATAGTACCTTCATCTATACCTATATTTTTAATTTAGTCATGCAAGTATTATCAATCTTGCACACCTCCCCTAATAGTACATGCATGTGAATCAATAATACACATATGTGAACAAATAGTTATAACTATGTGAATTAATAGTAATTAATTGTTCATTTATCCGATTAATTACCCGATTAGTCAATATAACCTCCAGACATCAAATATTATCGGAATAGATGTCAATTTCCACTAACATTAATAATCTCAATACAATGGAACTATCAATTTCATCTTTAATCAACACGAAATTATTCATCATTAATATTATAACTCATAATATTTACACTATTACAAAATAATAAATAGACAACACTTAAACTACAACGTTTTTTATAAAAATATTGTGGTATTTTTTTTTACAACGTTTTTTAAAACAATATTATAGATATATATGTAAAAACGTTATCTATTTAAAAGAATATTTTTTTTGGTGTTAATTAGATAACGTTTTTTTTAAAAACCTTGTCTATCAAAAAAAAAACACGGAGCTTTAAAAAATCTCGCTGAAGTCAAAACTTAAATAATATGTATCACTCTTATCAGTATTTTGCCCTAGCCCCAGCCTTAACCAGAGGATTCTCCCTCGCAATTGCCTTTCTCCCTGCCGCCTTGAAATCGAAGGCGCAGCCGTGCTGTTCCGGGTACCTGTGAGTCCCACAAAACGTCGTCCCACACCTGCACGTGAAACCCATCAGCCCGAACCTCTTCCGGCACGCTGAGCACCGGTTCGGTCGGACCACCTGCTCTGCAACCGTCTCTATCGTACAAACCAACCGATCGAGAGATGTTTCTGATAAGGACACCGCCGATGAAGACGGCAAAATCACCGCCGGAGCTGGAAGGGAAACAAGGAGTTTTCTATTGTTGAGTACAGCTGAGGACTCGCCGTTGAAAGCCACAGATTTCGCTCTCTCCGTCTTCTTCAGACCAGGTACCACTGATTTTGATCTCCTTATTTATTCATATCTTCATAATTTTAGTTCTTTAATATTTTTGCCCTATTTGGTTTCTGAGAAAATGTTGAACAGCCAGATAATCTTAAATTTTATGCTTTATAATTTTTTCTTCTAGAGACCTGAGAATTTCTGTTCTCGCTTCTGCTATCTTGTGAACTATTAAAGTGGGGGACTATAAGGAATTGTTATTTTGTGGAGGATTCTGCTTAACAAGTCTCAACCATTTATTAAGCTCATTAGCCACTATTTAGTACCCCTATTTTACCTTCTTATTTTATCCATTTTAGATCTCTCCTTCCTTTGGGTGATTAAATTTATATAATTTTGCGAACATTTTGCGGTCTTAGTAGGTTAGTAGGACAGCTGCCGGTGCTATTGCTGGAGCAGCTGCCAAATCCGTTGCCGACCTCTCGATCGAATCAAGCTTCTTATGCAGGTTAATTTCCCCAATTTTGGCTTGAATTTATTGTTCATTGTTGAAGAATTGACTGATTTAGTTACTTTTGTTGCTAATTATTGGGATAAGAGGATTATTTCTATGCTTCCAAGGGGTTAAGTGTCTAGAATATGTGCTCTGTTTGTTCTGATTAGGAATGTCTGATCAGCATTTCTATAGTTTTTGAAATGAATTTGTTTTCCACAATGAAAAACTATTGAATTTTATGACTGTTAGTTAGGGTTCAGACTATGCGCTTGAGTTGAAATGCTCTGATATTTGAGGTAGTTAGACTATTTTATTCATGGCGTTGTATACTTGTATTTAATCAAATGCTGAGTTGCTAATCTGAAATTTGTTTGATTATTCAATGTTTGTGTTTCTAATGTGGATTGTATCTTGCCCAGTTGCGCTCAGCTACATTTAATGATTGAATAAATAAATATAAGGCTTTCACTTTTTTGAGTAATTGATTATTCAATGTTTATTTGTTTTATTGTGAAGTGTTGGTTGTGACCTAGCTCTCCTTTTAGTCATTTACATAATATACTTGTTCATTTCATGGTTTATCTGTATCTGATGTCAACGTGCAATTTTCTATGACGTGGATACCATAGTGTTCCTTTACATAATATACTTGTACATAATGTTCTTTTTCAGGCTGAAGTTACTCACAGGTTGAGCAATTTTCTGCTCTACTAATTTCAACCTCACGTACCATTTCAACCTCTTTTTGGCATCAGAGATGGTTCTTGTCATAAAGATTCTTTTAGCTTCTATTGGATTTTCTGCTCAATTGTGTTGATGCATCTGGGTAAAGCGCATTGGTGTTAGATGTATCCTAGTTGCTTTAGAGTTGAAGATAAGATTTCTTCTGACCAAAAGAGTTCGTTTACAAATATTTACTTACCGAAACAGTTTCCTTGAGAAGATTACCCAATTTGTGCTACTGCTTCGTAATAAAAATGGTTTATAAAATATTTATCCATTGGTTGAGGGAGTTATGTAGAAGTTGTCGTATATAGTGAACTTTTTATGTTCCTCATGGAAGCAATATAATCATTCCTTTTATATTTTTTAGAATCCGTCAAGTTTTATTATGAAAGGAAAAGCACTGTGAATGAGCTCCCTAAATGTACACTCTTTCGTTTCCCTTTGTATATATCACCATGGCCTGTTATTTGCTGTTAATTGCTTGTTTTTCATCGCCATTGCTATTTATCTCAATTAGCTACTCATTAGTTATATGACATTTTGTCTTGACTAAGCAGTAAAAGAAACACCCTGGAAAAATATCTGGTTTGGAAAACAAAATGATTCTTTGTTTCGAAGTTGAGGACAGTGGCTCTGGTATGAACCTTAACAACTCTTATTTATATAACATTATCTCCAATTGATTCTCTTGTCATTTTACTTTATTTCTCTTTTTTTTTTCTCAGGAATTGATCCAAGCAAATGGGAATCTATTTTCGAAAGCTTTGAGCAAGCTGACCCCTCGACAACTCGACTGTAAGCTGTCTATACAAACTCAACTACCTTACATGAGCATTCTGTAAAGTGTTGACTGAAACTTTTTGTTACTTTCAGGCATGGTGGAACTGGACTTGGTCTATGCATTATACGAACCTTGGTGATGGAGTACATGGTTAACCGACCACTGTACAAAGCAAAAATGATCCAAATAATGGAATCTGCCATACGCGATCTTGAACTGCAAAGGAAAATGAATACTATGAGATCTACGGTTGTTGAAGGTGAGATGCATGAATGTCTTGAAATGGATCACATTCACTCTGATGCTGAAAGCTCCAACAATTCTTCTGATAAGTCCGAAATGGGAAGTTACAATGCATTTCATTCCGGAAAAAAGAAAGAAGATCATTTCAGTAAATCATGTTTGTCATGATACCAAGCTGTTAACAATTGCTTTGTTGAGTTAACCGAGGTTCACTCAGAAGAAAACGAGTTGAGAAGAAATGAACAAAATTTGAGTCACAATCAAAATGGTACGTGTTCAAAGAGGGCTACAGATGGACAAAATTCTCTTGAAGGTCTACGCATACTTCTGGCAGAAGACACACCAGTACTCCAGAGAGTTGCAACCATAATGCTCTAAAAATTGGGGGCCACAGTTGTAGCTGTGGGAGATGGGCTGCAGGTGGTGGATGCTCTAGAGTTCATGCTTAGTCCAGATGAGTATCAAACAAATAGATGTGATTCCTCAACTTATGACTTGATCCTTATGGATTGTCAGGTAAATTATATGAATATCATTTTCATTATATTTTTTTCTAGTAGTGCAAACTGAGAAAAGATTGATAGGCTACAAGTTTCATTTAGCATAGCTCTACTTATACATATATTGAACATTGGGTAATTCTAAAAATTCATAATATTCCTTTTACTCCATGAATTTCTTAAGATTAAACTAGCATGCGCGTCTTGATTCTAAAGTTGCCATGTTCATGACAATTAAACCAGATGCCAAAGATAGATGGGTATGAAGCAAAAAAAGCTATAAGAAGATCTGAATCGGGGATTGGTTTACACATTCCTATTGTTGTTCCGACAGCCCACGCAATGTCATCAGAATCGGGGACTAGTTTCCTTGTGCGTGCAGATGATATCCCAAGATTAGTTCAAGGCGACTCTGGCAGAGTTGTGCAGATATTTGCTAACCTCATCAGCAATTCTATCAAGTTTACAATTTGTAAGTGCAACTTCCCGAGTCTGGACATTAGTTGTACAAGATAAGGATGCCTTGGTTGTTATTTCTGATTCCGGGAAGCTCTCGATTCTCTCATTTTGAAATGAAATGCACAAGTCTCTCTTTCTGCTCTACTGACTTATTTATATTGAAAAAGATGAATTATTTTGGTTCTTTTTATTTTAAATGCCACTACTCAGTTGTTCAATCAAATTTTACCTCTATTTATTTATAGATTTAATTGTATTTTATTGTCAACATAGGTTTTTCCCATTGTCACACATTCAACTTTCCACTCCTGGAAACTCGAGGCATCAAGCTGGTAGGATGCTGACTGTTGATTCCAAGTAAGTTGACATTTTATTTGGTTCAAGTGATTTTTGTTCTTTTTCTATTGTGTGGGGGAAAAAAATTGGGTGGGGTGGGGTGGGGAGGTGTTTGTATAAAATAAATCAATTGGGTTTCTCTGCACATAAATTGTTAAAATTAGTAGTCAGAGCTTCTGAAGTGCGTCTTGATGTAGTTTTTTGCGGATGCAGTGGTTGTTTTATTGCTGTTAGTGCATATGAGGACCAACTGGCTTTGTTCACTGTTTCAGAGTCTGCTGGTAGTGATATTATTGATAAGGTGAAGTTCATTCACTTGCTTGGAAGTTTTTATTTATACAGTCACAAGAACAGCTAAATGTAATTGGGTTTGGTGTGGTTTGACAACTGAGATACTTCATGCTCTTTCAGAGAATATTTTATCCTTCTGAAACTGAAGGAAACACAAGTACTACCAGACATGTTACCAGTATCTCTGGTACTATATGGAGCATGTGCTTTATTTCAAAAGAATTTTGTCAACCTAGTAAGGAGCACAAACCTGTTTTAGCCATTCTTCTGAATAGGTATGGTAATGCATTACTTTGGCACAGGGAATTTACTGTCATGTTTCAGTTGATGAAATGACTTTAGGAGTTAGGACATAAAACTGTTTCTCTGTTTTGTCACATGGTTATGTTCAGTTGATGTTTTCTGAACTTCCAATTGATTCTATTTTAAATTCTTAGAAAGTCCATTTCTGGTATTGCAGGAGAGATTCGTTCTTAATAAACTACTGTTGTTGGAATGGAATACAAAGGAACATGATGCACGTGTAATCTCTCAGTATTCTGAGGCTGGACCCCTAGCCCATAACATAGTTGAAGTTCCTCATTCATATGGATTTGCATTCCTGTTTAGGGTTGGTGATGTTCTATTAATGGATCTTAGGGATGCTCATAACCCTTGTTGTGTCTACAGAACAAGCTTAATTTTTCTATTCACTGTTGTAGAGGAACTGAATTTTGTTGAAGAGTCGTGTAGAGTAAATAATGTTGATGAAGAACTTATTTTTGATGTGGCTGCCACCACCTTTTTTTTTCTTTTTCTTTTTCTCTATCTACAACATTTTAAAAATGTTGTATAATTTGGTTAAAAACGTTGTCTGATATATTAAACTACAACGTTTTTATCCAGAAAACGTTGTGGAATCATATATTCTACAACGTTTTTAAGCATCTGCTAATTTATGAAAAATAAATCTACAACGTTTTTTTTTCTTAAAAACGTTGTGTAATGTGCTTAACTAAAACGTTTTAAAAACGTTGTGTAAGGGTGTCAAATACACGACACCTTTAACCACGACGTTTTTTTGACTGAAATTACAATATTTTTTTCGCGTTGTCTATTTACTGTTTTGTAGTAGTGTTAACAACCAGATCATTCTCAGGAAAGAGGGGGCTTTCTGATAAGGATTTCTCCATATGAGCGCGTAATTAGGTGACCAAATTCTTTTCCTCGACAGAATTTTTTAGACATCGTCAATATTTACAAATAATAATATGAATAACTTTGTCGTTTCAATTATTGATTTAATAATATAATATATTGTGAGAATAATTAAATAAAACTGAGTGACTTCTCATGTAACCATCAATAATCAATCTTGTATTATTCTTATGCAATCAGCGTATTCTTTACTTTTTTTTACTAGGGTAGTTCAACGGTTTAACGGTAAAATTTTAGCCATTATTTTTTATAAAAGATATTTACGTGCGTTTTTTTAACTACGACAATACTTCATTTTATGGGGTCCACCCGATGATTATGTAAATAAATAAACGAATATTCACCTGTTAAAATGAATATTTTTCGACCAATTGAATATTCCCCGACACAACGAATATTTTATATCAACTTGCTTACTTTGCAAAATTTTCAAATATCACCCTTAACTTTAACCTTTATCAATTTAACTATTTACCAAATAATATAATAATTATAAGGAAATTGAATACCTTCATTTCATAAAATTCGGGGTCTTACAATCTCCCCTCCTTATTAAATTTCGCCCTCAAAATTTACGTACCTGGTAGTTCGAAGAGATGAGAATACCTTGCTTTCTTTTCGAATTGTACATTCCCGGTTATTTCATCTCTATCATTATTTTTCCATTTCTCATCTTCTGTATTTCAAATATCATTCTAGAATATAGTTTCGAAATAAGGTTAATTGACATGCCACATATTATTCGTATATTCTGACTAACCAATTAAATAACAAATAAACTTAGGTAGGTCATACTAGCGAAGGAATTACCTGTCCTTCCCCTCCTAGTTCTAGCCTCACATCTTAGCCAAGGATCATATCCCTAAGCTCTGATACCATTTGTGACGCCCCCAAAATATGTCCACACGACCCATTCTAAGTCGCCAGATATCATACTACAGAAATTAAATACAAACTTAAGTTATACAACTGTTGAAGTGTCGTGCAGAGTACGACAACACATAAGCTGTGAGTTTTAATACAAATATATGTAATTTTCATGGTGCCTCGACCACAACACCTTACAATGGTACTTTATATAAAAGCATGGTTAATAGCATTTTAGAAATTAAAATATTTTGAAAATTAAAGAAACCTTCGTACATGGGGGCCGTGCATCTAAGTTATGATAGATATCGTATGACTTGAGAAATATCCTTGGTTGACCGATAGACCCCAAAGAAAAATGAGAAGATTCTTGTCACATGTTCTTTCAATGGTGAGTCTTCTCTTGACATATAATTATCTCCATTGTCTCCGATTGAGAATTATATTTCAACCATACTCGAAGATTATATAGGTAGTGCTTCATAGGTATAATCGGTGAAGTGCATGTGCACAACCACATCTTATGATAACACGAAGTAAATACGTCATTAGACATCTTATATGATAAGTGGCAAAACACCCTTCGAGTTGGGTTCACCTCACCTATTCGGTTCACCAAAATTAATGGTTAAAAATGGCGTATAAAATCGACACACTTATCTAAAATTCTCGATAAAATTATTTCCATCATTGTGTTGGGAAACCTCAACAACTATAGACCATCGTTACTATTCCTCTGTTACCCAGCTCGACCCAAATACTACACTCTTATTACGTGAAATGAATTACGAAGCAAAAGGTGAGACAACTAGCCCCGATAAAAGAATATCATGACTAAAGATAATTAAATTATCAATAGCCTTCGTCGATAATAAATCGGAGATTTAGAACATATGGTAGATGATAAAACTTTTCAACCATAGTAAGCGTGAACGAAAGCAATCCATTGAAGAGTCAAATATACCATAAAAGTCTATCTTCTCCACGTTAAAATCCACTGACAATGTTTTATCCCTATAATATCAATCAACAATTCCTTTCCACAATCATGTGAATAATTCATAATCATAATTGTGATTCTAAATTCCTCTTCGCTTTGGGGCGAAGATAATTTTCATCTTTGTCTTTTACGAGACATCAAAGATCATGGTTATACCAAATCACAGTTCTTGTTCATAATCATACTAATAAATTCAATTTTATACTACGGACCAAAGATATTCATTAACAGTTCATTTTTGCACTACATGCCAAAGACATGCAACTGTATTTTAGAAGAGTCAAGTAGAGCATGATATCTACTATCTTCTACGAATTAAAAATTTATTATCAATATTTTATCGTTGAGACTCAGCTCAAAACATCACCGAATTATCCATGCACTATGGGCCAAGGATAGTCATTAGTATCACGACTACGAATTATCCATGCACTACGAGCCAAGGATATTCGTGTTTTCACCAATGGTCATGATCATGCCAAACAACAATTCATCTTTACACCCTTGGCCGAAGAGAACCCGTGAGTGGCGATCATACCAAAAAGCGTCCTTGATGCACCACGGGCTGATGAGGACTTTTACCACATCATTTGTAACATTACGGTCATGATTATACCGAATAATCCCTGGTCATAATCATATTAAGTCCATCTATGCACCTAAGCCATAGATGACTTTCATTGAAATATAAGCATAAGGATGATGACAATGATATAAACATTAATCAAACGAAATCAAGGATAATTATTAAAGACTTTAAATTTATCCAGAGTTTAAAAATATCCAAATTATTAACATGATATTGATTTATGGAGTAAAATTCAAGAATAATATTCATGTATCAAAAATAATTTGGACAAAAAGGAAATATATTTTTCGGGAGAATAGTATCCCATGAATAGTGCCCTGTGAATAGTACTTCTGGAATAGTGCCTCATGAATAGTACCCCGACATGAAAAGTGCCCCAAATACCCGAGTGAATTGTAACCGGTTGAATAATAACCCATAAATAGTAACTCATGAATAGTACTCCGTGAATAGTACTCATAAAAGGAAAATACAAAAGAAAACGGTATTCCATGACGAGTACAAAAAAAATGATATCTCATAGAAGTATAATAGAATATACAAAACTGTAAATTGATTTTCACCCGCCATGCGGTATTCCACGTAGACAGATCATTTCCACAATTTAATAAAAAATGAATATGAAAGGTCATTCACCATGCACGCGGTAATCCGCATAGACAAGTTATTCCAACAGAATAATAAAGAATGGAACAACAGAAGAATTTCACCATGCATCACGGTGGTCGCGTGAGGCGAGTTATTCAGCGAGAATAATAAAGATTGGAATAACAACCCTTTCGAGTATTGAAAGAAAATAACTCTCTTCATGAATACAAAAGAAATAATACCCCTTACCACAATAATGATATCCCTTACCTCAGAAGAAGACTGGATACTGGAGTAGTGAAGTAGCAGACTACTCTTCTTCTTTCTCTCTATAGCTTCTTTCTCTATAATTGCTCTTGTGAGTCTTAGTGAATTGGTGAGAATGAAGAAAGATTGAGCTTCTATTTATAGAAAAACATAGTTTCGAAAATTGCACGTTTTGGTGCTCGAAATATTACAATATAATACCTTCATCTTTTCCTTCATTTTTAATTTAGTCCTGCAAGTATTATCAAACTTGCACCACCTCCCCTAATAGTACATAATGTGAATCAATAGTACAATCATGTGACTCAATAGTTCTATACATGTGAAAAAATAATTATAGTATAGTACCTTCATCTATACCTCTATTTTTAATTTAGTCATGCAAGTATTATCAATCTTGCACCACCTCCCCTAATAGTACATACATGTGAATCAATAGTACACACATGTGAATAAATAGTTATAAGCATGTGAATTAATATCAATTAATTGCTCATTTATCCGATTAATTACACGATTAGTCAATATAACCTCCAGACATCAATTATTATCAGAATATACGTCGATTTCCACTAACACTAATAATCCCAACACAATGGAACTATCAATTTCATCTTTAATCAACACGAACTTATTAATCATTAATATTATAACTCATAATATTTAACGACCAGATCATTCCCAAGAAAGAGGGGGCTTTTCTATAAGCATTTCTCCAGCGCAATTAGGTGACCAAACCCTTTCCTTGACAAAATTTTCTAGACATCGTCAATATTTACAAATAATAATATGAATAACTTTGTCGTCTCAATTATTGATTTAATAATATAAAATATTGTGACATTAATTGAATAAAAGCCAGGTGAGTTCTCATATAAGCATCAATAATCAATCATTGGTGTTATTCTTATGCAACCACGCAGCGTATTACATTATACTTTTACTACTGGGTAATTCAACGGTTTAACGGTAATACTTTCGCCGTTATTTTTATAAAAAGATATTTCTATCGTTTTCTAACTACAACAATACTTTAGTTGTGGGGTCCACCAATGATTATGCCGTCGTACGAATATTCCCTGTTAAAATGAATATTCCCCGACCAATCGAATATTCCCTGACACAACGAATATTTTATATCAACTTGCTTACTTTACAAAATTTTCAAATATCACCCTTAACTTTAACCTTTATCAATTTAACCATGTACTAAATAACATAATTATAAGAAAATTGAATACCTTCATTTCATAAAATTCGGGGTCTTACACAAATTGACACCTTTTTCATGTTATTTCCTATCCTATTTGAGGACAAATGAGCAAAGGTGGTAAAGCAAAGTAATCCTGGTAATTAGGCTACCCTTACGAATTTTGACTTTGATGTTATAATGCATATAGGATGTTTATGACTGTGGGTAGGTGTGCTACTTATAACGCATACGCCCCGAAATTCGGTCTATCTTCACACCCGGATTTCGTACGTCACGAGTACATCATTCATCCAAACATATATCATTATATACTGAAATATAACAATATACATTCTAAATTCCCAGGTTCTAAAACCTTATAACTCCTTTCATTACAAATAACGATAATTACATTATCCTTTATATCTTACACGAGTTACTTTCATCTGCCACTAAGGATACATAACAATTCATTAAACTAATCTAAAGTTCATTTAACTTGTTTTATATTACAAGTCTTTGCTCGATCTTCTCGTTCATCCACATTCTGAATGACACTTCATATGGATACCGTCAGCTTGATCTTTACGGGATCCTTAAGTTCGTCTAACATCGCTCGCTGAAAATGTTTTTTTCATTTAAAGCAAGTGTGAGCATTCAATTGCCCAACAAGTCATAGCAGTTGAACAAACAACTTCAAGAGTTTAAACGTTCCTTTAGAACTTTGATAACCGAACAAAGGTTATGAAGCAGCTTGAATAATAGGAGTAATCTCGATTCCTATTATTTTAAAACATTATTCACATGCACTTTGAAATACTTCCATTCTTCTACCTTTTCCATACACATTTTGTCTGGCTTGAATCATTAGCACAGACTTAACAATAACGGATCATGTATAAACAGAGAATTCTCTTATTGAACAGTTAAATCACAGAACAGTTCATCTCATAGAAACACCGAAGTGTTCACATTGTGGCACAAGGCCTCATACGTTCTACCACCTTGTACAAATATCGCACATTAGCACATAAGCGGAACTTCTCAAGTTCAACATGTCGAGAAGTTTAAGAAACTAGCATTCATTTGAAATATGAATGAAGTTAGGAAACTTGCCTTACGCCTTGATTTCGACTTACTGTGCATTTGCTTTCATTTCAATTCTATATAACACATAAAAAACACCACATACACTAATTAGTCATACATCTTTGACTTATGCATTAGTTTACTTAACTTTACTTCTTAGGGTTCGGCGTTCTTGCAACCTAAGTTTACCGACCACTTTCATTCTTGTTACATGGCTTTATGACATACGGAGATGTCTTTCTTATCGTTCATCATCTTTGATGTTTTACATTTTATCTTCTTCTTATAACTTCTCTAGGACTCGTACACACATCGCTTCTCTGCTAGTAGTCCATATATGGTACTCAGTGGTTTCCATAAACAACCAACAAACAAGTTTCGTCTCATCTACACTTGCCACATATGATGAGTTAGATCGGTTCAAGAGTTTTATATACCTTACGCTCTACGGAAGGAATTGTTTAGCCCGACTCCCATATGTCAACCATCAAAGGTTACGATTGCACCACAACCTAACTTATCTTAACTTATCCGAACTATTAAACTATAATCTTTGTTAAGTTAATTTCTCATTCCTTATGGCTTCCTGGCAACTAAATGTCATACCTCAGTATTCACTCTTTATCATCTAAGTCATACAGTCTTTTGTATACTCAGAGCGATCATTCAAGTTAATCATTACTCAGCTTCGTTACGTTAACGTCATTGTCTTTAATTCAGTCTTTTACCATTCATGGTTTAATCATTGATCTTCATCATCTTACGGTCAAACCATACACGGGGTGTAGGTTCTATCCGTTTAATATTTGCGTACCCTCAACCTTCACATCGAGTAAACTGTTCAATGCTTACATTTTATTCTAACGTTCTTATCCGACTCACATTCGGCTTCCATTAATCTTTTTACCGTTCATTACGGTTTTCTTAATACCATTTGTTATTCTTCCTTAATGTTGAAGCCATACAGTTCGCTGCATGCTAAGACCGGTTATTCAACTCATCTGCGTTGCGTTTACGTTCATTACCTTTTTGGTCTTTTAATCTCTTTTGATCATTTCGTTCAACCTGTATTAAAGGTTTAAATTACTTGTTTAAGTGTTACATTAGTTGAACATTATGTTCTTTATCTTCCCTTACGTTTCCCCAAAGAGTTGAGCAGTTAAAAGCTCTCTTCTGCGGCTTTTTCCTATCTTGGTATTGCAGCTCTACTCTCTTCTTTATCTCTCGAGCGGCCGTGAGTTTGCGATGCAAACTTCACAGTGCAGTGTTGTATTTCCACCTTATAAGGCATGGGCGGCATACCGGCGCCAAGCCCTAACCCTAGAAAATTTCTCTAAGTGTTAAATCCAATTTGAGACGCTTATTTCCCGCTTTCATAACTTATTCGTTATAACTCGGAACGAGGTCGTTCCAAAGCTATTTTCTTCCATATCTTACGTACTTCAATACCCCCCCGGACATCACTTCGTTCTGAATCCGTTAGCGTGCCATTCGATTGGCTTGATCTTCACCCTTCGTTCATTTTACGCTTTTAACGCTCCTCGTTTGTTCGTCTGTAATTCGGTCATTCGAACTCAGAATTCATTCATTCTTGAGTCCACGACTCATGTTTTCTATGTTCTCTCACATTCTTATGAAACCCTACATGTTTGGGTTCATTTACTATGACACCCCCAAATCCGGTACTTCTATTTCCACAGGATTTGGTGTTCATTGTACAAACATCATCTATCTATCTACCAATAAATAAATGCAAACCATGCAATAGATAGAATAAATAATAAACCTCCCCTTATGAGGTTACATCAACTGCATAATAAATAAATCCTAGGTTACTCTAACCTTAAAACATCTGTGCGGAAAACATAAACAAATAAGTCTTAAGTAACATCAATTCTAATCATCATTACATAACCACAATAATAAAACAGTCTTCATTACTTGCTAATCTTGCCCTTTCCCTTACTAGTGGAAGGTTCGTCTACTCTTTCGTTCTTAGCTGCAATGTTATTATTACGCAAGAGTGAGCACGATTGCCCATAAGTATAACAATATAACAAATGACTAATAATAACATGCGAATGAATTAACAACTTCTGATATAAAAGCTCAACTTTTGAATCAAGAATGAATAACAAGAATCAAAAGAACTTCTGAGGGTCATAAGACCTTGAACTATATCTAGGTTGTCAAGTATATATACTTGAAACCTTTATGATCATAAGACTATGGACTCTTCTTCTACCGTGCTTAGGGAACAACCCTTAGTACCATCTTTGTGCACAATATCTTAACGCTAACGCATAAGTAATCCCCTTTAGAGGGTTGTTCATCTCGATTTGACATTCGAGTCGCACACCAAAGGAAGTTTGGTTTGGATAATTCATCAAGGGTTACGAAATTTAGAGCGCTCATCAACTATGGACTAGTCGAATCAATAAGGGTTCGCTAGTCTAATAAGGTTTAACAATAAAGCGATAATTTAACTTGGATAAAATCTCAAAAGTATACAATAGAATAATTATTGTATAACAACATCATGCTTGAAGGATTAATAAGATTTAATATACGAAACAGACTTAATCAATAATAATGAGAGTTTGCTCAATGATAACAAGTAGGGTTAGAAAACTTGCCTCGTGCGTAGATTACACGTTAATAAACTCGTTCTTTGATTTAAATCCTACATATCATTCATGTTCACAATACCAATAAATTATAACATAATAAACATCACAAGTTTATTCTTTGTCTAACTCGAGTTCATGACTATACTAAGTCCATTACTACACTTATTGTCAAAAATTAAGACTTCACAAACAATAAGGTAACTATGCACATGATCATTCAATTCACACGTAATTGTGTTATGGACATGTTAAGAATTTATTCTAACACCTCATTATATGTCTAACAAGTTTTTATAATCATTAGACTAAGTTGCTATCACATTTCTATACTTGAATACTAAAAAAAACATTTTCTGGACATTCTGCTAAGTGGCGCTACGACGCCACTTTTGTACTGGGTCTTGGCACTGCAGCGCCGTGGCGTCGCGGCGCGACACTCCAGACTCTAAATTCCCAGTTTGCCAAGAACACAGAATTCAGCGAAAAAAACACTACATACTCATTAATTTCACCAAATTACACATACCCACATGTTAGAAATCATACATAATCATTACCCAACACTTGTAGAGTGATTTTAACCCATTAAAACACATAATCATAGAATTAAATCATTCAATTTGTACTGTTCTTGATGTTCTTGAAGTTTTGAACATAAATCCTAAAATTCAACACCACAGATTCGTTATAAAATCAAAAATCCAACCATTCAAATTTCGTTTTTTTCGTTTTATCATGCATAATCACATATAAGTGGAAATTTTGTAGAAACATTTATGGTTGACATATTAAAATTACGTATAAGGGCCATATGGCCAAATAACATACTCTATAAATATTTGAAACAACAAGTCATAATATTATGAAACTTATGATATGGAATCATATACAATATATATAAAACATGCTATGATACATGAATCATTACATATATCCCTAACACAATTTCCCAATTTACAGAAATTCACAGAAAGTATGAAAGTCATTTTTCATAAAAACTACATGACGTAAAAAGGAATTGGGTTGAAGAGATTACCCAAGCGTAGAGTGTGACAACCCGAGAAATTAGAAAATTATTAAAATCTTAAATGATTGGTTTAAGGTCAAATAATAGACCTAGACATAAAATAAGTGTATGTGTTTGATGTTTTCAGAAAGAAATTTTGAGGATTTAAAATTTCTTTTAGTGAATTATTAAGGATTAAAGGTATATGAGTATATGTTCAGGATTACGGTATCATGTATACGAGAATGTGGTTAAGGGTCAAGTGTTGACGGATAAATTATATCTCGTGTCAAACCCTAATATTATTAAACGTCGGCGTTAGGTTATAAAATTATTACGATTTATAAGAAACCCAGAAATGGGATTACTGAAACCCTAATTTTGATCAAGGAATCAAAATCCTAATTGATTATTTGAAACCCTAATTTGGGAAATCAAAGGCTAAATATAATGGCTTAAGTATTTGTGAATATTAGAGATAACCCTAATTGTTAAATAAGAAATCCTAATGTTTTGTATAAAACCCTAAGGGATTAAAAAGTTATGTGTGTAATGAATATGAATTATGTGTATGATTAAATAAATATACATTGTATAATGTGAATACATTTATTTTGTATATAAAAGTGAAGTAGTAAATTAAGTTATGTAACCTAATATATATATTAGGTGTGATAATTAAATAACCTAAATGGTTATCGTTATTTAGTGGTCCTAATATTTTATTTTTATATTAGTGACCTAATTTAAGAAAATTGTGGAACATGTCACAATTTATTAAATTATTTTGTTGAATATGTGAGTAAAGGAATATGAAGATTATGTGATGGTTTATATTGTTTATTATATAAACAAATAAAAGAAACTAATGTGATCCTAATTATATATTAGGAATGAAGAATTTAATAACTTAAGGGTTATGAGATGAGAAAATTATGGTATTTAGAATATATACCAATTATGAGAGATTTATTTTATACATCTCGGTTAATTAATTTTATAACCTAATTTTAGCAAGTCTAATTGGGTTAAGGAAATAAATGTGCATGAGTAAGGATTTAAGTTATAATTGAGGAAAATGAAAACCCTAATTAAATGATTTGGGTTGGATAAGAATTAAGAGTGTTGGACTATGTTAATTTACATGGCCCCGAAGAATTAAATTTTAAGTCCAATATATTATTTATTGATAGCCCAAAAGATGGAAATGGTGGCCCAAATTTAAGCCCAATTAAGGAGGGACATATTGGACATTTGGTATGCTAAATAAAAAAAAAAGAAATCAATTATTGATATGGAAATGTCCATTTTACCCTTTTGTCCCATTTTGGTGAATTATTGCTAGAGAATCCTATGATGTCTTGCAAGCAAACTCTTGGCAAATAAGAAGAGAGAGAGAATGAGTGGGAGCAAGGCCACAAGGCGGATGATTTTGAGGAGAAATAAGAAGCCACATGGGTGGTTTTATTTGTGGAAGAGAAAAGGAGCATGATTGAGGATATTAATTATATATCTATATCTAATAACAAGTTATCTTGTTTCTTTCTCTTTCATCCCTTCAATTAGCTAACATAAGAACCAACTAGAGAGAGAAGAGGAGGTGAAGGTTCATCCATGGAAGAAGAAAAAGAAGGAGAGCATGAAAATCAAAGGTATATACATTTTGTTATGTAATTTTTGATTATTGTAAATCAAACCTTGAATCTATATTTCTAAACTCAAAAACCATGTATATACATGTATATATGAGTGTATCATGTTTAGATCTAACAATATTGGGTGTTGATTTTGGTTGGAATCAAAGGAATAGAAAAATAGAATTTTTCAGGAAAAGTTAAACTTTTAAAAAGTGTTTTGATATGGTGTTTTAGATCAAGTGTTGAACTTATGATTTTGAACCATATGAAGGAAGATCTACATGATATATGATATTTTATGGTTAGATCTTTCCATTTTTAGGGTTGATAAGCTTGAACAAAGAAGAATAACCAAAACAGTTTTTTTTAAATGAGTTAGTGGACTTCTGCCCTAAAACAGAAAATTTCGGATTTGTTAGAGTGCTTTAAAAATTCTGGACTTGTGATATGTTATATTACACTCAATAAGCTTTCCATAGACTCCGAAACGGACTAAATCCGACAACGGAGGAGGGAGTTATGAGATTTCTCCCAAACTACACAAAGTTAAGAAAACTGTGAAAAGGACAGTTTTGGAACAGTCACTTCCGGGATAAATTCGGGAGCTAAACATATCAAATATGGATTGTGATATATGAAAACTATAGTTCGGAAGATACGAATCCAACAAAATTGACGGATCATTAATCGGAGTTACAGATTTCGTTTTATTTAAGTTTTGGTGAAGGACTCCAAAACTGCCAAAGTGCAAAAAGTTTCTGGCCAAAATTTTCCGAGGGCTGTTTTGGACATTTAGTTAATGAGAAAAATTACAGACTTTTGGGAAATGAAAATATATGGTAATATGTAGCTCGTGTCCAAAAATGAGCTAATTCCGACTTAAAAGCGACCAAGTTATGACCATTTCAATTTTGTGATTTTCAAGCGGAAATCGCTATAACGAGTTCTACAACTCCGATTGCCACGAAATTTAAAATGGAGCATCACGTTAACATATATAAGGTTATGTCAAAAGATGGGAATCTATGGAGTTAAGCACGAGGTAGCTAATTTTCTTAAGTCACGCACTAATTATGATTTTTGAAAAATAGTAAAAGAAATTGAAAAATTACGGAAAAATATTTTTATGTATGAAATACATGTATATATGTTTGACCAAAGGAAAAAAAATAATAAGTTGATTTGGTATTTTTTAAGTGAAAAGAATAGTGATTTGGGATCTTTGAAATAAAATTTGTCTTCTTGAAATGGTATTTCGGTTTACTAAGATGTTATCTAATTTACTAGGATAACATATAAAAATGAATAACTTATAAGTATAAGTTATGATGTGATTAAAAGAATATCAAAGTATAATAATAATATTAAGACTTAAAACTAATGTCTAATACTTAACTATATGTTATGACTAGCAAGAAAGATCTATTATAGGTTTTATATCTTTGTATGGTGATAGGGTATGTGGAAATATGTTTAAGTTATTTTATAACAATGATGATATTATTCTAATATTGGAGATCTATATTATTAATATTAGGTCTTCAGGAGAAGCGTATTATATTGCGTTACGGTAATCAACGGTTCAGGCAAGTTTTTCAAGTTCTTTTAACTTAAACTCTTTTAAGAGTGGTTTCAGACAGATATGCTTATGAATTGTACTCTGTACATCTTGCATGTATAAGTCAGGTATGAAAGGCTGATCACCTTCATTACCAGTTAGTTCAGATATAATTGTTATGTTCATTTTCAATGTTCATTCAGCTTTGAAATTTTGTTCATGCTAATTCACAACTACATTGTGAAGGATAGCGACTTATTATTCAAACTCTTTCAATCATGATATATCTTTACCTTATTTTTTAAACTTTATTTGGGCAACTTTCATGCTCACCCTTGCTATATCATGATAAAACATTGCGAGATAAAAGCGAATACTGACGGAGATCTGAGGAAAAGGATAATGCAAGTTGACTTGGGATAGAATGTGAAGTTAAGTTGTAAAGTATGTTGAAGAATAGTATTGTCATGTGTTGAAGCGGTCATGATTGTGTATCGTTAAGGTTACTCGATTTTGGGAATAGTGTGTAAAGTTTAATGTATAAACAATTTATGTTTATATCTTCCGCAAACAGTTGTAGAAATAGCGAACCGGATCCGCGGCGATTCGGGACCCGGATTCGGGGGCGCTACATAGAGTGATCAAAGAGATGAAACCTTTCTCAATTAATCACACCCCTCACAATTCTCTCTCAAAAAAAATCTTAAATTCTCTCTGAATCTGTCTCAGTAAAAACTCATAAATGAAATACGTCTTCTCAATAAGCTTGATAAATAAAAGAAGAAGACGTAGAAACTGACGCGATGATGGTCAGTTACCCATTCATGGGTAACTGCTATTAACTTCTCTTAGGGCCTTGTTTGGCTAGCATAATAGATTTCAAAACTCCTTTAATTTAATAAAACCTTATCATATAGTTTAAATAATGTCACACTCCTTTATAAAATAAATCAATATCTTATTTAATTTATTTTAAATAAAATATAATAATTTCTCATTAATTCACATAGTCACATAATTAAATTTCTCATTTAAAAATAATATCAAATTATTAAATCTCTAATTAATAATTAAATTAATTAAAAATAACATTAAGCTTATTAAATATTTCTTTTAATCTGATAAGCTCACATAATCACATACTTGAATAATAAAATTCTCCACATTAATTTAATACATATAACACATATAATTAAATTAATCTACCACAACTTCATCAATTAATTATTTAATCTAATAATTAATTCATCGAAAAATATTTATTCAATCCAACAAATATTAAAAATTAAATTACAAAATCTAGGTTGTCACATCTTTCCCTCTTAAAGGATTATGTCCTCAGAATCACAACTCGACAATTTGTCCCGTTACATTCTCCTCCCTTACAAAGATTCTATCCCCAGAATCGCTTATAATAATCTAAGTAAATAAATGAGGATAATTTTTCATCATATTCTCTTCGAGTTCCCACGTAGCTTCTTCAGCGTTGTGGTTTCTCCAAATTACCTTAACAAAAGGTATTACTTTATTTCTCAGAACTTGTTCTTTGCGGTCGACAATTTGAACAGAAATTTCTTCGTAAGATAAGTCTTTGTCGAAGTGTAAGGGTTCATATTCGATCACGTGCTTGTAATCGGGTTTGTAGGGACGTAGGACTTAGACATGGAAAACGTTGTGGACATTCTCTAGAGCTGGAGGTAAGGCTACCTCATATGCAACTTCTCCGACCCTTCGCAGAACTTCAAAGGGTCCAATGAATCTTGGGCTTAATTTCCCTTTCTTCCCAAATCTGATCTTTCCCTTCTAGGGAGAGACACATAAGTACCCGGCTCGAACTCAACATTCTTACGGTGTGGATTGGCGTATTTCTTCTATCTATCTTGAGCTACTGTCAATCTCACTCGGATCATTTTGACTATTTCTGTTGTTTGTTGTACCAATTCTGGGCCTAGTAATTGTCTTTCGCCCACTTCATCCCAATATAGCGAAGTTCTGCACTTTCTACCGTATAGCGCTTCATAAGGTGGCATGCTAATACTAGCGTAGTAATTGTTGTTATAAATAGAACTCTCTGACGGTAGATGATCATCCCAATTTCCTTTAAAATCCATTACACAAGCTCTTAACATATCTTCAATGTACGAATTGTTCTTTCACTTTGTCCATCATGCGAGGGTGATATCTTTGTGCTCATTATTATTTGTGTACCCATGCATTCTATAGGCGTTTCTAGAAATTCGACGTAAAATGTGGATCTCTATCAGAAATAATTGACACCAGAACTTCGTGCCTTGAAACTATCTCTTTCACATATAACCTTGCCAACTGGTCTAAGTTGAATCTGATTTTGATCGGAAGGAAGTGTGCAGATTTCGTCAATCGGTCAACAATAACCCATCCTTGCGTCGTAGCCTTTCGAGTTGTCGGTAGGCCAACCACAAAATCCATCGTAATATGTTCCCATTTCCACTCTGGAATCTCTAAAGGTTGTAGTAACCCACTCGGCCTCTAATGTTCTGCTTTAACTTTCTGACATGTCAGGCACTTGGCAACACATTCTGTAACCTCTCGTTTCAAATTTGGCCACCAAAAATGTTGTCAAAGATCTTGATACATCTTGGTGCTACTAGGGTGAATCGAATATCTTGAGTTGTGAGCCTCGCTCAAAATTTCTTCCTTAATCTCTGGTACTGGCGGTACCCAAATTCTACTCTCAAATCTTAGTAGTCCCTCACTGTCTATTTTTAATCTCGGTTCAGTCCCTTCAGATATCTTCTTCTTCACTTTCTCACATTCTTCGTCCTGAAGTTGAGCCTCCTTAACTTTATCTAGTAAAGTTGTACCAGCTTGCATCTGGAACAGCTTCTCGTCAATCTCCATAGGATACTTCTCTTCCAATTCCAGCTTTTCCATTGCTAATTAGCTCCTCTGAGTGGTCAACATCATCAATTTCTCGAGCCTTTTCTACTTAGGCGTCGGCCACCACATTTGCCTTGGGATGGTATATAATCTCACAATCATAGTCCTTAATTAATTCCAACCACCTTCTTTGGCGCATGTTCAAGTCTTTACGTGTAAAATATATTTGAGACTCTTATGAGTCGTATATATTTCACACTTCTCCCCCGTAAAGATAGTGCCTCCAAATTTTCAAAGCGAAAACCCACTGCGGCTAACTCCAAGTCATGGGTGGGATACCCTTCTCATAATCTTTAGGTTATGCGTGGCGCATCTGTGATGATTTCTGCCGTTTTGCATAAGCACACATCCAAGTCCTTTATCGCGATGCATCACTATAAATCACAAAATTTCATGTGTTATCTGGAAGAGATAACACGGTCTTTGACTCAACCTTCTTTTAATTCTTGAAAGCTTTCCTCACACTTCTTCTCAGTCAAACAAATTTCAGCGATTTCTTTAGTCAAATTCATCAAGCGGAGTTGCGATATTGGAAAAATCTGAATAAATCTTACGTAATAACACCGCCAATCCAAGAAAACTTCTTACTTTCGTGGCGTCTTTGGGTCGATCCCGATTAATCAAACCCGACTTTGGAGGATCCACCGAAATTCCATCCCTATCGATCACATGTCCAAGAAATTGTACTCTTTCAATCTAAAATTCACATTTCAAAAACTTTGCATACAACTTCTCCCTTCTCAATATTTCTAATGTCATCCTCAAATGCTCTTCATGTTCTTCCTTGGTTTTCGAATATATCAAAATGTCGTCTATGAATACCACTACGAATTTGTCCAAAAACGGTTTAAAAACTCCATTCATTAAGCCCATAAATGCTGCAGGAGCATTTGTTAGACCAAATGACATTACCAAAAATTCGTAGTGATAGTGATCGTATCGTGTTCTGAATGTTGCCTTGGTACATCCTCTGGTCTCACCTTGATTGATGATAACCACTCCTCAAATCTATCTTTAAAAGTATCTTGTTCCTTGTTGATCGAACAAGTCATCGATTCACGGTAATGGATACCTATTCTTAATCGTGACCTTATTCAGTTCTCGTAGTCTATGCAAAGTCGCATTGTTCCATCCTTATTCTTCACAAATAAAACTGGCGCTCCCCACGGTGATACGCTTGGTTGGATATACTTCTTGTCCAGTAATTCTTGTAGTTGGACCATCAATTCTTTCATCTCTACCGGTACCATTCGGTACGGTGCCTTCGATATTGGAGCCATTCCTGGAGCCAAATCGATTACAAACTCAACTGATCTATCTGGAGGAAGTCCCAACAAATCATCTGGAAATACGTCTGCGAAATCTCTCACTACTGGTATCTCATCTATTTTTGGATTCTCTTTACAACTATCGACTATGTAAGCTAGATATCCTCACAGCCTTGTCTTAACAATCTCGACACTGCATCATCGTCCGACAACTCGCTTGCTCAGGCAGGCTTCTTGCTACCATAAAACACAACCTTTGCAGAGTCATAAGGTTATCGCTTCTTACGGCGATCGATTCCGCCCCACAATTGGATAGCCAATCCATACCCAAAATAACGTCGAATTCAAAAGTCGAATAGGGATAAGATCTACGTTCATGATATTACCCTTAATATCTACTCTACAGTTCTTGTGCACATACTTAACAGGGATTATTTCTCTATTTGCAATTTCTATATTCATGGGGTATTCTAAGTTCTTAGCAAAGTCATCGGATATAAATGAGCAAGTAGCTTTTTGAATCAAATAATACATAAGCATTAATTTTATTGATCGGAATGATACGACACCACATCGCGAGGCTGTATCTTTGCGTCTGTCTTGTCATGTTGAATGTTAAAGGGTTTGTCGATTCGATTGGTTGCGGTTGGTCCTCTGATGGTCGAGTGCTTCCACCGGTATTTCCTCTGTTTCCTCCTGAACTTCGTCCTCCCGATCCTTCTTAGGACAATCTCTTGCAAGATGGTCCTTTGACCACATGTAAACAAGCACCCTTCTTTGGGTTCGAGATAGTTTGGTCTTTATGTGACCTTCGACCACAATTGTAGCTTTTTCGCTTCCCTTTCATGCAAACTCCCGGATGAGTTTTTTCGCACGTTGGGACGCAGTTCGATCTTCTTCTTCTTCCCTCCCTGTTGACTTCCAGCCGATGAATTTTCAGACCACTTCCTCTTCTGATTGTGATTACCCCTAGTGCTACTCCCACCAGTTTTGTTGTTACCTTCATTCTCACTTTTCTTCTTCTTACGATCTGATTGTACTTGAATTACACGCGATCGCTTCCACCTTGACAAGTATGGCATTCTCTAGCACTCCGGCAAAAGTGTTCAATTAGAACATTGACACTTTGCTATACAATCGAGGCTTTGATCCTTGCTCAAATCGTCTTGCCTTCCTCTCTCGCCGGTGTGCACTTGGTATGTGGCGAACTTAGCCAACTCGTTAAACCTTTGGCGTAATCAACTCTGAGACATATTTCCTGTTTCAACTCTAAAAGCTGTACTTCCATCGATTTTGTGAATTGGTTGGAAAGTACATTTGAAGAACATTTCTTTGAATCTTTCCGGATATTACACCTTCACCTCCCTCTCACTTTGTTTTTGCCGCCACCAATAGCGGCGGACTTGACATAAGCGTTGCATACGCGGTCTTCTAATCTTGTCTTACTCGAGCGACATCGAACACCTTCTCCATCTCCATCACCCAAGTCTGAGCTTCGATTGGGTTTATGGAACCCTTAAACTCTGGTGAACAATGAACAACACTGACGCCAATGCTAATCCTGTTCAGTAGTTGGTGAGCCTTTTGGCTGGGGAAATTAATAATCAACCACAAGCTCCACCAAATACCTCATTTAAGGACTTCAAGGCGGCATTTTTTTGTTACGCTTATTAGGTCTTTATTCAATCTCTTAAACATTTAAGACTTAACTAAAACATTTAATCATAACTCACTTGACACATCAATTCAAATAAACTCTGACATTCTCATTTAATTCAAAAGTTTTAACATCGATAGATAGCATCTTTGCTATTAACATCCTTATCCAAGAGATAAAGAATTTCTGATTTAAAACATCAAAATATTCCTTTGTTTATAAACACATGAATTTACATCATTAACTACCAAATAGTTTTCACATTATTAAACTAATACTATCTTTGTTTGTTAAAGTATTTGAATAGCCTTGCTACGTTCTTCTTCCATAATACGAGACATAAATCCTACGATCAAGCATGTATGATGGTAGACCTTCAATTTGGATTGGGTATTTCATAACTTCGATCTGGTAGTATCCATTGCATTTTGTAATGTAGACTACGTCTCCTCAAGTTTAGCCTTCTTCGCAGACGCGATCATCTTATGCAAGATCAGCACGACGTGACTCTCTTACCTAGCCTTCCTCTGCTATGGCAAGCCTTTCTAAGCTTTCTTTCAGATCCTTCTTCAACTTTTCTATTTCTGCGGACTTATTCTCGGTTTGACCCTTCTCGTGAACAAGATCCCACTCCACGTTTCCTAAACGTGTGTGAAGAGTCACAATCTCCCTATCCCTACTGCTTTCAATAATGTCTGACCGACTAAGCTTTTTCGGTTAGATCCCGAACAGTATCCTACAACTCTATGTTACGATCATAAAGTGCATCATACATCTCAGCATCAATGGAGTTGGGTGGGAACTCCTCTTCTTCCTCAGGATCCTCCTCTAGATCAGTCTTAGGCTCATGCTCCTGACCAACAACAGTGATCAACGGAGATGGCGCTCTCTGTACCAGCTGTTCCCTGACGACATGAATGTCTCGGGGCTCCTCCTCCATAGGTACTCGGGGTTCCTCCTTCCCATCTTGACTAGCTCCTCCAACATCAGACATCCTGACAATAAAATTTTAAATTTTAAGTTTTAGTTACTAATCCGTGTTAGCAAACATATAGATTAACACATAAGCACATAAAGTCTTTTATTATCTTCAATGAATTGAGAAATTCATTTCTTATAACTCGATAAGAGTTTACCACCACTATGTTCTCAATCTCCTATAAGGCTAGTACCTAAGGTTGTTCCCCACCTAAGGTTCATAACCTACAGCTTTGATACCAACCTGTGACACCCCCAAATCCGGTACTTCCATTTCCACAAGATTTGGTGTTCGCTGTACAAACATCATCTATCTATCTACCCATAAATAAATGCAAACCATGCAATAGATAGAATAAATAATAAACCTCCCCTTATGGGGTTACATCAACTGCATAATAAATAAATCCCAGGTTACTCTAACCTTAAAACATCTATGTGCGGAAAACATAAACAAATAAGTCTTAAGTAACATCAATTCTAATCATCATTACATAACCACAATAATAAAACAGTCTTCATTACTTGCTAATCTTGCCCTTGCCCTTACTAGTGGAAGGTTAAATGCGCTCTTTAGTTCTTAATTGCAATATTATTATTACCTTGAGAGTGAGCACGATTGCCCACAAGTATAACAATATAACAAATGACTAATAATAACATGCGAATGAATTAACAACTTACGATATAAAAGCTCAACTTTTGAATCAAGAATGAATAACAAGAATCAAAAAAGAACTTACGAGGGTCATAAGACCTTGAACTATGTCTAGGTTGTCAAGTGTTTATACTTGAAACCTTTATGATCGTAAGACTATGGACTCTTCTTCTCGTACTTAGTGGGATCAGCCCTTAGTACCATCATCATGCACAATATCTTAGCGCTTAAGCATAAGTAATCCCCTTTGAGGGTTGTTCATCTCGGTTTGACATTCGAGTCCGCACCAAAGGAAGTTTGGTTTGGATAATTCATCGAGGGTTACGAAATTTAGAGCGCTCATCAACTATGGACTAGTCGAATCAATAAGGGTTCGCTAGTCTAATAAGGTTTAACAATAGCGATAATTTAACTTGGATAAAATCTCAAAAGTATACAATAGAATAATTATTGTCTAACAACATCATGCTTGAAGGATTAATAAGCTTTAATATATGAAACAGACTTAATCAATAATAATGAGAGTTTGCTTAATGATAACAAGTAGGGTTAGGAAACTTGCCTCGTGCGTAGATTACACGTTAATAAACTCGTTCTTTGATTTAAATCCTACATATCATTCATGTTCACAATACTAATCAATTATAACGTAATAAACATCACAAGTTTATTTTTTGTCTAACTCGAGTTCATGACTATACTAAGTCCATTACTACACTTATTGTCAAAAATTAAGACTTCACAAACAATAAGGTAACTATGCATTCAATGATCATTCAATTCACACGTAATTGTGTTATGGACATGTTAAGAATTTATTCTAACACCTCATTATATGTCTAACAAGTTTTTATAATCATTAGACTAAGTTCTTTATCACATTTCTATACTTGAATACAAAAAAAAAAACATTTTACGGACATTACGCTAAGTGGTATTCTTTTGGCTAACACTTTTATCTTAGTCTTGGCTTATCTTAGTCTTGCATTGTATTTTGGCTTGTACTTGCGTTAGTGGTGGTGATGATCTACAGAGTTGGGCGTAGTGACACTCACTCAGACTCTAAATTTCGATTTGCGAAGAACACGAATTGATGAAAAAAACACTACATACTCATTAATTTCACCAAATTACACATACCCACATGTTAGAAATCATACATAATCATTACCCTGACACTTATAGAGTGATTTTAACCCATTAAAACACATAATCATAGAATTAAATCATGCAATTTGTCTTTATTCTTGATGTTCTTGAAGTTTTGAACATAAATCCTAAAATTCAACACCACAGATTCGTTATAAAATCAAAAATCCAACCATTCAAATTTCGTTTTGTTCGTTTTATCATGCATAATCACATATAAGTGGAAATTTTTAGAAACATTTATGGTTGACATATTAAAATTACATATATAAGGGCCATATGGCCAAATAACATACTCTATAAATATTTGAAACAACAAGTCATAATATTATGAAACTTATGATATGGAATCATATACAATATATATAAAACATCTTTATGATACATGAATCATTACATATATCCCTAACACAATTTCCCAATTTACAAAAATTCACGAGAAAGTATGAAAGCCATTTTTCATAAAAACTACATGAGCGTAAAAAGGAATTGGGTTGAAGAGATTACCCAAGCGTAGAGTGATGAAAAGAGATGAAACCTTTCTCAATTAATCACACCACTCACAATTCTCTCAAAAAAAATCTTAAATTCTCTCTCGAAGATCTCTCTCGGTAAAAACTCATAAATGAAATCGTCTTCTCAATAAGGCGATAAATAAAAGAAGAAGGCGTAAGCCCGGTAGCGATGATGGTGGAGATTACCCATTCATGGGTAGCGCTATTAACTTCTCTTAGGGCCTTGTTTGGCTAGCATAATAGATTTCAAAACTCCTTTAATTTAATAAAACCTTATCATATAGTTTAAATAATGTCACACTCCTTTATAAAATAAATCAATATCTTATTTAATTTATTTTAAATAAAATATAATAATTTCTCATTAATTCACATAGTCACATAATTAAATTTCTCATTTAATAATAATATCAAATTATTAAATCTCTAATTAATAATTAAATTAATTAAAAATAACATTAAGCTTATTAAATATTTCTTTTAATACAATAAGCTCACATAATCACATACTTCGAATAATAAAATTCTCCACATTAATTTAATACATATAACACATATAATTAAATTAATCTACCACAACTTCATCAATTAATTATTTAATCTAATAATTAATTCATCGAAAAATATTTATTCAATCCAATAAATATTAAAATTAAATTACAAAATCTCGGTTGTCACATCTTTCCCCTCTTAAAAGGATTCTGTCCTCAGAATCACAACTCAACAATTCGTCCCGTTACATTCTCCCCCCCTTACAAAGATTCTGTCCCCAGAATCGCTTATAATAATCTAAGTAAATAAATGAGGATAATTTTTCATCATATTCTCTTCGAGTTCCCACGTAGCTTCTTCAGCGTTGTGGTTTCTCCAAATTACCTTAACAGAAGGTATTACTTTATTTCTCAGAACTTGTTCTTTGCGATTCGACAATTTGAGCAGAAATTTCTTACGTAAGATAAGTCTTTGTCGAAATGTAAGGGTTCATATTCGATCACGTGCTTGTAATCGGGTTTGTAGGGTCGTGGGACTTGAGACATGGAAAGCGTTGTGGACATTCTCTAGAAATTTGGAGGTAAGGCTACCTCATATGCAACTTCTCAGAGCCCTTCGCGAGAACTTCAAAGGGTCCGATGAATCTTGGGCTTAATTTCCCTTTCTTCCAAAATCGATCTTTCCCTTCAGGGGAGAGACCTTTAAAAACACATAACTACTGCCGGCTCGAACTCAACATTTTACGGTGTGGATTGGCGTATTTCTTCTATCTATCTTGAGCTCTTTATCAATCTCACTCGGATCATTTTGACTATTTACATTGTTTGTTGTACCAATTACGGGCCTAGTAATTGTCTTTCGCCAACTTCATCCCAATATAGCGGAGTTACGCACTTTACTAGTATAGCGCTTCATAAGGTGGCATGCTAATACTAAGCGTAGTAATTGTTGTTATGGCCGAACTCTCTGACGGTAGATGATCATCCCAATTTCCTTTAAAATCCATTACACAAGCTCTTAACATATCTTCCAATGTCTGAATTGTTCTTTCACTTTGTCCATACATGCGAGGGTGATATGTTGTGCTCATTCATAGCTGTGTACCCATGCATTTCTATAGGCGTTTCTAGAAATTTGATGTAAAATGTGGATCTCTATCGAAACAATTGACACGGAACTTCGTGCCTTGAAACAATCTCTTTCACATATAACCTTGCCAGTAGTCTAAGTTGAATCGATTTTGATCGGAAGGAAGTGTGCGGATTTTTGTCGATCGATCAACAATAACCCATACTGCGTCGTAGCCTTTCTGAGTTGTCGGTAGGCCAACCACAAAATCCATCGTAATATGTTCCCATTTCCATTCTGGAATCTCTAAAGGTTGTAGTAACCCACTCGGCCTCTGATGTTCTGCTTTAACTTTTACGACATATCGGGCATTTGGCAACACATTACGCAACCTCTCGTTTCAAATTTGGCCACAAAAATGTTGTCGAAGATCTTGATACATCTTGGTGCTACTAGGGTGAATCGAATATCTTGAGTTGTGAGCCTCGCTCAAAATTTCTTCCTTAATCTACTAGTCTTTGGCGGTACCCAAATTCTTCTCTCAAATCTTAGTAGTCCCTCAACATCTATTTTTAATCTGGTTCGGTCCCTTTGGATATCTTCTTCTTCACTTTCTCACATTCTTCGTCACGAAGTTGAGCCTCCTTAACTTTATCTAGTAAAGTTGTACCAGATTTGCATCTGGAAATAGCTTCTCGTCGATCTCCATAGGATACTTCTCTTCAATTCCGCTTTTCCATTGCTAAAATTAGCTCCTCTGAGTGGTCAACATCATCAATTTCTCCCGGCCTTTTCTACTTGAGGCGTCGGCCACCACATTTGCCTTGGGATGGTATATAATCTCACAATCGTAGTCCTTAATTAATTCCAACCACCTTCTTTGGCGCATATTCAAGTCTTTACGTGTAAAAATATATTTGAGACTCTTGTGATGCATATATATTTCACACTTCTCCCCGTAAAGATAGTGCCTCCAAATTTTCAAAGCGAAAACCACTGACTAACTCCAAGTCATGGGTGGATACCCCTTCTCATAATCTTTTCGGTTGTCGTGGCCGCATCATGTGATGACTCTGCCATTTTGCATAAGCACACATCCAAGTCCTTTATCACGATGCATCACTATAAATCACAAAATTTCATGTGTCATCTGGAAGAGATAACACGGTGTTGTACTCAACCTCTTCTTTAATTCTTGAAAGCTTTCCTCACACTTCTCCGTCAAACAAATTTCAGCGATTTTCTAGTCAAATTCATCAGCGGAGTTGCGATCTTGGAAAAATCTGAATAAATCTTACTGTAATAACACCTTGATCAAGAAAACTTCTTACTTTCGGACGGCGTCTTTGGGTGATCGATTAATCATGACGCCGACTTTGGAGGATCACCAGAAATTCCATCCCTATCGATCACATGTCCGAGAAATTGTACTCTTCGATCTAAAATTCACATTTCAAAAACTTTGCATACAACTTCTCCCTTCTCAATATCTCTAATGTCATCCTCAAATGCTCTTCATGTTCTTCCTTGGTTTTGAATATATCAAAATGTCATCTATGAATACCACTCTGAATTTGTCCAAAAAGCGGTTTGAAAACTCCATTCATTAAGCCCATAAATCTTTGCGGGAGCATTTGTTAGACCAAATGACATTACCAAAAATTCGTAGTGATAGTGATCGTATCGTGTTCTGAATGTTGTCTTCGGTACATCCTCTGGTCTCACCTTCAGTTGATGATAACCACTCCTCAAATCTATCTTTAAAAAGTATCTTGCTCCCTTTAGTTGATCGAACAAGTCATCGATTCGCGGTAATGGATACCTATTCTTAATCGTGACCTTATTCAGTTCTCTGTAGTCTATGCAAAGTCGCATTGTTCCATCCTTATTCTTCACAAATAAAACTGGCGCTCCCCACGGTGATACGCTTGGTTGGATATACTTCTTGTCCAGTAATTCTTGTAGTTGGACCATCAATTCTTTCATCTCTCTAGGGTGCCATTTGATGCGGTGCCTTCGATATTGGAGCCATTCACGGAGCCAAATCGATTACAAATTCAGCTTGCTCTCTGTCTGGAGGAAGTCCGGACAAATCATCGGAAATCGTCTGCGAAATCTCTCTCTCTTGGTATCTCATCTATTTTGGATTCTCTTTCGACTATCGACTATGTAAGCTAGATATCCTACACGGCCTTGTCTTAACAAATCTCACGACACTGCATCATCGTGGACAACTTCGCTTGTCTAGGCGACTTGCTACCATAAAACACAACCTTTGTGAGTCATAAGGTTATCACGCTTCTTACGGCGTCGATTACCGCCCCACAATTGGATAGCCAATCCATACCCAAAATAACGTCGAATTCTCCAAAGTCGAATAGGGATAAGATCTCGTTCATGATATTACCCTTAATATCTACTCTACGAGTTCTTGTGCACATACTTAATGAGGGATTATTTCTCTATTTGCAATTTCTATGTTCATGGGGTATTCTACTTCGGGCAATTCTAAGTTCTTAGCAAAGTCGCCGGATATAAATGAGCAAGTAGCACCCGAATCAAATAATACATAAGCATTAATTTTATTGATCGGAATGATACGACACCACATCGCGAGGGTATCTTTGCATCTGTCTTTGTCGTGTTGAATGTTACGGTGATCGGTCGATTGGTTGCGGTTGGTCTCTGATGGTGAGTGCTTCCACAAGTATTTCCTCTATTTCCTCTGAACTTCGTCCCTCCCGATCCCTTCTTAGGACAATCTCTTGCAAGATGGTCCTTTGAGCCACATGTGAAGCGAGCACCCTTCTTTGGGTTGAGACGGTTTGGTGCTATGTGGCCTTCGACCACAATTGTAGCACTTTTCGCTTCCCTTTCATGCAAACTCCCAGATGAGTTTTTTTAGCGGGTTAGGCACGCTTCGATCTTCTTCTTACGCCCTCTTGTTGACTTCCGGTGATGAATTTTCAGACCACTTCCTCTTACGATTGTGATTACCCCGAGTGCTACTCCCACGGATTTTGTTGTTACCTTCATTTCTCACTTTTCTTTCTTCTTGATCCTGATTGTACTTGTTTTCGCATCGCTTCCACCTTCGGTAAGTATGGCCTTCTCTAACACTCCGGCCAAAAGTGTTCAATTGGAACATTGACACTTTGCTATACAATCGGGCTTGGTCCTGCTCAAATCGTCTTGCCTTCCTCTCATCGGTGTGCACTTGGTATGTGGCGAACCTAGCTTGACTCGTTAAACCTTGCAGCGTAATCAACTCTTGACATATTTCCCTGTTTCAACTCTAAAAGCTGAACTTCCATCGATTTTGTGAATTGGTTGGAAAGTACATCTCGAAGAACATTTCTTTGAATCTTTCGAGGATATTACACCTTCACCTCCTCTCACTTTGTTTGCACGCCACCAATAAGCGGGCGGACTTGACATAAGCGTTGCATCAGCGATCTTTGATCTTGTCTTACTCGGCGACATCGAACACCTTCTCCATCTCCATCACCCAAAGTCGAGCTTGATTGGGTTTATGGAACCCTTAAACTCTGGCGGTCCCACCACCTTGAAGTCCTTAAAGCGAGGTATTTGGTGGAGCTTGTGGTTGATTATTAATTAATTGGTAAAAGGTTCACCTTTTTGAATTGAGAAATTAGCATTGGCGTCGTTGTTATTCATTGGTTCTTCTTGTGCTTACCTCATTTTTGTCTTCTTCTAGGCGGCATATTTACATTAAGAATATATCGCTTATTAGGTCTTTATTCAATCTCTTAAACATTTAAGACTTAACTAAAACATTTAATCATAACTCACTTAACACATCAATTCAAATAAACTCGACATTCTCATTTAATTCAAAAGTTTTAACATCATAAGATAGCATCACTTTGCTATTTACATCCACTATCCGAGATAAAGAATCTCTGAGTTTAAAACATCAAAATATTCCTTTGTTTATAAACACATCGAATTTACATCATTAACTACCAAATAGTTTTCACATTATTAAACTAATACTATCCTTTGCTTATATTAAAGTATTTGAATAGCCTTGCTACGTTCCTCTTCCATGATACGAGACATCGTCCTGCGATCAAGCATATATGATGGTAGACCTTCAAAGCTGGATTGGATACTTCATAACTTTCGATCTGGGCCGCATCCATTGCATTTTGTAGTGTAGAGTCGTCTCCTCAAGTTTAGCCTTCTTTGCTTACGGCGATCATCTTACGCAAGATCGGCGACGACGTGACTCTCTTACCTGACCCTTCTCTGCTATGGCAAGCCTTTCTGAGCTCTCTTTCAGATCCTTCTTCAACTTTTCTATTTCTGCGGACTTATCCTCGGTTTGACCCTTCGTGAACAAGATCCCCTCCACGTTTCCTAAGCGTGTGTGAAAAGTCACAATCTCCTCATCCCTACTGCTTTCAATAGTAATCTGGCGACTAACAGTTTCTCTCGGTTAGATCCCGAGCACGGTATCCTACAACTCTATGTTACGATCATAAAGTGCATCATACATCTCGGCATCAATGGAGTTGGGTGGGAACTCCCTCTTCTTCTTCTTCCTCGGGATCCTCCTCTGGATGGGTCTAGGCTCATGCTCTCACGACCAACAACGGTGATGATCGATGGAGATGGCTCTCTCTGTACCCATTTGTTCCACTGACGACATGAATGTCTGGGGGCTCCTCCTCCATAGGTACTCGGGGTTCCTCCTTCCCATCTCGACTAGCTCCTCAACATCGACATCGACAACAAAATTTTAAGTTTTAGTTACTAATCCGTGTTAGCGAACACATAGATTAACACATAAGCACATAAAGTCTTTTATTATCTTCAATGAATTTAGAAATTCATTTCTTATAACTTCGATAAGAGTTTACCACCACTATGTTCTCGATCTCCTCTAAGGCTACTACCTAAGGTTGTTCCCCACCTAAGGTTCATAACCTCTGACTTTGATACCAACAACTGTGACACCCCAAATCCGGTACTTCCATTTCCACGAGATTTGGTGTTCCTTTATCTACAAACATCATCTATCTATCTACCCATAAATAAATGCAAACCATGCAATAGATAGAATAAATAATAAACTCTCCCCTTATGGGGTTACATCAACTGCATAATAAATAAATCCCAGGTTACTCTAACCTTAAAACATCTATGCGGAAAACATAAACAAATAAGTCTTAAGTAACATCAATTCTAATCATCATTACATAACCACAATAATAAAACAGTCTTCATTACTTGCTAATCTTGCCCTTGCTTACTTACTAGTGGAAGGTTAAATACGCTCTTTTCGTTCTTAACTGCAATGTTATTATTACGCAAGAGTGAGCACGATTGCCCACAAGTATAACAATATAACAAATGACTAATAATAACATGCGAATGAATTAACAACTTTTGATATAAAAGCTCAACTTTTGAATCAAGAATGAATAACAAGAATCAAAAAGAACTTACGAGGGTCATAAGACCTTGAACTATGTCCTAGGTTGTCAAGTGTTTATACTTGAAACCTTTAATGATCATAAGACTATGGACTCTTCTTCTCGTACTTGGGGATCAGCCCTTAGTACCATCATACATGCACAATATCTTAACGCTAACGCATAAGTAATCCCCTATCTGAGGGTTGTTCATCTCGGTTTGACATTGAGTCCGCACCAAAGGAAGTTTGGTTTGGATAATTCATCAAGGGTTACGAAATTTAGAAGCGCTCATCAACTATGGACTAGTCGAATCAATAAGGGTTAGCTAGTCTAACAAGGTTTAACAATAAGCGATAATTTAACTTGGATAAAATCTCAAAAAGTATACAATAGAATAATTATTGTATAACAACATCATGCTTGAAGGATTAATAAGCTTTAATATATAAAGCAGACTTAAATAATAATGAGAGTTTGAGATGTAACAAAGGTGAATTTATAACTTATATAATGATAACAAGTAGGGTTAGGAAACTTGCCTCGTGCGTAGATTACACGTTAATAAACTCGTTCTTTGATTTAAATCCTACATATCATTCATGTTCACAATACTAATCAATTATAACGTAATAAACATCACAAGTTTATTCTTTGTCTAACTTCGAGTTCATGACTATACTTAGTCAATTACTACACTTATTGTCAAAAAAAAAATTAAGACTTCACGAACAATAAGGTAACTATGCATTTGATCATTCAATTCACACGTAATTGTGTTATGGACATGTTAAAATTTATTCTAACACCTCATTATATGTCTAACAAGTTTTTATAATCATTAGACTAAGTTCTTTATCACATTTCTATACTTGAACACTTTAAAAAAAAAACATTTTACGGACATTACGCTAAGTGGTATTTTGGTATTTCACTTTTTTATCTTAGTCTTTGCTCTTGTGGCTAACCTTTGTACAGTAGTCATTGCTTGGTACTGTGGCGTAGCTGTGATGTCTGATGAAATGAAAATGAATTAGGAGGTGGCATTGTACGCGACTCCACTTCGGACTCTAAATTTCGATTCGCGAAGAACACGAATTCAAATTGAAAAAACACTACATAATCATTAATTTCACCAAATTACACATACCCACATGTTAGAAAATCATACATAATCATTACCCAACACTTGTAGAGTGATTTTAACCCATTAAAACACATAATCATAGAATTAAATCATGCAATTTGTACTGTTCTTGATGTTCTTGAAGTTTTGAACATAAATCCTAAAATTCAACACCACAGATTCGTTATAAAATCAAAAATCCAACCATTCAAATTTCGTTTTGTTCGTTTTATCATGCATAATCACATATAAGTGGAAATTTTGTAGAAACATTTATGGTTGACATATTAAAATTACGTATAAGGGCCATATGGCCAAATAACATACTCTATAAATATTTGAAACAACAAGTCATAATATTATGAAACTTATGATATGGAATCATATACAATATATATAAAACATGCTATTATATGATCTACATGAATCATTACATATATCCCTAACACAATTTCCCAATTTACGAGAAAATTCACGAGAAAAATGAAAGCCATTTTTTCATAAAAACTTAAATGGCGTAAAAAAGGAATTGGGTTGAAGAGATTACCAAAGCGTAGAAGTGATGAAGAGATGAAACCTTTCTCAAATTAATCACACACTCACAATCTCTCTCAAAAAATTCTTAAATTCTCTCTCTCTCTCTCTAAAACTACTATTCATAAATGAAATCGTCTGAAAAAAAGCGATAAATAAAAGAAAAAAAAAGAAAGCGGCGCGATGATGGTGGGTTACCCGATCATGGGTGCTTCGCTACTAACTTCCTCTTAGGGCCTTGTTTGGCTAGCATAATAGGTTTCAAAACCATTTAATTTAATAAAACTTTATCATATAGTTTAAATAATGTCACACTCCTTTATAAAATAAATCAATATCTTATTTAATTTATTTTAAATAAAATATAATAATTTCTCATTAATTCACATAGTCACATAATTAAATTTCTCATTTAATAATAATATCAAATTATTAAATCTCTAATTAATAATTAAATTAATTAAAATAACATTAAGCTTATTAAATATTTCTTTTAATACAATAAGCTCACATAATCACATACTTGAATAATAAAATTCTCCACATTAATTTAATAAATATAACACATATAATTAAATTAATCTACCACAACTTCATCAATTAATTATTTAATCTAATAATTAATTCATCGAAAATATTTATTCAATCTAATAAATATTAAAATTAAATTACAAAATCTCGGTTGTCACATCTTTCCCCTCTTAAAAGGATTTTGTCCTCAGAATCACAACTCAATAATTTTGTCGTTACATTGTCCCCCCCTTACAAAGATTCTGTCCCCAGAATCGCTTATAATAATCTAAGTAAATAAATGAGGATAATTTTTCATCATATTCTCTTCGAGTTCCCACGTAGCTTCTTCAGCGTTGTGGTTCCTCCAAATTACCTTAACAGAAGGTATTACTTTATTTCTCGAGAACTTGTTCTTTTGATTCGACAATTTGAATGAGGGAATTTCTTCGTAAGATAAGTCTTTGTCGAAATGTAGGGGTTCATATTCAATCACGTGCTTGTAATCGGGTTTTGTAGGGTCGTGGGACTGAGACATGGAAAAGCGTTGTGGACATTCTCTAGAAATTTGGAGGTAAGGCTACCTCATATGCAACTTCTCAGAACCCTCGTCGAGAACTTCAAAGGGTCCAATGAATCTTGGGCTTAATTTCCCTTTCTTCCAAATCTGATCTTTCCCTTTCAGGGAGACCTTTAAAAACACATAACTACCGGTTCGAACTCAACATTCTTTACGGTGTGGATCGGGCGTATTTCTTCTATCTATCTTGGCTCTTTGTCAATCTTGTTCGGATCACTTTGACTATTTTTCTTTGTTTGTTGTACCAATTACGGGCCTAGTAATTGTCTTTTCGCCAACTTCATCCCAATATAGCGGAGTTACGCACTTTCTACTAGTATATAGCGCTTCATAAGGTGGCATGCCAATACTAGCGTGGTAGCTGTTGTTGTAGCCGAACTCTCTGACGGTAGATGATCATCCCAATTTCCTTTAAAGTCCATTATACAAGCTCTTAACATATCTTCCAATGTACGAATTGTTCTTTCACTTTGTCCATCATGCGAGGGTGATATGTTGTGCTCATTATAGCTGTGTACCCATGCATTCTTGTAGGCGTTTCGGAAAATTTGACGTAAAGCGCGGATCTCTATCGAGAAACAATTGACACCGAAACTCCGTGCCTTGAAACAATCTCTTTCACATATAACCTTGCTTAAGTGATCTAAGTTGAATCGATTTTGATCGGAAGGAAGTGTGCGGATTTCGTCGATCGGTCAACAATAACCCATCTTTGCGTCGTAGCCTTTTACGAGTTGTCGGTAGGCCGACCACGAAATCCATCGTAATATGTTCCCATTTCCATTCTGGAATCTCTAAAGGTTGTAGTAACCCACTCGGCCTCGATGTTACGCTTTAACTTTTCGACATATCATATCGGGGCATTTGGCAACACATTCTGCAACCTCTCGTTTCAAATTTGGCCACCAAAAATGTTGTCGAAGATCTTGATACATCTTGGTGCTACTAGGGTGAATCGAATATCTTGAGTTGTGAGCCTCGCTCAAAATTTCTTTCTTAATCTACAATCTTGGCGGTACCCAAATTTCTACTCTCAAATCTTAGTAGTCCCTCTTTATCTCATTTTGAATCTTGGTTCGGTCCCTTGAGATATCTTCTTTTCACTTTCTCACATTCTTCGTCTTGAAGTTGAGCCTCCTTAACTTTATCTAGTAAAGTTGTACCAGCTTGCATCTGGAACAGCTTCTCGTCGATCTCCATAGGATACTTCACTTCCAATTCCGAGCTTTTCCATTGCTAAAATTAGCTCCTCTGAGTGGTCAACATCATCAATTTCTCCTGACCTTTTCTACTTAAGGCGTCGGCCACCACATTTGCCTTACCCGGATGGTATAGAATCTCACAATCGTAGTCCTTAATTAACTCCAACCACCTTCTTTGGCGCATATTCAAGTCTTTTTGTGTAAAAATATATTTCAGACTCTTGTGGTCTGTATATATTTCACACTTCTCCCCGTAAAGATAGTGCCTCCAGTTTTTCAAAAGAAAAAACCGCATGACTAACTCCAAGTCATGGGTGGGATACCCCTTCTCATAATCTTTCGGTTGTCGTGGCGCATCACATGCAATGACTCTGCCATTTTGCATAAGCACACAGCCAAGTCCTTTATGCGATGCATCACTATAAACCACAAAATTTCTGTGTCATCCAGGAAGAGATAACACAGTGTTTACTCAACCTCTTCTTTAATTCTTGAAAGCTTTCCTCACACTTCTCGTCAAACAAATTTCACCGATTTTCTAGTCAAATTCGTCAGCGGAGTTGCGATCTTGGAAAAATCCTGAATGAATCTTCTGTAATAACCTGCCAATCCAAGAAAACTTCTTACTTTCGGCGGCGTCTTTGGTGATCCCAGTTAATCACAGCTTCGACTTTGGAGGGATCCACCGAAATTCCATCCCTATCGATCACATGTCCAAGAAATTGTACTCTTTCAATCCAAAATTCACATTTCAAAAACTTAGCATACAACTTCTCTCTTCTCAATGTCTCTAATGTCATCCTCAAATGCTCTTCGTGTTCTTCCTTGGTTTTTGAATATACCAAAATGTCATCTATAAATACCACTACGAATTTGTCCAAAAACGGCTTGAACACTCCATTCATTAAGCCCATAAATGCTGCAGGAGCATTTGTTAGACCAAATGACATTACCAAAAATTCGTAGTGATAGTGATCGTATCGTATTTCTAAATGTTGTCTTGGTACATCCTCTGGTCTCACCTTGAGTTGATGATAACCACTCCTCAAATCTATCTTTGAAAAGTATCTTGCTCCTTTAATTGATCGAACAAGTCATCGATTAGCGGTAATGGATATCTATTCTTAATCGTGACCTTATTCGGTTCTCTTGTAGTCTATCTGAGTCGCATTGTTCCATCCTTCTTCTTCACAAATAAAATGGCGCTCCCCACGGTGATACGCTTGGTTGAATATACTTCTTGTCCGATAATTCTTGTAGTTGGACCATCAGTTCTTTCATCTCTACGGTGCCATTTGGTACGGTGCCTTCGATATTGGAGCCGTTCCTGGAGCCAAATCGATTACAAACTCAACTGCTCTATCTGGAGGAAGTCCCGGCAAATCATCCGGAAATACGTCTGCGAAATCTCTCTCTTGGTATCTCATCTATTTTGGATTCTCTTTACGACTATCGACTATGTAAGCTAGATATCCTACTACGACCTTGTCTTAATCTCTCGGCTGCATCATCATCGTCAGACAACTTCGCTTGTCTAGGCGACTTGCTACCATAAAACACAACCTTTGTGAGTCATAAGGTTAATCGCTTCTCTTCGGCGGTCGATTACCCCCCATAATTGGATAGCCAATCCATACCCAAAATAACATGAATTCTCCGAGTCGAATAGGGATAAGATCTCGTTCATGATATTACCCTTAATATCTACTCTCTGGTTCTTGTGCACATACTTAACAGGGATTATTTCTCTATTCGCAATTTCTATGTTCATGGGGTATTCTAACTCATCCTTAAGCAATTCTAAGTTCTTAGCAAAGTCATCGGATATAAATGAGCAAGTAGCACCCGAATCAAATAATACATAAGCATTAACTTTATTGATCGGAATGATACGACACCACATCATGAGGCTGCATCTTTGCATCTCTGTCTTTGTCATGTTGAATGTTACGGCGATTCGATTGGATTGGTTGCGGTTGGTCTGCAATGGTGAGAGTGCTTCCACCCAGTATTTCCTCTATTTCCTCTGAACCTCGTCCCTCCCGATCCCTTCTTAGGACAATCTCTTGCAAGATGGTCCTTTGAGCCACATGTGAAGCAGGCACCCTTCTTTGGGTTCAGACAGTTTGGTGCTATGTGGCCTTCCTGACCACAATTGTAGCACACTCGCTTCCCTTTCATGCAAACTCCCAAATGAGTTTTTTCGCGAGGTTGGGCGCGCTTCGATCTTCTTCTTACGCCCTCCCCTGTTGACTTCCGGTGATGAATTTATCAGACCACTTCCTCTTCTGACTGTGATTACCCCCAGTACTACTCCCACCAGTTTTGTTGTTACCTTCATTCTCACTTTTCTTCTTCTTCTGATCCTGATTGTACTTAGTTACCGCATCGCTTCCACCTTCAGCGAGTATGGCCTTCTCTAACACTCCCGCAAAAGTGTTCAATTGGAACATTGACACTTTGCTATACAACCAGGGCTTCAGTCCCTGCTCAAATCGTCTTGCCTTCCTCTCATCGGTGTGCACTTGGTATGTGGCGAACCTAGCCAACTCGTTAAACCTTGCCGCGTAATCAGCTACTGACATACTTCCCTGTTTCAACTCTAAAAACTGTACTTCCATCTGATTTTGTGAACTGGTCGGAAAGTACATTTCGAAGAACATTTCTTTTAATCTTTCCTAGGATATTACACCTTCACCTCCCTCTCACTTTTTTTTGCGCCACCAATAAGCGGCGGACTTCAACATAAGCGTTGCATACGCGGTTTTACGATCTTCTCTTACTCGAGCGACATGAACACCTTCTCCATCTCCATCACCCAAGTCTCGAGCTTGATTGGGTTTATGGAACCCTTAAACTCTGGCGGTCCCCACAATGAAGTCCTTAAGCGAGGTGTTTGGTGGAGCTTGTGGTTGATTATTAATTGCCCTGACCTAAAGGTTCACCAATTCTTTGAACAGGGGTTAGCATTGGGTGCGTGTTGTTGTTGTTGTTCATTGGTTCTTCTTGTTGGCTACCGATGGTTTTGTCTTCTTCTAGGCGGCATATTTACATTAAAAATATACGCTTATTAGGTCTTTATTCAATCTCTTAAACATTTAAGACTTAACTAAAACATTTAATCATAACTCACTTAACACATCAATTCAAATAAACTCGACATTCTCATTTAATTCAAAAGTTTTAACATCAAAAGATAGCATCCTTTGCTATTTACATCCACTATCCCGAGATAAAGAATCTACTGAGATTTAAAACATCAAAATATTCCTTTGTTTATAAACACATCTGAATTTACATCATTAACTATCAAATAGTTTTCACATAATTAAACTAATACTATCTTTGCTATTAAGTATTTGAATAGCCTTGCCACGTTCTTCTTCCATGATACGAGACATCATCGTCCTACGATCAAGCATATATGATGGTAGACCTTCAAAGCTGGATTGGATACTTCATAACTTCGATCTTGGGCCGCATCCATTGCATTTTTGAAATGTAGAGTACGTCGTCTCCTCAAGTTTAGCCTTCTTCTACTACGCGATCATCTTCTCTACGCAAGATCGGAAAGACGACGTGACTCTCTTTTGAGCCTCTCTGCTATGGCAAGCCTTTCGAGCTCTCTTTTAGATCCTTCTTCAACTTTTTATTTTGCGGACTTATCCTCGGTTTGACCCTTCTCGTGAAACAGATCCCACTCCACGTTTCCTAAGCGTGTGTGAAGAGTCACAATCTCCTATCCCTACGCTCAATAGTAATCTCTTGACTAACCGCCTAGCTTGCTTCGGTCGGATCCCGACAGTATCCTGCAACTCTATGTTACGATCATAAAGTGCATCATACATCTCAGCATCAATGGAGTTCGGTGGGAACTCCTCTTCTCCTCTTCTTCCTCGGGATCCTCCTCCTGGATCGGGTCTAGGCTCATGCTCTGACCAACAACAAAGTGATCAGCGGAGATGGCTCTCTCTGTACTAAGCTTGTTCCCGACGACATGAATGTCTGGGGCTCCTCCTCCTCTATAGGTACTCGGGGTTCCTCCTCCCATCTCGACTAGCTCCTCCAACATCCAGACATCGACCCGACAACAAAATTTTAAGTTTTAGTTACTAATCCGTGCTAGCGAACACATAGATTAACACATAAGCACATAAAGTCTTTTATTATCTTCAATGAATTTAGAAATTCATTTCTTATAACTCGATAAGAGTTTACCACCACTATGTTCTCAATCTCCTACAAGGCTACTACCTAAGGTTGTTCCCCACCTAAGGTTCATAACCTACCACTTTGATACCAACTGTGACACCCCCAAATCCGGTACTTCCATTTCCACAAGATTTGGTGTTCACTGTACAAACATCATCTATCTATCTACCCATAAATAAATGCAAACCATGCAATAGATAGAATAAATAATAAACCTCCCCTTATGGGGTTACATCAACTGCATAATAAATAAATCCCAAGGTTACTCTAACCTTAAAACATCTGTCGGAAAACATAAACAAATAAGTCTTAAGTAACATCAATTCTAATCATCATTACATAACCACAATAATAAAACAGTCTTCATTACTTGCTAATCTTGCCCTTGCCCTTACTAGTGGAAGGTTCGTCAAATGCGCTCTTTCGTTCTTCATTGCAATGTTATTATTACGCAAGAGTGAGCACGATTGCCCACAAGTATAACAATATAACAAATGACTAATAATAACATGCGAATGAATTAACAACTTCTGATATAAAAGCTCAACTTTTGAATCAAGAATGAATAACAAGAAAAGAAAAAAGAACTTACGAGGGTCATAAGACCTTGAACTATGTCCTAGGTTGTCAAGTGTTTATACTTGAAACCTTTAATGATCATAAGACTATGGACTCTTCTTCTCGTACTTAGGGGATCGACCCTTAGTACCATACATGCACAATATCTTAACGCTAACGCATAAGTAATCCCCTTTAGAGGGTTGTTCATCTCAGTTTGACATTCGAGTCCGCACCAAAGGAAGTTTGGTTTGGATAATTCATCAAGGGTTCTGAAATTTAGAACGCTCATCAACTATGGACTAGTCGAATCAATAAGGGTTCGCTAGTCTAACAAGGTTTAACAATAACTGATAATTTAACTTGGATAAAATCTCAAAAGTATACAATAGAATAATTATTGTATAACAACATCATGCTTGAAGGATTAATAAGCTTTAATATACAAAATGACTTAATCAATAATAATGAGAGTTTGCTCGATGATAGAAAATGAATTAACAAAGTAGATAACAAGTAGGGTTAGGAAACTTGCCTTAATGCGTAGATTACACGTTAATAAAACTCGTTCTTTGATTTAAATCCTACATATCATTCATGTTCACAATACTAATCAATTATAACGTAATAAACATCACAAGTTTATTCTTTGTCTAACTTCGAGTTCATGACTATACTTAGTCAATTACTACACTTATTGTCAAAAAATTAAGACTTCACAAACAATAAGGTAACTATGCATTTGATCATTCAATTCACACGTAATTGTGTTATGGACATGTTAAGAATTTATTTTAACACCTCATTATATGTCTAACAAGTTTTATAATCATTAGACTAAGTTACTATCACATTTCTATACTTGAATACTAAAAAAACATTTTTACGGACATTACGCTAAGTGGTATTGTGTGCATTTACTTTTTATCTTATGTCTTTTTCTGCAGTTGGTAGTGACTTATACTTATTTAGCATTGGCGCTGTACTGATGGAAATGAACTAGGAGTTGGCATGAATGCTGTGACGCGACTCGACTTCAAATTTCGGTTCGCGAAGAACACGAATTCAAATGAAAAAAACACTACATAATCATTAATTTCACCAAATTACACATACCCACATGTTAGAAATCATACATAATCATTACCCAATACTTGTAGAGTGATTTTAACCCATTAAAACACATAATCATAGAATTAAATCATGCAATTTATACTATTCTTGATGTTCTTGAAGTTTTGAACATAAATCCTAAAATTCAACGCCACAGATTCGTTATAAAACCAAATCCAACCATTCAAATTTCGTTTTATTCGTTTTATCATGCATAATCACATATAAGTGGAAATTTTGTAGAAAAATTTATGGTTGACATATTAAAATTACGTATAAGGGCCATATGGCCAAATAACATACTCTATAAATTTTGAAACAACAAGTGAATAATATTATGAAACTTATGATATGGAATCATATACAATATATATAAAACATGCTATATGATACATGAATCATTACATATATCCCATAACATTACAATTTCCCAATTTACGAGAAAATTTACGAGAAAGAATGAAAGCCATTTTCATAAAAACTAAATGACGTAAAAAAAGGAATTGGGTTGAAGAGAATTACCCAAAGCGTAGAGTGAAAAGAGATGAAACCTTTCTCAATTAATCACACCACTCACAATCTCTCTCAAAAAAAATCTTAAACTCTCTCTCGAATCTCTCTCTGGTGAAAACTTGCTGGACTTGAAAATCGTCTTCTCAATAAAAGCGATAAATAAAAAAAAGAAGAAAGCGACGCGCGTGATGATGGTCGAGTTACCCATCATCATGGGTAATCGCTATTAACTTCTCTTAAGGCCATGTTTGGCTAGAAATAATAGGTTTCAAAATCATTTAATTTAATAAAAAACCTTATCATATAGTTTAAATAATGTCACACTCCTTTATAAAATAAATCAATATCTTATTTAATTTATTTTAAATAAAATATAATAATTTCTCATTAATTCACATAGTCACATAATTAAATTTCTCATTTAATAATAATATCAAATTATTAAATCTCTAATTAATAATTAAATTAATTAAAAATAACATTAAGCTTATTAAATATTTCTTTTAATACAATAAGCTCACATAATCACATACTTCGAATAATAAAATTCTCCACATTAATTTAATAAATATAACACATATAATTAAATTAATCTACCACAACTTCATCAATTAATTATTTAATCTAATAATTAATTCATCAAAAATATTTATTCAATCCAATAAATATTAAAAATTAAATTACAAAATCTCGGTTGTCACATCTTTCCCCTCTTAAAAGGATTCTGTCCTCAGAATCACAACTCAACAATTCGTCCCGTTACATTCTCCCCCCTTACAAAGATTTTGTCCCCAGAATCGCTTATAATAATCTAAGTAAATAAATGAGGATAATTTTTCATCATATTCTCTTCGAGTTCCCACGTAGCTTCTTCAGCGTTGTGGTTTCTCCAAATTACCTTAACAGAAGGTATTACTTTATTTCTCAGAACTTGTTCTTTGCGATACGACAATTTGCATATTCGATCACGTGCTTGTAATCGGGTTTGTAGGGACGTAGGACTTAGACATGGAAAACGTTGTGGACATTCTCTAGAGCTGGAGGTAAGGCTACCTTATATGCAACTTCTCCGACCCTTCGCAGAACTTCAAAGGGTCCAATGAATCTTGGGCTTAATTTCCCTTTCTTCCCAAATCTGATCTTTCCCTTCTAGGGAGAGACCTTTAAAAACACATAAGTACCCGGCTCGAACTCAACATTCTTACGGTGTGGATTGGCGTATTTCTTCTATCTATCTTGAGCTACTGTCAATCTCACTCGGATCATTTTGACTATTTCTGTTGTTTGTTGTACCAATTCTGGGCCTAGTAATTGTCTTTCGCCCACTTCATCCCAATATAGCGAAGTTCTGCACTTTCTACCGTATAGCGCTTCATAAGGTGGCATGCTAATACTAGCGTAGTAATTGTTGTTATAGCCGAACTCTACGAGCGGTAGATGATCATCCCAATTTCCTTTAAAATCCATTACACAAGCTCTTAACATATCTTCCAATGTCTGAATTGTTCTTTCACTTTGTCCATCTGTCTGAGGGTGATATGCTGTGCTCATTCGCAACTGTGTACCCATGCATTCCTATAGACGTTTCTAGAAATTCGACGTAAAATGTGGATCTCTATCAGAAATAATTGACACCAGAACTTCGTGCCTTGAAACTATCTCTTTCACATATAACCTTGCCAACTGGTCTAAGTTGAATCTGATTTTGATCGGAAGGAAGTGTGCAGATTTCGTCAATCGGTCAACAATAACCCATACTGCGTCGTAGCCTTTCTGAGTTGTCGGTAGGCCAACCACAAAATCCATCGTAATATGTTCCCATTTCCACTCTGGAATCTCTAAAGGTTGTAGTAACCCACTCGGCCTCTAATGTTCTGCTTTAACTTTCTGACATGTCAGGCACTTGGCAACACATTCTGTAACCTCTCGTTTCAAATTTGGCCACCAAAAATGTTGTCAAAGATCTTGATACATCTTGGTGCTACTAGGGTGAATCGAATATCTTGAGTTGTGAGCCTCGCTCAAAATTTCTTCCTTAATCTCTGGTACTGGCGGTACCCAAATTCTACTCTCAAATCTTAGTAGTCCCTCCTGTTCTATTTTTAATCTCGGTTCAGTCCCTTCAGATATCTTCTTCTTCACTTTCTCACATTCTTCGTCCTGAAGTTGAGCCTCCTTAACTTTATCTAGTAAAGTTGTACCAGCATGCATCTGGAACAGCTTCTCGTCAATCTCCATAGGATACTTCTCTTCCAATTCCAGCTTTTCCATTGCTAATTAGCTCCTCCTGAGTGGTCAACATCATCAATTTCTCCCGACCTTTTCTACTTAGGGCGTCGGCCACCACATTTGCCTTACCCGGATGGTATATAATCTCACAATCATAGTCCTTAATTAATTCCAACCACCTTCTTTGACGCATGTTCAAGTCTTTCTGTGTAAAAATATATTTCAGACTCTTATGATCTGTATATATTTCACACTTCTCCCCGTAAAGATAGTGCCTCCAAATTTTCAAAGCGAAAAACCACTGCAATTTAACTCCAAGTCATGGGTCGGATACCCTTCTCTCATAATCTTTCGGTTGTCGTGGACGATCATGCAATGACTCTCTGCGTTTTGCATAAGCACACATCCAAGTCCTTTATGCGATGCATCACTATAAATCACAAAATTTCATGTGTTATCTGGAAGAGATAACACAGGTGCTGTACTCAACCTCTTCTTTAATTCTTGAAAGCTTTCCTCACACTTCTCCGTCCAAACAAATTTCACTGATTTGCTAGTCAAATTCATCAACGGAGTTGCGATATTGGAAAAATCCTGAATAAATCTTCTGTAATAACCTGCCAATCCAAGAAAACTTCTTACTTTCGACGGCGTCTTTGGCTGATCCCAGTTAATCACAGCTTCGACTTTGGAGGGATCCACCGAAATTCCATCCCTATCGATCACATGTCCAAGAAATTGTACTCTTTCAATCTAAAATTCACATTTCAAAAACTTTGCATACAACTTCTCCCTTCTCAATATTTCTAATGTCATCCTCAAATGCTCTTCATGTTCTTCCTTGGTTTTCGAATATATCAAAATGTCGTCTATGAATACCACTACGAATTTGTCCAAAAACGGTTTAAAAACTCCATTCATTAAGCCCATAAATGCTGCAGGAGCATTTGTTAGACCAAATGACATTACCAAAAATTCGTAGTGATAGTGATCGTATCGTGTTCTGAATGTTGTCTTCGGTACATCCTCTGGTCTCACCTTCAGTTGATGATAACCACTCCTCAAATCTATCTTTAAAAAGTATCTTGTTCCCTTCAACTGATCGAACAAGTCATCGATTCGCGGTAATGGATACCTATTCTTAATCGTGACCTTATTCAGTTCTCTGTAGTCTATGCAAAGTCGCATTGTTCCATCCTTATTCTTCACAAATAAAACTGGCGCTCCCCACGGTGATACGCTTGGTTGGATATACTTCTTGTCCAGTAATTCTTGTAGTTGGACCATCAATTCTTTCATCTCTACCGGTACCATTCGGTACGGTGCCTTCGATATTGGAGCCATTCCTGGAGCCAAATCGATTACAAACTCAACTGATCTATCTGGAGGAAGTCCCAACAAATCATCTGGAAATACGTCTGCGAAATCTCTCACTACTGGTATCTCATCTATTTTTGGATTCTCTTTACAACTATCGACTATGTAAGCTAGATATCCTACACAGCCTTGTCTTAACAATCTCTCCCTTCGCATCATCGCCGAGACAACTCGCTTTGTTCAGGCGACTTTTGCTACCATAAAACACAACCTTTGACAGAGTCATAAGGTTAATACGCTTCTTCTGGCAGTCAATTACCGCCCCACAATTGGATAGCCAATCCATACCCAAAATAACGTCGAATTCTCCGAGTCGAATAGGGATAAGATCTACGTTCATGATATTACCCTTAATATCTACTCTACAGTTCTTGTGCACATACTTAACAGGGATTATTTCTCTATTTGCAATTTCTATGTTCATGGGGTATTCTAACTCATCCTTAAACAATTCTAAGTTCTTAGCAAAGTCATCGGATATAAATGAGCAAGTAGCACCCGAATCAAATAATACATAAGCATTAATTTTATTGATCGGAATGATACCTGACACCACATCGCGAGATCATCACATTGCGTCTGATCTTGTCATGTTGAATGTTCGGTCATCGATTCGATTGGTTGCGGTTGGTCCTACAATGGTCGAGTGCTTCCACCGATATTTCCTCTTCTCCCCGAACTCGTCCCTCCCGATCCCTTCTTAGGACAATCTCTTGCAAGATGGTCCTTTGACCACATGTGAAGCAAGCACCCTTCTTTGGGTTCAGATAGTTTGGTGCTATGTGACCTTCGACCACAATTGTAGCACACTCGCTTCCCTTTCATGCAAACTCCCAGATGAGTTTTTTCGCACGTTGGGCACGGTTCGATCTTCTTCTTCTTCCCTCCCTGTTGACTTCCAGCCAATGAATTTTCAGACCACTTCCTCTTCTGATTGTGATTACCCCCAAGATTTACTCCCACAGTTTTGTTGTTACCTTCATTCTCACTTTCTTCTTCTTCCGATCCTGATTGTACTTAGTTACCGCATCGCTTCCACCTTCAGCAAGTATGGCATTCTCTAGCACTCCAGCAAAAGTGTTCAATTAGAACATTGACACTTTGCTATACAATCAGGGCTTCAGTCCTTGCTCAAATCGTCTTGCCTTCCTCTCATCGGTGTGCACTTGGTATGTGGCGAACTTAGCCAACTCGTTAAACCTTGCCGCGTAATCAACTACAGACATATTTCCCTGTTTCAACTCTAAAAACTGTACTTCCATCTGATTTTGTGAATTGGTTGGAAAGTACATTTCGAAGAACATTTCTTTGAATCTTTCCCAGGATATTACACCTTCACCTCCTCTCACTTTGTTTGCCTGCCACCAATAACTGGCTTCGGACTTCAGCATAAACGTTGCATACGCGGTCTTCTAATCTTGTCTTACTCGAGCGACATCGAACACCTTCTCCATCTCCATCACCCAAGTCTGAGCTTCGATTGGGTTTATGGAACCCTTAAACTCTGGTGAACAATGAACAACTTAAACGAGGTATTTGGTTGATGCTAATCTGCTCAAGAAGGTTGGTGAGCCTTTTGGCTGGGGAAATTAATAATCAACCACAAGCTCCACCAAATACCTCATTTAAGGACTTCAAGGCGGCATATTTTTGTTACGCTTATTAGGTCTTTATTCAATCTCTTAAACATTTAAGACTTAACTAAAACATTTAATCATAACTCACTTGACACATCAATTCAAATAAACTCTGACATTCTCATTTAATTCAAAAGTTTTAACATCAATAGATAGCATCACTGCTATTAACATCCACTATCCCGAGATAAAGAATTTACAGGATTTAAAACATCAAAATATTCCTTTGTTTATAAACACATCGGAATTTACATCATTAACTACCAAATAGTTTTCACATTATTAAACTAATACTATCACTGTTTGTTAAGGCGCTGAATAGCCTTGCTACGTTCTTCTTCCATAATACGAGACATCGTCCTACGATCAAGCATGTATGATGGTAGACCTTCAAACTGGATTGGGTATTTCATAACTCGATCCTGGGCCGTATCCATTGCATTTTGTAATGTAGACTACGTCTCCTCAAGTTTAGCCTTCTTCGCACGACGATCATCTTCTGCAAGATCAGCACGACGTGACTCTCTTACCTAGCCTTCCTCTGCTATGGCAAGCCTTTCTAAGCTTTCTTTCAGATCCTTCTTCAACTTTTCTATTTCTGCGGACTTATCCTCGGTTTGACCCTTCTCGTGAACAAGATCCCACTCCACGTTTCCTAAACGTGTGTGAAGAGTCACAATCTCCCTATCCCTCTGCTCAATAGTAATCTGCTGACTAACCGCCCGCTCAGTTAGATCCCGAACAGTATCCTACAACTCTATGTTACGATCATAAAGTGCATCATACATCTCAGCATCAATGGAGTTGGGTGGGAACTCCTCTTCTTCCTCAGGATCCTCCTCTAGATCAGTCTTAGGCTCATGCTCTCGACCACCAACAGTGATCAAGCGGAGATGGCGCTCTCTCATTCAAATTTGTTCCCGACGACATGAATGTCTCGGGGCTCCTCCTCCATAGGTACTCGGGGTTCCTCCTTCCCATCTTGACTAGCTCCTCCAACATCAGACATCCTGACAATAAAATTTTAAATTTTAAGTTTTAGTTACTAATCCGTGTTAGCAAACATATAGATTAACACATAAGCACATAAAGTCTTTTATTATCTTCAATGAATTGAGAAATTCATTTCTTATAACTCGATAAGAGTTTACCACCACTATGTTCTCAATCTCCTATAAGGCTAGTACCTAAGGTTGTTCCCCACCTAAGGTTCATAACCTACAGCTTTGATACCAACCTGTGACACCCCCAAATCCGGTACTTCCATTTCCACAAGATTTGGTGTTCACTGTACAAACATCATCTATCTATCTACCCATAAATAAATGCAAACCATGCAATAGATAGAATAAATAATAAACCTCCCCTTATGGGGTTACATCAACTGCATAATAAATAAATCCCAGGTTACTCTAACCTTAAAACATCTGTGCGGAAAACATAAACAAATAAGTCTTAAGTAACATCAATTCTAATCATCATTACATAACCACAATAATAAAACAGTCTTCATTACTTGCTAATCTTGCCCTTGCCCTTACTAGTGGAAGGTTCGTCTGCTCTTTCGTTCTTAACTGCAATGTTATTATTACGCAAGAGTGAGCACGATTGCCCACAAGTATAACAATATAACAAATGACTAATAATAACATGCGAATGAATTAACAACTTCTGATATAAAAGCTCAACTTTTGAATCAAGAATGAATAACAAGAATCAAAAGAACTTCTGAGGATCATAAGACCTTGAACTATGTCCTAGGTTGTCAAGTGTTTATACTTGAAACCTTTAACAGTCATAAGACTATGGGCTCTTCTTCTCGTACTTAGTGGGATCAGCCCTTAGTACCATACTGTGCACAATATCTTAACGCTAACGCATAAGTAATCCCCTTTAGAGGGTTGTTCATCTCAGTTTGACATTCGAGTCCACACCAAAGGAAGTTTGATTTTGATAATTCATCGAGGGTTCTGAAATTTAGAACGCTCATCAACTATGGACAAGTCAAATCAATAAGGGTTCGCTAGTCTAATAAGGTTTAACAATAACTGATAATTTAACTTGGATAAAATCTCAAAAGTATACAATAGAATAATTATTGTCTAACAACATCATGCTTGAAGGATTAATAAGCTTTAATATATGAAACAGACTTAATCAATAATAATGAGAGTTTGCTTAATGATAACAAGTAGGGTTAGGAAACTTGCCTCGTGCGTAGATTACACGTTAATAAACTCGTTCTTTGATTTAAATCCTACATATTATTCATGTTCACAATACTAATCAATTATAACGTAATAAACATCACAAGTTTATTTTTTGTCTAACTCGAGTTCATGACTATACTAAGTCCATTATTACACTTATTGTCAAAAATTAAGACTTCACAAACAATAAGGTAACTATGCACATGATCATTCAATTCACACGTAATTGTGTTATGGACATGTTAAGAATTTATTCTAACACCTCATTATATGTCTAACAAGTTTTTATAATCATTAGACTAAGTTGCTATCACATTTCTATACTTGAATACTAAAAAAACATTTTCTGGACATTCTGCTAAGTGGCTTCTACTACGCTTACTTTTTTATCTTGGAATCTTGGCAACTGCGGTGGTATGCCGATATGTCATGTTGTATGACACTCAGAACTCTAAATTTCCGATTTGCCAAGAAGAACACGAATTCAATGAAAAAACACTACATACTCATTAATTTCACCAAATTACACATACCCACATGTTAGAAATCATACATAATCATTACCCAACACTTGTAGAGTGATTTTAACCCATTAAAACACATAATCATAGAATTAAATCATGCAATTTGTACTGTTCTTGATGTTCTTGAAGTTTTGAACATAAATCCTAAAATTCAACACCACAGATTCGTTATAAAATCAAAAATCCAACCATTCAAATTTCGTTTTGTTCGTTTTATCATTCATAATCACATATAAGTGGAAATTTTGTAGAAACATTTATTGGTTGACATATTAAAATTACGTATAAGGGCCATATGGCCAAATAACATACTCTATAAATATTTGAAACAACAAGTCATAATATTATGAAACTTATGATATGGAATCATATACAATATATATAAAACATGCTATGATACATGAATCATTACATATATCCCTAACACAATTTCCCAATTTACAAAAATTCACAGAAAGTATGAAAGTCATTTTTCATAAAAACTACATGACGTAAAAAGGAATTGGGTTGAAGAGATTACCCAAGCGTAGAGTGATCAAAGAGATGAAACCTTTCTCAATTAATCACACCACTCACAATTCTCTCTCAAAAAAATCTTAAATTCTCTCTGAATCTGTCTCAGTAAAAACTCATAAATGAAATACGTCTTCTCAATAAGCTTGATAAATAAAAGAAGAAGACGTAGAAACTGACGCGATGATGGTCAGTTACCCATTCATGGGTAACTGCTATTAACTTCTCTTAGGGCCTTGTTTGGCTAGCATAATAGATTTCAAAACTCCTTTAATTTAATAAAACCTTATCATATAGTTTAAATAATGTCACACTCCTTTATAAAATAAATCAATATCTTATTTAATTTATTTTAAATAAAATATAATAATTTCTCATTAATTCACATAGTCACATAATTAAATTTCTCATTTAAAAATAATATCAAATTATTAAATCTCTAATTAATAATTAAATTAATTAAAAATAACATTAAGCTTATTAAATATTTCTTTTAATACAATAAGCTCACATAATCACATACTTCGAATAATAAAATTCTCCACATTAATTTAATACATATAAACACATATAATTAAATTAATCTACCACAACTTCATCAATTAATTATTTAATCTAATAATTAATTCATTGAAAAATATTTATTCAATCCAACAAATATTAAAAATTAAATTACAAAATCTCGGTTGTCACATCTTTCCCCTCTTAAAAGGATTATGTCCTCAGAATCACAACTCAACAATTTGTCCCGTTACATTCTCCCCCCTTACAAAGATTCTGTCCCCAGAATCGCTTATAATAATCTAAGTAAATAAATGAGGATAATTTTTCATCATATTCTCTTCGAGTTCCCACGTAGCTTCTTCAGCGTTGTGGTTTCTCCAAATTACCTTAACAAAAGGTATTACTTTATTTCTCAGAACTTGTTCTTTGCGGTCGACAATTTGAACAGAAATTTCTTCGTAAGATAAGTCTTTGTCAAAGTGTAAGGGTTCATATTCGATCACGTGCTTGTAATCGGGTTTGTAGGGACGTAGGACTTAGACATGGAAAACGTTGTGGACATTCTCTAGAGCTGGAGGTAAGGCTACCTTATATGTGACTTCTCCAGGCCCTTCGCGAGAACTTCAAAGGGTCCAATGAATCTTGGGCTTAATTTCCTTTCTTCCCAAATCGATCTTTCCTTCTAGGAGAGACCTTTAAAAACACATAAGTACCCGGCTCGAACTCAACATTCTTACGGTGTGGATTGGCGTATTTCTTCTATCTATCTTGAGCTACTGTCAATCTCACTCGGATCATTTTGACTATTTCTGTTGTTTGTTGTACCAATTCTGGGCCTAGTAATTCTATTACCTCAGCAAAAGATTTAGCAGCGGCAAGCAAAAGTACACTTTGATTGAAAAGACTTGTTGTGCATTCGCATGGGCCATCATGAGACTACAACATTATCTCCATGGTCACACAACCTATCTCATATCCCGTATGGATCCTCTGAAGTACGTATTTAGCAAATCCATGTTGAATTATAGACTGTCCAGATGGCAGTTGATCCTCCAACAATTCGACATCATCTACGTGACTTAAAATTCCATTACAGGTCAAGGAATTGCGGATCAATTGGCCGAAGCAACATCAGGGGATTTCAAACCCTTGGAAATATATTTCCCTAACGAGGGAGTAATGACAATTCAACAAATCCATCAAGAAAATACAGTCTGATTGTGGAAATTATATTTTTATGGTGCTGTAAACATGGAAGGTGCCGGTGTAGGGGAAGTTCTGGTATCTATTGTGGGAGAACAATATTCCGTGGCTATTAAGTTATAGTTTTTCAACACCAACAACATAGCTGAGTATGAAGGTTGTATAATGGGGTTGAAACTGGCCTAATCTATGGGTGTCAAACAGTTAGCTATCTTAGGGGATTTTGAGCTGGTCATTAAGCAAACCACTGGGGCATATCACACCAAAGAATTGCATTTGCTGCCTTACCATCGGAAAGTTATCAAGATGGCTTTGGAGTTTGAAGAAATATCCTTTATCCACATCCCTTGGAACAAAAATGATTTCGCGGATGCACTAGCAACCCTGGCCTTCTTGATTAACATATTTGAAAAAAGACACATTCCAAATATCAAATTTGCAAGCCAGAAGGCACCATCCTATGAAAATTACATTGGAGAAGTATCGGATGAGCTACCTCCCATCCAACACCCCTGGAATCATTACATGAAAGAATATCTTCAAGATGGATCTACACCCGCTGGGGCAAGTCAAGCTGAAAGAAAGTGGATCCATATAATGGTCATGAAATTCTACCAGTGGAGATGCACTTTACAAAAGGGATGTGGAAATAGGCCTTCTAAGATGCCTAAACAAAGACCAAGCCCAAAGACTCATAGATGAAATCTATGGTGGAGTATGTGGCCCATACATGAGTGGTCCATTACTTGCCAAGAAGATATTGGCATTATTGGATCTCTCTCAAAACTGACTGTGATGATCACGACAGAAGATGCTATCAATGCCAAATTCATGGAAATGCAATCCACGCTCGTCCAAGTGAACTACACAATATGAGTTCACTATGGCCCTTTTCAATGTGGGGAATGGACGTGATCGGGGTAGTCGAGCCCAAAGCCAATAATGATCATCGGTTTATCTTCACCATGATCGATTACTTCACCAAATGGGTAGAAGAGACATCTTTTCCAAAATTCACCAAAGTGGTAATCATTGGTTTCATCAGAAATAATATCATCTATCGATATGGATAACCGTAGGGTGATCGTATTAGACAATGTCAAAAATCTAAACAACTAGATGATAGAGGAATTATGTAGCAAATTCCACATCAAACATCTTAACTCCATCATTTATCGTCCAAAGATGAATGGTTCTATTGAAGCAACGAATAAGAACATCAAGAAGATCATGTAAAAGATATCCGCCAATCATAAAAGGATGGCCTGACTTATTGGCTCTGACTTTGCTAGCCTACAGAACGTCAATGTGCACTTCTACTAGGGTTACCCCTTACTCATTGGTCTATGGCATGGAGGCAATGCTCCCCATAGATGTAGAAATAGAGTTATTAATAGTATTGATAGATGCTCAAATGGAGGAAGACCATTGGTTGCAAGAACGGTACCACTAATTATCTCTTATAGATGAGAGAAGGGCCACAACCATCTTTCATGGTCAATTATATCAATAGAACATTGCTCGGTCCTACAACAAGAAAGTCTGGCTACGACAATTCAAAGAAAGTAACTTGGTCTTAAGGAAAGTCATTGCCAATCAAGATCAATCTAAAGGAAAATTAGCCCAGAACTGAGACAACCCTTTCATTGTCAATGAAGTTGAAAGGTCAATAATAATCTAGAAGGGGGGTTGAATAGATTATTATTAGTTAAAAATTATATTTAGGCCTTTTTTGAATTTTTTGTTATTAATTAGCAATTTTTAGTAATTAGCATGCAAGATAATTAAAATTCAATCATAATGCACAGAGATTTATTTGGTTCACAACATACACCCCTTGGTATGTTGCTACGTCCAGTCTCAAGTCCCTACTTGGAACTTGAGATCCTATTACTATCAGTAATAAATACTCCTTTAATAAGAGGAGAAGCCTTTACAAACTTTTACAGACAAACTTCCAACTATTCAACTGTTCTACTTGGACAGCAAGCTCTCTACTCCTTCCTCAAGTCTAGTTGTATCACCTTTTGAGTTTAGTTCTATTTTATGATCTGGTCTTAAAACAACAGCCTCTTCCTCACCTCACAAGTACACTAGAGACCCAACTTCCTGCTGACCTCTCTAAGGTCTTGGTCAAAGAATTACTTTTTTTTTCTCACAGATACATAAAATAAACTAACTCTAGTTCTTTCTCTGTTTACAACTAGGTTTACAATAAAGTGATTCTTCAATAAGTTGACAAGAGTTAAGTACTGAATAATGCTTCTCAAATAAGCAGATAGAAAATTAAGAACAAATATATCAGTATAAAAGTTCAAGGACTTTTATATTCAATAATAAGCTTCTTTAAAGCAGGTAGAACTTTTGTTTGGATCCATTGATGCTTCTGATTAAGCAAATATATGATATTAAAGCACTTTATAAAGAATTAACAATTCTATAAAATAAAGAGTGTTTTTTATGGATAATATAGAATTGTTTTTTAGATGGTCTTTACTAAGTATTATATGAATTATTTTTATGAATCAATACTTGTATAAAAGAATAAATCAAATAATATTTATCAAATATATTCTCGCCATAATAAATCTGATATAACAAATATTACTTGTTTAACTCAAATAATATATAAGAATATTTTGTCTATTATGTGAACTTTATAGATAATGTCACTTAGTACTATAAGGAATCGTACGGTTCGAATTCCTCTTGGTAGAGGTGTATCTCCGTAGCCTTGCGGTGTCTAAGTATGACAAAATTTATAATTTTTAAAATTGATATTTATATAAATATTTTCAATAGACCACTACGATTCTCAAATCTAGTTCGGATGACTACTCTTTTTGGAGCAATATCTCAGTGTCGTTTTGAACTATCAAGTGTCGTATCTATTTTACGATATTTATATAAATAATATCAATAAAAGGTTACTGAAGACTATGAGGAATCGTACGGTTCGAATTCCTCTCCGTAGAGGTGTATATCCGTAGCCTTGCGGCGCCCAAGTATCCTTTTTTTGACAAATAGATGAAATATAGATATATAAAATTGTGTAGAACAATATGTATTTGTATATCTATAGATATAATGCAAGTAAGAAATAATTCAATAGAAATTAAACTTATCTCAATACTTGGACCAATTTTTCTCTTCAAAAATAATCAGAACTTTTGTAGGAAGAGATATAAAATTTAGAGAGAATGTAGGCAAGGAGAGTATGATTTTCTTTTAACTAAATTGATAAAAACCAAATGAATGAAATACTCCTGATTTATAGAATTTTAGAATTGGGGCAACACTGTAATATTTTGAAATTTGATATGGGTATACGGTTTAGATGAAGAGTGTTTGAATTTTAACACCAGATTTTTACGCGTGAGAGATTAGAAATTCGGCCGGGCCTTTTTCAAAGTGCTACATTTATTGTTTAATGTTGACTAAAAAAAATTGCCAGCAGCATATTCACGCGATTTTGATGTCCCATAATTAAGGTATCAAACATGTCAACATATCACACACATATGCTTATATATTATATATTATTAAGTATATGCATGCATGGTAACATATGCCTGCTAGCATACTATATATAATAAATGCATTTGTTATATATATATATATATATATATATATATATATATATATATCCGATTTTATAAGTATTTTATATGTTTTAGTATATCATAAAACATTTTTGCCCAACTTTAGTTTAGAAAGAGAAATAGAGTTTCCTTACCTTGATTATTATATGAATTAATTTATTTAACACTTGACATAAAATTTATCAAGGTCAATAAAATTTAATTCAAGTAAAACAGAAAATAATAAAATAAGTAAATAATTACATAATTGTTATCATCAAAATATAAAATAAAATTATACCTATCAATCCCCCCATTTTTGATGATGACAATTATAAAAATATTTTTCGTTTTAAAGAAAACTCCCCCTTAAATTGTGAACCCTTTATAACAGTTTAGATTCAATCATAGCAGTTAATAAAATCCATTC